>JAWDJE010000003.1:220723599-221333599 GCA_035047345.1 Bradypodion ventrale | reverse complement strand
GTTAAAAACATAAATCTCTAAATCCAATAGATGCAGCATTCCTGAAAAGCCCCAATTATTTCTTAAGAGCCTACCTGAAAAGGAAGAGTTTTGTCTGATGACAGAAGATGAGGGAAAGAATCAGCTTGGCTTCATGAGGCAATGCATTCAAAAGCTAACTGAGAAGGTTCTTCCTCAAATGAGCTTTAAAAGGTGGTGGAACTGAGAGAAAGGTACCTCTAGAAAATCTTAAAAGCCAAGGAGACTCATCTGAAGGCATGGTCTTCAGATAATAAAACAGGAAAAGTATGGGGGTTTAAAATATGGTTTTATAGCTCCATCAGTGATCACTGCTAATCCGTTTCATCTGAGATTTGTGGTAAAATGCAAGCCCTATACAATGGTGACTTAAAAGGGCGTGGTTATGCTTTCTCTGCATAGAAAGAGATGTGTCTTCAGGGCAGATGTTCAGCAAACCCCCTGATTTTTAGGCTTTTAGTTTACATGGAAAAATAACATTCAAACAGGAAGCTCTGCTTTGTACACACATCAATCTCTTCCCATTATGTGCAGAATTAGATATGTAACCACTGGTTATAGTTCCCATATCTTAAGTAGCAGAACAAATGTGGAACTTATGATCAGGAACAGACAAAACCTCTGCCTGTTAAATAAAATCAAGAGGAACAAGAAAAGCTTTACATATTTATATATTAAAAGTAAAAAGGTAATACAATTTCTTTAGAGAGGTAAGCCTATCCTAAATACCATCCATAATAAAAAAAACAATTCATTCAGGATCAGACTGCTTAATAATGCTGCACTAGACACTGTTCACAGAAAACTGGTACTCCCCTAGGCACTGCAAATATTCTCCTGCCTATCTGAAAGCTGTTATAACATCCATCTTTAAGAAAAATTATCTATTCCACCTGGAGAATTGATGAACTGCTCTGTGGAATTGATTCTTCTTGGTATCAATCAATCAATCAGTTTAATTTATATCCCACCTTCCTCAGCCGCGGCCAACTCAAGGCGGCTAACAACATAATCCAACAAAGTAACAATAAAAGGATAATACAGAGATACAATAAATTCAAAATGGAAAACAATACAGATAAGCATAATATCAAATAATACAAAACCTACACTACATAATTAGGTCATAAAAATAAAATAAAAATACAATAAATATAATTATACTACAGCAAACCCAACGTAGCAAGACCCCCATGTCCACTGGAGAAAAGTCGTAGGAGCTATCACTCCCCCAACAACTTGGGGAAGGAGGTCCACGTCTCAGTCTCAACATGAGCCAAGGCAGCCATGGGAAGGAGCCGAAGACGGCGAAGACGGGTATGCTTTCAGATATAAGATAAAAAGCAATATCATTTAGAACACAGTAATCTGATATTTGTAGATCTGTTAGTTGTGGCTAATGTTTGTTCTAGTTTTCAGGCTTTGTTGTAGCTGTTTTATAATCTCAGACACCCTCAGTGACTCTTTTGAGAGACTGAAATAAGGAATATAAAATAACAAATAAACTTAAACTGTGCTTCTAGGACATACACATTAATCATCAAAATCAAAAGTGCACTGAGTTGCCAGTAATTCAAAGTGATATCTTCTAAGCTGCCTTCTGCTAACAGGAAAGGTGAGGTATTAATAAATAAAAATGTTAAGGTAATAGATGAAACTTGGAAAAACATACCTATTGCCTTGTGCTTGATTCATTATCTGCACATTTAATTAGGTGCCATGTGTGCACAAATGCACACATACATTCAGTTGCTTACCTTGCTTTTAAGTAAAGAAGTGTAGATTACCTACCTGTAAATGTAGTTCTTCGAGTGGTTCACTATGCATTCATACTAATGGGTTGTTTGTGTGCATGTGTGATGGGCCGGTTCTTTCAAGCTAGTTTTTATTCTAGAAAAACCTCAATCCTTCTGTGCCTAGCACTAGTGTTCCTTTCTTTTATTTATTTTTTTATTTTATTTTAATAAACATACAAAAAAGAAAAGAAAACATTAACAATACGTTAACAATACAATACACTAACAAATCCATAGTATCTTACTAACAAACATTACTGTATGCTAGTACATAACAATATCTATACTCATTAATTACTATTTAACTACCAAATATTAAGAGCCATTGTTTCAAAGTCCAAAATGATAGAAAAAAATGTTTTTTTTTCTGTACTACCACAAATCTTTTTAACAAATACTAATCACCCTGTGAATATGTACAATGCCCGGAGTGTTTATTTTCTACTCAACTCCAAAAACTTCTTTGAAATGGTACTGGTCCTGAACTATCATTTGCCATAATAGAGTGATCCACGAACGGTTTCCATATATTCCAAAATCTATTCTCTTTTAAATTATCTCTTTTGACTTTAATCTCCCATGTCAATTTATCGTTCAATGCTAAACTCCACATTTCTTTATACCATTCTCCAATCTGTATATCTACATCGTTTTTCCAATTTCTAGCTATACATTGTCTACCCGTTGTCAGTGCGATTTCCAATAATTCTTTTTCCTCCTTGTTTAAACCCAAGCCTTCCACATTCGTTAAAAGAATAGTACCCGACACCAACTTAACACTTTTACCCAATATTTCACCAAACTCATTTTCTATTCTTCACCAAAAATCCCTTATTTTTTACAACTCCACCACATATGTTCGTATGTTCCATCAATTTCTTTACATCTCCAACATAACTTATCTCTTTTATTATCCATCTGGTAAAGTCTTAATGGTGTCAGGTACCATTGCCACAACATTTTAAAATTATGTTCTTTAATTCTTACAGACATTGTTCTCATAATCCTCTTTTTCCATTTATTTTTCCATTCAATCTCCCCGATCTTTATATTCAAATTTTGTTCCCACTTCCGTTTCAAGTCCTCCTGTGGATCTGCACCTCTATTCAGTATATTATAAAGCTTGCTTACAAGACCTTTAATACTGCTTTCCCCTTTTCTAATCTTCCTTACCAATTCCTCAAATTCCGTATGTATTCTATCTATCCCTATTTCTCTTTTATATTTTTTATTCCAATTGTCCACCTTTAACTTCTGAAACCAATTCAGATTTAATATCTCAAACATTTTTTTCCGCTCGGCGTCAACATCACAAGCTTTTAACCAATCCTTCAATAACAACGTCCCATTTTTATCCAATATTTCCATTTTTTCTTTGTCTAATTTTATTGGGAAACACATCATATCAGTCAATTCCAAAATTGGAGAGAGATTCGGAACCATATCTTTTTTTACCTTCTTCCACACCTCCATGAGACCTTTCATCATAAAATTATTTGACCTTTTCACCTTATCCTTCATTCCCAAAAAAATCAAGTTTCCAATATTTCTATACTCTTTCATTTCCAATTGTTCCCAAATTACCTTTTCTCTTGCCAAGATCTTCACAACATTCTTAACTTGAGATGCTCGATAATATAATAACAAATTTGGCATACCCAAACCCCCTTTTTTCTGAGACCAATACCATAATTTCTTTGGAAGCCTAGATTTTTTACCTCCATTACAAAAACCATTAAACATTTTTTGAAACTCATTAATTTCTTTCTCTTTTAAGTGGATCGCTAGTGTATCGAATAAAAAGTTAATCTTTGGTAACAATATCATTTTACACATGGCAATCCTTCCGAACCATGACAGTTTTAACTTCTGAAGTTCTTGTATTTTATTCTTAAATTCAATTCTCAAGCTGTCATAATTCAATCGTTTGAGTTCTTCTAATTTATTTGAAATGATTATCCCCAAATACTTCAGCTTATCTTTGATTTGTATATTAAGTGTCGACGCCGTGCTACCCATCTCGCTCGGTTTCAAATTGCACAACATCAATTCAGATTTGTCCCAGTTTATCTTTAATCCAGTTATAGCTTGAAATACTTGTAGATGATCTTTAATCCTATCCATCACCTGCTCCGGGTGCTTCACCATAAGCAATGTATCATCTGCATACATACTCACTTTATTACCCATAATCCCTTCTATATTTGAATCCTCCCTTATACTTTTAGCTAAAATCTCCATTGCCATTATAAACAAGATAGGAGATAATGGGCAACCCTGCCTAGTACCAGCCTCTAGCTTTACCACATCCGTAAGCTCCTCGTTTACTCTAACCTTGGCATTTCCTTTTTGATATAGTAAATCTATAACCCTGTTAAATTTATCCCCGAACCCATATTTTCTAACTATTTCCTTAATTGAAGACCACTGCAATGAATCAAATGCCTTAAAAATATCCAATGATAGTAATCCCACTTTTTCCTTTGTTTGATTAACATTGTCTATTAAATCTAATACCCTTCTAGTCAAATCCGCCATGTGTCGTCCTTTTAGAAACCCAACTTGATCAACATTTATATATTCCCCCATAAAACTATTTAAACGGTTAGCCAATATTGCCGTGAAGATCTTCGCATCTTGATTTATAAGCGAAATTGGTCTGTACGAATCCACTCTTTCCAAATTCTTACCAGGTTTTGGCAAAAGAACAATTGTAGTGTTATACCATGAAGTCGGGATTGATCCTCCATCTAGTATATAATTATATAACTTCACCAATTTCGGGACCACCACCTCTTTAAATTCTTTGTAGAACTCTGTTGATAATCCATCATCCCCCGGGGCTTTCCCTATCTTCAATCCGCTTATTACCCCCTTAACCTCTTTATCAGTTATCTTTTCCTCCATTTTCTCCCTATGCTCTTGTTTTATCCCATTCCCTAACTGCCTCTCCAATATCCTTTTAAGCTTTTCCATATCTATTTCTTTCTTTGCATATAACACCTGGTAAAATTCCCTAACTATTTTACATTTATCGCTATTCTTATTACACCTTGAACCTTGCCTGTCGACTAACACCCCAATTTCTCTTTTTTCCCTTTTAACCTTAGCTGCTCTTGCTAATAGTTTTGAGTTCTTATTACTAAATTCAAAATATTCTCTATTTAAATAAATCAAATCTCGTTTAACTTTATCAATATCTTTACCCATTACTTCTGCCTTGAGTCCTTGTAATTTCAAGAGAATTTTTTTATCTTTACTTTTTGCGTGTTCTTCCTGTAATTGTTTTATTTCCCTTTCTTTTTCTATGTGTTCTGCTTTATACTTTTTATATTTGTGGCTTGCCAATTTTATGCTTTCCCCCCTAAAAACTGACTTCATGGTATCCCATACAATGTTAAAATTAACCTCATTATTATCGTTCCATTGCCAACTTTCTTTCCAGCTTTCCATAATTGCCTCTTTGCTTTTCTGATCTTTGAACAAATTAGGATCGTACCTCCAATTTCTAACTCTTTGAATATTTTTTGTGCTTTCAATTCCAAATATACTTTAGCATGATCTGATTCCTTAATAATCCCAATTTCCGTACCTTCTATGTCCCCAATTAAGTTTTCCGACAGAAAAACATAATCTATTCTCGAGTAGGTCCCATGTACATGCGAAAAAAAGGAATATGCCCTTTCCAAACCTTTAAACTCTCTCCACGAATCCTTCAAACCCATCACTTTCATCCATTTGTCCATCGCCTTCCCTTTCACACCCATTCCACTTCTAGCTATGTTTGTGCAATCTAATCCTGACCTAATCAAATTAAAATCACCAGCCACAATAGTTTTTGCAACGTTTTCCAACTCCACTATTTTCCGAATTTTTTCAAGAAACACTGCTTGGTGGTCATTCGGAGCATAAATATTTACCAACAATATTTCCTCATCCTCTAATTTTCCTCTTAACAACAAATACCTACCCTCTTGATCAGCAATCTTTTTTGTGATTTCAAATCCTAACTTTCTAGAAATCATAGTTGCCACCCCTCTTGCTTTGGATGTTCCAAACGCCATCTCATAATGTTGCATCCAACCCAGATAAAGTTTATTCGTATCTTTTGATTTCTGATGTGTTTCCTGTAAAAATAAAATATCTGGTCTATCTTTTTTCAACGCCGATTCCAACCTCCGTCTCTTAAGAACAGAACCTGTACCTTTCACATTCCATGATATTATTTTAATACTACCCATAACCAAATTCTTCTCCCAACTTTAAACTCTCCATCGGGCGTGCCACCAACAACCCTTCACCATACCAACTACATAAAACACACACTTTCACTCTCCCCACCTTCCAACGAAAAGTCGCCTCTGTCAACCAAAGAGGGGAGAGGGGGGACCTGCAAGATGCGCCCTACTGCCGGCGCTATGCGCTATTTACCCATTCTACCTCTATTAGGTACTTAAGATTACTACTATCTAATGCTCATTGTTCCTTACCTATCTCCTCCTCCACCATGATCAAGGACGGCTCCTCCTCCTCCTCCCCTCGCTGTGGTGTTCCACCTGTTGCCCCACCGGACTCCTCCCTCCCATATTCCCTCCCCAAAGCTCCAGAATCCGTCATTTCCTTCTTAAGATTTTTCCATTCTTCCGAGTCTACTTGTACCAATCCCAACAAACTCAAATATTCCAATGGATTAGTGCCTTCATCAATAACTTGCATTCTTTTATCATAGAAAAAGCGCAATTGTTGTGGAAATCTCCAGTTATACCTTATGTTTTTACTCATCAATAATTTAGTAACAGGCCTCATCTTATACCTCCATGTTCTTTCTTTTAATGAAATATCATTGTAAACTTCAACATCTGAACCATCAAATTTCAACGCGTCAGGACCAACTCGTTTCAGATGAGCCATTACTTTTAATTTATCTGCCCAATTTGCGAATTTAACCAGCACATTTCTTTGAACCACTCTCCCTCTTCTTGGACCCACCCGGAATAGCACTAGTGTTCCGCCCACTATCCCTTCAGTTTTATTTGTAGCACCGCCTGAGGTAGCCATGGATTCAAATGGTTTCCTGGTCAATTGGTCTAATATAAGTGGCAGAGACCATTGAGGAGGTGGTCTATGCACATCTGGGTAGGCATTCCCTAACCCTTTAAGAAACTTTTTCAATGTGGCATCTTTAAAGAAATTACTAGCAGGGGAATTAGAGGGCTGGTAGGCAACAATAGTTGACAGGTAAACCTGGAGAGAGGATATGAAGAGACATGATTGCTTTAAATGTAAAATAAATTTAAGGACAGGGGACATGACAGCTTTTCCAATTGACAGGGCAAATTTCTGTAACTTTACCCATTTGCATGCATAGACCTTCCTTGTGAAAGGTTTGGTAGAGTAGTGGAGGATTCTCATGAGTGTAAGAGAATTCTCCATGCTGTCAAGTGAAGGGCTTCAAGCTCTGGATGGAGAATCCTGTGAGGGCCTAGAGACATGAGAGCCTGGTGTTTGGGTAGTTGTCAAAACTCCCTCGATATGTCCCAGAGAGCTGGAAACCAAGTCTTCGTGGGCCACCAAGGGGCAAGCAGTATGGCATCAACTGGTTGGGACACCAGAAGAGACACTACCCTGTGGAGCAAGGGCAATGGTGGGAAGGCATAGAATAAGGGAAGGCTCTTGAATAAACTTACCAGTTATGGAATAAAGGGACAGGTCTTGTCCTGGATCAGCAACTGGCTAAGGGACAGGAAACAGAGGGTAGCACTAAATGGACACTTCTCCAAGTGGAGGGAAGTAAAGAGTGGGGTCCCCCAAGGTTCAGTACTGGGACCCCTGCTTTTCAACCTCTTCATAAATGATCTAGAGGTAGCAGTAAAAAGCAAGGTAGCCAAATTTGCTGACGACACTAAATTATACAGGGTAGTGAAAACTGTGAGAGATTGTGAAGAGCTCCAGAGGGATCTCTTGACACTGGGGGAGTGGGCAAAACAGTGGCAAATGAGCTTCAACATCAGTAAGTGCAGAGTGATGCATGTTGGGGCAAAAAACCCCAATTACATTTATAAACTGATGGGGTCTGAACTCTCTGCGACAAACCAGGAAAGGGACCTTGGTGTCCTGGTGGACAGCTCAATGAAGGTGTCAACCCAGTGTGCCTCAGCAGTGAAAAAAGCAAACTCAATGTTAGGGATCATTAGGAAGGGTATAGAAAATAAGTCAGCAAGTGTCATTTTGCCTCTTTATAAATCTATGGTGAGGCCCCATCTGGAATATTGTGTACAGTTCTGGTCGCCATACCTCCAGAAGGATATTATGGAGTTGGAGAAAGTGCAGAGGAGGGCAACCAGAATGATTAGGGGACTGGAACACCTTCCTTACCATCTGAGGCTGCAACGGTTGGGCCTTTTCACTCTTGAACGACGGCGTCTAAGAGGTGACCTGATTGAAGTTTATAAAATCATGCACGGTGTGGACAAGGTAGATAAGGAAAAACTGTTTTCCCTATCGCACAACACTAGAACTAGGGGACACTCCATGAAACTTTTGGGTACTAGTTCTCAAACAAATAAGAGAAAGTACTTTTTCACCCAGAGGATTACTGGTCTATGGAACTCCCTGCCAGAAGAAGTGGTGACAGCTGTCAGTCTTCACAGCTTTAAGAAAGGATTAGACAAGTTCATGGAGGACAAGGCTATCAATGGCTATAATTATGGCTACCTAAGGACAACCTCCGGGTTGGAGAGATAGGCAGGATCTCTCTCAATGCCATTTCCAGGGAATCCTAAGCAGGTGAAGGCATCTCCTTGGGAATACCCTGAAGGAAATGGTGAGCCTCTGTGTGAGACAGAATGCTGGACTGGATGGGCTGTGGCCTGTTCCAGCAAGGCTGTTCTTATGTTCTTATGTTCTTATGTTCTTATGCCATGAGAGCAATCCATCAAAAACACATCTCCCAAGGAGGCGCTGTTGTGTCCTGCTCTGGAGCAATATAGAGGGAGTTTTGCATTCAGCTGTGGTGCAAAGAGGTCCACTGATGGGGGCCCCCAGCAATGGATCAGATCTAGGTAACCTGATGATTCAGTTCTCACTTGTGGAACTGTGAGTGCATCCAACTCAAAGCATGTGCCAGTGTGTTGCGTTTGCCTGCCAGATGGATCACAATCTGGAAGATTGTTCTTGGGATGCACCAATCCCATAGGGAGTGCTAGGTCCAGACGGCACCAGGAGCGCGTTCTGCCCTGCTTGTTTATATAATGGACAGTTGTAGAGTTGTCCAAAACCACTTGTACTACATGATCCTTGAGGGATGTCTGAAAAGCCTTCAGGGCTTTGAAGACCACTAGAAGCTCCAACTGATTGATGTGAAGACCCCGTTCCTTTGAGAGCCATGTCCTGTTGAGGCAGAGGTCATGGGAATGAGCACCCCACCCCCAGGTTGCTGCCATCCATTATCAGCTGAACCTGAGGATGGGAGTCTTTGAATGCGCAACCCTGAGATAAGTTGTGGTCATCCAGCCACCACTGGAGTTGAAATGTCAGATGTGGAAGGAGGAACAACCTTTTGGATTGGTGTTCCACTAGGCCATCATAGGGCAAGAGGAACCATTGCTGGAGAGGCCGCAAGCAAAGTTTCATGAAGTGGAGGACTAGAGTGGTGGAGGCCATTAATCCCCACAGGGTTTGGATGTGTAAGGTCATAAGTCTGGAGGTGGAAATCACCGTTTTTGTTGCCTGATGAATGTTGAGCTTCCTCTTTGAGGGAAGAAACACTTTGGCTACATTGGAGTCCAGAACTGTCCCAATGAAATAGACAGAAAGGTTGGGAGTGAGAGAGGACTTCTCCAAATTGACCTTGAGCTCAAGGTTCACTAAGAGGAAAAGAACGAATGAGGTGTCATTCTGGGAGGCAGTCCTAGACCTGGACACAATGAGTCAATCGTCTAGGTACAGGTAAATATGGAGTCCTAGAGTTCTCAGGAGGACAACCACTAGAGCTACACACTTGGTGAATACTCTTGGAGTTGAGAACAGTCTGAAAGGAAGTCAATTGTCAAGCATACTCTTTTTGCTCCTTCTGCAACCGGGGCAAATTGAGGAGGGGACTTTAACAATAATGGCCTTTGTTGAAAGAAGAACTTTAACTCTTTTTGTTCACTTCATGGGGGCTATTATCTCAAAGGAGGAACACCGCTTCTCATCCTGAATCCAGCAAGCCGCTGAAAGGAGTTAACAGACAATTCCCCCTATGCACCTTTCACACTGCCAAGGCCATTATTTCCCCTAAAGCAAGTTAAGGGTGGTTTTCGTATGAGAAAGTGGCAAGTTCTAAACCCAGGGGTCTTTGTAATAATAATAGTAATATTACATTTTAATTCATACCCCGCCTTTCTCGACCGAGGCCAACTCAAGGCGGCAAACAACATAATTAATACAATAATCCCAAAATACAATATAGCAATACAAAAAAATAAATCAGTACAATAATTAACAGTACAAATCATGGCCGGTGGAGTAAGCCCTGAGGAGAGGCAATGCGGCGGCAGCGGTGGTGGGGCTCCAGGCAGCGTCTTCCTTTTGAAGCCCTTTGTAGCTCAATCTCCTCTGTAACCTTAATAAGGAAGTGCCACTTCTTTGTGAATCCATGAGATAGGCTATCTGGACCAAGTCTTTCTCTGCCAAGCTTTGAGAAAGCCACTCTTATGGCCCGCTTGCTGACATGCGCCTCTGCCTGTGCCATGACCCA
The DNA here is from genome assembly GCA_035047345.1 of Bradypodion ventrale. Classification (NCBI taxonomy): domain Eukaryota; kingdom Metazoa; phylum Chordata; class Lepidosauria; order Squamata; family Chamaeleonidae; genus Bradypodion; species Bradypodion ventrale. The sequence goes on along the minus strand of JAWDJE010000003.1, from coordinate 221,323,045 downwards.
CCTAACCTCTAACAGAGGGAAAGCCAGGTATGCCGACAGGCGGAAGGGTGCTGATACCAGCTCTCTCTCATTTTTTGTCAATGCCTTTATTAGAAAATCTGCAATATAAATTCACAGATTGGAACAATTGTGTTACAAATCTATGTAAAATATTAATGTTACATTGGCTTGCATATGCATCCAAATATTTGTCTAAATGTTTCTTTTATAAAAGGCATATTCAAACAAGCATCTTTCTGCGTAAAGACAGTGGACTTTGGGGTATAAAATTAGAGAAGGAGAACTACATCTATGATTCTCTTTTTTTTACAACTAGCTGGTTACCTGGCTTCTCTTTTACAACTAGCTGGTTACCTGGCTTCTCTTGGGTATGTATAGTTGTGTATGTGGGTCACTACTGCCTCCCTCCATCTGTCTTCCCTCACCCATCCCACTTCTCCATTGACAGTCACTTACTGCCCTCACCCTTTGCATCTTGTGACCACCACAGTACTAATCTCACATGTCCATTTGCCTTCCACCTACTGTGAAAACTACAGCTGGGCTCAGAGGGAAAGGCAAATGATGTCACAATCCCAGGTGATGTCACCTGTCTGGTGGCAGCTATCACAATCCAAGTTGATGTCACCTGCCTGATGACAACAGCCAGCTCATTGGGCAACAGATCATTGGGGAACAGATCAATTTGGGGGGCATATGCCCCCAGGGAGCTCATGACCCCCACAGTGACAAACAGTGACAAACTCTCCAACCCAATGTAGGTATGTGCCAAGTTACAGCATGATCAGTGCAGGGGTGTGGATTTGTATTCAGGACTCACAATGGGACATCTATCCTTTATAAATATAGTTAGTGACTAACTGTTCAAAAAGAAAATGAGTATCAAGGAAATAATTTAGATTTAATCCTATCACTTTTAAGGTGCACTAACATGTATTCAGTATATATATATATATATATATATATATATATATATATATATATATATATATATATATATATATATATATATATATATATATATATATATATATATATATATATATATATATATATATATAATTTCATCTAAATCTCATAATCCACAGAAAAAGAGCGACCCAATTGTCAGTCTCTTCTGCCAGCAAATCTCTAGATATACTATGTTGTCATTTACTGCAATGGCATTCTAAAATATTAATCTCAACTCTGAGAGTTCACCTCCAAAGATACAGATCACTGATAACTATGAAATCAGGTTGGTTGTGGCCAGAACATCCTTGGTGCTGCAGTCAGTACAAGTCAGTTATGAAGTTACAATAGAGGGGATTGTTCAGTGATCAGGCTTTCCAGCATTCTCTGTTTTAAGGGAATCTGGAAAGAGTTTTAATTTGTTGAAACTGAATTAAGACGAAGTGACATTGCTTCCACTTGAACTTGTCTTGGACAGAATTTTGGAACAATTTCAGAACTATGAACAGTCTGAAGCCAGGCCAAGACACCCATAGGCCATCACACTAGAATTTCTGCTCAAGTAGCCCTGAGAGTTGTCATGGTAACTGGAAGACTGGAGTAGAGAATTAGCCTAATCTTCTCCGGCACTTACATTAATATATCTACCAATGGAAATGGGATGACTGGGCAATGTGTGTGCAAAGGGCAACATGATAGCCAGAGGAAAGGGCCAAAGGAAAAGAGAGAAAAACATGCATGCCAAAGATATTAGAAGATATTAGACATTTATATGCTAATGCTAGAAATTTCTAACCCAAGAAAGATTTAGAGTTTTAAGGGGGGAAACAGATATAGCAGCTTTAACAGAGATCTGACAGAATAGCAAAGGCAAACTGGATAAAGCTGTATGTCAGTGTAAACTCTTAGAGGATGGACATCAAAGTTCATACTAGAGGTCGCACTATTCTGTACATCAAATGTGGCACAGAGTCAAACTGGAAAGCTGGGATGCAATCCTCAGCTGCCACAAGGACAAAGTAGAAGATGCAAGCATATAGAAATGACTTAAAACAGTAGCCAAGGCACTGATCCAAAAGGGGGTGGGGGAGTCCAACACAGCCATATTTAAATTCAACAGAGGACATTTCTACAACAGGAGAAGACTTGTAAAAAAAAAAAGAATTTGAAAATAACTCAAGAGGATTGGATCTCTCTTACTTTTAAACAAAAGCACCTGAATGTTACAAGCACCATTCTATATTGGGAAATATATTCTCTTGTCCATCTCATGGTTGTCTCAATACCCACAGCCAAGCAGGAGGTTTCATACTTTCTAGTATTTCAATCACCTGCTATTCATTCTCCACCATTTAGAGAGGCAGTCCTTCTGAGAGTCTTGTGGCAACTAGAACATTAACAAGTTTTATTTGGCATACATTGTTGTGTACTGCAGCTCCCTGCAACATATTTTCCTTGGAACTCACAGGCATTCACAGGTATACAACTTCTGACCATAGAAACAGTGTCTCCACATCATGAACAGCAGCTATTAATAACCTTTTCCTTTGTGGAAAATAATGGCTCTCATGTGACGAAAGCGGAGACTTGGTACTAGGTTTGAAGGTCTAAACTTTAAAAGAGCTGTCCAAGATGCTAAAGCAATTTTGGAAGTAGAATTAAGCACATGGGCTCTCTGTTATAAAGACTGAACTAAGAGCCAAGGTGTCATTGCCCTTAGCCTCCAATGCTTACACTAAAGTTTGCTAATACTGTTTTGATGCCAACCACGTTCTGTCTCACTTGCCCTTTTATTGTTCTTTGAGAGACTTAACAAACATGCAGATGGTGTTGGGAGAATAACAATCTTGCATGCAACTAACATTGGCTACCAATTGGGAAGGCCATTTTAGGACCTCCGGGAATTCTTATTTCCCACTAATCAAATAGCAAACGTTTGTTTATTTTTTGCACATCTGTCTCTCTCTCATACTCTCTTTTTGTTGGTCCTGCTTGCTCTATCTCTCTCAGTTCCTGATTACCTAACCATGTGGCTGCATAGAGGAATATCTCTCCTACCTAATTGAGTGATTGCCATCCTTTTTCTATGTTCTTTTATTCTTCTGAATTTAAATGAATATCATAGTTAGAACACAAGAACAGTGTTGCTGGAACAGGCCACAGCCCATCCAGTCCAGCATTCTGTCTCACACAGTGGCTCACCATTTCCTTCAGGGTATTCCCAAGGAGATACCTTCCCCTGCTTAGGATTCCCTGGAAATGGCATTGAGAGATATCCTGCCTATCTCTCCAACCCGGAGGTTGTCCTTAAGTATCCATAATTATAGCCATGGATACCCTTGTCCTCAATGAACTTGTCTAATCCTTTCTTAAAGCTGTCAAGACTGACAGCTGTCACCACTTCTTCTGGCAGGGAGTTCCATAGACCAGTGATCCTCTGGGTGAAAAAGTACTTTCTCTTATTTGTTTGAGAACTAGTACCCAAAAGTTTCATGGAGTGGCCCCTAGTTCTAGTGTTTTGCGATAGGGAAAACAGTTTTTCCTTATCTACTTTGTCCATACCGTGCATGATTTTATAAACTTCAATCAGGTCACCTCTTAGACACCATCGTTCAAGAGTGAAAAGGCCCAACCGTTGAAGCCTCAGATAGTAAGGAAGGTGTTCCAGTCCCCTAATCATTCTGGTTGCCCTCCTCTGCACTTTTTCCAACTCCATAATATCCTCTGGAGGTATGGCAACCAGAACTGTACACAGTATTCCAGATAGGGCCTAACCATAGATTTATAAAGAGGCAAAATGACACTTGCTGACTTATTTTCTATACCCTTCCTAATGATCCCTAGCATTGAGTTTGCTTTTTTCACTGCTGAGGCACACTGGGTTGACACCTTCATTGAGTTGTCCACCAGGACACCAAGGTCCCTTTCCTGGTTTGTCACAGAGAGTTCAGACCCCATCAGTTTATAAATGTAATTAAGGTTTTTTTTGCCCCAACATGCATCACTCTGCACTTACTAGTGTGGAAGCTCATTTGCCACTGTTTTGCCCACTCCCCCAGTGTCAAGAGATCCCTCTGGAGCTCCTCACAATCTCTCACAGTTTTCACTACCCTGTATAATTTAGTGTCGTCAGTAAATTTGGCTACCTTGCTTTTTACTCCTACCTCTAGATCATTTATGAAGACGTTGAAAAGCAGGGGTCCCAGTACTGAACCTTGGGGGACCCCACTCTTTACTTCCCTCCACTTGGAGAAGTGTCCATTTAGTGCTACCCTCTGTTTCCTGTCCCTTAGCCAGTCGCTGATCCAGGACAAGACCTGTCCCTTTATTCCATGACTGGCAAGTTTATTCAAGAGCCTTTGGTGTGGGACCTTGTCAAAAGCCTTCTGAAAGTCCAGATAAACAATGTCAACCAGATTCCCCTTATCCACATGCTTGTTGACACTCTCAAAAAATTCCAAAAGATTAGTGAGGCATGGTTTGCCCTTGCAAAAGCCATGTTGGCTCTCCTTTAGCAGCACCTTCTCTTCTATGTGCCTATTAATTCTATCTTTTAGGATGGTTTCCATCACTTTACCTGGGACACATGTCAAACTGACAGGTCGGTAATTTCCTGGTTCACCCCTGGATCCTTTTTTGAAAATTGGTGTTACATTCGCTACCTTCCAGTCATCAGGCACAAAGCCTGATTTGAGGGAAAGATTATATATTTTGGCTAGGAGATCAGCAATTTCATCTTTAAGTTCCCTGAGAACTCATGGATGGATGCCATCTGGTCCTGGTGATTTGTTAGTGTTTAGCTTAACAAGACATGCAAGGACCTCCTCCCTGGTTATTTCTATCTGGCTTAATTCTTCGGTTTCCCTCCCTACGAAGATAGGCTCTGTTTTGGGCATGTGGTCTCTGTCTTCTTCAGTGAATACTGAAGCAAAGAATTCATTGAGTCTCTCTGCAATCTCTGTTTCCTCTTTAATAACCCCTTGCCTTCCATTGTCATCTAATGGTCCAATGGCCTTCCTAGTTGGGTTCTTACTTCTAATGTACTTAAAGAAGTCTTTGTTATTTCTCTGAGTATTTTTAAGCAAATGTTTGTAAGCAAAGATATCTGTTTTCTATTTGAGATGCCTCAGGAGTGATCCCCCCTATATAAAATGATTGTGGCTGTGAGAACCAAAAGAGGACTGGGTGGAAGCTGCAATTTCTTATCAGGAAGCTGTTGACAAAGTTATTTACCAAATCTCCTAAAATACTTTTCCTTTTTCTCTCTCCTATAACCCTAGAATTCAGAACCGTTTTGAAAAGCCAATTTGTGAGAGATTCAGGACAGATGAAAGTACTTTTCCATGTATTCCATAGCTGGATAGAGAATTTGCTTCACAGAATGCAGTGATTGCTGCTAACTTAGATAAATTCAGACTGCCCCCTCCTTCCTTTGAAAAAGTGAAAAGGAGAAGGAAAAAAGGAAACAAACATTTTTGCCATCTCTTTACATGATCTAATGCAGGGATTCTCAACCTGTGACCCGCGGCACAATTTCATGTGCCCCCACCACCACCACCACGTCCACCACACCAGGAAGTGCAAAATGGTGGAGGAAGGGCAAATGGCCATCCGGCCCCCAAATTTAAAAGACTGAGAATGCCGAATCTAATGTTTTAATAACCTACTGTTCCAACTAACCTTATGTAATTGTCCCAATATAATGCTGCTTAACCACTCAGGCAATGATGTCAAATCACAAACATAGTACCACTCCCTTGACTATAGCTTATTTGCTGGTACCCTGTTTCCTGACATTGAAATAATTTCTCTACTTTCTCACACTCAATATCAGAAACCAAAGACTTAACCCTTATTGAAGCCTTCATGTTTCTCAGTGCTCAGGCTTATACCTCTCCCCAGTTTCAGACCACACTGTGATGGGATTGAATACTGGAGTCTCATTTTCACTCAGGGGCTGATCCACTAACCTTTACTATACCTCCAGTAGACTCCCCTGTTTTCCTGTCCAGACAAATCTTGCTTCCTTTCCTGTCTAAATTCCCACACTTCTTTTCCTCCTCAGACTCCCATTCTGTTTATTCTTCCCTTGTTGCCATAGTTACCCAACAGTCTCTGCAACTGTTGCTCATTTAGGTCCTTTTGCTCAGGTGGCCATTCTGTATGTAAGATTTATTGTAATATACAGGGAAAGACTTATTTATAATTTGAATTTCCTTTTTCTTTTGCTCCTAGTGAGTTTGCTAGCTTTCAGCCTTGTTCTAAGACTTACCTTATGGGCCTAATACATGTAGCTGTATTAAGATCAATAATTTCTTTCTTAATTCCTTCACCCAACATTTCTTCATAGCTTTTACATCTCTAGTTCTACCCCTCAATCTCTGGATTGTGCTCCTATGTGCAGCTCATACATAAGATTATTTTTTTAAAAAAAAAAATACTTTCAAAAATTGACATCAGTAACAGTATAACAGGGTCCTGAAGGCTTCTGAATGCCAAGCAGGTCAGTATGACCTCTGATTCTATAATCAAGGGTTCATGTGAGGAAAGAATGGTGAGCATGAAACTAATACTTTGACAGAGAGACAGAACATTATTTTTATAAATAGCACACTTGTTTGACACTCTAGGCAGATCAGATATTGCATTATGTTCAGAATTTTCATTAATATAGCATGATTTGTTGGGAGCTTCAACAATGAAATTCAGGCAGAACATCTTAATATATTTAATCCCAGTAAAAGAAGAAGGAGAAAGAGGAAATGATACTTGGATTCAGTGATATTGGCCAATATATTGTTCAATGTCAGTGTGCATAGAACTCCAGCTGTAAAAAAATTGTCACAGTGGTCTGATAAGGTGACAGTTGTGTGCCTAGATATACTTAACCAATACCTTGTCAAATACTGTAACTGCCACCACACCACCTTGGTTTTCTCCCCTGACCCAGCTGCTCAGGGGAGGTGGGAGCATCAGCCCAGCTGTGCCTCATTCTCAGCGGGGACTTTAAAAGCTGCTGCCACCAAGACGCTGGAGCCGCCACACCATCTCAGCTCTCTCCCCTGACCCAGCCGCTCAGGGGAGGTGGGAGCATCAGCCCAGCTGTGCCTCGGTTCGTTTCCAGAGCTGCTGGGATTCTGACGCAGCTGCCTTTGCTCTCTGTGATGGCCCGTCTGGAGAGCAGGAAAGGAAGCTGATGGCTGCTGCCTCGAGAAGCTCCCTGTCTTGCCCCAGGACTCCATGCCTCTGGCTCTGCGGGAGAGAGACAGGTGGAGCAACTGCCGCCAATTCACCTGCCCTCACGGATGTTTGAACCTTGGGGTGCTTTTGTGGCTGCTTGGTGGTTGAGGTTTAATTTTGTAATTTTCTTCATAATGTATGTGTTATTTTCTTGATGTGATTTTTTTAATTGTAATTTTATGTATGATATGCTTATATCTATTGTATTCTTATTATGTTGTATGGTATATTGCTTATTATTTATTGTTGGAAGCCACTCTGAGTGGTGCGTGCACTAGAAGAGCGGGGTACAAATAAACTATCATCATCATCATCATCATCATCATCATCATCTACAGATGGACCTCTGCATGCCAAAATATTAGGATACTTGCCATTGTAAGTAATCTGGAATAGACTAGTTTGTGGATAGCCATGACATTCTCCTGTAGTAACAGAATGTTTCCCCACAGGGTCCCCAATAATATGTATAGTCTGTATTCAACCTAATATGTAGAGTCTGGTTTTATCTCAACTTCATTACTTTCAGGTCTAAGGTAGTGCAAGAGAATAAAAAAGACAGGAAAAGGAGTCAGTGTAACACCACACACTTTCATCAATGTATAGAAGTGTTGTGTATGTAATTTTATGTAATGCTTTGTGTAAATAACTGATCCTTCATTTTGAGTCTCCTTCAACGCTGTAATATCGCAAGACTTGGTTCGTGCCATTTTCCTGCGAGAAGCGTGAAGGGCTCCCAGTTTGAGATCACCCCACTTGCTCCCCACCAATCCTGTTGTTTTCTGCCTAATTGTATCCTTCCCCAACCTGTATATAAGGCAACGTTGCACCCCTGTTCTGTGTGTCAGTACCCAAATAAAAGTTGAGTTTGGCCCCGTTATGCTGGCTGCTGCTTCTTATTACTGAACACCAAATTGGCGATGAGGATGGGATGGCATCCCAACAGAACATCACGGGTCCTTCGACATGGCCACTCCCGAGAGATGGAACCTCTACGAGAGGCAATTCCGCCACACCATGGCGGCCGAAAACATTGTGGAAGAAGACCTAAAACGGTCCTGTTTCCAGTCACAATGTGGCCTGGCCACACTAGAGCTGGCAACCCATCTCATCCTGCCAAGGGACATAGACGAACTTCCCCTCATGGACATCCTTACGGCTTTGCAAAATCACTTCCAGCCGAAGGTGTCCATTTTCCCTGCCCAGGTCATGTTCAACCGCCATGACCAGTGTCCCAGGGAATCTGTGGCTGACTACGCTGCCGCCCTCAGATTGGCTGCAGCCACGTGACAGTGGCCGAACATTGAAGACGCCCTCAGAAACTGTCTCTTAGCTGGGTTGCGGGATGAAGAAGCCCAGCACAGGCTCATGACCTGCGACACACTCACATTCAATTCGGTCCTGAGGGAGGCGTTGGCATCTGAAGCGGCTCAGTTGGGCATGAAGTCATTCAAGCAGTGGCCTGTTGTCTCCGGGGCTCCAGAGTCTGCTGTACAGCCCCACAGCTCCTCTGCATCATCATGCTTGTCATCTTCGGCCTCACCGGCATCCACTACCTTGTCCGGCATCCACTTCCTTGTCTGGGTCCAGCAACAAAGACGGAGAGGTCCGGAAAATCCGCCGGAGAAAAGAGAAGCATGGCGAGAAGGCCCAGGGGCAGTGCAATGGCTGTAGAGGCAAGCATGACCATTGGAAGTGCCCATTCTGGAAGGCCGACTGTCATCACTGTGGCAAGCATGGGCACATCGCAAAGGTGTGTCAGCAATGGCGGAGGCAGGTCCCAGCATCAGGCAAGTGGCCAAGACAGAAAGGAGCATGCATCTCCAAGATCTCAATGACAGAACTGTCCTACAGCAACATCTCCAACATTTCTGCCCCAAAAAGAGTTCCTTAGAATCCTCCCCACCTCACGGCCTAAGCTGCGGGCACTTAAAATGTGCCTTCAAGACATTCAAGGGTGCCAAATTCAAATTCTGGGGTGGGGGATTTTTCTGTGTATTTCAAAAACATTTCAGCCAAGTTGCCCCTTGTGGTAGTAAAACAAGGAACTAACTGTTTGCTTGGAGTCCAGTGGTTTGAGCCACTGGGCATTAGACTGTCCGGAATCAATGCTGTGAGCTCTCACCCAGTGCAGGACGTTTGCAACGCGCACCCGGAGGTCTTCAAAAAGGGACTTGTGGGTCAGGGCATACTGGTGCTAGTTGATTCTGCAGAATTGGAGACATCTATTGTAACTGCCATTAAGCCAAATGGGGAGGTTCGAATTTGTGCCGATTATAAGTGCACGATTAACAAAGCAGTTAGGCCCAATGCATACCCACTTCCTGTTGTTAGCCACTTGCTGGCTGCATTACATGGGGGAAGGTGTTTCGCTAAACTAGATTTAGCCCAGGCCTATCAGCAGCTAATGGTTACGCCTGCTGCTGCATCCATGCAAACCATATTCACCCACAAAGGGGCATTCAAAGTCACCCAGTTGCAGTTTTGGGTCAATGCAGCCCCTGGTATTTTACAATCACTTGTGGAACGTTTGCTCAAGTGTCTCCCCCAGAGTTCTCCCTTATTTTGATGATGTACTAATCACTGTGGGAGATAAATTCGAACTTGCCGAAAGGATAGACTGTGTTTTGAGAAAATTTGAAAGGGCTGGGCTCCGTTTGAGGAAAGAAAAGTGTGTATTTTTTGCAAGAGAGGTCAAATTTCTTGGGTTCAAGGTAACTCCTGATGGGTTCAAACCCTCTGAGTCTAATGTTTCTGCTGTGCATAATGCCCCCCATCCATCCTCCAAAACTGAATTGCAATCTTTCCTGGGTTTATTGAATTTTTACCATTCCTTCTTGCCCAGGAAGGCTTCTGTAGCAGAGCCGCTTCATTGCTTGCTCAAAAAAAGATGAGGTTTGGAGGTGGGGGCACAGCCAGGAAAAAGCATTTGGGGAGTTAAAAGAGCTTCTTTCCTCCAAAGCAGTTCTCACCCATTTCGACCCCAGAAAACCTGTGGTACTGGTTTGCGATGCATTGCCCATGGGGGTGGGGGCTGTTCAATGTCATGCAATGGAGAATGGAACTGAGGCCCCAATTGCGTTTTATTAAAGGTCCCTTTCAAAGGCAGAAAGGAACTATGCCCATGCCCAGACAGACCAAGAAGCTCTGGCTATAGTTGCTGGAACCAAAAAGTTCCATGATTATTTGTACGGAAGGGAATTCACCATTGTGACAAATCACAAACCACTACTGGGGAATTTTGTTACTTCCAAGCCCACTCCCCAAATACTGTCACCCCACATGCTTAGATGGGCTATATTTCTGAATGCATATCAGTTTTCACTGGTTCACCACCCGGGGAAAGAGATTAGCCATGCAGATGCTCTTTCTCATTCCCTTTTGCCAGAATTGGGGGAGCTGGACTGTGAAATAGAATGCAATCATCTGTTGCTGATGATCAAATCTCTCGATTCACCCCCCCCCCCCCCTCATTGTTCCCTCTGACATTGCCAAAGCTACTGCTAGGGATAAAATGCTTTCAAAAGTGGTTTCCTGGGTTCAAAAAGGTTGGCCCACAACTTCTCCCTCAGAGGAATTCAAAGCATTCTACAGGAAGTGATTCGAGCTTTCATTCAAGAGGGGTTGCGTATTATGGGGTCAGAGGGTAGTGATTCCTGCTGTATTATGTTGTAATATCCTCAGACTGCTGCACATTAGCCACCCAGGGATTGTGTGCTCCAAAGCTCTGGAATGGAGCTATTTCTGGTGGCCACAGGTTGATAAGGACATCAAAGAGTTGGTGGGCACTTGTGCCAACTGTCAGAGTTCCAGGCCTGAAGAGTCCCGACTTCCCTCCTGGGAATTGGACACGGCTCATGGACCGTGGTCACGAATCCATGTTGATTTTGCTGGTCTATTTCAAGTTACCCTCTTTCTTTTAATAGTGGACTCATTTTCAAAGTCATTGGAGGTAATTCCTGTGCCAAGCACTACCTCTGCAGTGACCATTAAGCAATTACGTAGGATATTCAGTTGTTTTGGAATACCAGATGTGCTAGTGTCCAATAATGCTACGACCTTCACATCTGTTGAATTTCAAGCATTTCTCGAGAGATATACTATCAGGCACATCACTTCTGCCCCGTTTCACCCTGTCACCACTGGTCAGGTGGAAAGGCAGGTCCGCACTACAAAAGAAGCCCTAAAGTGAATGGGGCAGGGGGACATTGAGCTGCAGCTCTGTCAATTCTTACTACGCTATCGGGTAACCCCCCTTGCCTCAGGGCTGTCCCCAGCTGAGCTCTTAATGCGCAGGAAACCAGCATCCTTGCTAGACCAGCTAGATCCTTCCAGGGTGGAGGAAAAGGGTTAAATATTGGAATTCAACATAAGAAGGGTTTTGCACCAGGAGATCCAGTGCATTGTCGAAACTATGTGGCCGGTGGGCCAGCATGGGTTCCAGGTTCCATGGTAGAGCAAACTGGACCAGTGTCCTATAGGGTGAAAACAGGGAATGGTTTGTTGTGGTGGTGACATGTTGACCAACTCATACATAGGGTCATGGACCAGTCCTGGGAGGAACAGGAAGAAGTACTGGATTTTGAGGTGCCCACAGCAGACCATGATCAAAATAATTCCATGTTAGGGTCCTCCCCCACCCACTTATTCCAAGGGGGAGACGAGGAGGGTGCATCCTCCCCATTTCTTTGGAGATTGTCAGCAAGCCATAATCCCCAGCTCTCTAATTCTGAGCAAGCAGGGAAGTCACAGGAACGTGGTAATTCATCCCATGATTTACAGGATTGGGGTGAGTTTTACAAGTGTTCCCCCACTTGTCCATGTGAGAAATGGGGTTATGATTTTCCCCTGATGCCCCCCCCCCCATCCTCCTGTGTTTGAGTCTACCTATACTCCAACCCAAATGAGGAACCTTTATTTTGAGTCGTCCTCTACTCATGTTAAAAGGAGGGAATTTCAGTTGAGTTTTTCCCCATTTGAGTCTGGGTTTGAGTTCGAGTGATCCCCTGCTCAATCTATGAAAAAACGGGGTTATGATTTGGTTTCCCCTTTCTAATTCCAGTTTGGGCATTTGCCCCCACAATGCTAGTAGTTCTAGCTGTATTCCTATTGTGGAACATTCAACACAGGTGCCAGCTAGCCATAGGTCTCAGCTATCGGATCAGGTGTCTGTGAGGCCAAAAAGACAGTGTGGCCCTCCACAATGGTTAAAAGATTTTGTCCAATCCTAGGGGGGAGTAATGTTGTGTATGTAATTTTATGTAATCAATCAATCAATCAATCAATCAATCAATTTAATTTGTACCCCGCCCTACTCAGCACCAGGCCGACTCAGAGAGGCCTCACAACGTATCACAACAATTACACATTTTCAAAATTACAAATTACAAAATACAGTTCAGAGAATATAACATAAAATTAAGCAAAGTTCATAGCAAAAACAAAGTTAAACCCACAACCCCAAACACAGCCAGGGCACCATGTCCAAAAAAGTACTCAGAAGCAAACAACATTGTCCTCTTTAGGGGGAGCCCACAAAGCACCAGCCTCACGTCTCCGAGGCCGATGGAGCGAGTCCCAGAGCAGGCAACGTGGCGGCGGGCAACGCAGCAGCAGAGGCAGCTTCTGCGTCTGCTCCTTTTGACCTCCCCGGCAACAAGCATGGGAGGGGCCAGGGTGACACAGCTGCCCCGCATCTCCAGGGCCGATGGAGTGGGTCCCAGAACAGGCAATGCAGTGGCGGGCAACATGGTGGTGGGCAACGTGGTGGCGGTGGTGGAGGCAGCTTCAGTTTCTGCTCCTGTTGACACCCCCCCCCCGGCAACAAGCACGGGAGGAGCCAGGGTGACGCAGTTGCCCGCATCTCTGGGGCCAATGGAGCGGGTCCTGGAGCAGGTAATGCTTTGTGTAAATAACTGATCCTCCATTTTGAGTCTCCTTCAACACCGTAATATCGCAAGACTTAGTTTGCACCCTTTTCCTGTGAGAAGCGTGAAGGGCTCCCAGTTTGAGATCACCCCACTTGCTCCCCACCAATCCTGTTGTTTCCCACCTAATTGTATCATTCCCCAGCTTGTATATATGGTGCCATTGTGCCCCTGTTCTGTGTATCAGTACCCGAATAAAAGTTGAGTTTGGCCCCGTTATGCTGGCTGCTGCTTATTATTACTGAACACCAAAGGAAGGTCAGCATGAGAAGTGTGAAAAGAGGTCTTATTTTAGAGCAACACCAGCATGCAATGTGATATTAATGTTAATTCTGTCCCTGAGTAACCAATAGAAATATCTTTGTCTTCTCTCCTCTAGGGTCACCTGACATGGTTTTTACATATTAAGCTTTGTTGTTTGGGTCTCTCATTCTGTGCTCTATTTTGATTACTCTCCTTCTTCTTGCTATTTTGCCTTATAAGCAAAACCATTTATGTTTAAGACCACCAATTTTTTTGAGCACATGGCAACCTTTTGGAAAAGAACATTTACAAAGCAAAGCACATGTTTATCTCTCTGAATCAACTTGAGTAAAGAATACTTTTGTTATATTTCTAAACATCGTGTGAAGTGTGTTTAATTGCTGGACTAGAGTGGGAAGTAAAAGAACTGGAGAACTTGCATTTCAAACTAACTAATTGTAAATCTGCCCCACTTTAAAACTGCTGCATAAAAACTTAACACTTAATATGATGTATGCTTAGGGTCACCTCTGTAGAATTTGGAACTGGTTTTTGTTATGTAAAGAAAAACTTTGCATGAAAATGATGGAGAACACAGACTCCAAAACTATTTTTTTTCTTTCATAAAATGAAAAAATACAATAAACTGGTGGGCCACTGCTGGAAGCAGATGATTGGTTCATTTTGAAGGGGGAAAGACTATTCCTCCAAAAACAACAATATAACTATTGCAGGCGCACCCCCCCAATAACGGACACAGACAACATTGAAAGTGGATAACAGCATCGGGCCACATTTATTGATTCAATGCCCTAGTCCGAATTATAAATTGGTATTGGTAAAACGACCAATCATAATTCATAAGGCAAGCAGGCCGAAGTAACACTGGTAAGGTACCACCCCAAAATTGCCAATGGCAATTGGTTACAATGTATCAATTTGTTTGTTGACAACAAACAAATTGTTGACCGTAGTCAATAACTAACTCATGACCCCACCCTCTGACGCGTATCCGTGAAATCACAGGGGTGATGCATGCTGGTTAGCAATCGTCATCACCCCATCGCCTGGTTCGTCGTTGACCGGACAACGTTTAACTAATTTATTCCTGTCTAGTGTTGTCCAGTCAATTGCGAACCTGCCGGATACTTGTGGGTCATACTGTTTACCTTACCAGTGCTACCCGCCACACGGAGGGGCTTCAAAGAAGACCTGACGCCCCCCCCCCAGACCGTCAGCTCGGTCAACAGGCCTGCTCGCCAATCACCCAACAGGAGGTCCATACCTCCTCGCGACAGATGGACCCCATCCCCTGCGTACAAGTCATAATTTTGTAGGCTAATATCGGGGTGATGACTGACCCGTCCCCAAGCCCTGTCGGCAAGAAACCGCGCCACCGCCCTATTGACCGTGCGCCTAGCGCGGTCAAGGGCCAGGAGGTTAACGCCCCCTCTATAGTAATGGCGCGGGACAATGTCCGCAAAACCAGGGTTGTGGCAGGCCAGACATAATGCAAGTAGGCGAGGTCCTCGCAAATCGCATGCTTAAGCTATAAGCCGGTGACCTGGCCCAAATCATTGCCCCCCAGGTGGATGATGAGAATGTCAGGCGGGTCAGCACCCAGGCCAGAAAAAAGGAAAGGCCGCAGCTCCCGCCATAACATCCCAGGCTTACCATGCCATGTGAGACTGGCGTGTTCACCCAGTCCCAGGCGGGGTCCCCACTCTGTCGCCGCAGCGTAACGCTCTGCCCTGTGCACATAGCTGTGGCCCACCAGCCATACTGTCACCGGTGTAATACGACACCCAGGGTCTGTAAGAAAATTGAGAAAAATTGAGAAAAAGACGGGAAGGTGACTGGATTGGTACTCATGGCGGAAGTGGGCGCACATAAAACTGAAAACATTGCGAGCCCCACCTCCCCATGCTGCGTATGCCAGCCCCAGAGTACCCAAAAGCAGCTGCTGTAGAGGCTGCACCAGTACGGAATGAATGTGTGCCATAACGGGCACCTGTGAGGGCACTCCCTGTCACCTTCCAAAACTGAAATTTAGTAAGGGGAGACCCATCTTGGTGACAGAAAAACGGGCCGTGGTGCATGCCACGCAGTGCCAGGAACTCCTGTAGGGCACCAACCGGACAGATGTCTGCCAAAGAACACCGTAGCAGTCTTACACCACTGCCTACGCCATGCTGATCTGTATTAGAGGAGCGTATCCTCAACTGGGCCCAGTCTTTGGCAACATAGACATCCTCGAGTTCCAGTGCCCTACAACTTGCATCCGCCTTATACAGCATCTCAAGCTCGCTGTCGCGGAGCGCTCCAAAAAGGCCACCGTTGTAGCCGCATGAAGTGGGCTGCCTCATTTCCAAAACAGAGGCCAGGCCAGCCCCGGGCCAATTGGGTAAAACCCTGGGAAAATCTTGCATCCGCCTTACTCAGCATCTCAAGCTCGCCGATGCGGAGGGCTCCAAAAAGGCCACCGTTGTAGCCGCATAAAGTGGGCTGCCTCATTTATCGAAACTGAGGCAAGGCCAGCCCCGGGCCAATTGGGTAAAAACCCTGGAAAAATCTTGCATCCGCCTTACTCAGCATCTCAAGCTCGCCGATGCGGAGGGCTCCAAAAAGGCCACCGTTGTAGCCGCATGAAGTGGGCTGCCTCATCTATCAAAACAGAGGCCAGGCCAGCCCCGGGCCAACTGGGTAAAAACCCCTGGTAAATGGGGTGGCGGTCGGCCGGGAAACGCCCGCGCACGCGCACCCACCCCTCCCAAACATGTCTCACCCGGAAGTCATTGGTGCCATCCACACGACCTCCCACTTTGGCCACAAAAGCCAACCCGACAGCTGAGATGCTATGGTGCGTGGTGCAAGGCCCTAGGCATACAGGTAAACCATGAACCGCAGAACATGGGCTACTGGGATCGGCCAGGTTCCTGGCAGTCGGAATCGGGTACATAATACTCTAAAGGAACTAAATGCGTGGTGATACGCCTTACTCGTGCATGGCGCTAGTGACAGGCCAATCGCCCGGTTCACCTCTCCTCGCCAACGTTCCATCTCTCGTCCAGGAGTGGCGACGGAAATTCCTCCGCATCCGGGGGCCGAGGCACGGAACCGGGAGATCTGCAGGCGGGACAAAGCAGCAGCAATATCGTTATCAACCCTTGGGACATGCCTGGCCCTGCAGGGAACGTTGTGGCACAGGTTGCATAACACAAACCAACCCACTAGCCCCATAACCCCGGGCGATTTGGAAATCTGTGCAGTGACGATGCGGACAACAGCCGCGTTGCCATGCCAAAATTGCACAACTGAGTTGGCCCACTCCTTGCCCCATAGCATCAAAGCACCCAGGATAGGGAAACATTCCAGATACGTGAGACCATGCAGGCGACACTTGCCTGCCCAGTATGTTGGCCACCCACCATAGGCCCACTTCCAATTGAAGTACATCCCATAAACCCAGGAATCCTGAGGCATCGGACTGCATCTGAAAGCAAGGGGGAGCCAGGAGATCAGACCCCAAAATGACACCCCGGTGAACCACCTCTGGATCTATGGCCAGACAAGCACGTCTGCCCCGATACCCCGGGTAAATCTGGGCCTGTGGTGGGGCCTGGGGAATCCCGCCAAGGCATCGCACCAGCGCAGAGCAAATGCCCTGCCCGGTGCTACGACCCTGCCAGCTAAACTGGGGTGACCACGTAGCACCAAAAGTTCCCTCAGTGATGCCATGCGCTCGGCCAGCCAGACCGAGACAAGGGCCACTAGCTTTGGGACCTTATCCCACTGCAACCTAGAATCCTGCGCTACCGTGTTACTCTCCACCCCAGGAATACTAGCTGTGGAGATGGGCCCTCGGTCTTTTCGGGCGCTAAAGGGACACCCAGTTCCTCCATTAGCGTCTGAAATGTGTTGAGGAGACGTGTGTACGTGTCCCAGCCCCGTTCAGCCCCGAATAAAACCATCCAGGGAATGGGCTACAGACCGGGACCCTGACCTGCGGACAAAAGCGCAATCTAGGAAAGTGGTGAAACGCTCGAATACCGAGCCCCAATGGAATAGCCAAAAGGCATGGCATCATTGAAATAATATGCTCCCCGGGACGGGGTGCAGGGACAGGGCCAGCGACCCTGCCCGCATAGACCCTATTGTCAAAGCTAGCAGCAGCCACCTCCTCCCTCCCCTTAAGGGATAAAAGATTGGGGGCATCCTGAGGGGACCTATTACCCATGAAAGGGATCCGGAACCCCTGCCTAGAACCCTGAAGGAGAGAACCCGCATCCTCTCCCTTCGGGTACCATGTGAGCCACGCTCCAACATGTCCACCTTAACTGGGGAGGGAGCCCTTCGGTGAACTAGATCCATCTGCGGCAGTCTTGCCAGCCCCCTGTCTGCCCCACCCTCTGCCCCGCATCCTTCTAGGCCTGGGACAGGCAGAGGCCGCATGGGGGCCAACACAGTTGGGATACTTCTGTCTGTATTGCAAGTCTTCCCCTCAGAGGAGCCATTGGACAAGAAAGTCCAGCACAGCAGGCGGGCTGGAACCCCCCGCCCCGCCCCCTGGCAGGTGACCTATGCTGAGGCCGCCTGCTGAACCGCATGCCCACAATGGTATATCTCCCCGGGCGCAGGGCGCGTGGGCGTCACGTACAAAAGCCGCAGCCTCTGGCCTGGCTAATCCCGCCTAATCTCGGGGTGCGGGGAATTCCGCCTACGGCATTCCTTGTCACAAGCCAACCACGCTGGGTCCGGAAAGTAAACCATCGCCCGGTGGACATTGTCCAAATACTGGACCATCGGACTTGCCAGATCCGGCCGGGCCCTAAGGTACACCGCCATGCATATGATGCAGGCCGGCAACCATTTGGCCCACATACTTGGTGGCTTGAGACAACGTGCCTGCCACTATCCTTCTCATTCTGCCCCTCCCTCTCTCCTTGATGGGCACCTTGTTTAGGAGCGCGAAGATATCCACGCACTCCCCCCGCCAAATGTACTCTCTGGCGGCCTGTGCCAAGCGGTCACTCAGCGGTAAGGAATAGGGGCTTGGACCAACCCGGCCACCCAAAACATTCCCCTCAGGGTAGGGAACACCCCCCACCACGGGGCCCTGGGTGTTAGCTGTCATCGCCGGGTGAGGCGTCAGCGGGTACACCGCCGAACCACCCGCGCGAGGCCAAGGCCATTGAAAAGCCCCCCCCCCATATTGGGAATGTGTGTGGATGTACTTGCTTACACCGTATACTCACATGCTGCACCCCCGCGGGCCGCCCCTACCGGGGGTTCCGGCCCACTGGGGGCGTCGGAGCTCACGACCGACGTAGAGCTCATCACCGGGGCCTGACCCGCACCTGGCTGCTGGCTGGGGAGCTGCGAGGCAGTGGGCGAAACCGCGCCACGCGCCTGCAGCAGCTCAACCCTCCCTGTCGGCTGTTGTCCTCCTGCCGGCAGCGCCTCAAAAGGAACCCCAAAGGGAGGGCCCCCGCCTGACTGGCCCGAGCCAACGACGCTTCAAGGGCCGCCAGGCGGGCCAGTAAGGCTTCCACGTTGACCTAGGGCCAAGGGCCGGCCGGCCCGCACGGTCCAAGGCGTGGGTACAGGTCGCTGTACCCCAGGACCCGAATATGGCCATTGGCCAACACCGAAGCCCGGCAGGGTCGGTGGAGAAACCTGCCAAGGCAGGGGGCCGCACCACCCCCCAAGGCTAGAGGGCCCCGGGAGAGGCTGCGACCCAAGAGCAGCAGGCCCAACCTGGTGGGCGGGTGCAGGAGCGGTGTCCACCGCTCGCGGGCCGCGGGCCGGAGCCCCTACCGTGCCCGCAAATTGTTCGCCCGCTCCGGGCCAAGGGGCGATAGACCCCATTCCGCCGGTCCCGGCAGGGGCCTGCAAAGGCTGCTGCTGGGGAGGCGGCACCGCGGTCCTCCGACCTGGGTTGCGCCTCCTAACAGCGCGAGCCGCACTCCAAGCTGCCTTCTTCTTCGAAGGCATCTCCACCGAAGCAAAGGGAAGCCGAAAAGGAAGAATCGCTACCAAAAGGCTTCCCGGCAAGCTAAAGAGCGACGGAGACACAGGGGAAAAGACTTCTCCGCTCCGTCGCTGAGGTAAAATGGCAGGTCGGCTGCCTCGTGGCCACCCCTTTTATAAGGGAGCTGGCCACGCCCCTAACTACCCGGATTCTCTGTCCTGTGGGGGGGGGCCCGCAAAGGGCGCGGCGGCCATTTTGGCGCCGCGCTTGCAGTAGTCTACAGGCTCTTAAAAGGCTGGAAATAATACAGACCAATAAAATGCAAAGTTAGGGCAATTTTCATTCAGTAAATCGATTGTGCAGAGAAAATTGCCTAAATAGTAGGAAAAGAGAAATCCTTTGACATACCAAAATGCAACAAAAGAGCCTGATTATGCTGCCCAGGGAAGTGAATGAGGTTGCTAATGTTAGCTTTGGAGATAAGACAATTTAAGAGCAAGGAAAACAAGGCGAAAATTCTCTTTAATGTTATTACTTCCCTGACATTCAAAGCAGGCACACAGGTTGCTAATTAATTAAAAACAAATCCTCAGAGATCCTATTTGCATCTTCCTCGAATCATATCTAGTTTGCCATTAGAGCAATTTTATAGATTTGGAGGAGTTTAGGTTCCAGTTTACATACAAAGGACTACCTTGAAGAAGAAGAAAACTTAGAATAATAAAATTAATGAGTCATGAAAATCATAATCCATAAAGAGGTTGAAATCAACTGACATATGCTGATGTGTTAAAATCTATTAAAAATATCCTCCTCAAATCCACAAGACACAAAGTAGCAACATATAAAATAAGCATGCTGTCTGATTTTGAATACTTCATCTCAGTATCACTTTGATCTTATGGAATGAAGCGGAGATCCAAGATACCATTCACTTGCTAGGTCCACAATCTTAAAGATGTTTCCCTTTATGTGGGAATGTATCTGGATTCTGTCAGGCTGTCTCGGACACATTTTGTAACCAAAAGCCTCTTTGCTTGCATGCGTAGAATAGTGAAAAAGTATTCTCCTTATTTGGGCTCTGACACTTCTGATTGGCTGTGGGCCTTAGGTTTTGTTTCTGTTAAGTTTCGTTTCTGGTATACTCTGCTTGCTTAAGTTTCGTTTCTGATATACTCTGCCTGAATAAAGAGTAGTATTAGTATCGTTTGTTCAGCCAAAGACTGGAGTCCTGTTTTCTGTCTCTCTCTGTTTTTTCCTTACTCTGAGCCTAATGAAGCTGGACTTCGTGGACTCTTAAGTTTCTGTCTTAAAAGATCTGAGGATATAAATTGCTGCTTCATGAGACTGAATGAGAAGAGATCTTACATGAATCAGATTTCAACACCTTTAGATGTAATACAGTTCACTAAATTGTTCACAGAAAAGTGACTCATAGAGGTTTACAAAACTGGTTATTATTATTATTATTATTATTATTATTATTATTATTATTATTATTATTATTATTATTATTATTATTATTATTATTATTATTATGTTTGGCTGTTCTTAGAAGCAGACCATGAACCATGAGCTAGGTTAACTATGCTGAAGTACTTTTGCATATTTGGTAAATTGTTTTTTCTTTAGTTCATGGTCTGCTTATAAGAACAGCCCATCATAAATGTATATAATGTAACAATCTAAAAAGTCTGTAAACCTCTAAGAGTCACTTTTCTGTGAACAGTGAAGGGTATTCTTTAAAACTTATACAAAGGGAAACATCTAAAACAGGGATTCGCAACCTACAGCCTGTGGGCCTAATTAGGCCCATGGCGCCAATTAATCTGGTCCATGGTGAGGACCCTGGAGCCGCCACTGCCACTGGAAACACCATGGAAAAAAATAATCTGAAAATGTGGCAAAGATGCACTGCCATTGCTCCCACTGCCACAGGAAGAGGCGGAAGCGGTAAAAAAGGCCGACATTGTCCCATGAATGCCGCTACCACCACCAGAAGCACTGGAAGCAGCCAGAGGAGTCACACCTCCAACCCTCTCACCTGTGTGAGGTAGGCAGAACCAGCCCATGATGCAAAAATGTTGCAAACCCCGATCAAAAACATGCTGCTAAAATCAAACCCAATAGCATACTTTTGTTGTGCATAATATGCACAACAGATTCTGTCCTCTTATAAGATCCTGTACAAGCCTTCAGACAATGCTTGAAATGACAGAGGAATGGCTGATTATATGTATAATAAGCAATAGCATTTGATAGCCTAGAGTAAACTGAAGAGGCTTGGCACAAAACAGTAGACGTACCTGTACAAAAGACAAACCCCATCAAATACATTGAAAATTATCTCATCAGCTCAAGTGCTAAACATCTTTGTCCTTCTCCTTCATACCATCTCATGCAAGTGGATGTGATCAGAAAGCTTCCAAACAAGATTGGCTGGAGATGTTTGTGTGCTTAAGACAACAAACACATCCACACAGGATGGGAGGTAGACAAGACCTATTCCCAAACCTAAATGTCTTTATTCACCTATTTAAAAAGAATAAAGATTTGGAATGTACAGCCTTTTCTTCCCCATGAATATTTCAAGTTAAGCACATTTTCAGAGCAGAAACATCTATATAAATAAAACAGAAATGTACATCCATGTGTCGCAAATGCGTTTCCATGCCCCTTGACTGAGCCCCCTGAAGGTTGGTGCACGGCAACCTTTGGCATCACAGATTGCATAGCCAGAGTCTGTGGGCAGCAGGGGGCTCTGCACCCCACAAACCCATGAAAACTGAGAAAACTACATGCCCCAGGAACCATTGTGGCATTCCTCAGCCAATCGGTGAGCCCGGCATGGGTGTAGGCATGTATGAACAATGGCCAAACAGAGAAGGCAGGGGGATGTGGTTGCCGGACTTGTGTGCACCTGGTGCCCCCACCCCCAATGAAAGGTCTTTGCGGGTGGAGCAAGGCAAACGGATGAGCCGGTGGTGGCCTCGCAACCAGGGCGGCGTGGTCAGTGGTTGGCGGGGGCGCAGCCAATGAAAGACTGCAGGAAGCAGTGGACAAGACCACGGACTGGGCCCAGGAGGCCTTGCCAGGGCATCATCGCTGCATTGAGCTTTATAGTGTACTAGTATGGGTGTCCAGAGGAGGCGGAGGACAGTGGAGACACCCAGGCCGGGTAAGATGGCCGTCAGCCACAAATCCCACGGGTGCCGGGATGCCATCGACCAGGTGGAGCTGGGCACCCATGCTAGTATAGTATAAAAGCCTTGGGGTGCTTGCTGATGTTAACTGGTTGGGGGGTGGGGATTCAACTCTTTTTTCCACTATATATATATATATATATATATATATATATATATATATATATATATATATATATATATATATATATATATATATATATATATATATATATACGTGTGTGTGTGTGTGTGTGTGTGTATGGGGGGGGGGGTCCAAAGAAGTCATAACAAACAACAGTGAACAGCCTTGATGTTCTCTGTTGTTCCAGTTCTCTGGAACAGATAAAGCAAATCAGAATGCCACATTGTGCTGTTGCGTTCCAAGTTCCAGCAGCTTCTATTGTGCACTGATGAAGTCATGCTGAAAAATCAGTTGTAATTGAAAAGATTATAGACTAAACAGTTTTTAAAGCCAAGTTCAATGAAATCTGTTGATCCTGATTCAATATTATCTCAGACACAAATACACACTGTATCTTCTTTCTCAATACAGTTGACATGTTTTTACACAATAAAATGCTGATAATGTATGAATGAAATTTCCAGCTTACATCAGCTAAAGGTCCTCAAGCAAGCCACTCTATGCATCCTCCATAATAATTTATTTTTCAAAACGATTCAGCTCTGACTTACTGAAAAGCAAGACACAGCTATTCCCTGTGCTTTAGTCTCACACTACTGTTGTTCATGCATGCTCATTTGCTCATGATGCAAAGGAATGTGTCATGATACATTCAAATCAGTGTGTGGATTTTGATGTCACCTGAAATGCAGTGTTTTTCAGTAGAATCAGACCACACTCAACCTGCTTGTACTTTAGAGAAAACCTCATGCACATTCAGCAGCATTACCTTGTTATAGAACAGGGTTACAGAAGGAAGAGGAGGAGGAAGTCATATGTATAAAGGTTATTATTAGTGCATCATGGTAAATTTAGACTGAGATCAACTGTAAAACTAAATCTCTAATACTTACATAAAAGAAAAACAGGACAGTGATTGAGAATCAGAAAAAGAAATGTATGCTTTTGTACTTCCGTGAGAATTAACAGGGGGTTATGAAGTGACACAGGCCAAACAGAATATAGTCCTGGACTCTGAGTGTTAATCTATTTGTTTCCAGAAGTATCTCCATCTTAAAGACTAATATTCTTGCTGTACATCAGCTTTCGTAGACCATAAATTACTTTATCAAAAGCAGAAAGTGTCATTCTACATTTTTGATGGAGGGGAATGAAAGAAAAAGAGAGAGAGAGAGGGAAAGAGTATCAGCCTGAAAATGCAAGCGCGGCGCCAAAATGGCCGCCGCGCCCTTTGCGGCCCCCCACCCCCACAGGACAGAGAATCCGGGTAGTTAGGGGCGTGGCCAGCTCCCTTATAAAAGGGGTGGCCACGAGGCAGCCGAGCTGCCATTTTACCTCAGCGACGGAGCGGAGAAGTTTTTTCCCCTGTGTCTCCGTCGCTCATTACCTTACCGGGAAGCCTTTTGGTAGCGATTCTGCCTTGCCGGCTTCCCTTTGTTGCTTCGGTGGAGATGCCTTCGAAGAAGAAGGCAGCTTCGAGTTCAGCTCGCGCTGTTAGGAGGTGCAACCCAGGTCGGAGGACCGTGGTGCCGCCTCCTCAACAGCCACCTTTGCCAGCCCCGACCGGGGCCGGCGGAATGGGGTCTATTGCCCCTTGGCCCGCTGCGGGCGAGCAGAGTGGGAGCGCGGATGGCGCTCCGGCCCGCGGCCCACGAGCGGTGGACACCGCTCCTCCTCCTGCTCACTCCGTTGGGCCTGTTCCTTTTGGGCCGCAGCCTCTCCCCGGGCCCTCTAGCCTTGGGGGGTGGGGCGGCCCCCTGCCTTGGCAGGTTTCTCCACCAGCTCTGCCGGGCTTTGGTGCTGGCCAATGGCCATATGCTGGCCCCGGGGTGCAGGGACCTGTACCCGTGCCTGGCTCAGGCGGGCCGGCCGGCCCTTTGCCCATGGTCAACGTGGACACCTTACTGGCCCGCATTGCGGCCCTGGAGGCGTCTTTGGCCCGGGCCAGTCAGGCGGGAGCCCCCTTTGGGGTTCCTTTTGAGGTGCTGTCGGCAGCAGGACAACAGCCGGCGGGGAGGGTCGAGCTGCCGCAGGCGGGTGGCGCGGCTTCGGCCACTGCCTCGCAGCTCCCCAGCCAGCAACCTGGTGCGGGTCAAGCCCCGGTGATGAGCTCTAGGTCGGTCGTGAGCTCCGACGCCCCCAGTGGGCCGGAACCCCCGGTGGGGGCGGCCCGCGGGGGTGCAGCATGTGAGTATACGGTGCAAGCAAGTACATCCACACACATTCCCAATATAGGGGGGGCCTTTCAATGGCCTTGGCCTCGCGCGGGTGGTGCGGGGGCCACGCTGTCTACGGCCCACCCGGCGACAACAACTGCCACCTTGGGCAATGGGGTGGGCATTGGTCCTTACACTGTGGGGAATGTTCTGGGGGTGGCTGGGTTAGCTCAGGCCCCTTTTACTAGGCCGGCTGTCCCCTTTTCGGCTTTGCCGACGGCAGGGTATTCCTTGCCATTGGGTGATCACTTGGCACAGGCTACTAGGGAAAAGATATGGCGTGGGGAGTACGTAGATATCTTCTCACTCCTGAACAGAGAGCCCACCAAGGAGGAAAGGGAGGGTCAGGATGAGAAGGATAAGGAGCAGGCACGCCGCCGTAAGCCGCCGCGTACCTGGGCTAACTGGCTTCCCGCCTATTAATATACATGGCGGTATATTTGAGGGCGCGGCCGGATTTAGCTATCCCCATGGTCCAATATTTGGACAACATATATAGGGCAATGGTTGATTTCCCGGGCCCCTCATGGCTAGCATATGATGAGGAATTCCGTATGAGGATTCCTCTCCACCCCGAGATGAGATGGGATGAGCCGTGCCAGAGACTGTGGCTCTTGTACATGACACCCACACGCCCTGCCCCGGGGGATAGATACCATTGTGGACACGCGGTCCAGCGAGCGGCTCCAGCGCAGGTTACCCGCCAACCGGCGGGGCAGGGGGTTCCAGCCCGCCTGCTGTGCTGGACTTTCTCGTCAAATGGTTCCTGCAATCGAAAGAATTGCAGGTATAAGCATGAGTGTCCCACATGTTCTGGCCCCCATGCAGCCTCTGCTTGTCCCAGGCCTGGGGGGGCACGAGGCAGAGGGAGGGGGGGACAGTGGGCTGGCAAAGCTGCCGCGGATGGAGCTAGTCCTCCAAAAGGCCCCCTCCCCAATTAACGTGGACATGCTGGAGCGTTGGCTCGCATCGTACCCGAAGGGGGAGGACGGGGAGTATCTACTTCAAGGTTTTAAGCAGGGATTTCGTATCCCTTTTATGGGTGATAGGTCCCCTCAGGATGCTCCCAACCTTTTATCCCTCAGAGGAAGGGAGGAGGTGGCTGCGGCCAGCATTAAAAAGGAGTTAGACGCGGGCAGGGTCGCTGGACCCTTCCCCGCACCCCCGTTTCCCAATTTTAAGGTTTCACCACTGGGTTTGGTGCCCAAAAAGTCCCCAGGTGAGTTTCGTCTTATTCATCATTTGTCCTACCCAGCCGGCCGATCGGTCAACGATGCTATCCCTGATGACCTTTGTTCAGTCAGGTATACATCGTTTGACCAGGCGCTGCGCATGGTGCGCGCGTGTGGCCCGGGTGCCCTGCTGGCCAAGTGTGACATTAAGTCGGCTTTTCGCCTTTTGCCGGTGCACCCGGGCGACTTTGAATTGCTGGGTTTTAAATTTAAGGGGGAATATTATTTCGATAAGGCCATGCCTTTTGGCTGCTCCATATCATGCTCGGCTTTCGAGCGTTTTAGTACCTTCCTAGAATGGGCATTCGTCCGTAGGTCAGGGTCCCGGTCTGTAGCCCATTACCTGGATGACTTTTTATTCGGGGGTGAACGGGGCTGGGACACGTGTGCACGTCTCCTTAACACATTTCAGACGCTAATGCAGGATCTTGGTGTCCCTTTAGCGCCCGAAAAGACCGAGGGCCCATCGACCAAGCTAGTATTCCTGGGGGTTGAGATTGACACAGTAGTGCAGGCTTCTAGGTTGCCGGGTGATAAGGTGTCCAGGATAGTGGCCCTTATCTCGGAATTGCTGGCCAAGCGTAAGGCATCCCTGAGGGAACTGCAGGTGCTCCATGGGCACCTCAATTTTGCCTGCTCCGGGCAGGGCTTTTGCCCGGCGCTTATGTGACGCCATGGCAGGGCTATCCAGGCCCCACCACAGAGTTAGGCTCACCCGGGGTATCAGGGCAGACATGTTCGTCTGGTTGCAATTCCTGAGGGAGTTTAATGGGGTCTCATTTTGGAGGTCTGACCTCCTGGCATCCCCCAATTTCCAGATCCAGTCTGATGCCTCAGGATCCCTGGGTTATGGGATGTACTTCGATGGGAAGTGGTCCTATGGTGGGTGGCCACCGGCATGGGCAGGCACAGGTCGCCTGCGGGATCTCACATACCTGGAATTTTTTCCCATCCTGGGGGCTTTGATGCTATGGGGCGAACAGTGGGCAAATTCGGTGGTGCATTTCTGGTGTGACAATGCTGCCGTTGTACACATTGTCAATGCACAGACTTCCAAATCGCCCAGGGTTATGGATCTAGTGCGCCATTTTGTGCTGCGCTGCCTGCGCCTCAACGTCTTGTTCAGGGCCAGGCATGTCCCAGGGGTTAATAATGATATTGCTGACGCTTTGTCCCGCCTGCAGATCTCCCGGTTCCGCGCCTTGGCCCCGGATGCGGAGGAATTTCCCTCGCCACTCCCGGACGAGATGTGGACTATTGGCAAGGAGAGGTGAACCGGGCGATTGGCCTGTCACTAGCGCCACGCACGCGTAAGGCGTATCAACAAGCATTCTATTCATATAGGGCATTTGCTGCTCAATTTCACTTGCCAGAGACCTGGCCGATTCCGGTGGACCATGTTCTGCGGTTCATGGTTCACCTGCATGCACAGGGCCTCGCACCTCGCACCATAGCATCCAAGCTTTCGGCGTTGGCTTTTATGGCCAAAGTAGGGGGTCATGTGGATACCACCTCTGACTTCCGTGTGAGACATGTTTTGGAGGGGTGGGTGCGCGAGCGCGGGCGTTGCCCGGACGACCGGCACCCTATTTCCCCAGGGGTTCTTACCCAGTTGGCCCGGGGCTGGCCAGGCCTCTGTTTTGATCATTATGAGGCAGCCCTTTTTCATGCAGCCACAACGGTGGCATTTTTTGGAGCGCTCCGCGTCAGCGAACTCGTGATGCTGTCTAAGGCGGATGCAAGTGGTAGGGCACTGGAACTCGAAGATGTCTATGTTGCCAAAGACTGGGCCCAGTTGAGGATACGCTCCTCTAAAACAGATCAGCACGGCGTAGGCAGTGGTGTAAGACTGCTACGTTGTTCTTTGGCAGACATCTGTCCGGTTGGTGCCCTACAGGAATTCCTGGCACTGCGTGGCATGCACCACGGCCCGTTTTTCTGTCACCAAGATGGGTCTCCCCTTACTAAATTTCAGTTTTGGAAGGTGACAGCCAGAGCCCTCACCAGGGTGGGCCTACCAGGTGCCCGTTATGGCACACATTCGTTCCGTATTGGTGCAGCCTCTACAGCAGCTGCTTTTGGGTACTCTGGGGCTGACATACGCAGCATGGGGAGGTGGGGCTCGCAATGTTTTCAGTTTTATGTGCGCCCACTCCCGCCATGAGTACCAATCCAGTCACCTTACCGCCTTTTTTCTCAATTTTCTTACAGACCCTGGGTGTCGTATTACACCGGTGACAGTATGGCTGGTGGGCCACAGCTATGTGCACAGGGCAGCGCGTTACGCTGCGGCGACAGAGTGGGGACCCCGACTGGGACTGGGTGACCATGCCAGTCTCGCATGGCATGGTAAGCCTGGGATGTTATGGCGGGAGCTGCGGCCTTTCCTTTTTTCTGGCCTGGGTGCTGACCCGCCTGACATTCTAATCATCCACCTGGGGGGCAATGATTTGGGCCAGGTCACCGGCTTATCGCTCAAGCATGCGATTTGCGAGGAACTCGCCTACTTGCATTATGTCTGGCCTGCCACAACCCTGGTTTGGTCGGACATTGTTCCGCGCCATTCTTACAGAGGGGGCGTTAACCTCCTGGCCCTTGACCGCGCTAGGCGCGCGGTCAATAAGGCAGTGGCGCGGTTTCTTGCCACCAGGGCTTGGGGACGGGTTAGTCATCACCCCGATATTAGTCTACAAAATTATGACTTGTACGCAGGGGATGGGGTCCATCTGTCGCGAGGAGGTATGGACCTCCTGTTGGGTGATTGGCGAGCAGGCCTGTTGACCGAGCTGACGGTCTGGGGGGGGCGTCAGGTCTTCTTTGAAGCCCCTCCGTGTGGCGGGTAGCACTGGTAAGGTAAACAGTATGACCCACAAGTATCCGGCAGGTTCGCAATTGACTGGACAACACTAGACAGGAATAAATTAGTTAAACGTTGTCCGGTCAACGACGAACCAGGCGATGGGGTGATGATGATTGCTAACCAGCATGCATCACCCCTGTGATTTCACGGATACGCGTCAGAGGGTGGGGTCATAAGTTAGTTATTGACTACGGTCAACAATTTGTTTGTTGTCAACAAACAAATTGATACAAATTGATACATTGTAACCAATTGCCGTTGGCAATTTTGGGGTGGTACCTTACCAGTGTTACTTCGGCCTGCTTGCCTTAGGAATTATGATTGGTCGTTTTACCAATACAAATTTATAATTCGGACTAGGGCATTGAATCAATAAATGTGGCCCTATGCTGTTATCCACTTTCAATGTTGTCTGTGTCCGTTATTGGGGGGGTGCGCCTGCAATGCAAGCGCGGCGCCAAAATGGCCACCGCGCCCTTTGCGGCCCCCCCCCACAGGACAGAGAATCCGGGTAGTTAGGGGCGTGGCCAGCTCCCTTATAAAAGGGGTGGCCACGAGGCAGCCGAGCTGCCATTTTACCTCAGCGACGGAGCGGAGAAGTTTTTTCCCCTCCACCCCCTCCCTAGTTAACAGTGTGATATTATGGTCGCTTCGGGGCCGGGTGGGAATTTTTGGTTGGGACCCATATTGGCTCCGGGTCCTGGCTTTTTTGCCCATCCCACACTGTTGCTATGGTTTGATATAGGGGGCTTTCTGTGTTCCTACTGTTGACTTTGGTCACATTGGCGGGTAGCACTGGTAAGGTAAACAGTATGACCCACAAGTATCCGGCAGGTTCGCAATTGACTGGACAACACTAGACAGGAATAAATTAGTTAAACGTTGTCCGGTCAACGACGAACCAGGCGATGGGGTGATGATGATTGCTAACCAGCATGCATCACCCCTGTGATTTCACGGATACGCGTCAGAGGGTGGGGTCATAAGTTAGTTATTGACTACGGTCAACAATTTGTTTGTTGTCAACAAACAAATTGATACAAATTGATACATTGTAACCAATTGCCGTTGGCAATTTTGGGGTGGTACCTTACCAGTGTTACTTCGGCCTGCTTGCCTTAGGAATTATGATTGGTCGTTTTACCAATACAAATTTATAATTCGGACTAGGGCATTGAATCAATAAATGTGGCCCTATGCTGTTATCCACTTTCAATGTTGTCTGTGTCCGTTATTGGGGGGGGGGGGTGCGCCTGCAATGCTGCTGGTTCAGATCACAGCAGCCAGAATTCCTTGGACTCTGAAAGATGCAGTCCCAAAAGTATCTTTTGGAAAACTTTGTTACTTTATCTTTATTTGAAGTTAAGTTTGTAAACAGTAAAGTTAGTGAGAAATTAAATGCAGGATGTACTATAACTGGCAATTTTCATTATTAACTTTGTCAATTCACAAAACACTTGCAGATAGTACAAACATCTTCACACTAGGTAAGCCAATTAACACATAGCAAGTGATAAGCTGCTTTCTGAAACATTTTCTGGTACACGACAATGTCTCAATAAATTGTTATTTGACAGTCATTCCTCTAACCTTCCTCTAAAGTTTCTTTGTTCCAAAATAGTCACTTTAAGGTTGGTGACAGAATGTCTCAAGAGGTCCAAGTATCCTCCAACCAGTTTTTGGAAACAGCCATTTTTATATCAGATTTATACCCATTTATTCTTTTCAGGGACTGGTCTGTTTGCCCTCAGTAGAATTTAGAAGGACATGAAAACAAAACCTACTGTATTCCACATCGCACTGGAAAGAGAGTAAGTGGTCAAAATGGTAACATTGTGAATAACAATATTAGGACCTGGAACATTGTTGCCAGAGTAGATATGTTGACAAAACTAGCATATGGTGCTTTTCTTCATGGTCTAGTACTTACATTTGTAGCCTTATTATGTGGCCTACTCATTGGTAGTTCAGTATATATGGTAAGGTGGCTGTCTTTCGGCTTTGCTGAGTTCACCCTTTTCTCATCTCTCCACCTCCATAGGTGGAAATCCATATATTATTGGGTAAAAGAGTTATATATTATATATTCTTTATTTATTTACTTACTTGCCTTGTACTCACCCCATTAGTGAGCATCCACTACTTTGGGAAGCTGATAGAATAAAACACTGAACCTACCCACATCCTGAAGACCAGTCTCATGCGATAATATACAAACAATATGGCCATGCACCAACTCAAACACAATAATAAGATAAAACTCTTAATTTAAACATTGATATTAGTAGAATCTGGGAATATGTTTCTGTAGGCTGCTTTATAGAGTTCTATTTTCAAGAAAATGTATTGTATTGGTCATGTTTTTTGTGTGTTTTGAAAGGTGTAGACTTCCAAATGGTAGATGGCCTGTTGAGCATATATTTCCAGGTATCACAGGCTTGAGAAGTTTGCACACTTCTCAGTGACAGGGTTGCAAACATGCTCACCACATGTCCGTCCTGGCAGGTATGTAAACCACAAAGAGGAAGTATGTTTTTGCAAACATTCAGTAGACAGAGATCAACTAAGCTTGGTAGACAATGCATCGGATAACGTCCAAAAATGGACTTTATCCGAGGTTCCTATACACAGAAAGAGCCTTCTCAAAGATTGTGGTTTTTTTTAACAACAATTGGGTGTACCCTGGGCAATGATATCCTTGTCCTGGCTAATCTTCCTCACACTAGGTCAAGTGAAAGAAACTACACAATGAATTCACCAAAAGATGGCTTCATTTTGGCAGTTTCACATCTGGTTTAGACACAGAAGAAGAAAAACTAAGCTTGGCTCTTAAACACATCCTCTGCCTATAGCACTTCTCCCTCCTTATGCATACAGTGTGTGAATCAAGAAACACATCCAACTGCTGTCAATCACAACGAAACTTTATTCTGTCCCATCCCCACCTACCTGCAGCCATTTATACTGCCTAAAAGCTGCCTCTGGAAAGCAGGGTTGCCCAATTTAAGAGGGGCAGATAGCTATTGTTCAGATTAGACAGTAGCCCAGGAGCTACATACCCAATGGGGTAGAGTTAAGTTTCATATTTTTGATTTCTTGATTGAAAAAGCCCTCTCACACCTTTCAGTCGGTAATTATTTTTAATGACTGGGATGTTTAAGCCTGTCACAACAAGCCCTTAAACCACCTTTAACCTCCTGAAGCCATAAAGGAACTTTAGAAGCAATGATATTTCCAAAATCATTTAAACTGGTGGTTTTTTTTAAGAAGTGAAGGCTACCAAAATGGCCCTTAGGGACAGTTCCTGTGGCCTGTAGGCCAGTCAATGACTACCCCACCATGCACAGCTAGTTTTGAAGACACATACATATTGCAATTCATCCAGTGGAAGTGTGTCACTAGATGCTGCCTGAAACTTTTAAGCCTCAGAATCAGCAGTTATTTCACTGGAAGGGAAAGCATACTTATAACTTGCAGACTGATTACTACATTCACACACGTGGCCTTAGATATGCTCTCTGAATTCTCTTGTTACCAGGATTACATGTATTTCAAGATTTTAAAACATAAATGAATAACAAAACAAATCACTTCTACTTTAAACAACATTACACTGAGTTTAAAATTCAGCACAATCACTAAGTCTGTCTTTCAAAGTCAAGCATTTCCCCTCAACAGCTCACTCTAGAGAAATCTTTTTCATTTTAATGAAAATATGAAAGCCCAAGTAAATACATCTTCTTGTACAACATTCTAATAGTAAATATACATGCTTTTAAAAGGATGGTCTCCAGTTCAGTCATCTGCATCTACTACTGAATTTTGGCCTTTAAACATATTGATTTTCTTCTACTGACTTTTCACAGGGCAAATGCCATTTTTAGACAAAGTACAGTGGAACCTTGGTTAACGTAATTAATGCATTCTCCGGGATGTTTCTTACAGCAAAAATTACTTTAACCAAATTATCCATAGGAATGCAATGAATGCAATTTCCCGTAGGAATGCACTGAAACAAAAATAAATTAACCAAAATGTTGTTTCCCATAGGAATGCATTGAAAACAAATTAATTCATTCCAAAAATAGTTCTGTAAACCGAGCCACTATTTTCTATGGATTTCATTTCATTATGCAATTTTTAGGTTAACCAAGCCATTTGTTAACTGAGGTTCCACTGCAATTGAAGCAAGTAATATATTTGGAAGCTGGATATAATATTCTGTGGACTTTAGGTTCATCTCTAAACCTAATAACTATCTAACAATATCCTGCTGACAACAGGTTTAAGATACTGGAAAGTTAGGCCAGGAAAGGTGTAAAGTAGTAGGACAAGAAGACCAAACATGAGATAGATAGACTAGGGTGGAACTTTTAAAACTTGTGCATAAAGATGCCATTTATCAAAGCAACATTTGGTGTAATATCTAATTTTGGCATAATTATACATCTTCACTCTGAAAAGAACCAAGGGGAAGGGAAGTCTTTGCCAGCTTGTGTATGTGACTAACTAAATAGTAAATCCATCAGCAAAACATTCCAGTTATTCATTGATCTCTACTTGATTCCATATGGACTTGATTGATCTGGCAACTATCAACAGAAGTCCGTATGTTGTTTTGTACTTATTCACCAA
This sequence comes from Bradypodion ventrale, assembly GCA_035047345.1. NCBI lineage: Eukaryota > Metazoa > Chordata > Lepidosauria > Squamata > Chamaeleonidae > Bradypodion > Bradypodion ventrale. The sequence goes on along the minus strand of JAWDJE010000003.1, from coordinate 221,289,443 downwards.
ATTGTACATAGCTTGTGCATAGCACCTACTGAATGAAAATGTACCTATTGTGGATGGGCTACTGAAAAATAAACCCAGTAAAATAATCCCAGCAAGTTCATAGCATATGCCTCATATTTCTCTACAAGAGACTTTTACATGAAAGCATATAATCTGTGTTTACTATACCTGAGCACAGAACCAAGAGGTGCTCACCTTTTCCCCCTGGGCAGTGAACAAAAATGCAGTGTGAACATACTGAACTGACCAGCAAGAGAAACAATTCTCAGACATGCCTAAATATATGAAAACCAGATGCATTTCAAAAATTAAAGTTTCCTTTATTTCTCAGGGGCAAAAGTACATTTCTTAGACATCTCCCTTTCATTCTACAATGAGAGAATTAAGGCATTTGTTTTTGCTGGTTGTTACACATCCTCAAGGAAAGAAACTTTGCTTTCTAACACAAATCAGTCCTGAGCAGATGTAGGCCCTCCTGAGAATTACTTAGTTGCTTGTTCATTTATCAAACAGAAGGACAAACCTTGCCAGGAGGGATGATTTTAGATTATGCCTGTTACATACAAACAAACCATCAAAACCCATCAAAAAGCAATTTTCAGAATTCATTATTTTTTAAATCCTGAAATTTAGTTTGCTTCCATAAGCAAAAGTGTTGCTGTTATCATCAAGTTGCCTTGTTCTCTATCTTATCAGACAGTGTAAAGTATGCCAATTGCTTCAACAGAAGAAGAAGAGGAGGAGGAGGGACTGTGTTAGCAGTTACAGAGAGAACTAGCAGGCTTTCAAAATCATTACCTGCAAAAGTACCTGCACCTCTGTCCTCTGTTTTATACTGTTATTATTAGCAATTCTATGATCTAATAAGAGCCTTCTTCTTTTTTTAAAAAAAAGTCTCTCGCACTCTCTTTTATGCACACACACAGTGTGACTTTTTTCTGTCAAACTCATGTCTTGTCTTAATGCTGAGCTGAACAGATGTTTTCAGCTAGCCTGAGGAAACTCACAAAATGATTATACTCAGTATAGCATTTATTTATTTATTTACTTCATTTCATTTCATTCCATTTTTATACTACCCATTTGGGAAAGTTCTGACTCTATAGTATATGAATAGTATAGTATTCATAATATATGCCAGGATTTCTCAAACTATGTTTCGTGGAACACTGGTGTTCCATAGAAGGTCAATAAGTGTTCCATGGAAAAATATGAAAATCTGGTAAAACTCATTGGCAAATGTGTAATGCCACAAAGTTTGTTTTGCATCCATCCTTTCGATGTGATGCATCAGCTTGCAAGAGAAGTTTGTTTTGCAACCATTTGCAAATCAGTAGGGGCTGGCTTCATAGCAACATTATTTATTATTAAAACTGAAAAATCCAAACCTATCTTTCTATTACAAAAAACAAAGTGTTCCATTAAAATTCTAGGATTTGTAAAGTGTTCCATGATAGAATAAGTTTGGGAAACACTGGTATACTGCATTTGTAGTTGAAGGATACTTTGGAATGGAGAGGAAGAAATTATTACATTTTTCATGGCACCCCTTTGGAAACTGTAATGTTCAGTTCACCTATCTCTAAAATATTGCCTGATGGAAGGAAGGAAGGTCTGTGGGCAGACCAGTGAATAGTGATGGCCCTCTCTGAAGCACACACATTGTTACAAGTTTCTCAGCCCACGTACTGGGCCCAACATATGCAGTTATCTCTACACCAGAGGGATAAGCAGTCAAGAGGAATGTGAGCCAACATGTCTATTGGGTTGAATGTCCTTGGAATTTATTTCTCCTTGCATTTAATTTGTATCCAAGAGTATATTACCATAACCATAAAGCAAAAAATATTTAGTAACTGCAAAAATATTTAGTAATTGCACTCTCTCTCTTTCTATAAACACCGTAGGCCATCCTTAGAGGCTTGGCATGGTGCTTCACAAACCAATGTGGCATCCTGAACAAAGCTAATAAACACATATTTACCTGCTGAACAACCCCATAACTGTTAATTAAGGTTCAAGGTGAGCCTAAGGCAGGCTTGTTTTTGCCTGTCAACTGAATCACCCATGTCAAATTGATAGAGGCATTTGAGAAATGAGATTAGACTGCTTTGTCTTCTGTCATTTCCCTTTTGCACTGACATCTAAGAAGAACTGGGAAAGCTATCAAGGTTCTTCACTTTCTCTTCCCACCCTTCTATCACACTGATTTCATACAACTTTAGATCCATGGGACAGTGCTGTGAAGAAATAATGTGATCTGGTGTTTTCTGGAGGGTTTGGGCTTTGCAGTTGGTTCCTGGAACTAGCTGGCTGAGAGAAGGCCCTCCACCAGTAAATTAGGTAAAAACAACAACCACATGCTTATCAACATGAGAGAGGCTCCCAAGGTCAGGCTGGCTTCTTCTTGGTACTTTGCTAATTGGAAGAAGTGATTTTATCTGTGAAGGGAGGGGGCAGAAACTGCTCTTGTCTTTGTGAAAGCTCAGAGAAACATTAAACTTGATTGGAGGACCCTCAGGAAGGTTCTAGAAATAGAAGCCTAAGATATAAAATGGGGTCCAGAGTTATTTCAGTTGGCTTAGTTATTTCTCAGGAGAAGCTGCACTCATGTGCTATTCTGTTATGAATTTTGTGCATGTTCTGAGACTATGCTGAAGCTACAACAGAATTTAAGTATTAGGATAGCTTAGCTAGTTTTCTTATTTTCTTGTCTATTTGCTCTGTCTTGCTCTCTTATTTATTTATTTATTTAATTCAATTTATATTGCTGCCCCTTTACCGAAGCAACTCCAGATGGCTTACAATCAACCATAAAAAACACTCAAGTATAAAAGCATCCCTACAGCAATTAAAATCATAAAAATATTTAACATTTAAAAGCTATTAAAATGTCCTTCCAACATTCACAATAGGTTAAAACTAAAAACCCGAACGGCCTTATAAGCCAGCAAAGGGGGAGGGCTGACCCACCAGCAGCATCCCACACCTGTTGGGCCAGCCAAGTTTTAAGGCCTTCCCTAATTGTCAATAGCTCTGCCTGGAGATGTAGTTCAGTTGGCAGGAGTTTCCATAGGGCTGGAGCACATACTGAAAAGGCCTTCCTTCTAGTGCTAGAGAGGCGAGCCTCTCTAGCTGATGGAACCATTAGAGAGCCCCTCCAGGCTGTCTGGTAGGATGAGCAGATGTCCTTGGGGTAATGCGGTCTCTTAAGTAACCTGGTCCACTACCATGTAGGGCTTTAAAGGTAATCACCAGCACCTTGAATTGCACCCAGAGGCACACTAGCAGCCAATGCAGCTCCCACAACAGGGGTGAGGCATGGGGATAACAGCCACACCCCATCACCACACAGGCAGCCACATTTTGCCTCAGTTGCAGCCTCTTGCCTTAAGCTGTATTTGCCTATGTACTCCAGAACAAATGTAATAACTCTTGAAGCCTTTTGGACTTTTTACTATATTTAATAATATTTTGCCATTGCGTTTATTGCATTTTTAGCTGAAGAGGGCACTTAAATCCTGGTCTTGTCTTGTTCAGATATCAAATGTCTCTTTGTTTTGTGGATGTATGGCAGTACTGCCTTGCACAGTTGGTGTTAATGTTTTGAATGCTCTACCTAGTGGAATTGTGTATTCTATTCTTCTTTAGTTTGGTGTCTTGCACGGAAGACAAAGAAGGAGTCGCAATGAGGACTAACACAGGTTTATTGGTTGATGATCAGAACGAACATGTGGTAATGGCGGAGGTACATCACATTATATACAGTAACGAAACACATTTGAATCTGGTTGCACGGTGGCTCATTGGCTGCCACCGTTGGGGGCGTCGACTGGAGGCACGCCCCCCTCTCTGTAGTTCTTCATGCGGAGAAGTTCCCGCGGCTGTCCGTGATTTGGGGATTGAGCCATGTGAGTATGAACGCTCGCATCCGCCCTCAATGGGCGGTCCGCTCGCGTTCTTTAGCAGCTGTGATACATTGTGATATGGGGCTGGTTACATTCATTTAGTTACATTCGTTTAGTTAAAGCAACAGTGTCTTTGCATACACAACATCCCTCCCCCCTAGGATGGGACGAAGTCCCTTAACCATTGTGGCTTCCCGCACGTGCGCCTGGGGCGCGTGTCAGCTTGCCCTAACACAGGGGAGCCCGTGGCTCCTGGTCCCGCGCGGTCTTGTCCTGCAATGTAAGGTGGGGACTCGTTAGTGGTTCTGTAGTGAGGTTGCGTTGACCTTGCCTGTGGGGACGGGAATGGAATGGACAGTTGGGAAGTGAACCCTCGCCTACTGCCAGTAGAGCCCGGGGACCCACCTAGCACGAACTTCGGAACTGACGATGAGACTCTCGTGAACCCGCTATCTCTCGCTGCCTGATCGGGGGTTTGGGGATTTGAGGCTGGCGAGATTTCACTGGTCGCCTGTCTTTGTGGCGCTTGCCTTTTGGGTGCCGGGACTATGGTGTACTCTAGCATGCCCGAGCTTTGGGGGCGTGATGTACCAGGGGCTGAACTGAAACCCCTCTTCTCGCTAGGACGGGTGGGGGACCACTCCGCTAACTCCCCCTGGTACGGGAAATTATAATCATCTTCATATGCGGGGACAAACTCATTCCTCTCTTTCAAAGTGTTCTCGGACGCCTCCGTGTCTCCCCCTTGGGTAATGCGGGTGGGGGAGGACCCTAACGCTGATCCCCCCTCACTAGTGACTCGCCTTCGGAGCTGATCGGCGTGCCGTCTCCATGTTAGCCCTGAGTTCGTCTCGACCCTGTAGGATACTGGCCCCGTTTGTTCGATGATTGTCCCCGGCACCCACGCTGGCCCCGAGGCCGCGTAGTTCCTGCAATGAACCGGGTCCCCTGTGGAAAAGTTCTTGGAGCTCCCCCCCCCTAAATTTATATTTCTCCCCTCATCCTCCACCCTGGACGGATCCATCCGGTCAAACAGCGTTGCCGGGCGCCTCTTCATAAGCAGCTCGGCTGGGGAGAACCCTGAAGCTAGGGGGGTGGTCCTGTAGGTGATTAGGAACTGGCACAGGTGTAGGTTCAGGTCGCCGGGACCCATGCGCCGCAGTGCGTCTTTCGTAGTGCGCACTTGGCGCTCTACCTGACCGTTTGTGGCGGGGTGGAATGGGGCAGCCGTAATGTGCCTGATTGCGTTCCTCTCCATAAAGGTTTGGAACTCGGTCGACGTGAAGCAACTTGCGTTGTCGCTCACGAGGACGTCTGGCAGGCCGAAGCAAGCAAAGAGCTTTCGCAACTGCTTTATGGTTGTCGCGGAGGAGGTGCTGCTCACGGGGATTACCTCCAACCACTTAGAGTAGGAGTCGACAACCAGTAGGAACGTGGCCCCGCGGAAGGGCCCCGCGAAGTCGACATGGATACGAGACCACGGCCCGCGGGCTGTGTCCCACTCTCTATGGGGTAATCGGGACTCCTCGGGCCGGGAGCTCTGGCAGCTCTCGCACGTGCCCACTAGACGCTCTATGTCAGCGTCTATCTGTGGCCACCAAAAGAAACTTCTGGCTAGGGCTTTGGATCGCACGATCCCCGGGTGACTGGTGTGTAGTAACTTCAGTACCCTTGCCCTTAATTTCTCTGGGATAATCACCCGCTGGCCCCAGAGTAGACAGCCCCTTTCCAGGGAAAGTTCCACCCTGCGCCTACAGAACGGTTTGAACGGTTCCTCTGGGGGGGTAGTGGGCCACCCCTTTTTCACCCATGAGCTAACCTGGGCTAGGATCTTGTCGGCCGCCGTGGCTTTGGCGAGGTCGGCCGGGACAATGGGGGGTGAGTCGAGGGACTCGATTAACATGACCTGGTGGTCCTGCTCTACCTCGCATGCGGAATCCCCCAAGTTGGGGAGGGGAGATCGGGACAGGGCGTCTGCATGGGAGATCTCCTTCCCTGGGCGGTAGACTAACTCGTATTGGTAGGCGTTGAGGAATATGGCCCAACGCAACATCCTGGGGGAGAGAATTTGGGGGGTAGGTTTGCCGGTAGTGAAGATCCCCAGAAGCGGCTTGTGATCAGTCACTACCGTAAACTCGCGGCCGTATAGAAAATCATGAAACTTTTTGGTCCCTGCGATTATGGCCAGTGCCTCCCTGTCTGTCTGCGCGTAATTGCGCTCAGCCTTCGAAAGGGACCTGGAGTAGTAAGCCACCGGGGCCTCCCGCCCGCTCTCTAACACGTGGCACAGGACCGCCCCCACCCCCACCGGGGACGCATCACATACCAGCACCACTGGCTTCCTAGGGTCGAAATGTGTCAGGACCGCATCTGAGGAGAGGAGTGATTTTAGTTCTCGGAAGGCTCTCTCTTGTTTGTCCCCCCACCGCCAAACCGCGTCCTTTTTTAGCAAGGCGTGCAGTGGCTCCGCAACCGATGCCTTCCTAGGCAGGAACGAGTGATAGAAGTTAAGGAGCCCCAGAAACGACTGCAGCTCCGGTTTTGCGGTGGGGCGAGGGGCATTCTGTACGGCTGCAACCTTGGACTCTGAGGGCCTGATCCCCTCTGGGGTTACCTTGAAACCTAGGAACTCAACCTCCCTCGCAAAAAACACACACTTGTCCTTCCTCAGTCGAAGCCCCGCTTTCTCGAAAACTGAGAGGACCCCATCTAGTCTTTTAGCTAGTTCTACCTCGCTCCCCGCTGTTATCAGCACATCGTCGAAGTATGGTAGAACTCCTGGAAGCCCCTTTAACAGGCGTTCCACGAGGGATTGGAAGATCCCGGGGGCCGAGTTCACGCCGAACTGAAGGCGCGTTACCTTAAATGCCCCCTTATGCGTTACTATGGTCTGCGCAGCGGCAGCGGCTGGGGTCACTGAAAGTTGCTGATAGGCCTGGGCTAGGTCTAACTTGGCGAAACACCTCCCCCCATGGAGTGTGGCCAGCAGGTGGCTGACCACGGGCACTGGGTATGCATTTGGCCTAATGGCCTTGTTGATCGTACATTTATAGTCCGCACAAATCCTGACCTCCCCGTTTGATTTAAGGGCCGTAACAATCGGCGTCTCCCACTCTGCCGAATCAACTGGAACCAAAATCCCCTGCCCCACCAATTTGTCCAGTTCCGCCTCGATCTTGTCCTTGAGTGCGAAGGGCACCCTCCTCGGCTTAAGGCGGATGGGCCGGATTTCTGGGTCCAACTCGAATGAAACTGGGGGCCCCCTGTAAGTCCCGAGCCCCTTTTTAAAAACGTCCGGGTGCGCATTGCAAACGTCCTGCATTGGGTCAGTCTCTATGGCATGGATGCCGGACAGTTCTATTCCCAGGGGAGCAAACCACTGCGTCCCTAGGAGGCAACACTTCCCCCCCTTGAGGACCACTAGGGGCAGCTTTTCGGAGAAATTCTTGAACTTCACCTTGAATTTCCCCACCCCCAACACTGGGATCCCGTTTCCCTGTACGTCCCGCAGATGGGACCGCATGGCCCGCAACTTGGGCCGCGCCTCTGGGGGGATGCGCAAGTACTCCCTCTGGGACAGTATGGAGTATGACGACCCTGAGTCTATCTCCATTTTCACGGGGCGCCCCTGCAACTGTACCTCCACGTAGAATCGCCGGTGCTCCAGGGCCACGCGGTGCACGCCGTCCTCGCCGCGAATGGTGGACACCTTCCTGGAACCGGCCGCCTTCCGCTGGTGGTGCTGGGGATGGCTGGAACTGCCTTTGCTCTCGGGTCGCCCGCGCCTGCAAACTCGGGCGATGTGCCCCTTTCGCCCGCAATTGTGGCACTCGGCCTTGCGGAAGGGACACCTCGTGCGGTCGTGGGCCGCGCCACAGCCGTCGCAGCGGCGGTCCTGCCGCTCTCGCTCTTGCCGCCGCTCCCCGCGCTTCCTTACTCTCTGGACGCCGTCGTCCTCGCTGGTGTAGGAGTCCGCCGTTACGGACGAGTCGTCGGAGGTCTCTGGAGTGCCGGCGGGCGACCGAGGTGCCCGCCAGGCTGCCTTTGCTGGAGTCCGCCGTGCCGCTTGAATGGGGGACTTGGCCCGCTCGGACGCTGTGCTGCGGGCCTTGAACACCTTGACCCCGCTCCTGGCCGCCTCGGCCGCTTGCGCCTCTCGCAACACCTCATTGAACGAGAGGTGCTCGTCGCGGGTCATGAGCTTCCTTTGTAGCTCTTCGTCCCGCAGGCCGCACAGCAGACGGTCTCGCAGAGCCTGGTTCAGGTCGTCCCACTTGCAGTGCACGGCCGCCAGTCGGAGGGCCGCTGCGTAGTCGGACACGGACTCGCCTGGACGCTGGTCTCGCCGGTGGAACGCGACCCGGGCCGGAAAAATCGAGACTGGGGGCTGGAAGTGTGCCCTCAGCAGCTCCAGGAGTTGGTCGATCGGCACGGCTTCAACCTTCTTTGGCGCCACCAAGTTCATGAGAATGCGCAGCGTGGCCGGTCCCACCTGGGCCAGGAAATGGGAGCGTATCAGCGCGTCGTCGTCGACGCCGGCTGCTTCCATCGCGTGCCGAAACTGGCACTCGTAGAGCTCCCACTGGTCAGGCTCGCTGACGTCGAAATGGTACGTCTTGACTCTGGGATTCGCCATTTATCCCATCCTCGTCGCCAATTTGGTGTCTTGCACGGAAGACAAAGAAGGAGTCGCAATGAGGACTAACACAGGTTTATTGGTTGATGATCAGAACGAACATGTGGTAATGGCGGAGGTACATCACATTATATACAGTAACGAAACACATTTGAATCTGGTTGCACGGTGGCTCATTGGCTGCCACCGTTGGGGGCGTCGACTGGAGGCACGCCCCCCTCTCTGTAGTTCTTCATGCGGAGAAGTTCCCGCGGCTGTCCGTGATTTGGGGATTGAGCCATGTGAGTATGAACGCTCGCATCCGCCCTCAATGGGCGGTCCGCTCGCGTTCTTTAGCAGCTGTGATACATTGTGATATGGGGCTGGTTACATTCATTTAGTTACATTCGTTTAGTTAAAGCAACAGTGTCTTTGCATACACAACATTTAGTGAGGCAAGGAAGTAAAAAAGAGAGCAACTTACAGTTAATTATTTTGACAGGGCAATAGGGGGAAATGAAGTTATAGCTGAATGAAGATTTTCCACCACCCAAAACAGATTGGCTCAAGTTTACGACAGCCGTGGGTGCATTTACAGCAGCGTTTTGTGCATGTGTGAGTGTGTTTTACTTCTGCTTCCTGTGGGAGGAACCACGTGACTGGCCCGCTCAACCACGTTACCAGCCCATGGCCCAAAAAGTTTGGGCACCCCTGCTCTGGAGGCTAAAGGGATTCCTCTTATGCCAGTGTCTGTCAAAGGAACTGCTTCTGTTCACATAACATGGTCAAATTGGAATGGTTGATCCAGATTTACTTATCTCCAAAGACTCAGTTGGTACACAAAAAGAACAGTATAGTAGGGCTCTAAAAGCTTACAATAAAGAGAGTTTTTTTTTTAATTTGCTGTTGTTAAGAACTCTGGCACAGACTTGAATAGCATTGACAGATCTCTTATTGATGAGAACGAGATTGCTGCAAGGTTTGGATTTTTTTCTGTACAGCCATTGAGGGGCCATTATCCCCCACCCCCACCCCTCATCCTGGTTGGACATTGAGACTGAAGAGAGGAGAAGTGGGTTTTGGTTCATTCAGTCCTTTTTTGATTGGCAATGATCTGAGAATTTGCTCTTTTGTGGTCTATTATGTGCCATAGTTAAGAATGTTACAATGACAGGCAAGCAGGCAGTAGCTAGCTCTTTTTCATTGTGCAGTGAGGGAAGAAGAAAGCCAGGAGGAAGCCAAACAGAGTGAGGTTCTGAAGAGAAATCTTTAGTCTCAGATGCTTTTAAAGAGGAGCAAAAAGAATACCCTAATTTGGCAGAATGCAACATCAAGGAAGATGAAGACACCCCTTATAACTGTGCAGTTTTTGGCCTGCTGTACCACAGATTTGTTGAGAAAGGGCAGACTATTTGGAGACCACAAAAACAGTTGGTTGTTCCAAAAGTTGTTGTGAGGAAGTTCTGAAATTGGCTCCTGATTGTGTATTTGTTGGACATTTGGGAGTTAAATGGACTTTGGCAAAGCTAACTAGATGTTTGGATTGACCCAGTGTTGCCAAGATGCTGAAGTCTTATTGTACCTCATGTGCAGACTACCAGAAAGTACCCCCAAGATAAATTGAAAGCCTTCTTGTGCCAACTGTTTCTCAGGCTATTCCAATGTTTAGCACTGGACATTTGGGACTTATTGATCCACTCACAAAGTCAGGAAAGAGGTTTATTCTGACTTTTTTTTATTATGCCCCCAGCATGCAACAACCCAAAATGTGGCTAGAGTTTCATGAACTTTATGAGTTACATGGGACTGTCTGAGGTCATTTCAGACAAAGGAGCAAATTCCATTTCCAGGTTAATGACTAAGGTGTGTGAGATTGCTGGAGTGGACCCATTGTAGTGTACCATCAAATAGACTAGTCAAGTTCACACAACAGACTTTGCATAAAATGATCAAGGCCTAGGTGTTGAGACAGGATTCTGCCTTATTTGCATATTGCTTTTCATGATGCCCCTTTCAGTGATTGATCAAGTAACTTAAAATTGCTTTTGCTGACAAATGGTGCCAGTATGGGAACCTTACGTTTCCAGCTTCTACTCAGTTTCATAGTGTTGTCAGCTGAATTCTTCTTCCATGTCTAGGCCAGATGTGAAACTGCCAAAATGAAGGCTCCTTTTGGTGAGTTAATTCTGCAGTTCCGTTCACATGACCTTTTGTGAGAAAGACTAGCTGGCAACACAATGTTGTCATTACCAGTGTACGCTCGATTATGGTTCAAAAATACCACAATCTTCGAGGAAGCTCTTTCTGTGTACCCCGTCAGATGAATTATACAGCCATTTGTAATCACCCAAATTAACTTTCCAAGTTCTTCTGCCTGCAATGGCAAAAATAAGTAAATGTTCACAAAAGGCATTTTTGTTAAACCAGACTGTCTCTGAGATTTTTCTAAATGTCAATGACTGAGCTCACCTGATAAAGTACCCAAGGGACTGTTGGGCACTAAAATAATCCTCTCAATCTTGCACTTATCCACTGAGTTTTCAGGTGACAAAAGACTACAGAAGATTTGAAATACATGAGGAAACATATGGGAGGAGCTGTTCCTTCAATTACGCACAATGTGCTAAAGGTCAAAACCAACATTATTGAAATGTTAGAAATCCAGGTTGTGGAAATCTTTGCAAAATTACATATGCTGTTTCCTAAAAGTAAAATAGGGATATAACTTTTGGAAGCACAATTGCCATGATGTTTTAAAAATATGAAGATGTTAACATTTGAATAGACATAATATGGGCCTACATGGTATAACTGCATATTTATGAATGCATGAAAAATGCACTAACAAATTAAATGCAAAATTGCCTTTTGTGAACATTTATTTGCTTATTTAAAATATTTATATCCCACCTTTCTTGTTAAGAGGACCAAGGAAGCTTACAATATGGCTTTAAAACAGGATAAAATGGTTTAAGAAACATGTAATTGCCACCCAAATGACAACACAATGCTCGGTTTCTCCTTCATAATGTGTACAGAAACCTGTTCAATTGCACAGTTGAGTCCAACCCTTTGCGACCCCATGGACCACCGCATGCCAGGCTCCTCTGTCATCTACCATCCTCCGTAGCTCACCCATTGCGTCAATGATGCCATCTAGCCATCTCATCCTCTACTGTCCCCTTTTCCTTTGGCCTTCAATCTTTCCTAGCATCAAGGCCTTCTCAAGTAAGTCCTCTCTTCTCATTTGATGGCCAAAATACTTGAGCTTCAGCTTCAGTATTTGTCCTTACAAGGAGAAGTCAGGGTTGATTTCCTTCAGGATTGATTGATTTGATCTACTTGCTGTCCAGGGGTCTCTCAGGAGTGTCCTCCAGCACCACATTTGAAAGGTGTCTATTCTTCTGTGCTCAGCCTCCCTTATGGTCCAGCTCTCACATTACTACTGGGAAGATCAATTCTTTAACTATATGGACTTTCGTTGGCAGGGCTATGTCTCTACTTTTGATTATATATTTACTTATTTTTATTGTTAGATTTCTATACTGCCCACTCGACCACGGCCGACTCAGGGCGGTTCACAACATGAATAAAAACAGAGTTAAGAACTCACCCCTAAAAAGGGGTGCAGGTACCGAGGAACTGTGGGGGAAGGCATACTCCTATATACCAACTATATACCAACCACCCAACGGAAGCCACCCTTCCACCTGCACCCCAATTTTGGCCCGCCAACCAGATTTTTAGTTCTTTTCGAAAGGGCAACAACTCCATCTGGAGACAAAGTTTATGCTGCCTAGGATTGTCATAGCTTGCCTCCCAAGAAGTAAGTATCTTTTTATTTCATGGCTGCAGCCACCGTCTGCAGTGATCTTAGATTCCAAGAAGGTATAGTCTGTTACTGCTTCCATTTCTTCCCCTTCTATTTGCCAGGCAGTGATGGGGCCAGATGCCATGATCTTGTTTTTCCTTTGTTTTTGAGTTTCTGACCAGCTTTTGCACGCTCGTATTTCACCCTCATCAAGAGGCTCTTTAGGTCTTCTTCACTTTCTGCCACTAGGGTAGCTCTGAGCTCTTTCAGGGTCAGCCCTTTTGTTTCTGCATGTGCTCTTAAGCAGAGCTGCTGCTGAGGAGAGCCAAACAAAGAAAGTGAGCACTGGTAAGTTTTGCAGTTGGAGTAGAGCTGCTTTAGAGGCCCATGCGCCTAGATTTCAAACTAGGAACAAAGGAAGAATATAGTCATACTAGGTAGAAAGGTAGTAAACGTGTACATTTTTGAGGCCTAGAATACTGCACTTGTTAAAATGGATTCTGAGGGAACAGCTGTAGTTGCCTGCAATACTTGTGCTATGTTTGTGTTCTTGCCAAAGCATATGGAGAACTACACTTGCAGCAAGTGCAAGCTGGTTACACTACTAGAAGAGAAGGTCCAGCAGCTAGAGGCCCGCATATCTAACCATCAACAAATTAAGGAGCTTGAGCTGTTCTTGGACAGAGCGGAGCAGACTATGCTGGACAAAGAAAAGACAGGGCACAGTTCTGAGGGAGAAGGCCGTTCACTAACTCAGGAGGGAGATGTTTGGAGGAATGTGACTCAAAGGAGGAGAAGAGTAGGGGATCACTCTGAGAGTCTGAAACTACAGAATAAATTTGAGGCTCTTTCCCTCATCACACTTGATGAGGAGCACACAGAGGAACAACTGGTTCCACCTGATGATCTCTCCTTCATCACACTTGATGAGATCCAGGAAGATAAACAACAGGAACAAATTGAGGTTCTCTCCCTTAATATGGTTGATGAGGTGAACATAAGAACAGCCTTGCTGGAACAGGCCACAGCCCATCCAGTCCAGGATTCTGTCTCACACAGTGGCTCACCATTTCCTTCAGGGTATTCCCAAGGAGATGCCTTCACCTGCTTAGGATTCCCTGGAAATGGCTTTGAGAGATATCCTGCCTATCTCTCCAACCCGGATGTTGTCCTTAAGTATCCATAATTATAGCCATTGATACCCTTGTCCTCCATGAACTTGTCTAATCCTTTCTTAAAGCTGTCAAGACTGACAGCTGACACCACTTCATCTGGCAGGGAGTTCCATAGACCAGTAATCCTCTGGGTGAAAAAGTACTTTCTCTTATTTGTTTGAGAACTAGTACCCAAAAGTTTCATGGAGTGTCCCCTAGTTCTAGTCTTATGCGATAGGGAAAACAGTTTTTCCTTATCTACTTTGTCCACACCATGCATGATTTTATAAACTTCAATCAGGTCACCTTTTAGACACTGTCGTTCAAGAGTGAAAAGGCCCAACCGTTGAATCCTCAGATGGTAAGGAAGGTGTTCCAGTCCCCTAATCATTCTGGTTGCCCTCCTCTGCACTTTTTCCAACTCCATAATAGCCTCTGGAGGTATGGCAACCAGAACTGTACACAGTATTCCAGATAGGGCCTCACCATAGATTTGTAAAGAGGCAAAATGACACTTTCTGACTTATTTTCTATACCCTTCCTAATGATCCCTAGCATTGTGTTTGCTTTTTTCACTGCTGAGGCACACTGGGTTGACACCTTCATTGAGCTGTCCACCCCTTGCTTTTCAACCTCTTCATAAATGATCTAGAGGTAGGAGTAAAAAGCAAGGTAGCCAAATTTGCTGACAACACTAAATTATACAGGGTAGTGAAAACTGTGAGAGATTGTGAGGAGCTCCAGAGGGATCTCTTGACACTGGGGGAGTGGGCAAAACAGTGGCAAATGAGCTTCCACACTAGTAAGTGCAGAGTGATGCATATTGGGGCAAAAAAAACCCAATTACATTTATAAACTGATGGGGTCTGAACTCTCTGTGACAAACCAGGAAAGGGACCTTGGTGTCCTGGTGGATAACTCAATGAAGGTGTCACTGGTCTATGGAACTCCCTGCCAGAAGAAGTGGTGACAGCTGTCAGTCTTGACAGCTTTAAGAAAGGGTTAGACAAGTTCATGGAGGAGAAGGGTATCCATGGCTATAATTATGGATACTTAAGGACAACCTCCGGGTTGGAGAGATAGGCAGGATATCTCTCAATGCCATTTCCAGGGAATCCTAAGCAGGTGAAGGCATCTCCTTGGGAATACCCTGAAGGAAATGGTGAGCCTCTGTGTGAGACAGAATGCTGGACTGGATGGGCTGTGGCCTGTTCCAGCAACACTGTTCTTGTGTTCTAACTATGATATTCATTTAAATTCAGAAGAATAAAAGAACATAGAAAAAGGATGGCAATCACTCAATTAGGTAGGAGAGATATTCCTCTATGCAGCCACATGGTTAGGTAATCAGGAACTGAGAGAGATAGAGCAAGCAGGACCAACAAAAAGAGAGTATGAGAGAGAGACAGATGTGCAAAAAATAAACAAACATTTGCTATTTGATTAGTGGGAAATAAGAATTCCCGGAAGTCCTAAAATGGCCTTCCCAATTGGTAGCCAATGTTAGTTGCATGCAAGATTGTTATTCTCCCAACACCATCTGCATGTTTGTTAAGTCTCTCAAAGAACAATAAAAGGGCAAGTGAGACAGAATGTGGTTGGCATCAAAACAGCATTAGCAAACTTTAGTGTAAGCATTGGAGGCTAAGGGCAATGACACCTTGGCTCTTAGTTCAGTCTTTATAACAGAGAGCCCATGTGCTTAATTCTACTTCCAAAATTGCTTTAGCATCTTGGACAGCTCTTTCAAAGTTTAGACCTTCAAACCTAGTACCAAGTCTCCGCTTTCGTCACATGAGAGCCATTATTTTCCACAAAGGAAAAGGTTATTAATAGCTGCTGTTCATGATGAGGAGACACTGTTTCTATGGTCAGAAGTTTTATACCTGTGAATGTCTGTGAGTTCCAAGGAAAATATGTTGCAGGGAGCTGCAGTACACAACAATGTATGCCAAATAAAACTTGTTAATGTTCTAGTTGCCACAAGACTCTCAGAAGGACTGCCTCTCTAAATGGTGGAGAATGAATAGCAGGTGATTGAAATACTAGACAGTATGAAACCTCCTGCTTGGCTGTGGGTATTGAGAGAACCATGAGATGGACAAGAGAATATATTTCCCAATATAGAATGGTGCTTGTAACATTCAGGTGCTTTTGTTTAAAAGTAAGAGAGATCCAATCCTCTTGAGTTATTTTCAAATTCTTTTTTTTACAAGTCTTCTCCTGTTGTAGAAATGTCCTCTGTTGAATTTAAATATGGCTGTGTTGGACTCCCCCACCCCCTTTTGGATCAGTGCCTTGGCTACTGTTTTAAGTCATTTCTATATGCTTGCATCTTCTACGTTGTCCATGTGGCAGCTGAGGATTGCATCCCAGCTTTCCAGTTTGACTCTGTGCCACATTTGATGTACAGAATAGTGCGACCTCTAGTATAAACTTTGATGTCCATCCTCTAAGAGTTTACACTGACATACAGCTTTATCCAGTTTGCCTTTGCTATTCTGTCAGATCTCTGTTAATGCTGCTATATCTGTTTTCCCCCAAAGTAGATAAGGAAAAACTGTTTTCCCTATCGCATAAGACTAGAACTAGGGGACACTCCATGAAACTTTTGGGTACTAGTTCTCAAACAAATAAGAGAAAGTACTTTTTCACCCAGAGGATTACTGGTCTATGGAACTCCCTGCCAGAAGAAGTGGTGACAGCTGTCAGTCTTGACAGCTTTAAGAAAGGATTAGACAAGTTCATGGAGGACAAGGGTATCAATGGCTATAATTATGGATACTTAAGGACAACCTTGGGTTGGAGAGATAGGCAGGATATCTCTCAAAGCCATTTCCAGGGAATCCTAAGCAGGTGAAGGCATCTCCTTGGGAATACCCTGAAGGAAATGGTGAGCCACTGTGTGAGACAGAATGCTGGACTGGATGGGCTGTGGCCTGTTCCAGCAAGGCTGTTCTTATCATCTGCATATCTCAGGTTGTTGATGTTTCTCCCAGCAATCTTAATTCCTGCTTGTGCTTCATCAAGCCCTGCATTATGTACTCTGCATGTAAGTTAAATAAGCAGGGTGACAACATACAGCCTTGTTGTACTCCTTTTCCTATTCTAAACTAATCAGTAGTTCCATATCCTGTAGTAACTGTTGCTTCTTGACTCACGTACAGATTTCTCAGAAGACAGATGAGGTTTTACTCCCATCTCTTTAAGGACTTGCCACAGGACAGAAATCAACTTGAGCTTTTTTAAAATATTGCCATAGACAGAGTTATGGAATAGGCAGGGCAAGGGGAGGCAACACACTATTGGAATGCTATATTAGAAAACCTATATGCTAAATGTATATCTCAGTAGGGACTGCAGTGGCTCAAGTGGCTAAGATGCTGCCTGGGAGGCGGAAGATCAGCAGTTCGATTCCCGAGTAATGCAGGGCGGAATGAGCTCCCGTTTTTGTCCCAGCTCCTGCCAGCCTAGCAGTTTGAAAGCAAGACATTGCAAGGAGATAAATAGGGACCACTTCGGTGGGAAGGTAACACCGTTCCGGGCACTCCGGTGTCTAGTCATGCCTGCCACATGACCACAGAAATGTCTGCTGAAGCAGACAGTGCTGGTTCTTCAGCTTTGAAACAGAGATGAGCACTGCACTCTAGAGTCGGATACGACTGGCTTTTGAGCAAGGGAAACTTTTACCTTTACTATATCTCAGCACCTACATGAAAACTACCAAACAAAGCAAGCAGATGAATTCTATCTGCTTTAAAAAAGAAGGAGAAATATTGGTTAAACTACTAATCTTTACTTTCCAATATATTACCAGCAGAAATTATTGTAAGATTTCACTAATGCCCAAGCTTGTCTCCTTATTTATTCCCCTCTGCTGAAGCACCTCCTCTATCTTATACACACTGTTTATTTATTGGGCAGTCATGGTTCTTCCAGAAATCACATGCATTTTGCCAGTTGGATAGTGATGTACTGCAGAAAGGCAAAAAGGGGGAAAGCTCTGTGGTCCTTGCATGCAGTCCAAAGGCAAGGGTGCATAATACCATCATTAGACCACTAAAATCTCATAAACAAAGGCTAACTTTCAGTTCTTGCACCAGGCCACAGAGGTAGGGCAAAAGAAACATCAACATTCAAAAATTCATGGTCAGACATGTGTGCCAGACTTCCTTGTTTTAAAACACGGTCCAAAAATGGGGGCTATAGAAAGAGCACAGAAATAGAGGGTGTCAGATTTAATGCTGGCAGTGTTGATTACAATGTCATTCCCAATTTTTCTGGATAAACAACTGCTACTCACCCAGCACCTCCTATCCAACTGCCTTATATTGAAACCCATGGCTGATTCTGCAGCTCCCATTTTGAAACTTGTTTAAATGTTCATAGGTAACAACAGTAGTCAGGTCAATCCATGGGTATCATTAAGAGGCTTTCTCCCATCTATGAAATATGTCTGAAGATGGGCATGAGCAAGGGGATACCCAATAATTTGGCAACCAATTGACAGTTATTGACCTGTCATTCCACTACCCAATAATGAGCTAAGTTTATGGACCTGAAATAACGTTGTGGCCATTTATAGTATTTCCCACCAACTTCTGTGTGGTTTGTCTTCTCTTCTCAGGAATTGGCTGCAACTCGACAGACCCCTCAACCCCTAAATCTATCCTGCAGTTGAAGAACTACAGTATAGCAATCCACAGTAACAACTACAGGCAGCAGATTACAGATAACAGGCATGATACTAATAAGATACAGACATTTGGAATATCTGCTATTTCCATTCCAATTAGATAAAGGGACATCACTGGCATAATTTCTTTTTATTAGCAGACTGTTTTAGTAGAAAACACCACACAAAAGTTAAATGCAAATTGAATCAGAACCTATTGCCAATAAAAGACAGATACATATTTTGCAAAGTTTTTGTGAACCATTTTGAAGGTGAATAACAAAATTAGAAAGAGACAGCACAGATTAAGAAAAAGAGAAGCTGTCTAAAATGCCTCCCTGAAACAAATTAAAAATTGAATTCTGCTAATGTGTTTTAGCCTTGGCTTACATTAACACCTCCAGCTACTTTCTTGTCATCAACAGCAACGGCAGTAAGAACTTTCTGTAAAGAACATTTAAAAAGTGTCAAAGAAAATATCCCACAGTACGTAACATATGGTGAAATGTTTAAATGCCCCCTGGCTCTTTATTAAATGCATCCAAGATTTTGTTAAGAAGTCTGAGACTTACAAAAATGTTGGATTCTAAACATAAAAATTGTAACAAGAATTACAGCTGTCCCCGACATAGCATGCAGCACTTTCCCCATTTCATGCACAAGATCCTCCTCCTCGGAAATCCCATGTCAATGCATGACCTCCGGAAGGAAACTAGACCAACACCTACATGAGTTGCTATGTATCATTGAACCCAATAATTTATTACTTTGGGAACGCAAAACTCCCTTCACTTAAAAAGTAGACAAAATCCTGTCTTGAAAATTTGTCTTTCTTGTTCACTGGCCTCTGAAAGAATTACTGGATAGGATTATTGGGCTGATGAGGAGAATGAGAGGTCACTGATAGTCTCATGGAACAGACTTGTCATGCCATTCATGCTAATGAACATACTCTACCTGGTAGATTTGATAGTGACTGGGGAATAATATATGGCCTTGTATGTTGTTAAGTGCCATTAGGTTACTCCCTATGACAAACCCTAGTAGGATTTTCAAGTACAAAACATGTTTATCATTGACTCACCACACTGGGTATCTGTGACAAAACAGGTCCATGAACCCAAGTTTCCTGAGTCCCCAGTCCAACAC
Organism: Bradypodion ventrale; assembly: GCA_035047345.1. Taxonomy (NCBI): domain Eukaryota; kingdom Metazoa; phylum Chordata; class Lepidosauria; order Squamata; family Chamaeleonidae; genus Bradypodion; species Bradypodion ventrale. The sequence continues at coordinate 221,270,131 of JAWDJE010000003.1, read as the reverse complement.
TCTGTCTTACACCACACTGGTTCTCACAAGATATGACATATCTGGCTTTATGTGGTGAACAGGCTTCCTTGTCAGTTTCCCAATATTTCCTCCCTTTGGCCAGGCTCAGGCGCATGCCAATTGTTGCTGTACCCATGGCAATAGTGTAGTAAAACATTTCTTCTATAGGGACCAAGGAATTGTCACATTAATGTTTGCCATTTCTAGTACTTTATAAACAAGTATATTTGACAAAGTGTGTGCTAGAGTAAAGTGGATGATCTGGTATAACAACAATCCCTGAAGGATCAAGTAGGTAGAGCAGGGGTTCCCAACATAAGGTCCATGGGCTGGATTCAGCCTATGGTGCCATTTCACTTGCCCCCACACCCCTCCAAGGGCATTTGAGAAACAAAATGGTCACCCCTTTGAAGCTGCTGGGACAAAATGGCCACCCCATCATGCAGGCAATGAAAAATGGCCATCTGGCCCTCCCAGCTGACTGAGAGAGTGTGACCTGGTCCCTGGCTTGAAAAGGTTGGGAACCACTGAGGTACACCATGAGGTTTTATCTTTTTTTTTTTTAGTAAAGCAATGCAAAAGTAACTTGTTACATTGCTTGTTACTAACAAGTTGCTTTTTGTTACTTTGTAACTAATTTTTAAAATATTTAAAATACATAAAGGCCCCAAACTTTTCCCCAGTGCAATGTTTTAGGGGGATGGTGGAGGACAGAGGCGCCTGGAGAAAAATGGTCTATAGGGTCGCAAAGGGTCGGAATCGACTGTGCGACTGAACAACAATGTTTTAGGGGTAACAAATTAGGACTCCCAAATGGCATTTCCAGTCAATACATAACGGTTAGAAACAATTATGTGGACAACATTGTTACCCAAAATTAACAGCACTATAGGAATCCGAAGCATGGAACTGAGTACTGCTGGGCAGCAAAACTGTTGCTCAGAACTGAGCTGTACTCTGCAGCCTTGAAAGCCTTTACACTGGACTTCTGAGTAGGTGGGCATGATTTTCAGCTATGCCTTACATGCCTGAAAGCTACTGCACCATGGTTTGTTTGCGAATAGCTATAGACAGAATTCACCATTTGCTGTAGTAAGAAATCCAGCTTCATAACCATGACAACTGATTCTGCCCACTTTCCATGACCCTGAAACCTTACCCCACTTACTTACACAAAATGGTCTGTGTGACCTTTAGAATTTGGACTTGTTTAAAAAACTAAATATGTTTTGGTCTAACAACATTGTTAAGGTCTTCTTCAGGCAGATAGAGATATCGATCTACTAAAATTTACACTAGGAGAAATTTAATGCTCTGGTAAGGTCACTTCGCTGGGAGCAATCACCCTTAAAAAGACTGTCCCATCCTTACAGTCATTACAGCTTGTCTGCCAAAAAGAGTCATCCGACTGTTGGTTCAAAAAGGCTCAGCTTGGGCATGGAGCAGGATTGGATTGGGTTGCAATCTCCTGTGCACTGTGTGATTGACAGAAAATAGCTCTGTATCAGACCCTGACAGCAGTAGAAAATGCAAACTATTTCTCTGTCTGATGGCATCTAGCTACTGCTGCTGTTGCTGCCACGGCCTCAATCCTTATTTTCTCCACTTGGCTTGGCATGTCCCTAATGGTGCTCCGTAGCAAGGCAGATGTTGTAAGCCTTACAACATCTGCCCTGCTACAGAGCACCATTAGGGACATGCTATGCTAAGTGGAGAAGACAAGGACTGAGGCAGCAGTAGCAGTGGCAGTGGTGGCAGGAGAAGCAGCCATGTTTCCAGTGGCTGCAGGGGCATTTCCGGCAGCCATGAGCACATTTCTTTCACTAACACAACACAGCTTCTCTAGATAAGCAGATGAATGGTGTGGGGAGGAGTGGGGGGGGGGGGCTTTTTGGGTGTGTGTGATGGGCTTGGGGTGGTTGCCAATGATGACCACCAATCTGGCCTCTCAACAGTCTCAGGGAGTATGACCCGGCCCCCAGCTTTAAAAAGTTGAGGACCCCTGCTCTAAGCCATTTTTTGGGGGGTGAGTTGACTGCAGACTGTTTACTTCTAACCAGTAAATATCAACTGAAACTCTCTGGAGACAAGTTTTTTTCTGCACATCCATTCCAGTTTAGATGCTCTTCAGTTTTTATTATCTATGTTAAACAAAGCAGAAACAGGCTGATTCACACATCTTTAGAAATGATGCTTTCATCTTTAAAAAAAATGGGGCGGGAGTGGGGATGTCCTTTTAAAAGATAGAGAGATAGATAGAAATAGAAACAGAGATATTGAGTGTGATGGCTTAGGGACTGAAAGTGGCATAGTGGTTAAGATGCTGAACCTTGATGACTTCAAGGTTGACAGGTCAGCAGTTCGAGACCTGAAGTACTGCATGATGAAGTGAGCTTCCATCTCTAAATCAGCTCCTGTCAATCTAGCAGTTTGAAAGCAAGAGATTGCAAGTAGATAAATAGGTACTTCTTTGGTGGGAAGGTAATAGTGTTCCATCCACTCTGGTGTCTAGTCATGTCTGCCACATGACCTTGGAAATGTCTGCAGATGCAGACAGCATTGGCTCTTTAGCTGTAAACAGAGATGAGCACCCAACGCTGTGGTTAGATACAACTGGCTTTCGAGCAAGAGTGACCTTTAACAAGGTAAAGGTTTCCCTTGATCGAAAGACAGTCATATCCGACTCTAGGGTGCAGTGCTCATCTCTGTTTCAAAGCTGAAGAGCCAGCATTGTCTGCTTCTGCAGACGTTTCCGTGGTCATGTGGCAGGGATGACTAGACACGGAACACTGTTACCTTCCCACCGAAGGGGTCCTTATTTATCTACTTGCAATTTCTTGCTTTCGCACTACTTGGTTGGCAGGACCTGGGACAAAGACGGGAGCTGATTCTGTCCTGCAGTACTCGGGAATCGAACTGCTGACCTTCTGCCTCCCAGTCAGTGTCTTAGCCAATTGAGCCACTGTAGTCCCTTAGGGTGACCTTTACCTTTATAGATATATAAATATATTTAGATACAGTGGTACCCCACATAACAAACATTTTGTATAACGAAAAATTCATATAACAAGAGGCCCAAGGGGGGAGGTGAGTGAAGGATCTTGCCCCTCCCTCCCCATCCAAAGACCTGGGCCCAGAGAGGAAGAAAAGGCATCAGGAAGGCCCAGCTCTACTGCCCATTTGCCATCCAGAAAGGCCCAGGGGGGAGGTGAGTAAAGGATCTTGCCCGTCCCTACCCATTCAAAGACCTGGGGCCAGTGAGAAGGACACCTCCGTAGACCCCCAATCACCCCCATGAGATACCATCCACAACCACCATCACAGCGAGGCCCAAACCAGCGCCTTTGACCAACTCCATGCAGCCGAAGGGAGGCGAGAGCTGCTGCATGCATGCAAAGGATAAGTAATCGAACTAAAATAATATAGTTGACTAAACATAGATGGCTTATAGCAACTGACATAGTGACAGTACAAGAAACTGACTTACATAGATACTTGATATAGTGGACTTTTTCTTTCTTTCTTTCTTTCCCTTTCATTAATTAGTTCAACTTTTACTTTGATACTATGTGATAAATTGTGATATTGTGCATGATAATACTTTGTTTTAAAACTGTTTAAACTGTGATAACATGTGTGATGGGAAGAGACTGGTGTAGAGACCGGCAAGGCATGCCACAAAGTTTGCCAAGAGAACCCTATGGACCAAAACAAAAGGCAAAACAAGGGGATGCTCAGCACAGCAGATTTGAAAAGGGAAAGGGATATGAAAGGGGGAGGAGAAATATAGTATTGCAGGGAACAATACTGCATAGGGACATGGAATGTGAGGTCTATGAATCAAGGAAAACTGGAAGTGGTTAAAAATGAGATAGAAAGAATAAGCATTGATATCCTGGGCATCAGTGTGTTAAAATCGACAGGGATGGGTGAATTCAGCTCTGGAAACCATCATATCTACTACTGTTGGCAAGAAAACCTCAGAAAAAATGGAGTAGCCATAATTGTCAACAAAAGAGTGTGGAAAGCAGTAATGGGATGCAACATCAAAAATGATAGAATGATGTCAGTCAGAATCCAAGGCAAATCTTTCAATATCACTGTAATCCAAGTCTATGCACCAACCACTAGTGCAGATGAAGCCACAGTTGACCAGTTCTATGAAGACCTACAACACCTCATAGAAAAGACACTAAGAAATGATGTCCACATTATCTTAGGAGATTGGAATGCCAAAGTAGGAAACCAAAAAGTAAATGGAGTAACAGGCATGTTTGGTCTTGGAACACAGAATGAAGCAGGGCAAAGATTGATAGAGTTCTGCCAAGATAATGCACTAGTCATAGCAAACACCCTCTTCCAGCAACACAAGAGGCAACTTTACACATGGACATCACCAGATGGCCAGCATCGAAATCAGATTGATTACATACTCTGCAGTCAAAGATGGAGAACCTCCATTCAGTCAGCAAAAACAAGACCTGGAGCAGACTGTGGCTCAGATCACAACCTACTGATCGCAAAATTCAGGCTTAGACTAAAGAAAATGGGGAAAACAATTAGACCAGACAGATATGACCTGCACAACATCCCTAAAGAATACACGGTGGAGGTCATGAACAGATTTAATGTCCTGTACCTGATAGACAGAGTATCAGAAGAATTATGGACAGAGACGCGGGGCATCATGCAGGAGGCAGCAAGAGAAACCATACCAAAAGAAAAGAAGCATAAGAAAGCAAAGTGGTTGTCTGATGAGGCTCTTAAAATAGCAGAGGAAAGAAGGAATGCAAAAGTCCAAGGAGAAAGGAAAAAATACAACCACCTGAATACAGAATTTCAAAGAAAAGCAGGGAGAGATAAGGAAAACTACTTGAACGAACAGTGCAAAGAAATGGAGGAAAACAACAAAAGAGGCAGGACTAGAGATCTTTTCAAAAAAATTGGGGAAATCAATGGAACATTTAAAGCAAAAATGACCATGATAAGGGACAAAGATGGAAAGGAGTTAGCTGAAGCAGAAGAGATCAAAAAAAGATGGCAAGAGTACACAGAGGAACTCTACAAAAATGACCTCAACACTCCTGATAATAACAATAATGAGAAATTTGAACTTGAACCAGACATTCTGGAGAGTGAAGTCAGAAAGGCCCTAAAAAGCATTGCAAACAATAAAGCTAGTGGAAATGATGGTATCCCAGTTGAATTTTTCAAAGCCCTAAAAGATGATGGAATCAAACTACTGCATTCAATATGCCAGCAAATTTGGAAAACAAAACAGTGGCCACAGGATTGGAAAAGATCAGTGTACGTTCCAATCCCAAAAAAAGACAATGCCAAAGATTGTTTAAATTACCGAACAATTGCGCTCATCCCACATGCCAGCAAGGTGATGCTCAAGATAATACAGGATAGACTTCAACAACATGTGGAGAGAGAACTACCAGAGGTACAGGCCGGGTTCAAAAGAGGCAGGGGGACTAGAGACCACATTGCCAACATACGTTGGATCATGGAGAAAACAAAAGAATACCAGAAACAAGTCTACTTTTGTTTTATTGACTACACCAAGGCTTTTGACTGTGTGGACCACAACAAAATATGGCAAGTAATTAAAGAGATAGGAATACTAAAACACCTCATATGCCTCCTGAGAAATGTGTACACCAACCAAGAAGCAACAGTTAGGACAGAACATGGAAAGACAGAGTGGTTTGGAATAGAAAAAGGAGTAAGACAAGGCTGCATTTTATCACCCTGCTTAATTTATACACAGAGCACATAATGCGCAATTGCAGGGATGGAGGAATCACAATATGGGATCAAAATTGCTGGGAGAAACATTAACAATTTGAGATATGCAAACGATACCACCCTAATAGCAGAAAGTGAGGAAAACCTAAAGAACCTCTTGATTGGATTGAAGGAGGAGAGTGCAAAAGCTGGCTTGAGACTTAATATCAAGAAAACCAAGATAATGGCAACAGGTCCGATCAGTCCCTGGAAAATAGATGGGGAAGAAGTCGAAGCAGTGACAGATTTTACTTTCCTGGGATCTAAGATCACTGCTGATGGCGACTGTAGCCATGAAATAAAAAGATGACTGATTATGGTGAGACAAGCTATGAGAAACCTGGGGAATATAGTGAAAAGCAGAGACATCACCTTGAAAACAAAAATTCGCATAGTCAAACCAATGGTATTCCCAGTGGTAATGTATGGGTGTTAAGAGCTGGACTATTAGGAAGGCTGAGCGCAGAAGAATAGATGCCTTTGAGATGTGGTGTTGGAGGAGAGTCCTGAGAATCCCTTGGACAGCAAAGAGAACAACTAGGTCAATACTGGAAGAAATAAATCCTGACTGTTCATTGGAGGTACAAATAGTGAAGATGAAGCTAAAGTACTTTGGACATCAAATGAGAAGGGAGGATTCACTTGAGAAGGCCTTGATGCTGGGAAAGGTGGAGGGCGAGAGAAGAAGGGGGCGTCCAAAGATGAGATGGATAGATGGCATTGTGGACACAATGGGCACAGAGCTTGGTGGGCTGAGGAGAATGGTGGAGGATAGAGATGCCTGGAGGAAAATGGTCCATGGGGTCGCAAAGGGTCGGAATCGACTGTACGACTGAACAACAAAAAAATCCCCAATAGTGATTTGCATAATGAAAAATTTTTATAAAGAGGCGCTCCGTGGAATGGAACTTTATTGTTATATGGGGTTCTCCTGTAGCTAGCTAATGATGATGGGGAAGAGCCATAACAACAATTGTTACATTAATTCTGTTTTATTATTATCTTTTCATTGACATCAGAGTATCATGTGTTACATACTCCTGAAAGAGAGATTAGAGATTAATAGCCCTACTCTTGAGATATATGAACACATTAGTCCCCACCTTCTCCCTTATCAGTCTGCAACAGTAAATACACCTTTCCTTCTGTGATAGAATATGGGTATTTTTAGGCAAAACAGGTAAATGATGACCAAAGAAGTTAATTGGCATCATCTAATAACAATGGGGTTTCCTTTCTGCATTAAAAAAGGGGAAAAAAGAGAAATTTCATTGTTCCTGCAAGGGGACAATGACAATAAAGATTTATCCAAAAAAAAATGTCAGCCAGAGAGACAATACCACACCCCAGGTCTAGTCAGCTTCTTCAAATGTGAAAATCTGAGATGAAGACAATAAAATTAGACTGAGTCAGTGAAGGTTCGTGAGATAGTCTGTTTGTAAAGGATTTCTGAGTAGGAGGCTGGATGAATCAGCTCAAAGTGGGCATGGCAAACAGAGCTATGGAGACTGTTACCAAGAAAAATTCTCCATGATACTCCAGGTTAAATAATTTATGTCTGCAACCAAAGGAGTGAGCAACTGAAAATCACATGGATAATCAATCCACTAGACCAGCAGTGGTGAACTTTGGCACTGCAGGTGTTCTTGGATTTCAATTCCCAGAAGTCCAAGCCTCTGTGAATCCTCACAAATGGGTTTAATGAGCATATGCATTCCTGTGGATTCACATAGACTTGGTCTTCTGGGAACTGAAGCCCAAGATCACCTGGAGTGCCAAGGTTTGCCATCATTGCACCAGACTTTTCTAACACTGCATCTGATGTTTCAAATCAGGCCCTCAATGAAAAGTCTATAACCATTTCAGCACCGGAGGGAGATAAGTATGTCTTCCCTTGCAGTGTTTTGCATTAGCAGACCACTATCATTTCATATTATGAGCCAAAATTGCGAATAAACAAATAATGGATCACAGTCAAAGTTGTTCACATTCTTATGCAATCTCCTGCCCTTCCACCCGCTTTTCTCCTGCTGCCACTGTTGTGAGCACCTCCTCTAAATTTTCAGCAAGAAAGGAAAGAGTGAGAAAATGAAAAGTCTATAAGCAAGAACATGCATTCCTTAAGGCCTGGACCCTTATGGTGAAAGACCAACCTACAGCTTTCCCTCCACTATGTAGGTGATGCAAAATTTGAAGAGAGAAAAATCACTTGAATAGGCCCTTCTTATGAGCAGGCATCCAACAGCACCAGACTCCTCCTAATTTATACAATCTGTGTTATGGATGATGTGCTTCCCTTGCACCCACTGACCGTTAAACAAACATCTGAAGTGGGAATTTATCTTAAACTAATGTTTTAGACCACATTGGACCAACCTTCCAATGCTGTAGCACTAGAGGGAGCAATATACAGCCTTCCAGACACTGCAGAGCTATAATTCCCATTAGCTGTGGACAGCATGGCCAATAATGACAGGTGTTTGGCATAGCTGAAAACCAATGGACTTTATGGAGGAGTTGATGCATCAAAACTCATTGATTCAATGGGCCAAAACATAAATGGTGTCTTTTTTTTTTAGGAAGGGAAATACTTTGAATAGCCCTTATAAAATTGAATGATGATTCCCTGAAGATACATAGCAAAATGTCTTCCTTTCTAGAAAACTATTACTCCATTACTTTCTTTAAAGCAAACCTTTTCAATCCACCTCTGTGAAACTTTTCTGTCCCTGCTTCATATGAACAGATATGTCTCATTTTGCAAATCTCCTGCTAGCAAGCCTGTTCAACACAAGCTCAGTCTTATAACAAAGTACATGTATTTTACCTTTTGAGGATCAATATATTAGTCCTGGCAGCCTGGATGCTTTCCAAATAAAAAAGTACATGGGGCCAACAATTCTCTTGCAAGATAAGCAAGATCAGTCTTTACAATTTACCCATATATACTCGAGTATACGTTGTTCCGAATATACGTGTTACCTAATTTGGACATCTAAAACTAGGAAAATAGATTGACCCAAGTATAAGTCATGATTGAAAAATGCAGCAGCTGCTAGTGAGTTTCAATAATTAAAATACATCAACATATGGTAAAATTAATTAATTTAGACATTTGTGTGGGTATGTTTTTGAGTGTTTACTGTATTTTTTACTATATTTGCACCACCCAACCAGTGGTGGTGCTACAGGGGAAGTGGGTGGGCGGGCAAATTGCACAGAGGCAGGAAGTATTGCTCTAGCCTTGCCTCTTGTTCTCCCTGTGAGCAAAAAGCATGCACTATTGTGCAGGTATAATTTTAAAAGTTTTCAATCTCTATTCAGGTTCCTAGGTTCTCTAGGGATCATTTTTAACCTGGGGAAATCTTCAGGGGCCTTGGGTTTAGGATAGACACAATTAATATCTGAAAACAGAGGGTGGCAGGATTGGTGACAGTGGTTATTAGATTTTAAAGACTCCACTTAATCCCAAGGCTCTCAAAGACTTTTCAGTTTGAAAAGAATTCCTATGGAGTTTCAGAACCTGGGCTCAAGGGGAATAAGAACTTTTAATTAAAGATTCACATCCATGCTTGATGTCATCATCACCATTTATGGCTGTGCAGCACCGACGAGAGGATTTCTCCCACTAAAAGTGTATTGTAATTACACAGTATAGAGCAGTGGTGGCGAACCTATGGCATGCATGCCAGAGGTGGCACTCGGAGCTCTCTCTGTGGGCACCAATGTGGTTGCCCCAGCACAGAATTTGTCCTGCCCCTCTGCACAGCAGCTCAATGGGAGTGCTTCCTTCCACCCACAGCACAGAGTATTCCCCTCCCCTCTGCCCAGCAGCCCAATGGGAGAGTTTCCTCCCTCCCCTGTTGCTGTGTTGGCACTTTGCGATAAATAAGTGGGTTTTTGGTTGCAGTTTGGATACTCAGTCTCTCAAAGATTTGCCATCACTGGTCTAGAGTTCTTCAGTAAAACTGTGGCAATAGACTGAATCACTCCCTACCTGATTTTTCATATTTCCAGTAAATGCATTTTTAACCCCCTAATTCTGCAAGGTTGTTATCCCAGCTGGACTGGCAGGAAATGTTAAAAGCATAAATTAATGATTTTAATTTTAGCATCCATAATACGTAAGAATAACTTGTCTGTCTACAGAACTCCCTCTGGACTTGTTTTCAAGCATTTTCTTCTGCTTGCTAAATACATAAATTGCCCTATCTATGTGTTGTACTTTACATTTTCTCTCTCTTTAATAGGCCTTGATTTCACCTTAGTCTGCCTTTGTCACTTCTAAAAATCTCAGTCTTTGAGCCATTTGATGTATGAAAATTCTTCAGAAAGGAACAAAGGAAATATCATTTTTTTTACTGCCGAACAATTCATATAGTAACATATATCAATTACATTCCATCTGCCTGACCCGATATTCATTATAACATCTCGCAGACATGTCTAGCCAATTTTCCTTACTTCAGATTTCCCATCAGGAACAGTATGTTTTTGAAAAAAAGAAGTAAAAATAGAGAAGATAAATCCTGGTTCCAGTTATAATAGAGTTATTTTTGATCTATCAGTGTTATTGTTTGTTTATAACTGAAGAGACCTTAAGAAAGAATAGCAGTTTTCCATTCAAAAACAACATTGGCATGGTCAACCATAATACACACAATACACCAGCTCATAGGACAAAAAAATGTGCCATTTTCTGCAAAGTGTTCACAACTGAGAAGAAGAAGAGGAAAAACAGTTACAAGGGTAGCACTGTGCTCTTTGCCTTGCCTAACTGCAAGCTGTTCTGATTTATGTCATTTTTTCCTTAGGGATTTCTTTGTAAAGTTTACACAGAAGTGGTTTACCATTTCCTTCTTCTGGGGGACCCTGGGACTATGTAGATTACCCAAAGCTACATAGGCTGGGTTCTTCTCCCTGGAGGCACAATGGGGAATTGAACTCCCAACCTCTAACTGTGTAACCAGATACCATCAAAGAGGGGAATGCCATTTCCAGGGGAGACTCAATGAGGAGATGGGTGAGAGTACTCAGCCCTATTCCAGTTTACATGCCCAACGTTTCAAATTCCAGTACTGTCAGGTAGGAATGAAAAATAAGGCCAAATCCTTACAAATTATTAGGACATGACTTGAGGCTCTACAGGAGTAAAAAGGGTAGCAAAAGAATGACAACGCCCCCCCCCCCCCCATCAATTGAACATTCCCCTTTTATAGCCTGAGTCAGACCACAAATAAATTTTGGCAAACACAAAGATTTTGAGGATTAAACAAAGTTATTATGACCTAATTATGCCCAGAAAGAATGATCAGTTATTTAACTGGAAGAGCTAAAAGGTGCCAGCAGAATCCTAAATGCTCTGGAAACCTGCCATTGTGATAAACACCACTTACCAATGTACACCATGCATGTTTCTATTTGCAAAAATATTGCTTTAATGTCTTGTTTTGGGACACAGGTTCAGGGCAACAGCTTGGGTGAAAAAGAGATTTGGCTCTTTGTCCAGATACAGTATACCTGTATGTATGTGTGTGGTTCCTTGCAACAAGACAAATACCGTATTTTTTGGACCATAAGACACACTTTTTCTCCCCCAAAAGTGTGTGTGTGGGGGTAATGAGGGTGTGTCTTATAATCCAAATGCTGGTCTTCAGCCATCTATGGCTGTTGTAAAAGGATACTTTACAAGAGCTGCAGCTGACCGAAGACCTCTACTGCCGCATCTTAGCTGTTCTGGGGCAAGGGAAAGAAAAACATATGAAAAACAAGTGGCCACTAGAGGGAGAAATTTGCAATTTCCCATTTAAATGCATTGGAAATAAATCTCTTGTATTCAAACATTTTCTGTTTGTATGTTCCCAATGCATTTAAGTGGGAAACCAAACCTGTGCTTAAAAAGAAAGGGTTTCACTTACCTTCAATGCCTTTGTCTCTACTCCACATGGACAAAATGGATGGGAAAAAACATGCTTCCTGGTTGAAAGGAGAGCAAGAGGCTAGGCTAGAGTATCACTTCCTTCCTCAGTGCAATTGGCCTGCCTGTCCATTTCCCCTGCACCGCCACCACTGGTTGGTGGTGCAACATACAGTACAATTTTTTTTGTTTTCCTGCTCTGAAAACTGGGTGCGTCTTATGGTCAGGTGCGTCTTATAGTCCAAAAAATATGGTAGGTAAAATTTATAACAGTAATATGGATCTTGATGAAAGATCATTCCCCATTGCTGGTATCACTGCTTTGATAAAATTCCCCTACCTCACCCCCAGGTTGAATTTAATTTAGTTTAAGGCCAGAAACCCCCATCAAAGGTCTTTCATGCTACCTCTGTTTTGAATGCTCAGGTGTAATAAATGTTGTAATGGGAGAGAAATCTTAGTTCATTTTTTAAAAATATGACGTTACCCAGTGTTGGAATTTCGAACCAGTTCATAAACCAAAGCTGAGCTATTCTTCAAAAATCTGCCCTTCTCAGAATTTTGCATTTAAGTTCTTTAACTTGAAAATGGTGTGATAAAAAGCAAGTGTTTCAAGGGAACGCAATTTTTTTTAAAAAATGCAAATTATTAAGAAATAAAAACAGTCTAAAATAAAGTATATTTCATGAAGTGCTTCTAAAAAAGGTGTCTATATTAGGCAGGTAAAGGTAAAGGTATCCAACTCTACGGTTCAGTGCTCATCTCTACTTCAAAGCCGAAGAGCCAGTGCTGTCTTCTTCTGCAGACGTTTCCATGGTCATGTGGCAGGCATAACTATACACCAGAGCACACAGAACACTGTTTACCTGCTCACCAAAGTGGTCCCTATTTATCTACTTGCAATTTTTTGCTTTCGAACTGCTAGTTTGGCAGGAGCTGGGACAAAGACGGGAGCTCATTCTGTCCTACAGTACTCAGGAATCAACCTGCTGACCTCCCACCTTCCAGTCAGCATCTTAAGTTGTACACAAATACAGGTACAGGAGAAATGCCCATTAAATGTATACAAATATTTATGTGAATTTTTAAATGAAAAAAATCTTAAATTTCTGGTTTATCCAAATCCTGATCAATTAATGCTGGAAAAGTGGAAAACTGAGACAGTTTGTAATTGAACGAGTCAGCTGTGGCAAGTAACTATGAAGCATGGTACTTGAGCTAGGTATTACTGTTATAAATTCTTGGGCAGTTTAAGCTTAAGTTTATGATCAGTGCCACTAATGTCTCCCAAGTAACACACAGGTAATGTTCTTAGCTCTGCAAATGTATTATGAGGTTCATAAATTTACCTTTGAACTACCAATCCATTCACTAAATATGCAGCTTTCCTTACAATCTGTACTCTCTTTCCCCGCCTGAAGTACACATTTACAATGAGATGGGGAAAGTGCATATGCTGCAAATTGACAGGATCCTGCTTATAACACATGCTCAAGTTACCATGTTTTCCCCCTCTTTGCTTTATTTTGATGTATGTGTACATGCATACTGTTGCCATGGGTGTGTCAGGGCCTGCTTATAATGTCACATGGTGGGAATGTCATGTTGAGTGCAATGCCACATGATGGAAATGTCATGCAGTACCCCTGTTGAGAGATCAAAGACTTCAAAGGACTCAGGCTGCATAGAATGAACTTGTTATAATGCAGGTGATCATGTAGAGAAAACCAAAAGGGAGGAGAACTGCTCTCACCTTCTTGATATATCTGTGATTCTTTGAAGATGGACATATATCTGTGATTCTTTGAAGATGGACATGAAGGGAATCACATAGCCGCCTCATGATTTGGGAGTCTCACCTCTTGAGTTGGAAAAGGAAGAGATATCTCAACTGATTCCTTTTAAATAAAACCCACATCACAGTGGTATTTGCTGAAAATAAAACTGGTTCTATCTGTTAAGTCTGGGGCATACATGAATTTCAACACAAAACAGCATTCCTACTAGGTTTCAAGAGGGATTAAGAAACATTAAGGCTAATCACTTTGCTGATAAAAGTCAACTCCAAGAATGTGGAATTCAAAGGTCTGAATGTTTTTCAGGGACAACAGGACTTTCAGAGGTTATCCTCTCTTAGCAAGAGGAACAGGTTTATACATCTCAAGTTATGCATAACTGCTTTAGTTTTCTGTAGTTATAGCAATAAGACAGATTTTTATTGTTTTATGTGTAAAAACTCTGCATATTTCAACAGTGTTTATCTGTGTAATTTTTGATAAACTTACTCAATAGTAACAGTTTGGAGTTGCTTTAGTTTCTGGATTGTTTCCATTTTTGTTCCTTTCTTTTCTTTTTAATGCAACTATATATATATATATAATTCCAGGTGAATTAGCAGCTATTTGCTATTGTTTTAAACTAGTAACCAAACGCTTTAGAACAAGTCCCATTGTTGAAATTAGTATGTGGAGGAGGATGGCCTGATCTTATTTTCATTTTTTATGAAAAAAAATTGCCTAATTTTTGCTTATTTACGATTGTATTTTCTGTACTTCTGAGGGCTTGTTGATGGAATGCCAATTACTATCAGATATGTTTTTCCTTGTTACTTATTCAGAAGTAAAATATCCAGCTTATTAAAATCAGCTGTCATATCAGTGATAACTTGCTTGCCCCTGTATAGTATAAGTGGTTTTCCCTGTAAAACTGGAGGTGACTGAAATTTATTATATGGAGGAAAAGATTCCAATTATCCATACAATTTAGTTAACTACTGAAAAATGATAATTGTAACTTTGTTATGCCCTTATATATAACTGATTCACATTGTTTTAGAAGACCAAACTATGAAGATTTGTGACAGGGCCTGCATATATCACTTGCCGTTCCCCTTGTAATTATTTCTGATAGTATCTAGTGCAGGGGTGGCCAACCTTTTTCCATTGTGGGCCTGACCATGCCCCCAGAGAGCATCCTGGGCTGGACCATGCTCCCAGAAGTGGAAGCAGGTGCATTTACGGCTGAAGTAAATGTACCCATTTCTGCATTTATGCTAGCCGCAGGTGCATTTGCACATGCACAGGCACATTTTACAGATGATGCAAATGTGTCCACTTCCACTTCTGGGTGAGGTGGAGGCAGTGATGGGCCAGATAGGATGACTAGTGTAAATAACATGGTCTTGAATTACACAGTTTCAGCCTGAAGATGACCTAATTTGAGACATACCGGTAGGTTCAATTGTTGCTTATTGATATTATTATCCAGGAGGTAACTGGGGTGCTGTCCATGTAAAGATTTCCCATGCCATGTGTCCCTGTGCTATGGGTCTTTCATTAATGAGAGTTGGTTTCATTTGCACGTTGCAATTTTCTGTATCATTTTTATTAACAGTTGATGAAATGGGACCTTTACTGTTTTCTAATTGTTTGGCAATTTGACCCATACAGAGATTCTTGAGTTCATTATTATTTTGATGAACTTCACAAAAACCTATCCATAAAATCATCATTCATTTTCATGTCAGAGATTACTCTGGGTTGAAAGGATTTTCGCAGAAGACGCCCGAATGAGGCTTCTTTCATGTTCCCCATCGTGCAGCTCTCAGGAATCGAACCAATCATTCCAGTCTCTAAGCCTTAACCATTAAGCCACCAGGGGAGTTAAAATACATTTCTTTCATCATGGTATTAAATATTTAAATACACATGCACAGAAATTCAATGTACAGTAATGGTTTGCAAGATAGGTATACCTACATCTACAGGATAATATGAAAATTTTATTCTGTAGGGAATATTTCTGCTGCAATACATTTACTCAATTTCAGTTAAATTACAGTTCTGGAATTTCAAAAGCTGGTGATTCTCATTTCAGCAAAACATAGTATGATGCTGAATTTCCTTGCCTGTTTACAATACTTCATTTTATAGTCAATGTCAATGGAGTACAGAGGGGAAAAACACTTTATTTTACAATAATTGCACTCTGTTTTCACTGCACCTTGTATGCATTTACATTTTTTGTTCAGTTACTAGCATACAGTTATCCTTATAAAGTACAGAAGGCTTCAGTGATAACACTCAGCATACTTGCTATATCTTGTCTTTACAATTCACAGGTTCACCAATGGGCCCCAGGAGTTAAGGCAACTTCTGTTCAAGATCCACAATGCAATATCAATTTGGCAAGGATTACGGGAATTCCATAGAGCTGATAGCTGATGTTGTTATGTGCCATCAACTGGCCTCCAACGTATGGCAATCACATGAAAGAGTGATGTTGCCATTTCCATATGAAAGAGGAACAACAAAAATAAAGAGAGAACTCTATGGCTTCAAGCCTCTACTATTAGCAGATGGTTATAATCATAATGAACCTTTTTTAAAAATCCAAAATAAAATTCAGATTGCTGCACAGAGGATGTTGCTCCAGATTTCTTTTAATGCTGATGATTTAATATAAATGCTTCCACTTGAGAATAGACAAGTTAAGACTAATATTGCCCATGGAATACTTCACTGCAAGGGACATAAGCACACTAAAATTATTTTGACATCTCAAATGTAAAAATGTCCAAGTACCTCTCTCTCTCACTGGCATGGGATCACAGATATACACAAATATATTATGCCAAGAACAATTTGCTGTCCCTTTGTTTTAGGACAGCCAATAACAATTGCCTGAGGTGGCAACCTACCTTGACTTTTCTATCTCCAATAAAAGTTAAACTCGATATGAGACTTCACAAAGCACATCCAATTTCAGCATCAGAAACTGGCATAAGGAAAGAAAATGTCTAAACTTTGCCTCTTATTACTTGGAATACAGATGTATACACTCATTTGCCCCATTCTCATTGTGAGGGTACTTCCACCCACCTACAAAACAAATCTTCTCACTCCATAAGGAAAGGTATTTTGTGAACTTTTAAAAAGCATAAAGGATAGGAAAGATTTCTATAAAATCAAATTGAGTAAAATGGTAGAAATAACAAAAATAATTCAAATAATGCTTTCACATAAAAAATACAAATTGAGCAAAATGATGGTGGCTACTCCTTCACTGCATGCATTTTAAAGGATCAGAAACATCAGATGGGTTGTTTGTTTCCAATCCCACTATTCTGTGATGTACATTTTTGCTTTCTCAAAGGAAAGGACATGTTTTCGGTATGGGGCACTTTAAGTGCTACAATTGTAGCCAATGTCAATATGCATGGGAAACAAAGAGTGTCAAGCTTGGTGGGTCAAGATTTTTCTATCCCACTCAAGCATATGTCTAATTGTAATACAAAATTTTGTGTGTATTTGATTGTGTGTGCCTGTGGGCATGGCTATGCCAGAAGAACATCAAGGGAAATTAAAGTACAGGTAGGGGAACACCGTTTGAAAATCAGAAATAAAGTGATTCAGTCCACGTTGTTACATCATTTTATGGAAGCAGGTCTCAATGAAAACGAATTGAAATTTGTGGTTTTAAAAATAATTAACCTTATGCTTATGAGAAAACAGACACGAACAGGATACAAGCATGCAATGAAGTGTTTTATATTTATAAGTCACGAACCCTGGCCCCAAGAGGGCTTAACCAAGACATGGATTTAACCAGTTATTTGTAAAGGTGGTTTTTGGAGTATGGTCCCTTTAATTAGCAACAGTAAAAAAGATACAGGTGGGAGTTATCTGTAGAGATAGAATTTCAGCATATGTGTCCTTGAATGTAAGAATATCAGGAAAACAATATATAAGGATCTGGTCTTCAAGCAATTTTAACGTCATTAGCCCAAGAAGAATAAACATTAAGAGGCTGTAGATGCAAGAGGAACTGTAAGTAAAAAATATTGTACCCTTGTAGTTGTAAGATATTATGTAATATAAGGAGTCAAAACTGCATAATGAATGTTTGTTTATTTTTCCTTATAGTTAAGAATATAACTAATCCTCCTGAAGAAGATTGTATTATCAGAAATATTTAAAAAATCCAAAATACCGGATGGATTTTAAGAATTTAAAAAGACTTTGAAATTAATACATTTGACAATCAAGATAATTACAATGAACTGTGTATGAAAAGTGAAACAAAATGTTTTTTAACTTATTAGGAGAATATATAAACCTTTTGGAAGCTGATCAAAAGCAAATTTACTTTGAAGATTCAGTTATTGTGGATTTTTTTGTGGATGATTTATTTTTGTATTTGTGCAACTTGTTGAAATCTAGACATCTCTCTATTACCACAAATGAGAAATAAGGCAGAAAATGCAGTCTTTTTTCTTTTCTTTTATTTATTTTTTAATAAATTTTTATTAACTTTTTTCAAAAATATACAGACATACATAAAAAAGAAGAAAAAACATATATTTCATAAAAAATAATCTCATACATAATAATGTTTATTTACATTGCCCTGGAAAGCTCAGACCCAATATTTACCTCCAGAAACTACTTTGAGTTGGTACAGGTCTACTACTTTCAGCACCTGTGAGGGAATAATCTACAAAAGGCTTCCAAATACTCCAAAATCTATTTTCTTTCAATTTATCCCTTTTTACTTTTATCTCCCATGTCAGTTGATCGTTCAATGCTAAATTCCACTTTCCTTTATACCATTCTCTCGTCTGTATAGTTACATCATTTTTCCAATGTCTAGCAATACATTGTCTGCCCGTTGTTAACGTTATTTCTAGTAATTCTTTTTCCTCCTTGTTTAAACTCATACCAGCCACATCTGTTAACATAATGGTACTTGACTCCAGGTTAATTTTTTTACCCATTATTTCCCCAGCCTCTTTTTCTATTCTTCTCAAAAAAATCATTTATCATTTTACAGCTCCACCACATATGTTCATAAGTTCCAATAGTGTCTTTACATCTCCAACATAGATTATCCTTTTTATTGTCAATCTGATGTAACCTCAGTGGTGTCAGGTACCATTGCCACAGCATTTTATAATTGTGCTCCTTAATTCTTACTGACATAGTTCTCATTATCCTCTTTTTCCACTTATTTCTCCATTCATCTTTTCCTATCTTTATATTCAACTCGTGTTCCCACTTTGATTTCAAAACTTCCTGTGGTTCGCCCCCACTGTTTAATAAGACATAAAGTTTGCTTACTAGACCTTTAATACTTCTGTCTCCTTTTCGAATCTTTGAAACCAATTCTTCAAATTCCGTCTTTTCTCTATCTATATCTAATTCTCTCCTATATTTGTTATTCCAATTATTAACCTTCATTATATGAAACCAATCCAATTTTAACTGTTCAAACAACTTTTTCTTCTTATCTTCATCCCTACAGATCCACAACCAGTCTTTCACCAAGGAAACTTCATTTCTATCCAATATTTCCTTTGTTTCTTTATCTATTTTTATCGGAAAGGATGCCATATCTGCTAATTCCAAAATTGGAGAGACACCTGGAGCCAGGTCCTTCTTTTTTTTATTAATTTTTATTAAGTTTTTAATAAACATACAAAAAAGAAAAGAAAACATTAACAATACGTTAACAATACAATACACTAACAAATCCATAGTATCTTACTAACAAACATTACTGTATGTTAGCACATAACAATATCTATACTCATTAATTACTATTTAACTACCAAATATTAAGAGCCATTGTTTCAAAGTCCAAAATGATAGGAAAAAAATTTTTTTTCTGTACTACCACAAATCTTTTTCACAAATAATAATCACCCTGTGAATATGTACAATGCCCGGAGAGTTTATTTTCTACTCTACTCCAAAAACTTCTTTGAAATGGTACTGGTCCTGAACTATCATTTGCCATAATAGAGTGATCCACGAACGGTTTCCATATATTCCAAAATCTATTCTCTTTTAAATTATCTCTTTTGACTTTAATCTCCCATGTCAATTTATCGTTCAATGCTAAACTCCACATTTCTTTATACCATTCTCCAATCTGTATATCTACATCGTTTTTCCAATTTCTAGCTATACATTGTCTACCCGTTGTCAGTGCGATTTCCAATAATTCTTTTTCCTCCTTGTTTAAACCCAAGCCTTCCACATTCGTTAAAAGAATAGTACCCGACACCAACTTAACACTTTTACCCAATATTTCACCAAACTCATTTTCTATTCTTCCCCAAAAATCCCTTATTTTTTTACAACTCCACCACATATGTTCGTATGTTCCATCAATTTCTTTACATCTCCAACATAACTTATCTCTTTTATTATCCATCTGGTAAAGTCTTAATGGTGTCAGGTACCATTGCCACAACATTTTAAAATTATGTTCTTTAATTCTTACAGACATTGTTCTCATAATCCTCTTTTTCCATTTATTTTTCCATTCAATCTCCCCGATCTTTATATTCAAATTTTGTTCCCACTTCCGTTTCAAGTCCTCCTGTGGATCTGCACCTCTATTCAGTATATTATAAAGCTTGCTTACAAGACCTTTAATACTGCTTTCCCCTTTTCTAATCTTCCTTACCAATTCCTCAAATTCCGTATGTATTCTATCTATCCCTATTTCTCTTTTATATTTTTTATTCCAATTGTCCACCTTTAACTTCTGAAACCAATTCAGATTTAATATCTCAAACATTTTTTTCCGCTCGGCATCAACATCACACGCTTTTAACCAATCCTTCAATAACAACGTCCCATTTTTATCCAATATTTCCATTTTTTCTTTGTCTAATTTTATTGGGAAACACATCATATCAGTCAATTCCAAAATTGGAGAGAGATTCGGAACCATATCTTTTTTTACCTTCTTCCACACCTCCATGAGACCTTTCATCATAAAATTATTTGACCTTTTCACCTTATCCTTCATTCCCAAGCCAGGTCCTTCTTTAATCTTTTCCACACATTCACGAATCCCTTCCTCATTGTATTACTAGTAACCATTTTAACATTACCTCCGGAAAAAATCGTTTTGCCTATATTCCTATAATCTTTCATCTCGAACTCCTCCCAAATTACTTTTTCTCTTGCCAAAATCTTCACAACATTCTTAATTTGAAAAGCACGATTAGTAAACTAATAAATTTGGCATTCCTAAGCCCCCTTCTTTCTGAGACAGATACCATAATTTCTTTAGTAGTCTAGGTTTTTTTACCTCCATTACAAAAATTATTAAACATCTTTTGAAACTCATTAATTTCCTTTTCATTCATTTGAATTGCAAGTGCATCAAATAAAAAATTAATTCTCGGTAACAACATCATTTTGCAAATTGCAATCCGCCCGAACCATGACAACTTCAACTTTAGAAGACTTTGTATTCTATCCTTAAATTCCATTTTCAGGCTATCGTAATTTAGTCTTTTAAGTTCTTCCAATCTATTTGATATAATTATCCCCAAATATTTCAACTTATCGTTGATTTGTATATTGGTTAATCCCGCAATCTTTTCCCTCTCCCCTTCTCCCATGTTACACAGCATCATTTCCGATTTATCCCAATTTATCATCAAACCCGTGATATCCTCAAAATCCTCAAGTTGCATTTTAATCCTATCCATAACCCTCTCAGGAAGTTTAGCCATTATCAATGTATCATCTGCATACATACTTATCTTATTACCCAATATCCCTTCTATTTTTACATCTTCTCTTATACTTTTTGCCAAAATTTCCATTGCCATAATAAACAAAATAGGGGACAAAGGACAGCCATGCCTGGTACCTGCCTCAAGCTTTACCTCATCTGTGACTTCATCATTTACTCTGATCTTTGCAATCCCTTTCTGATATAATAAATCAATTACCCTTCTAAATCTGTCCCCAAATCCGTAGCTTTTAATTATTTCCTTAATCGAAAACCATTGTAAAGAGTCAAAGGCCTTAAAAATGTCCAAAGAAATTAAGCCCACCTTTTCATTCATTTGGTTTACATTATCAATTAAATCTAGCACTCTCCTAGTCAAATCAGCCATGTGTCTCCCTTTTAAAAATCCTACTTGATCTGCATTTATGTATTCACCCATTAATTTATTTAACCGATTAGCCAATATTGCTGTGAAGATCTTAGCATCTTGATTTATAAGAGAAATTGGTCTATAAGATTCCACTTTTTCCAAATTCTTTCCCAATTTTGGCAGCAGAACAATCGTGGTCCTATACCATGAAGTCGGAATTTGTCCACCGTCTAATATATAATTATATAACTTTACCAACTTTGGTACCACATCTTTAAATTCCTTATAAAAATCAGTCGGTAATCCATCCTCTCCTGGGGCTTTCCCCAACTTCAAATCAGTAATTACCTCCTTTACCTCCTTCTCCGAAACTTGTTCTTCCATTTTATCCCTGTGTTCCTGTTTTATTCCACTCATTATTTGCCTCTCCAGGATCATTTTAAGCTTCCCCACATCTATCTCTTTTTTTGCATATAAAGCTTGATAAAATTCCTTCATAATTTTACATTTGTCACTAATTTTATTGCACCTTACCCCTTGATTGTTAACCAAAACTCCAATTTCCCTTTTTTCCTTTTTAGCTTTTGCAGCTCTTGCCAATAATTTTGAATTTTTATTACTGAATTCAAAATATTCTCTATTTAAATATATCAAGTCTCTTTTAACCTTTTCTATATCCTTACCCATCAGTTCTGCCTTCAATCTTTGTAGTTTAGCGAAAAATATTGTATCCTTCTTTTTTGAATGTTCTTCCTGTAGTTGTTTTATTTCCTTTTCTTTTTCATCCTGTACTAACTTATACTTTTTATACTTGTTACTTGCCAGTTTTATACTTTCACCTCTGAAAACCGACTTCATAGTATCCCAAACCACATTAAAATTTACCTCCTCGTTATCGTTCCAATGCCAACTTTCCATCCAACTTCCTATAATTTGTTCTTTACATTTTTGATCCTTAAATAAATTAGAATCATATGTCCAATTTCTTCCTCTTCTATTATCATTTTGTAGCCTCAATTCCACAATTACTTTAGCGTGGTCTGATTCCTTAAAAATTCCTATTTCAATCTCCTCAATATTTTTAACCATATTTTCCGTTAAAAACACATAATCTATTCTAGAATAGGATCCGTGAATGTGTGAAAAATAAGAATACGCCCTTTCCGATCCCCTAATCTCTCTCCAAGAATCTTTCAAACCTAGTGCAGCCATCCAATTGTCCAAAATATTCCCCTTAATACCTGCTCCACACCTTGTTAAATTCGTACAATCCAAATTTGATTTTATCAAATTAAAATCACCAGCCACTATCATCTTTACCGCTTTTTCTATTACCACAATTTTACGAACTTTTTCTAAGAATTCAGCTTGATGTTCATTTGGAGCATAAATATTCACCAGGGTTATTTCCTCATCATCTATTTTCCCTTTCACTATCAAATATCTAACTTTGGGATCCGAGATACTTTTTATTATATCAAATCCTAATCTGGTAGAGATCATAATTGCAACTCCTCTTGCTTTTGAAGTACCAAACGCTATTTCATAGTGTTGCATCCAACCTAAGAAAACTTTGTTTGTATCTTGTGATTTTTGATGAGTTTCCTGTAAGAAGACTATATCGGGTCTATCCTTCTTCAAAGCCAATTCCAACCTCTTAAGAACAGAACCTGTACCTTTTACATTCCATGTTAAGACTTTAATATTTCCCATATTTTATTTCAAATTCACCCTCTCTCACTTCCAAGCTCTCCATTAGGCGTGCTGTCTCAAACCCATCACCAATAAAATAAAAAACATACAAAAAACACACAATACCAACCTCCCCACTTTCTTCGAAAAAAAGCCGCCTTCGTTCTCCAAAGAGGGGAGGGGGGAACATGCAAGATGTGCGTATAGTTGGTGCGCCGTGCATCTTCCCCTTTCTAAAAAACCTGATTGTATAAAAAAATTTAACAAAATTACTCACTACTCCTTACTTTGCTCTTCCTCCACCATGATAACTGACAACTCCTCCTCTTCTCGTCCCTGCTGCCCTCCACCTGTAGCACCACCTGCATCTGCCCCCTCGTAATCTCTTCTTATGGCGCCCGATTCCAACAAATCTTTTCTAAGAGTTACCCACTCCTCAGAACCCTCCTTAACCAAATCAAGCAAACTCAAATACTCCAGTGGGTCGGTCCCTTCATCAATAACCTGCATTTTTTCCCATAAAAGAATCTTAACTGCTGTGAGAATCTCCAATTATACCTTACACCTTTTTTCATCAACATTTTAGTTACCGGCTTCATCCTGTATCTCCAAACTCTTTCCTTAATAGAAATATCACTATATACTTCCACATCAGAGCCTTCAATTTTCAGGGTGCATTCTTTTTTCTATCTGTCAAAGGTAGACTGTGAAATATTTTTATGTATGTTTCACAAAAGACAAGATGAAATTTACAGAGATGTCACCTTAAGAGATGGAACCGCCAGAGAGCTAGCGAGAGAGAAAGCTAAACCCTCACAATAGCAAGTTCTAGCAGCTCACAATAATAATATTTTAACATGCATCCACTAGCAGGAACAAAAATAGGAGAGTAATTTATGGAGTATAGAAAGGAACAAACAGGGATATTTTCTGATAAAACGGACAGCTAAGAGTATACAGCGTGAGAACATGGTTCGGTCAAGGTCAAAATTGGGAACCAGATAAGTACCAGCTTTTCCTATGATGAATGCACAGTAAATTCTTGTCCTATACCCCAAAACCAGTTTTTAGGTTCTTTGCCAAAACCCATAGTTCCCCAAGAAAATTTTATGATCCCTGCATCTCTGCATTAACTAATTTGTAAGCATGTACCCTATCACAATCATGGAGAGGCAAAAATACATACAAGAGGGAAAGTTTACCTTTAGCATTTATTTAACATGAGTATATATGAAAGACTAAACTACTTTTATGAAGATTAAAAAAACAGTATTAGACAGTATCTATGGTTTACATTGATTAGCAGAGTAAGTATGAGAGTTCTGCATTGTGGCAAAGGTATATATATGACTTTGTAAAATAGTCACAAATGCAACTGAGTAATTTAGAGCAATTTGACACATTTATAATAGTTATAGGATATAAGTTGATAACTATGCCTTATGATTAAATTGAAACTATACTCTCTTCAGAACAAACTAGACTCTAATGGTGTGTGGCTAATTAGAATGATGATGGAGGCATGCTTATTCAATGGCTAATAATAAGACACTTTTGCTTAGGCTAATTGCAGAAAAGAGTTACCATTTAAAACAAATATTAGATCTTAAATTCACTGGCACATGAACATGTCTGGGCACACTTGAGTTGTCAACAGACAAAGAAACAGAAGGAAACCATTCCACTGTTTAAAATCTGCACTTTTGACTTTGAAGCAAAACACCATCACAAACTCTAAATCACAGCATACTTTAAATCAGAATGAAAAGGCACTCTTAGAATATTATGTGTAGCATTCCAGGACTTGAACTTTCAAAGCAAATGTTTTGGTTTAATTTAATCTAAGTAGAAACTCAGCAATGCTGTTAAATACAGGACTGACTGAATCCTGAACCTGTTGTCCCTGTTTTCAAAGCAGGGGTGTGTTGGGCACCATGGGAGGGTGTTGGACAGGGGTGAGGGGTGGCAACTAAGGGACAGAGGAGAAGGCTGCCCCTGAGAACTGCTTGGTCATCACCCCTCACTTGCTCCACCTGGCATGTGGCACTTTAGAATAAACCATTGTGGGGGCGTGGCTAAGATGGCCGACAAGTAACATCTCGATTTGGACGCTCGCGCTTATCAAAGTGGTAATTAATGTGAATGAGCAAAAAGGGAAAATTTTAAAGTGGTATTTTTTGCCGATAAGACTCCTGCTTGCCTACTTGGAAAGTTTGTAGCTGGGCGGTCGAAGTTTGGGAGGTATCCTGGGCAGGAGAGGCGCGCGACGGAAGCCGCGGCTTCTCCGGTCGAAGAGCCGAGAACGGGACCAGCGAGACGGCGGAGATGCGAGGTGGCAGTGAAATCGGCAAGAAAGTGAGTTTATGAAAGTTTATGAAAGTTTATGCTGAAAGCTAAAGGTAACTGGGGATTTTGTTCTGAAGAGCCTGGACTTGGAAGTGTGTGTGGAAGTGGATAAAAGCGGGTTGTCGATCCGTTAATGGTGGCGGTCCTGGAAAACGAAAGTGGCTGTGTTTTGGTCTATGGCCTCTTTGCGCTCCAGGAGAACCGCGGCGTGGTTTGGCGACAGTAAAGTGGTTAAAGAAGACTTTGTCTGGGCTTCAGTTTCCGATGGTTCCAGTGCTTTTTGAGGCTAAAATTAAGGAGTGCGGGGAAAGTTTGCCGATTTACAGAGGAAGAAGGGGGGCTTCCCCCTGAAGTCGCACCCGCTGGAAAAGGGTGCTTTGATTAGTTCACTCCAAGAGAAGGATTATTTTTTCTTTACCCCTTCACTGTGTGGATTATAACTAACTCTTTTTTTCTCGATATATTGCTCCTCTTCCTTGTTTTTTTGTTATACAGCTTGGATTTTGGGGTTTTTTTACCTCTCTTCCTAGCGGTTTTGATTCAAATGAAAAAAATCTGGGTGACTGTTTCCTTGGAGCTCCTATCTTTTTGTTGGGAGTGCAAATACCTGGGCTGTTTATTTTGGGGAAACGGGCCTGCTGTGGATTATTTTTTTCGTTTGGGCTGCTTTCCGGTTCCTGCTCTTTTATGGATTACAACAATTAACTTTTTGCTGGATTTCTTCCTCTCTTCAATTTTTGACAGAATTGTTTGGACAGGCATTAGTACTGGCTGCAACGATATAGGTTTGAATGGATTGGCTACGATTTTACAATGCGCTGCAATATTGGATTTTCTTTGTGGGCGTCACTATGGATAAAGGTACAAGAGGAAAAGCAAAGGAGGAAGAACCAGTGGTGAAGTCTAAGAGGAAAGAAAAAGTACCAATGGAAGAGGTTCCCCAGCCTTCATCAACACCACCTGAACCCTATGATCATACCCAAATTATGG
This sequence comes from Bradypodion ventrale, assembly GCA_035047345.1. Classification (NCBI taxonomy): domain Eukaryota; kingdom Metazoa; phylum Chordata; class Lepidosauria; order Squamata; family Chamaeleonidae; genus Bradypodion; species Bradypodion ventrale. Next base: position 221,243,486 of record JAWDJE010000003.1, on the reverse strand, counting down.
TGGAAATTGGTAAATTGTTTCAGAAATTGGAGAAAAATGAGGACTCAAGGGTGAAAGATAGAAATGAAATGATGAAAAAACAGGATAAGGTGGTATCATCTGTTATGGATTTTTCAAAAAAAGTGGATTTAAGTTTGCAAAAAATAGAGGGAAATGTGAAATTGGTCCAAAATGAGGTAAATGTTATAAAAAAGGAAATAAAAGGGACTCAGGAGGCGGTGCGGGAGAATAAGCTGAAATTGGATGAATATGAGAAAAGGATTGACGCTGTGGAAGATATGATGAGAAAGCAGAACATTGTGATTCGTCAGGTGGTTGAACGGACGCCAGACCAGCTAAGAGAAAGAGTGGTTCAGTGGTTAAATATTTATTTGTGTTTTATTAATTTTGGTGTTTGGCGTTTTGGGTAAATGTTTTGTTTTGTTGTTGTTGTGTATTTTTGCATTAAGAACGGGCTGCCTGTCAGTTCCTCTTTTCCCCATTGCTGCTTCGAATTTTGGTTTCAATGCAGCAATGGGGAAAAGGAGGAGCCGGCAGTCAGCTGGCTCTTCCCTGGTAAGGTTCGTTAGGTAGGTCGGGGGAGGAGGCAGAGAAGAGCTATCTGCCTGATGATGGTTCTCTCCTCTCGGTCTCCTTTTTCTCCTGGCTTACCTAACCGGAGATCGGCAGGCAGAGATCCGTAAGGGGTGGTGCTCTTCCTTGAAGATTGCTGGCTGCTGCTTTTGTATTACCTCTATCGGAAGTACAAAGGCAGCAGCCAGTCATCTGCCAGGGAGGGTGCTTCCCCTGACGAACTGCTGCTCAACTGATCTTGATAACTTCATAATAACCCTATGGCCAAGATCTCTTTACATTTATAGATAGATAGATAGATAGATAGATAGATAGATCTTTATTGTCAGTGACCTGCACAGAACAATGAGATTGGGGAGGGAAAAAAAACCTTATCAAACCAACAAAACCTAAACAAAATACAACTATACAAAATTATCAACATACTCCCACCCCACATATACACATTTAACCCCTAAAAAGCTCTAAAACTCTAAGACTTTAAAAACTCTAATACTCTAAAAACTATATACAGAAGCTCCCTCATAGACTGCATTGCACTGCATTCAAAGCCAGAACTGCTTTTGGGTAGAAACTATTTCTCAAGCGGCTGGTCCTGGTCTTTATGACCCTATACCTTCTTCTAGAAGGCAGAAGCTGAAAGAGATCATTTCCGGGGTGCGTACTATCTTGCACAATCTCTACAGCTTTCTTATAACACCTGGTGGCATAGATTTGATCTAGAGTGGGAAGAGTACACCCGATTATCCCCTCTGCAGTCTTTATGACCCTGGACAGCATTGTTCTTTCCCTAGCTGTACAACTCCCAAACCATGCACACAGACCATAAGTTAACACACTCTCTATGGTACAGTGGTAGAATGCCAACAGCAGGTCCTTTGAAAGATTGTTCTTCCTGAGGATTCTGAAGAAGTATAACCTCTGCTGTGCTCTCTTCATCAAATCTTTAGTGTTTGCTCCCCATGTTAGATCATCCCTCAGCTCCATTCCCAGAAATCGAAACACCGAGACCTGTTCCACACAATTCCCTTCAACAATAAGTGGCTGGATGTTCAATTTGCATTTTCTAAAGTCCACAATGATCTCTTTTGTCTTTTTTACATTGAGGAATAATTTGTTTTCCCTACACCACTCTGTCAGCATCTCAACCTCCTTCCTGTAAGCTTACTCCCCCTCCCCAGCAGTAATCAGACCCACCACCATTGTGTCGTCTGCAAACTTGATGATCTTGTTGCTGGGGTAACTGGGAACACAATCATATGTGTAAAGCATGTACAGAAGTGGGCTCAGCACACACCCCTGCAGCGCCCCGTACTTATACTGAGGTCCGCAGAGATATGAGAGCCCATCCTGACCCGTTGGGAATGATCTGATAGAAAATCTAGTATCCACCTGCATAAGCATGGCAGAAGCCCCAGATCTAATAATTTGGGCACCAGTCTATGCGGAAGAATAGTATTAAATGCAGAACTAAAATCTACAAATAACAGTCTCGCATAAATCCCTTGTTTCTCCAAATGGGTCACAACATCATGTAGGGCCGTAGCCACAGCATCCTCAGTGGATCTCTTTCTCTTATATGCAAATTGACAAGGGTCAAGTCCAACTGGTAAACAAGCCATAATGCAGTTCCGCACCAACTTTTCAAAGCATTTTATAGGTAAAGATGACCAATATTTATTAGAGAACTGCCACAAACAGCACTGATGTTCCATCAGTGGAGCTGGGAGAAGTAACCTCCTCTTCCTCTTCCTAATACAATTCTCCATGAAGTTGTTCCATAGTACTGTTAGACCACCTCCTAAAATTCACCACTAACCACACCAAACAGAAAAGAATGATGAAAGGTCATAAGTAATGACTTGATTCTTATGTGTATGTTTGTTATATTGAAGCTACGGCTAGCATTTTAATGAGAAACCCTTTAGCTGATCCAAAGGCTGATCTCTTGCAGAGACAAAATCAATTGCTCCTTCTCAAGTACTTGGACAAGAATTAGGGAATATTTTTTGTTGTTTTATATTTGTTTATTTTAATTATGCCTGTAAACCACCCAGAGTAGCTGGCTAGTGGTGGTACATAAACCTAATAAATAACAGTCAGAATTTACTCATGTATATTTTTAATGGAAATGAAAGTCCATTTGTCCAAGAAAAAGAAACAATGACCATATTAGGACAGCAGAACAAGACATGATGTGGCTTCATGAAATCTGGCTTGCTGTAATGTACATCAAATCTGTCTCCACTAACAAGACATATATGAGTAGATGGATAATAAATAATTATCCATCTATTCAGTCACCATAGAGCTAATTTAGCACAAGCACTGTCAAATTGTATTTGTGAGAAGTCATACACCATACTTCCCTGTCCAAAAACATCATAGGAGTCACTCCCTTTCTGGATGAAGTCTATGGCATTTCAACCAAACAGGAGTTAATCATCCATGAGGGGTGGGTGAATCAAACTGAACTTCCTAGCTGCTGGTATGAACTAAAGATGCATCATGTAATATAAACTGAAACCAGGAAAATGACCAAACAATTTCACTGCCAGATGAAAAACCAAAATCGTAATGCAAATCAGTAGCTTTTATTTGATATAATTATTTAGTCATCTCTGAACAACAAGCATCCCAGAACACTTGCAGGAAGGAGTGGCTATTAATAAAAATGTAGTAGTTATGATAAAAAGAATATACGTCAATGGTATAATCAGAATACCACTTCCAAAAATCCAGGAGTATATATCCAAGTACTGCAAAGTGTCCTTGGTTATCTAGAGTCTAGTTTGAGACTACCTCTACAGTGTAACACATCAAATGGAAAGGAAGCCATGACCCATCTGAGCGTGCCTTGATCCATCATTCTTAAGAATGGCTTCACAAGGCTACTAAAATTCCCCGAACAAAAGCAAAGAAAGGCATGCCAAAAGTTCTCCCATATTTCCATCATCTCACATTTTCTCTAACCATGATAAATAGAAATTTAATCTAACCAGCTTGCTCTTTGGACTTTTAAAATCAGGGGGAAAATATTACGAACAAAGAGATTGTTTGACACCTCTGTTTCTGTCTGTACTTTTTTGAACCTAACCTTTACAAATAATACCAGGATACTCTTGATTCATGCTATTAGAATTCAGCACATAACTAGATAATAGTAAACTTGCAAACAGAGAAGTTTAAAAATCAGGTGAAGGATCACAGGATTGTTTTCTTCCACAGGGAAGAAACTAGATACACTAAAGAGCATGCCTTTATTCCAGAGAATACTCAGGTTTTATTAAGTTTTTGTGGTACAACCTTTAGAGCGCAGACTTAGTCCTATCCCTCTAAAACACACACCATTATAAGGTCACCCACTGACTTTCAAAGGCTCTCCTGCAGTGATAAACTCACCACCAGACCTGAAGTCCTGTGGGATCTGAGCATGTTAAGACAGATATCAACCCATGCCCAATGAGAGGAACAATAGGATCCAACTCCTAGTTTAAGCATGCCACTTCCACAGCCAGTCTGCCTTGTTGAAGAATGATGTTACACACAAGCCCCCAAGCTGAGTGAGTTGTTTCAGGAGCCAGACCTATTCTCAAGTAAGTGTTATGAGAGCCAAGTAACTTAATAGCTAGTCCATGCTGCAAGAAATTGTTGACAGATGTAAACCCTCCAGCTGAATAAGTAGCCTCAGGGACTAGATCTCTCAACAGGTATTTCCAGGCACATGTTCCCAATCATAATATGTGGCTTCTAGGAGTACCTCCCCCACTTATTTGCAGGTAAGTGGAAGCTGGCACAAACTGTAGGTTGAGATATGTTTGAGGAAACTCTCTTCCTTCACTTACCCAGAGTCCCTTGTGGACTAGGCTGGTCTAGATGAGTGTTTGGCTTCTTCCTGAGCTCAACACTGGGTTCCTTCTCCAGAAAGTTTAATGACTTGCATCCTGGAGTATCGCTGTGGGTATAGAGGGGGCAACCAGGCTGTGAAACCAGCATCACTAGTTTCACTGACTTCCATCCTTGCTGCTCTTCCCTTTTTCTAACTCTCTACCACTTCTGCTCTCATTGTCATGTTCCCATTCTCCCTCCTTCTGTGCATCTTTCTTTGCCTCTTTTTCATCTCTGTGTTTCTTTCCCTCTCCCTGCCCACCCAAAGTCTCCTCCTTTTATACCCCTACCTTGCATCTCCAAACTTCTTCTTTGATCCACTTCTCAGAGACAACATGCAACTGGTGCAAGGTGTGATAGCTTTCTCAGTTCCAACTACTATCCGTTCCTGTGACTTAGATCAACTGCAGCAGTACTATTCAAAGTGGTGTGAGCCTTGGTAGTATGCCCACAAGCTTTCTTACACCAAGTATAGTTTGATATATTAATCCCATGTCAAGAAAGGCACTGGTACTTTATAACATATACAAACAATTCTGACAGACATTGTATTAGGGCTTTAGAATAAAGGTTACAGCTTGATAAAAGAGGAGGCTTACATTTCAGCTGACATCTAACAAGGGTTGGGAGAGAAATCCAAAGAGCTGTCAAATGTATAATATATCAGTGCCCAAAAATAGCCAAAATACTGTCAACACAGTTAAAAACATTTCCCTTTAAAATATATTTTTCTGAATTATCCATTTAATTTTATTTCATGAGAGGACAGAGATATTTTAATTGTTCCTATAATTATAAAGCATCCTGTCTGAGACTATAACATTACCCCTTTTGTTATACACTTCTAAGAATCTAACCACAATACACCTCTTCTCATGTAAAATAATTAGTGACATCAAAAATAATTATCAATCTATTCAGTCACCAATATTAATCTTTTTTACGGCAATTTAAAAAACTACCATTACCTGTAGCATGTTTGTTACATACCTGCTAGTACAGTAGTAGCTCAACATTTTTTTACTATCACACTGTGGGCGTGGTATGGTGGGCATGGTCAGGGGAAAAGCCCTACATTGCAACTGAATTAGGAGTACTTTATTTCAAAACTTGGATGGGCGGGGCCAGCCAGAATTTCTGCTACCAGTTCTGGCGAACTGCTGCGATCCTGCTGATGTCCACCACTGTGCTAGTAGGATATCCCAAACATAGTGGCAATGAATACAGTAATATCAGCTTAATGGTTATAGTAGTGATATTTTTGGACAACAACCAGGTGTACCCCGCGCAACAACAACCTTGTTGTGCTGGCTAATCTTTCTCACATTAGGTCAGGTGAAAGGAATTACGGAATGAATTCACCAAAAGGTGGCTTCATTTTGGAAGTTTCATGTCTGACCTGATTTAGACATGGCAGAAGAAAAAAAGGTTGTGGGTCTTTGTATAATATTCAGAGGTTTTTTCTTTCTCTTTTTGATTTAATCTATAAGCTTGTCTGTTATGATTCTACCTTTTCACACTAGACACAGTCATTTAGTTGTCTTGGAAATATTTGTCCTGATCAAGCAAGATTTTAAAACTTGCAATCCGAGCCCATTCATACCTGTGAAGGAAGTAGAGCATCCAAGGATCTTGACTAGGCAACCTGTTTACCCGGTAAGAGATCAAACAGGAAGGTAGTCAAGGTCATCAATGGTAAGGAGTGACGTGCAAGAAGCTCATTGTTATCTAATTATAGGAACTGACCAAATAATGGAGGAAGACCAGATCCAAAGATTTAGTAAGCTATGATGGAACTCTACCAACTGTATCACACACAAGGCATGATAGCAGGGATGAAGCAATTATTTTTTGACCTTGCTTTTCTCAATACTTTAGGAGGGTCAGAAACAGATATACAAGAGGAGAGATTTTAGCAATAATCCTGTTTATTTTTAGCAAGAGGAGAAGACTCTCATTGTTTAATAAGAGGTACTGGGCAGTTTTTTAACCACCACCACCCTTAGAAAACAAAATAGCTAATACCTGTCAGCAATCCCTTGAGCTACAAACTCAAATATTGCCAAGGTGGCTGCTAAGCTTTCAGCTCTACTGCTGCTTAAAGTGGGAAGTTTTGCATGCTTGCTACAAGAAGGTTGGTCAAGAGAAAGCCCTGTGAAACCACTTCTTAGATAATACTTAACTTCCTTGACCAAAAAAAGTATCAGAATAAAGCCAACAGCACAAAATCTGCTTGCCTTCTCAGTATTCTTCCTTTTAACAGGTGGTCTGAGTAGCTAAAGTGTCTGTAGTCAACTAGCAGTTCATAATGGTGATTCAGAGGGGCAAAATTGAGTTTATAGCTGCCAAAAATTCTAAGAACCTTGTCCATTACTCACAGAAATGCATCAAATACAGGTCTCCCCCCCCCTGTATCTGTAGGGAATACATTCCAAAACATTCTGCAGATTCCTGAAATTGCAGATAACAGCAAACCCTATATTTAACATATATACCTAAGTTATAGAAGTAGGAGAGGAGTTTCAAATACCTCAATCATTCTACATGAGAGCTATCAAAATGTCTGCCTCCATTCCTTGTAAATATTGCATTGCAAACAGTGGTCGCTAGTGGCCAGCTGTGTTAATACACCATAGAAATACAAATATATTACATATTTCAGAGATTTTAAAATTGAATATTTTCAGGTAGGTGCTGTAGGTGCTGAACCTGCAGATATGTGGGGCAACCTGTATTACACATTTATCAGGGCCAGAAAAATGTTTTGCAGTAAACGTGATGAGAGAAAAGCCACTTGTACTCATGTTGAAGTCTTAATTAACTCCAGAGCACATGCTTTTGATGACTGAAGCTTGGAGAAGATGATAGAGCAGAGAAAAGGCCAGATTTGAAGAAGCAAAGAACATTAAAAAGCAACAAAGATTTTTTAAAATTGATAGACATAAATTGTGCTCTGGGGTACTATGCTGAGTGGAAGCAATACAGGCAAAGTTGAAACCCCAGCAATAGCTGGTTAAAGGACAAGTTAGAAAAAATAATGTATTTCACTTTGGGGGATGGGTGGGAAAAGCAGGGAAACATGGTGTGTTTTTTGCTCAATTTACATACTCTTAATGGGAACTTTTTCAGAAAGTGTTGAGATTATGAACAATTCTGTATTGCCTTCGATAGGTGCAGAAGTACAAAATATGTGAAATCATAGCATAAAAGAGAGGTATCCTTGGGAAATGGTATGGATAGAATTGGACAGAGAAATAGTTCTCCTCCTGGGCCACTTGTGACATGGTCCATTGGGGCCTATTTTCCAATGACCATGCAATGCACAGGAGATCACAAACCATTCTTATCCTGCTCTGTGTCCAAGTTGGACCTTTTTAATCCAGCAGTGGAGTTATTCTTTTTTTAGAGTAGAACTGAAACAATTTATGTAGAGAAGGAACTGTCACTTTAATGGAGATTGTTCCCAGCAAAGTGACCCTTCCCAGTATAATCAAATTCAATTCTTTTTCACCATCTGATCTCACCCTAACTCAGTTTCTAGTTTTTTGTCTTACAGGGTCAATATAGTATTGGCCCAGTTCATATAGAGCACAGGTGGCATAGTGGCTAAACTGCTGTACTGCAAACAAAAGGTTGTGAGTTTGATCCTGACCAGGGATCAAGGTTGATTCAGCCTTCTATCCTTCTAAAGCCAGTAAAATGAGTACCTAGTATGTTGGGGGCAAAATGCTAATTAACTTGTGAATTGCCTAGAAGAGAGTGCACTAAGCACTATGTGGTGGTATATAAGTGTAATTGCTTTGCTTTAGAGTGGAACATGAGATGTTTCCCAATGATATGATCCCATGTATGTGTGGTCTATGTAAAAATATTAGAAATAAATCATATTTTGTAATGTCTATTATGTGAGTCATGGCTCCCTCATACTCATCATTGTCCTAGAAGTGTAAGAACAATTTGATGAAAAAGACTTACACAATTGTCCCCCACAACATGTTTTGGTAATGTATAGATACATTTCAGAAGTGGAGAAGAGGCTTTCATTCCTTTAAATATTTGAGAGGTGACCCTGCCCTACTCTCTTTGCTAGAGATGGAACTAAATTTGATGCAGAGAAATCAAGTTGAAAACAACAGTTTCATGGAACACTGTGTGTCCTTGGATTCATTACATTAAGTGCATTACACTACAGGTATAGCTATTTCAATAATGTAAATGTCTGAGGATGCATTGTTCCAACTTTCAACTTCTACGTAGGCATGGATATTTATAACAGTATTAGCATAACCAGTAAGTAATGCAGGCCAGAGAAACTGATTTGAACAATGGCTAAGGCAACTAACACAAGTTCACAATGACTTCAAAATATACATTTATCATGTTTTATCAAGAATATGTCTTTTCCCTTCAGGTGCACACTAATTAATACAGGTATTTTCTGAAACGCAGTGCTCTACTATTTGGCATCATGAACAAGTCTCTAGAGAAATTTAATATATTTCCTAACTCTGTGGAAAAGCTTTGACTTTGACTACTGAAAGGATGGATGACTGTCCATCAATATGTATACTGATCGCACCACCCATCTGTGGGGTATATGTTCCAAGACTTTCTGCAGATACCTGAACTTGTGGGAAATAGTGAACTCCAGTACATACAGTACTTCAATCATAGAAGCAGGAGGGTTGCAAATGAATCCATCATTCTGTTCAGGAGTTAGGAAAAAAGCTGCTGCAACAACCATAAGGAAGGCTGAGTGCAGTAGAATAGATGCTTTTGAGTTGTGGGGCTGGAGGAGAATTTTGAGAGTTCCCTGGACAGCAAAGAGAACAAATAGGTCAATCTTAAAAGAAATCAACCTTGGCTGCTCCTTGAAAGGTTAAATATTGAAGATAAAGTTAAAGTACTTTGGACATAAAATGAGAAGAGAGGATTCACTTTAGAAAGCCTTGATGCTGGGAAAGGTTGAGGGCAACAGAAGGAGGCGGCAGAGGGTGAGATGGCTAGATAGCATTGTTGACACAATGGGCACAAAGCTGGGTGGGCTGAGGAAGATGGTGGAGGATAGGGGTGCTTGGTGTATGGTGGTCCATGGGGTCGCAAAGGGTTTGAACCAACTGTGAGACTGAACAACAGCAACAAAAAAGAAACATGTTGCAGACAGTGGCCTCTATCAGCCAGTTGTGGTAATGCACCATAGAAGTAATATATATTAGAGCAGGGGCCCTCAAACCTTTTAAGCCGGGGGCCGGGTCATGCTCCCTCAGCCTCAGGCTGTTGAGGGGCTGGACCGGTGGTGCCCCCACAGCTGCCATGACCTTCAGCAGTAATGGTGACCACCCCGAGCCCACCACACCCGAAAAATGCTCGCCCATTCCCCCCACCACCACAGCTCTGCTGCTTACTGGCCTGGAGCAGCTGCATCACGTGACTGAAGGAAATGCACCTGTGGCTGCTGGAAATGCTCCTGCAGCCACCGGAAACATGCCTGCAGCTGCAGAAAATGCTGACGTCACCTCAATCCTTCTCTCCTCCGCTTGACTTGGCATGTCTCTAATGGCACACCATAGCAGGATGGATGTTGTAAGGCTTACAACATCTGCCCTGCTATGGAGCGCTGTTAGGGACACACCAAGCCAAGGTGCTTTTTAACCAAAGGAGCTTGCAGGGGTGGTGGGGATATGTTGGTAAAACCACTCTTTAAATATTTCACTCATTTTGAAATCCCTGTTAGGATCACTAAATGTCAGGTGTAATTTGATGGCACATAACATAACACAAAAGATTTCATGCTAGGAAAACAAAAAACTTGTAAAATGAAAATTACTATGATATTTACAATATAACTTGTGTCCAATCTTATCTAAAAAAATTTTTTTAGTATCAAGTAAGGTATTTCATTAGTAACAAGTAGTGATAACCTTGCATCTCAGTCTAGTTTGTTTCATTATTTTGTATGATTTGTATGTAAAGATAGCAAGATCATAGAAACTAGACTTCTTGATAAATCTCAGTACCAAAAACTGCACTATTTTTCTGGCATGGCATGGCTAAACCCAACTGTTACAGAAAATGGCTGATGCTCATTCATCTAAGAACACCCGCGGGCCAAAAGACTGCTAGAGTCACTGCAGAGCATGAAGCTCAGTGATCAACAACTATTTTACTCATCCAGCCTAGTGTAAGAACCTGGATTTAAAAGCCAAAAAAGCAGTGATCTGTACATAAAGCAGCAAACTAAACCTAACTTGGAGGAATCCAAGCAACTGGAATGTTGTTTCATATATCTGATATGCACAAATTACATAATAGGATAATCAGATAAAGTCTGGTTTCAAAGTCTGTTTGTAATAATTATATCTCATCTTCTAAGGTTTCTGTGTTTAAAGTTCTATTTATATACCCTGACTACTAGCATCAGAATCAGTTTTGTATCCAAAAGACTACATCTAAGGAGACATGCTTAAATTCTTCATACTGGCCTCCTTTCCCAAAACTCGGTGTTGTTGAGAGTATCTGAAGTAGATTCAGTTCAGTCAAGTTTTTTTATCCAAAATTTAAGTGAATCCTGTCAAATTCACAATTCTCTGGGCTGTACAAAGTACACTTGCCAGGGGCTACAAAAACATGAGGTTTATTAAGGATATGGCCTGCAGCATCAATACAAGGCTGGAATAGCATATCTATAGCTGATCATCTGTGGATTCAAAAGTCTGATTTAAATAATTCACTCAAGTTTAGTAGGAAAATAAAACAGTACATATTTTAATTAGCCACACACATGGTTAATTAGGGAAGATGCTACTTCAAACAAGTCCCCTATGCACTATCTTTTTCACACCATAAATTATATTTGAAAATATAACAAACAAAGAAACATACATAAAGTTACAAATTAGTAATCATAATATTACTTAATGGAAAAAGTACCAAATATAGAATAATAATAATAAAACTGAGGCTGCACCCACCACAAAGACCTTTAGAGACACAATCTAATCCATTTTAGCCTCAAATGTAAAGGATTTCTAAAAAATAAAAAAGACATTGCATTCTTTGTAGCTATCTGGCCTTCCCCTTTAACCCCAAACTGTGTAACAATTAGTGTGTCTGCACTTGCACTTTCAAGGCAGGACAAGCTGCAAGCCACCATTTATCTGCTCCTCAAGTTTTAATTTTGTCTTTATTTACATTTTTGATAATGCTTTGAAATGGAAGAATCTAGACTTATCTACATTTGTGGAAAAGAATACAGAGTTCCCCAAAAGCAGCGCTACATAGGGAAAATGGAAAACACACACAGACATGCATGCACACATATACAGATGGACAGATGGACGGACAGACAGATGGAAGGACAGATGGACACAAACACACAGAGTCTTCTCCCCCACTCATGGAGAACATGTTCTAAGATATCTGTTCTTATGTGTAGTGATGTTTGGGACAACCTGTAATTTACTTTCAATAAGGATTAATCAGGCCAGCTTCCAAGAACCTATATTAAAGGGTAGGAAATTCAAGAATACCAGCCAATAGACTAGAATCATCTTGCCATACGCAGCACAATCACTGTTAAGAGTACCTGATTCAGCCTAGAATGGCTACGGAATGCCTATATTGGCATCTTCAAAAGCCTGGCATGTATATTTGGTTTAAGAATTTCTAATTTAGGAAAGGGAACAGAGGAGGTTAGTCTTTTAGAGTGTTTTTTGTTGCAACACAGACAAATAAATCTACTAACTGTAATTATACTAACTAAGAATAGAAAGAGAGTGGTAGGGTCCAATAGGAAGAGGTTTTGATCCATTCCTTCTGAAAAGCCATACTTTTGCTGATCAATCCATTTGGGTGTATTCTGGGATGAAAATATTCAGCCATTACATGTGGGTGGAGGAAAGGAACATATTCTCTGGTGGCGGAGGTGAACAGAGGGCACTCTCCATCTCTGCATGCTGCACTGCAAAATCAAGTTGCAGTTTTCAAAACTGTCAGTTGACTTTTTCAAGATGTGTCTGTATATGTGAGTGTGTATATTCAAATGTAAGCACTTGTTATGTCCAGCTCTTATAAGCACTAGTCCAGACAACGATGAACAAAACAGCAACAAGTCTTTATTCTACAGTCTTTTACAGATGAGCTTACAAGATGTTTCTGGACACAGAAATGGCTATACAATCCCAGTGGAATCAGTCCCTCCAGACTCTTGCCATAGCAGGGCAAATACTAGCTACCATAGAAGCGTAGCATAATGGATGAGACCCAGGTTTAGCACTATCTGGCTACCTGTACGGAGTGGGAAGTGTAGTCCAGTCCGGCCCCACCCTTGTTTACTCATGGGGCTTATATAGCGTCTCCTCGGCGGTGGCTCCATGATACAAAGTAGCGACCTGCCGGATAACCATAATTGATCAATCATAACAGGGAATATATGTACTTAACCAATGGAGAACAGAATCCAAAACTGTATCCAATCACAGGGCCTGAATTAGCATAATGAGTGCACCCTGTGCAGGGGTTTTCGTGCCACTTTAAGCTCCTAATTTGAATGGCGGGAAACCACCATTTTCCTCTTGCAAGGCGCTGCCCACACTGCTTACAAATGTGCCTCAATATACAATAGTACTGCAAAGGGCTGCTATTAACATGGTTTGTTTGAAAACATTTACAATTATGCCGTTAAAAGTTATTTCCAATAAAGTTTCAGATTTCTTTGAAGGTGACATTTAAACTACACTATGCACTTATGTTAAAGCTAGTTTCCTGATTCAGAGGTACTGATCACTTGGACTTGTTGCTGGTGTAGTCTCCATGAAAGGGGCTAGCCATTCTGATCCTACACTGATAATAAAGGTCAAGGTCTAAAGGTCAAGGTCTCCCTTGCTCGAAAGCCAGTTGTGTCCAATTTAAGGAGGTAGTACTCATCTCTGTTTACAGCAGTGTTTTCCAAACTTTGGTTTTTGAACTTCAATTCCCAGAAGCCTAAGCCAATTCCCCAAAGTGCTGATCAAACCATGTACTTAGGCTTCGGGGAATTGTAGTCCCCCAGTGGGGTGTGGGCAGCCAAAGAGTCAGTGTTGTCTGCATCTGCAGACTTTTCCATGGTCATGTAGAAGGTCAAACACTGGAGCACACAGAACACTGTTGCCTTTCCTACCAAAGTGGTACCTATTTATCTTCCTTTCAAACTGCTAGGTTGGCAGGAGCTGGGACAGACAATGGGTGATCACTCTACCATGCAGCATTTGGGTCTTGAACTTCTGACCTGCTGACCTTCTAGTTGTCAAGTTCAATGTCTCAACCACTAAGCCACAACAGTCCATGCCTACCTAATTTAGAGGGTCATTGGAGACTGGAAGATTGAGTTTCGATGTCAGAGCAGATCTTGGGGACATGAAACGAGCCTCTTTCGGGTGTCCCCTGAGTGGAATTTCTCCAGCAAAAATCATTTCAACCCAGAGTAATGCCTGACACAATATTTATTATTGTGATTCTGGGCTAACAACTGGAGATGAGTGAATAGTCACTGCCTGCCAGAAGACTGATTGGCTTATATTCCTCATGTTAATATTCCATCCCTCCCCCCCAAAAAAAAACACACAAACCAACAACCTGGACTTGCGCTTCATATTTCTCACCATTTTCACGAGAACATTACTTTTAATGATTCTACTACACCAGTCTGGGTTTGTAATGTTCTTCTTCTCTCAAATTTTGGTGTTCAGGGAATGAAGAAGCAGACGAGTGAAGTAGAAAAATTCAGCTCTTTATTAGTGGGGTCTGTACAGAGTTTGGATGGGGAAAAACTCGGACTTATATACAATTCCACAAATTCCACTTGAAATCAGTTCCTAGAAGACACTTTTTGGTCAATGTTGGCTGGCTGCTATTACCTCTGCCCCCTGGGTTTAAATGGGTGGGGCCAACCCTAACATTGAGTGTCTGTATTCATCTTGTGGGTCCAGTACTCTGGGTCTCAATTTATCCGCATGCCTCCTCCAGAACAGAACAGTGGCTGTTTCAATTCTGTAAGAAACAGGACCAGTTTGATCGATCACAAACCCAGGCACCCACGTAGGGCCACCAGCTGCATAATTGTGGCAATGTACATGGTCTCTGGATGAGAAACCCTTCTGGTGTTGGATTGCTATATTTGTGCCTTTGTCCTCTACCCTAGAGGGATCCAATTTGTCCAGCAAGGATGACAGTTTCCTTCACTGGAGCAATTCATCAGGGGACAACCCTGAGGCAAGAGGGGTGAGCCTATATGTGAAAAGAAACTGGCATAACTGGAGCTCCAAATCCCCTTCATCCATACGCCGAAGTGCGCCTTTAGTTGTTTGCACCTGCCGCTCTACCTGGCCATTGGTGGCTGGGTGGAATGGGGCAGCAGTGATGTGCCTAATTACATTCCTTTCCATGAAGGATTGGAATTCTGCAGATGTGAACGTGGACGCGTTGTTGGACACCAGCACATCTGGAAGTCCAAATGCTGCAAACAGCCTTCTTAGGTGCATTATTCAGCCTCTGGTAGCTGAAGTGGTACTAGGCACCCTAATCTCTTCCAGCCACTTAGAGAATGAATCCACAACCAACAAAATTAGGGCACCACTAAATGGACCTGCAAAATCTATGTGCAACCTGGAACACGGCCCCCGAGCAGAATCATATTCCCAAGAGGGAAGGTGGGATTGCTCTGGGCAAGAGGATTGACAACTGGCATAAGTGCCAACCATTTGTTCGATGTCTTCATCCAGTTGAGGCCACCAAAAGTAGCTACAGGCAAGGGCTTTGGAACCGACAATTCCCGGGTGACTTGTGTGAAGTAGATGTAAAACCTTTTTCCTGAGAGTGACAGGAATGACCACCTGCTGGCCCCATAGAAGGCAACCTCGTTCCACTGGCATTTCCAAATGCTTGTGGTGGAATGTTCTGAATTCCTCGGCTAGAGGAGAGACAGGCCAGCCTTTTTGTACCCAAGACATTACTTTAGTCAATGTTACATCCTTGGCCGTAGCCTTGACTATATCTGAGGGGACGACTGGGGGCAAGTTGAAAGCCTCAATCATAAGGACCTGGTGGTCGCTTTCGATCTTGCAATCAGCTTCCCCGACACCTGGCATTGGAGAACATTACAGGGCATCAGCATGGCTGATGTTGTTGCCGGGCCTGTGCACCAAAGTAAAATCGTATGCATTTAGGAAAATTGCCCAATGCAACATCCTTGGGGACAGAATTTGAGGCGTGGGCTTCCCGTTAACAAAGATTCCAAGGAGAGGCCTGTGGTCAGTTACGATGGTAAAAGGTCTTCCGTAAAGGTAATCATGGAATTTCTTAGTGTTAGCCACTAATGCCAATGCCTTCCTGTCTGTCTGAGTGAAATTTTTCTCAGGCTTTGAGGGTGAACGGGAATAGAATGCTACGGGGGCTTCCCTCCCATCATTTAGTACATAATACAGCTTCCACCCCCACAGGGGATGCATCACACACAAGTACATCTTCCTTGTTAGGATCAAAATGAGTTAATACAGCATCTGAAGATAGCAGCCTTTTAAGTTCTAGGAATGCTTTCTCCTGGCAATGGTCCCAGTGCCAAACAGTATCTTTCTTAAGAAGCTGATGTAATGGTTCAGCAACTGAGGCTTTGTGATGGAGAAAAGCATGATAGAAGTTTAACAATCCTGGAAATGATTGCAATTCGGCTTTACATTTTGGTCAGGGTGCATTTTGCATGGCCGGTACCTTGGAGTCAGAGGGCATGACACCTTGGGGTGTAATTCGGTACCCCAGGAACTCCAATTCCTGTGCCAAAAACACACATTTGTCTCTTCTGAGACGTAGACCGGCCCCCTCGAAACATGAGACGACTCGATCGAGCCTGGCCGCTAGTTCAACGGTGTCCTTAGTGGTGATCAGGATATCATCAAAATATGGCAGGACACTGAGCAAACCTTTTAAAATATGTTCTACAAGAGATTGAAATATTCCGGGGGTCGCATTCACCCCGAATTGTAGTCGAGTTACCTTAAATGCCCCCCTATGCATTACTATGGTCTGGGCTATGGCAGCAGCAGGAGACACAGTCAATTGTTGGTAAGCCTGGGCAAGGTCAAGTTTTGCAAAGCAATTTTCTCCATGCAAGGAGGCAAGAAGGTGGCTTACCACGGGCACAGGATATGCGTTCGGGCGAATAGCTTTATTGATGGTACACTTGTAGTCAGCGCATATCCTGACCTCCCCGTTACTTTTCAAAGCAGTCACTATTGGTGTCTCCCACTCTGCGGAATCCACTGGCACTAGGATGCCCTGCCCCACCAGTTTGTCCAGCTCGGCTTCTATCTTCACCTTTAAAACAAAGGGTACCCAGCATGGCTTCATCCGGATAAGTCGGACGGTTGGGTCAAGCTCAAAGTCCACAGGGGCTCCTTTGTATAACTCTAAACCCTTTTTGAACACCTCAGGATGTGAAGCACAAACATCCCAGATTGGGTCAGCGTCTATTGCATGAATGCCAGAAAGCCAGATTCCCAGGGGCCTAAACCATTGGGTCCCAATAAGACACTTAGTGCCCTGCTTAACTACAACCATGGCAAGGAGGTGCAAATGTTTTTGAATTTGACCAAGAAATTTCCCACCCCCAGGACCGGAATCTGGCAACCTTGCACATCCCAGAGGGAAGTTTTAAAAGATTTGAACTTGAGCCAAGAGGCAGGGAGAATTCTCAAAAACTCCTGCTGTGGGATTATGGAAAAGGTAGTACCTGAATCCACCTCCATCTTGAAGGTTTGCGAAGAAACGCTTGCTGACGATGCCCACTTGGCACGGCTCAGGCTCTGGTGACACTTTGGCGGTGGACGTTTTGTGGTGATGACTCTTCTTGGACTCAGGTGCTGGAGTTCTTTGCTTTCGCTGTCGGCATACTTTAGCAATGTGCCCTCATCGCCCGCAGTTGTGGCATTCTGCAGTGCAGAAGGGGCACTTCCTGCGGTCATGCCGGGCTCCACAGCCATCACAATTGCAAAGGAATGTCTTCTCCCGATCGTCACGGTGCTCTCGGTGCTTTCGTTGGACCGCTCGGACTTCTCCCTCTGCATCGCTGGACTCCATTGAAGAGGTGGAACCTGGCCATGCTGAGGAGGAGGATGAAGAATTTTGCTGAGCTTGCACAGCTGAATCGGTGGCACTGGTGGTGGAGTGGTGATGCCGGAAAAGCTTGATGCTGGACCGTGCGGCCTCAGACGCTACCACCTCTTCTAGGACAGCCTTGAAAGTTAGCGTCTTCCTGATCATGAGGTGACATTGACCATCTTCGTCCCTCATGCCGGCCAGCAGATGGTCCCGGAGTGCTTCTTTGATGTTGTCTCACTTGCACAGGGCGGCAGCAATGCGCAGAGTGGCGGCGTAGTCTGCAATGGACTCTCCAGGTTGCTGCTCCCTTCTGTGGAAGGCCACCCTGGCCGGGAAGATTGAGACCTCTGGCTGCAGGTGTTTCCTCAGTGCAGACATGATTTCTGTGAGCGGCACCACATCCACATCCTTTGGGAGAACGAGGTGGGTTGCCAGCTCAAGCTTCTCAGAACCGCACTGAGTGAGGAAACAGGAGCGCTTCTGGGCTTCGTCAGTGATCTTCTGTGAGGCCATTGCATGGCGGAATCGGCGTTCATATGTTGCCCATTTCTCTGGACATGCTGGGTCAAATGGGCCGATGTTGCTGCCATGTGGGGATGCCATCCCACCTTCGTCGCCAGTTTGGTGTTCAGGGAATGAAGAAGCAGACGAGTGAAGTAGTGAAATTCAGCTCCTTATTAGTGGGTTTTGAACACAGTTTAGATGGGGCAAAACTCGGACTATACACTATAAACAGTAACAGTAACAATAATAGAACAAGCCCATTGGCTAACAGAGTGTGCACATTTTCGATCCACTTATTTGCATGAGAATAGATACATGAGAAAAGATACATTCTGCTCCTGTCAGAAAACACAGTTGACATACATAACACGAATGTAGTTTCTAATCCACCAGCCTTCAGGCAGGAAGGCACCCTATTTACCTCTATTTTTTTAAGACCTGAGAGGACTGTAATGACTTCAGATAGTCTTCTCTGCCACTTCCAGCTTTGGCTTATCAATCATTTCTTTTCCAAAGAGAAAGGACTAAAAAATTAAAAGGCACGGTATGAGTTGAAATGCATCAGTGTTGGCCAGAGAAACGTTGCTTCTCTTCCACAGAGAACTGTTGAAAAATAAAGTTAAATGAACAATTAAAAAAACACCTTTAAAAGTTGCTTCAACTAAAGAGAAAAATCAAAACCAAAACTAAATAAAAACAAGCAAAATGGTACAGCCTATATAACATCTAGCTGAGATCCTGAATTGGAAAACAAAACTCTTATCCCAGTTTTAACTCATCCGTAATATATTGTACATTTTCATAAAACCACACAGATATACACTTATGTTCTCTCACTCTTTCTCTTATTACAAGTTTGGTAACACCAAAAGATCAAAAATACACGTTTTCATAGCTTTCCACTGAATTTTCTACTGAGTTTTCAAAAAGCTGTAGGTCTTGTTTCACAAAAGGAAACATTACTAGGATTTTTCTCTCTGTTCTGTACAGAGCAACTAGCAAAATCTTTGCTCCCTTACTAATGGCCTTAAACAATGTTCCACTTTTATTCCCCCACCCCAATATGGCTCCTGATTCTTGACCACACAGGACCTTTCTTGAAAACCCATTTCTAGAGGTTCACATTTAGGCAAAGGAGGGAGAAAACGGTTGACTAAGTATTCATGAAGGCCCTGTGTTTTATAAGGGGGGAAAAAGATAGCAATGTTTGTGAAGGAGGAATCACATCTTGATCACTGACATTCTATGTATATATCAGTCAGACCAACCCTTCAAGAAAAATAAAAGTTTCATCTGGAATTATGCATTGGGATTTTGGCCTTTGTTTCCACTGAAACGAAACTCTCTCAGCCAGAGTTTAGGAACTGCAGCCCAAAATGGTTTCAGCATAGACCACAGAGGTCCAGCAAGTTCTCCTCAGCAGCCACTGCAGAAAAAGAGAGAGTTAGTATGGGGGACTTGCTAAGTTCCGTGGAAACTACAAGTGTTTCTGGAATACATTGTTTTTTTTTAGAGCCACCATGTACAGAGCCTAATGAGTGAAGAGACTCCCAGTCCTACAACCCCTTGCAGGTCCCATGGTCCCATGGAGCTTAACAATCCCACCTACTCTCTCCCTTTGCAATCTTTTTTTCCCCTCTTTCCTTCCTCTTTTACCCCTTCAGGTGTTGACAAGATTGTTCTGGCACTGTTATAACCCCTGTTATTTAGTGTTCTTGTAATATGTCTTTGATGTTATCTCTCCATCTTCCTCTGAGTCTGCCTTGTGCTCTTTGTCTTTTCATATCTGCCTTGTGTAATTGTTTTAATTGTAAATGTTTTTGATTGTTTTTATATTTTTATATTGTATTTTTACCCTGTTGTTGGCCACCCTGAATGGTATTCTCACCAGGAGGGTGGGGTACAAATTTATAAATAATAATAAAAATAATTCTCTCCAAATGGACAAGCCACATTACTTGTTGTCTCCATATGTAGTTCAAGATTGGTTGTAGTTCAATTATTTCCCTTATAATCTCATTCTAGATTTTAACCCTTCTAGTCACTCCAGCCACCTTCCTCTTTGTTCTCTTATCTGGGTATTGGGGATGTGGTGACCAACTTCCTTCTGTGGTGACCAACTTTTGTTTATGTTTTGTCGTGCGTGTCTATGTTTGGCACTGGTAACATAATGTGGGAATGAATATGCTTTGTATGAGGTGTTTCTTTGTGCTGGTTGGTACTGCCTTAAATTGTGAGAGCAGAGATAACTGTCCCAATACAGTATTTGGTTTGCCTTACTGTACCTTATGTTAATTCCTTTGCAATGGCTGCACAAAATATCATATTACGCTTCACGCGTGATTGCCAAAGCTCCTCTGAGGGTTTGGATTGTTATGGATGCAGCTGCCAGAAATTTGGGGGGGGGGGGGTGTTCCAAAATTCCCATGGTTACCTGAAACTCCTGATATCTGTATTGTAGTTGCTTTAACAAGAGCAAAGTATCGTGAAAGAGAAGAAATTATGTTCCTTGAAGATTCAATAATTACTGTGCTTTTAAAGCAATGAGAGGAGCAGAAACAAGTTTTCAATTATTTTCAAATGCCCTATGGAGAAAAAAGGAGTAGCCATTCTAATGCCAGTCCTCCTTTATTACAGTCATTATTTCTTTGCAAGGATGTACAGCTTTTGTCAACTACTTTAATAATGACATGAAACACTGAACATTACTCAGAGAGAAAGCTCTTGCTGTTTTCCAAGGGTTATGAATAGTGCTGAGAATGAAATAATAGGAAAGTGATGTGCTTCTTTCTGTCTTTCTTTCTTTCTTTCTTTCTTTCTTTCTTTCACTTCCAAGACTGTTTCTTTACAAATTCAAGGAAGTACAATGGAACTTTTCAAAAGGTTCTAATCTAATCCTTGAAAAAAATCAGGAGTGTATTGTTGTTGTTATGTGCTATTAAGTGGTCTCTGACTTATGGTGACCTTATGAATGTGCATCCTCCAAAATGTCCTGTGCACAACAATCCTGCTCAGCTCTACTAAACCATTCTGTATTTTGTTAATTATTACTCATAGACAACTATGAGACTGAAGTTAATAGGCAAATTCTGTCTCTGTCTTCTGTCAAGTAACTCCTAGAGAGCATTCAGTAGGTCTAATACTTGTATGAGGAAGCAAAGCTGCAATGTACTGCATATTGCTTTTTAACGGGGAATGTTAGTACAGTATTTCATTTTTTAAATTGCTACTTCAAAACTGAATCTTAGAATAATCAAGCTGAGGAACTCAGGTAGATGTCCTTTTAAAAATAGCTTATATTCTCTCTACCTTTCTCTTTCTCTCTAGCTCTCTGTCTCTTTTAATGACATGAAACCCCAAGATTTATCAACCAGAAGATAAAAATTTACATTCAGACTTTGAAAAGAGAGTAGAACAGCCCTTCCATGTAAATGCCTACTTCTGACTACTTCAAGCTTCCTTCATTTCAGGAGACGTATTTAGATGCAGAAAGTATTCTATTCCCCTTCTATTTTTAAACAATCCAGTCACTGACAGAAACCTGTTCAAACTCTAATACAAATCCCTGTCTAATAGTAATTCTGATCTTACTTAAGCCCCACTCTGCCTTCCACAATCTTAGTTCCATTTAATACTCTGGACTATATTGGGCCAACTACCACGGTCAAAACAGCTGATGATGGAGTTGAAATTGAACACATTGGATGAAGTTCTCATGTTAACCTAAGATTTCTTTAACAGGAGAGATTGGGCACTAAATAAGAGGCCAGTTGTTTTCAACAAGTCATGTCTGATTTTCCCCCTAATAATAAATACCGATGTTTTTACAATAAGATACAACTATAGCAATAGCTTATTGCTCCCTGCTGTATCAAGAAGGCTGGAATACTAAGGGAATTTCCTGAATTCATCCAAAACTCTTAATACTTCTTTGGTATATTCTTGTTCCTAACTCATGCAAGGAAAAGTTCCCTTCCCTGTAAAGACCTGTGGAGTAGAGAGAAGGTAGTACATATAAGCATATAATGTTAAGGAGAGGAGAAAACCATCTCACTAGGTTGCAAGAATAACATGCTTTCCAATACAAAATATTGTCAGATACAGTATACCCTTTGTGCAACCAAAAGCATATTCTTAAATGATTGAAATAATTTTATTAAGAACTAGCATGGGTGCCCGGCTCTGCCTGGGCGATGACATCCCATGGGATTCGTGGTCAACGGCCATCTTACTCGGCCTGTGTGTCTCCCCTGTCCTCCACCTCCTCCGGGCACCCATGCTAATACACTATAAAGTTCCATGCAATGACAGTGTCCCAGCAAGGCCTCCTGGCCTGGCCCGTGGTCTTGTCCACTGCTTCCTGTGCCCTTTCGTTGGCCACCCCCCAGCCACCTGGTTGCATGCCTGCCGCTGGCTCATATGTCCCCCTCACTCCAGCCGTGAGGCCCTTTCGTTGTTCTGAGGGGGTGGGGGTGGGGGCAGCCAGGTGTATGCATGGCCGGCAACCGCTTCCCCTTGCCTTCTGCATGTGGCAATTGTTCATACACACCCACACCCTTGCCGACCTCGCTGATTGGCTGAGGCATGCCACAGTGCTTCCTGGGGCATGTAGTTTTCTCAGTTTTCATGGGTTTGTAGGGCGCAGAGCCCCCCTGCCACCCTCAGACTCTGGCTATGCAATCTGTGACACCAAAGGTAGGTGTGCGCCAACTTTCAGGGGGCTTAGTCGAGGGGCATGGAAATGCATTCGGGACATATGGATGCACACTTTTGTTTTATTTATATAGATTACATTAAATAGAACAACAAATTGGCCAGACTCTGAAGTACTAGCATTACACCTTAGGTCTATATGCATTCCCACTATACAAACTTCCCAATCCAGTTTCAATTATCTAAACCATATTCTTAACATTAAAGTGCTAATTGTCTGTAAATGTATAAGTCAAACCACTTCACTTTCATCCTGGAGAATCTTTCAAGGACCTCTAAAACAATGGACCAAAACACAATGTACCTTAGTAAACTTATATGTATTTCCTATTTTCCATAAGTGCTTGCTTAAAAAAAAACACCAAAATCTCAGTTATACCCACCTGGTATATGATTATATTTGAATAAATTAACTGTTATTTAATATTGAGGAAGAAGAACTATTAAGAGCCGCAAGAGCCATGGAAAGATCAATGCTAAAGATATCCCTTCACAACCACATCCCCAACGCCCAGATAAGAGAACAAAGCGGAATCAACAAAGATGTTGCTGAACATTACAAACAGAAATTGTGCTGGACTGGACATGTCTCTCAAATGACAGACAGGCGCTGGACAGCAGCAGTCACCGACTGGTATCCCAGAGGAGTAAAAAGACACCTTGGTACACCCCCCGTCCCCCCCAAAAAGATGGGAAGACCCAATTGTGAAAAGTTTTGGTCAAACCTGGAGAAGAAGAGTGCGGCAGCAAAAAGAATGGAAAGTGAGTTGCAACCAGCAGGAACCTATCCCTTGATATAGTCTGGTCAATCAAGGAATCAAGGAGAAAGCTGTTATTCATGTCCTTGAGCACTCTCGAGTACAATAGTATAATTTGGAAGAGACAGCAGAAATCATAAGTAGAAACCCATTTTGCCATTTAATTCCAGCAGAAACAAAACTGTATTCCTTTGTATTTGGAATTTTTGGACTAGGATATTTATTGATGTTCAGCAGTAGATATCTAAATAATTTTGGTTTTTATAATGCAACTGTTACTTCTTTGCATACAATAAAGGTAAAGGTTTCCCTTGCTTGAAAGCCAGTCATTTCTGACACTAAGATTCTGTGCTCATCTCTGTTTCAAAGCCGAAGAGCCAGCACTGTCTGCTTCTGCAGACGTTTCCGTGGTCATGTGGCAGGCATGTCTAGACACTGGAGCACATGGAACACTGTTTACCTTCCCATCGAAGTGGTCCCTATTTATCTACTTGCAATTTCTTGCTTTCGAACTGGTAGGTTGCATACAATATTGACCAATTAATTTTTCTACTGCCCTCTAGTGGATAGTGCGAGAACAGCACACTTGTATGCCAAGGTCTCCCTTGCATTCCAGACTATGCCAGCTATATGAATAAAAGAGACTGTGGGAAAGGTGAAATGTAAATAAAACAAATAAACAACTTCCATAATAAAAGCAACTTCTTTGTGTCTGGAAGGAGCCACTGTAACTATCCGTGCTGTGACCGCATGGTGAGTCTCATGTACAGCTGCAACTGGCTTTAATGTCACATGACGGCAGAACATCACATGTGTTTTTCCTCATTGTGTACTTGTCATAGTGTCCAGGTCATTAAGGAAGACTCCTCTGTATATTCTGGGCTTTGCAAGGGGTATATGTGTGTGGTTGTGTATGTAGAATGCCAGGCATGCATTAATTGTGGCTGCTACTTCTTTGCAATTCATATCTTGTGAATTTTTGGTCATTGCTATTCAGTGTTCTGAGCCCAGGCATATTCACCACTGAATTCAGGACAGTAAACATTTAGAGGTCAAATATTGTCCATAATCTCAATTCCAAGGTCAGGGTTTCTTTAAGACCATGAAGACACAGAGCATGCTTACCCAAGATCATAATCCCTAATTTTTGAAAGTTATCAGGATCATTAACACGGAATTTACAGAATATTTGACCCATGGAATCTCCATTGATCCAATGATCCTAGTGTATCGCAGAACTGGATCTGTGGTATGGGGGTCATGCTGCAATGCAAAAGGTGGATGAAAGGCTACTGCATTTATTCTCAGGACAGTATTCATGGCTGATCACCACGAGGATTGCCTATATTTGGATTCGGAAGCAGCAGCAGCCACCGAAGAAGAAGAAGAAGAGGGAGGAGAAGAAGAGGGAGAGGGAGAAGAAGAAGAAGAAGTGTATTGCAATTTACTGTGCTTTGCTAACCTCCAAGATTTTGGCCAGCGAAAAGCAGGTTACAGGTTAACATTTTCTTTAAACATCTGAATAGGGCATGTCTGTTGTTTTCCTAGATATACTGCTAGTTGGCTTGCAAAAGAGACGGCTGTATGAAGTTTGAAAATGTTACCTATACAATACACAGACATTGTTTTAAATGAACTTAATTCTTCAAAAGAAGAAGAAAAGAAAGCATTTGCTATCCCTCTTTCTCTAGTGGCTGTGTTAATCCTGCCATTTTATTTATTTTCTATTACTGCACTGAAGTTGCTGACTTGGTGAAATTAAGTCTCTCTGTCATCTTTATTATAGGTGTTAAACCCAAAGAGACAGGGATACAAATCTCGCTGCAAAATTTGTACTGTTTGCTCTTGACACTGGAGTCCACAGTTAATAAGAGTTCTTCCAGTCACAGAAAAGCTTAAAATAAAATAAGACACCACCCAGAAATGTTTTAGACTTAAATGCTGTGAACAGCATCAGAAAACTAAACATTTTCTCTGTAAACAGAAATATGCTGAGACTCAAGAGGACTAAAAATACAGAGGGTGCCAAAATGTATACACATTTTAAGAAAGGAAAAACTGTATTAAAATTGTAATATTCAATATGTCCTGATAATAATAGATGAATACAAAAAATGTTTGACTCCTACAGTTTCAAGAGGTGCTCAAAGTGGCTGCCAACAGTGCCAGACACTTCTGATTAAGGCAAATTTCTGCTTGAGCAATGTTGACCAAAGTGTACTCTTGATTCACCATTTCAATTCCTTCCCGAAGTACTGCCAGCGTAGCCAGTTCTTTATGGTACACCACATCCTTTAAGGTTCCCCATAAGTAGAAGTCAAGAAGTGTTACGTCAGGAGAACATGGTGGAAACTCAACCTCACATCTTCAAAATGGTCTTGCATTCCTTGAATGACAACCGGTTTCTGCCATTTTTTTGACTGTCCTGCATGTAGCATGGTAATGCTTGTATTAATTCTTTTCCGTGAATCCTATCTTAACCTATAAAATCGAGGGTTAACGGTTGGAACTTTGCATAGGTTCCTTAGCCAGGCCCTATTAGCCTGCACTCACCATTCGTGCACACGCCCGAACTGGGTACGCAGGTAAACGCAAGATTGAGAAATGTGCCAGTGGGGCAAGAGCCCCACAAACACAAAAAAGGGAAACAACTTCATTTCCCAATGTTCTTTGCACCACGCCGCACCACAGCCAATCAGACTGAGAGGCGTGACCACAAACAACATTGAAAAACGTGCCGTGGCCAATCAAAATCGAGCCGCAGGAAAAAAACCACACCACAACCACAAACCACAAACCCATAACTACAAGCCCCAGAGTCCTGCGCGACATAAGCGCGCAGAATGCTGAGGAAACCGGCACCTGAAAAATTAAAAAGAAAAACAACTCACCGCCTCACAGCCAAGCAAACACCAGTCGGCTTTCTTTCCCTCACCAACGGCACCTGAAGGTCCCGACTGGAGTTCCCCCTTTAATATCAGTGGGTGGGGGGTTGCGATCCCCCTCTATGCTGGCTACCCTAGGGTTGGGAGGTTTGTGGGGACAAAAGGGGTATGCCCCCCCAACCCTTCTGGACCCAGGAGACCAGGGAGAGTGGACCGATTCCCCCCTCCTAAAAAAAACTCCGTCTTTAATGAGAAAAACCAAGCGGTTTCTTCTCTTTAAAAATGGAGTTGTTTTAAGGAGGGGGAGAATTGATCTACTCTCCCTGGTCTCCTGGGTCCAGAAGGGTTGGGGGGACATACCCCTTTTGTCCCCCCAAACCTCCCAACCCCAGGGGAGCCAGCGGAGAGGGGGGTCGCAACCCCCCACCCACTGATATGAAAGGGGAAACCCGATCTACTTTCACGACTCCACACAATCAAAGCACCATAACACAATAAAGCCTCCCTCCCCACCACCTAGCCCACCCTTCCTATCCCCCACCGACCATGCCCCCTCCCCACCACCTAGCCCACCCTTCCTAACCCCACCGACCACGCCCCCTCCCCACCACCTAGCCCACCCTTCCTAACCCCACCAACCACGCCCCCTCCCCACCACCTAGCCCACCCTTTCTAACCCCCAACAACCATGCCCCCTCCCCACCACCTAGCCCACCCTTCCTAACCCCCACTGACCACGCCCCCTCCCCACCACCTAGCCCAACCTTCCTAACCCCCTTCCACCACACCCCCCTCCACATCACCTAGCCCACCCTTCCTAACCCCCAACAACCATGTGCCCCTCCCCACCACCTAGCCCACCCTTCCTAACCCCCAACGACCAAGCCCCCCCTCCCCACCACCTAGCCCACCCTTCCTAACCCACAACGACCACGCCCCTCCACACCACCAAATAAATAAAAAAATTTTTAAAAATTACTAAAAACACAGTCAAAAACATCCAAAAATACACAAAAACACCAAAAACAATACAAAGTAAACAAAAACACAATCAAAAACAAAACAAACAGACAAAAATACAAATTCCAACCAACATCCCCCCACACATACACACACACAAAAGAAGGAAAACAAGCAAACTTACCAAAAGATGTCCTACCTCCATGAGGACCGGAAAAGAAATGAATAAAGAAAGAGACTACTTACCAGAAGAAGCTCCACCCAGAGGCCAGGAGAGAATAAACAGTCAAAATACAATAACCCCTAACAGCACCACCTGCTGGCCACAATAGTAAAAACAATTCAAAAACACACAACAGCCCCAAACAAAAGGCCACAAGAGTAAAAACAAATCAAAAACATAACACAAATTCACAATTCTACACAAAAGGTCACACCAATAAAAACAAGTCAAAAAATTACAGTAACACACACTTTAACACAAATCACAAACATATGTCAATAAAATACAATAGAAACTTTTAAAAATCCTGTGCTGAGTTTTAACTCAAATTAAAACCCAAAACATCTAAACACATTTTTAAAACATTGAATGTAAAAAACATTTACTTTTACATTATTAAAATTATTACCTACGGTACAACTAATTAAAAAATTCAAAAAACTAAAACATTATTCACTTACATAAAACAATTTGAAAAAATTATATCATACTTTGTTCTTTTATTAATCCTCAAAAAAAACCAAAAAAGCAGATCACAGTTAATAACAGCCAAGCCAAAAAATTTTTTATAAAAATAAACATTTTAAAAATTAAAATTACAGACTAAGCAATTTTTAAAAAACATTAACACAATTTAACCTTCCAACACAATTTGAAACAGCCCGGCAACGCCGGGCAACCTCTGCTAGTTATATAACTAAAATCGAGGTGTCATGCTGTATGTTACCAATACACAGCACAACGCCTGCACCCTGAGCCCTGGAAATGGTGCACCTGCCTACCTCACACTTCTAGGGTGGCTGGTGCGGAAGACTGGCAGACCATTTTGGGGTCTGTCACCCCAAAAACTGCCCACAAAGCCCAACCACCACCACCACCAGCATGAAATGGCTGGGAGGCATTAATATGCATGCACTAAAATCTGCGCAGGCACAGAAGCCTGTCCGCAGTTTCTAGGCAGCGGCGCTTGGAACTCCGGGCAGGCTTTTGTACCTGTGCGGATTCTGGTGCATGCATATTACCACCTCCCTGGTTGGGAGGCTCCACTGGCTGGCCGCCATTTCGGCCAGAGGATGGCAGGCTGCCATGCCTGCCGGAGAAGCCGGGGTGCCTGTACACCGGTTGCCTTCTTGAGAAGGCAGGCAGGCCTTCTGCCTTGGCTTCTCCAGAAGGCATGGGCCAACCAGAGCACTCCATTCGGCCCATGCCTGACGCAGGGAACCGCACATGGACTGGGGTTTTGGGCACCTAGCCCAAGACAGCGCCAGTGCCCGATCCATGACACAGATGCCCTCACAGGCAGAAGCACTGGACTGGGATCCACAGAGGACACCCCACAGGTAAGGCGGCTGTCAGGTGGGAGGGGCGATTTCTCAGGGGCGCGGAGGCAGGCCAGCTAGCCAGGCTCCATGAACCACAACCTGGGGCTTCCGCACCTCTCCTTGCAGTGTGGCCTGCATCTCCAGGCAATGGGCGTGCCTCCGGAAGTGCTGGCCTTTGCCTGGAGATGAAGGCCACACTGCTGGCAGTCGTGTGGAAGCCCTGGGCTGGGCTGCATGGAGGAGGATGCCCCACAGGTGAAGCAAGCAACGTGGTGGTAGGGGCAGTGGCATGGGGGGGCGTGACTAGCCAGCACATGGGGGCTCCATAAACCCCAGCCTGGCGCTACCCCACATCTCCCTCCAACGTGGCCTGTGTCTCCAGGCAACGGACGGCACTTCTGGAAGCAGTCCGTTGTCTGGAGACACAGGTCAAGGATGGTGTGTGTGTGAGAGAGAGAGAGAAGGGGAGAGACAGAGAGAGCATCTGAGAGTGTGTAAGAGTGTGCGAGAGAGCAGAATCAGAGTATGCCGCTGCTCTGTGTGTGTGACTGAGTGTGTGCCCGCATGCGCCGAACAGGAATAAAGAGAGAGAGAGGGAGAGAGAATAGATGTGTGTGGGGGGGGAGGGTGTGTGGATGCAGGCCATGCTCCAACTCAACCCTGGGAGGTAGGACAAACCCCAACCCCCAACCCCGTCTGCGGAAACCCGGGCACCCCTACTAGTATCATACTACACATTGCTACCATAATTCAATTCAATTTTGAAAAGTAAGACATAAATAACATATTGTATCTTATAATGTGTATACATTTTTGGAACCCTCTGTATTCCTGTCCAAGGCAAAAGACAAAATGGCATCTCCTCCTATTCTAGCTATAAAAGACACCTGAATGTGCAGTTTGATCTATGTACTGACCCTGTTTCAAAAATAGTGGCAGGTCATAATTTTCCACCTCATCTGAGGCTGTCAGGCTAGTTTAGGGGACCCAACATAGGTAGCATACACAGTATTGTCCTCAAGAATATATGAACAACCTTCCCATCACAAAACATCTGTTGCAGGGTCTGTCTTACCCACAGAATGAATGGGCTTACATTTCTTGTCCATTTCTCATGTATAAATATGAGAAACTGCAAAATTATGTTCTTTGCCCTGTAGAGGCAGGGCCATAGCCGGGGGGGGGGGGCACAAACCCTCCTGACCTAACAGATCCCCCCCCAACCCACCCCGTGGTGCCAATGTTTTATATGTGAGTGTGCAGCAAGGTAAGAACCATTTGAGGCAAACAGAAAAATTCTATTTAAATTTCAAAAAAAATTAATAGTTGTAAGTCAAGCAATTAATACATAGTAATACTCTGAAATATGAAATACATCAAAAATGACAAAAAAAACAATGCTCAGAATAGCAGCATACAAGGGACAATAGCAACAGTAAACAGAATAATACTGAAACATACCAATGATATCTTATGCGTCTGGAGCCTCTTATTTTTTTCAACCTGTGAAGGAACTTTTTTTGACTTTAAGATTAATTTCTTGACTTATGACTATAAAAAAAAATTGAAATCTAAATAGAATTTTCCTGTTTGCTTCAAATGGTTCTTACCTTGCTGAATTTACACACCGTTTGGCCTCTTGATTTTTATATATGTGACTGTGACTTTGTTGCACCTCCTAGAAAAATATTTGCCCCTCCTGAGAAAAAAAATCACACACACACCCAATCTAGAATCCTGGCTAAGCCACTGCACAGAGGGTCAGCTATATTTTAAAGACTAGGAATGTTTTTGTTTGTCACATGCAAAATTGCAGAAAGCATGCTATAATGCATATAATGCTTTAATGTAGATTATTTGAATTTTGCAGCATGACAATGTCTACACCACGGCTATGCTCTCTCTCTCTCTCTCTCTCTCTCTCTCTCTCTCTCTCTCACTTGCTCTCTCATCCCCACTAAACTATAAAACGCACTGGATGATTTTGAGAAGTCTTTCTCTAGAAGTCTCCTCTAGTTCCCAGAACTGTTGGGAAGGTAAATCAGGTGAGAAGCAAGCTATATATGTTATATTCAACTCAGTCAAGGAAAGACAAGTTAGTAAAAGCACAAATAAGTGAATGACAGACAGCACTGGCAGCTATGACAAGAGCTTTTGTTTTATATTCTGATTTTCAAATCCAGTTTCACTTGCAAAAATTAAATAAAACTTTCACTGAAACTCTGATCATCATGGTAAGAGAGTGCTGTTATATTGTGTCTTTCTTAATCTTTCTAGTGTACTCTATATTTTCTTCCACTGCTCAGAAAAAAAATTACACGTTCACATTAATCACACAGAATATGTTCAAAGGTGATTTTTAAACCATGAGTATGAAAACACTCAAACTCTGCCTAATCAGTCTTGCACAGTCTTTTTACACTGTACTTGATGTTAGTATTTTACCAAGATTTAAATGTAATTAACTTTTTTAAATGAGAAAAAAACAACCAATATTTTCTTTACAAAAAACAAACAAACAGGAAGAACCTACTTTTTCCCAGTATTAAAAAAGCCACACATATTTGTAAGATCATCGATGATTAAAGACAAGCGCCATCATGCTTCTGATCTATAAGAACATTATTTGTTCAACTCCATGATGACTGAGCCCCCTTATTTGCAATCAGTGGGCCAACATTCCTATTTAGAGATAGTAGTAGTAGAGTCCTATTGATTTCTTGTGGAGTCCGCGGGCGCAATTGGCATTAACTGTCCCTGACAAAGGTTACACCGGTTGAGGGAGGCTCCTGGTCACTGGCCTTTGCGGGTACAGAAATTGGGGTGCGGATTAATAGTCATAAGATTGATTCACTCATATCTGACCTGGCAGGCAGTTCGGCAGGAGGAAGTTGAATAGCTAACGCCTGTTAGGAATTAGGTAATTCCACACTTGCAGATTAGCCCAAGCCCTAGCGCAAATAGTGGCCATGTTTACCCTTAATCAAGCCATGAACAATAGATTTCCCCTGTCAGTATTTGCCTTAGTTAATTAACCTCCCCAAGAGAAGTTTCCAATTAACCCGGGTAAATGGGTGATGTGATTTTTTGTCAGATGACGATTCTATCACACGCTGCCTTGAATTCCTATATATGATGATGATTTTCCCTCAATAAACCACTGGTCTTCGCTCCATCTTGTCTCGTGTCGTTCCTTGACCAGTCTCCTCCGGGACCATAAGGGCCGCTTCACGGCCCCAATCCAACAATTTCTACTGAATTTAGATCTAGAATCACTACCATGGAATGAAACAATTAAGGAGAGGAGAAGATTTCTATGCTACATATGTTGTATTCTCTTTCTGTCTTAGTCTGAATGTCTTATAGCCATTCAAAAAATTTATTTTCTGGATCTACAGGCGTGAAGTTAATTGTCTTGCTGAACAACTGACTGAAAAGAAGGCAGGGATTCTGTTGAGTCCAGAGACCAGCAGGATCGGGTCAAACACAAGTGATTTATTATCAACTCAGGAAATCGGACTGGGGAACATGTACAAGGTGGCCAGCTTATATACAGGGAGAATGGCGGTTACACAGGTGGATACATTTTTGGCAGGCTTCCGGAGAAGCGGGAAGTTTGTACTGATGAATCAGCTCTTTTTGACACTAGTTTGAAATTGGCGCCTTTGCAAAAGGTACGCTATTCTGCCATAGACTTTACGGCGCTCATAGCGTCTTTTAGAAATAATGCTTGGGCACAACAGATTCTCTTCATATTAGAAGTCACTTCAAGAAAATGTACATAAATTAATAAGTCTAAAGGATCTGTCACCACAGGCTATTATTCCACTTTTGCTTTTAAAAAATTCCAAAGGTCACCTTTTATGTATCAAACATACATACAAACAATATAATTAAGTGACAACAATTAATGACATTTTAAAAGTAGCAGATGAAGAGTGATGAAAATAATTTCCAAAGAACAAACATTTGTGTAAACAAATATGGTTCCAACAAATACTTGAATAAAAATGTTTTTTGTGTCTGGGGAAAGTTCTAAAGGGTGTGCACTAAGAATTCTGCTTTTGTAATTTAACAGAAAGCATTCTATTGGTTGTGGGCCAACCAATTAAACCTCTTTTTAGATTGCAACACCTTACTTGACTATATAGGGTAAAATATTCTCTTCAGTAGCCTAAGTCCTAGGTTTTTAAGGCATTGCACATAAACCCAAAATTCCTGAATCCACCTGAGAAGCAAAAAAGGTGGGTAGCAGAGCTCTTCAGAACAGGCATGTTACAGTCTAGAACAGGATGAACAGCCTTGGCTTATTGTTGCACTGAGCTGAGGACATATTCTACCATACGTCTTCGCATGTTAATGAACTCGCATGTTAATGAACTCTTAGCTAGTGTATATACACCAACATTGGCAGATAAAACACAGAACTGATGTGGATTTCAGTTCAGTGAATGAATGCATACAGAGCATCGACCTATAATATGCAGAAACTGTGCAATGAAGGCAACACTGATGCTGGAGTCCATTGCAACCATCACTATATTCTGTGTTTGAATGACAAGAATACTTAAATTGATGGCCAGCATAACTGCAATGCCATCTACTGCAGCTCAAATTGCTTATTTATACATTGCTATTTATATTTTCATCATGCACCAATCATGTAAGTTGGTGCATGATAAGGAATAGAAGCAATTAGTTGCAATTTGCTGCTACACATGATGCAATTGCACTTTAACACTGGAATAACTAATCAATAGGAATCTTGGCAATGCTTGAATGGAGATACAAGTTTTACTTCTTCCCCATGGCACCCTAGAATGTAATCACTTTGCTGTTTCTCATAGACCTCAATGAAACCACTGTGAGGAGAGTAAAGCCTTGTGCCATATCTGCATACTAGCGTGTAAGGCTCTGTTTCCATATCATATGCAGAGACTTAAACATAAATGCCAGCAGTTCTCCAACTCAGGCAGCTGTTCCTTTTGCTTTATTTCCCCAGCATTTAGGCTCAATTTGTTTACTTACATTGAATGGAGAAGTGATTTAGTGCTCCACTTAAAAACTGATGTTGAAATAAAGGAGATCATGTTAGAATATTTTATACCGTAGCTCAGGTCACGCATAATGCCTTTAAAGTGGCCTTGAATATAGCAGAATACAAAGAAAGAAGCCATTTGGAAGAAATTAGCACTATCCATGCTGAAGACTGTTATTTCCAAAGTAAATTTTTTTTAAGCCTAAAATGTAGTTTAAAATATAAGGATAATAAATGTTATATTTGGAGCAGGAAAAGCAGGATAAATTCAACAGAGCCCTGACATCTAAAACAGTAAGAGAGTCTCATTGCTAATTTTATAAAAGTCTTCTTCAGGAAGGCCTAAAGTTTTAAGGCAGAGCAGCAATTGCCTTCCATACAAAAAGGCCAATGCAAGCGCGGCAGCAAAATGGCCACCGCGGTCTTTGCGGGCCCCCACCCCACCCGGACTCAGACATCCGGGTGAGTTAGGGGGGCGAGGCCACCCTCTTTAAAAGGGGTGGCCATGAGGCAGCTGCACTGCCATTTTGAAAGCGACGGAGTGGAGAAGTTTGCTCCACCGCTTTCTCCCCGGCTTTTGCCCCGATCTTTGCTGAAGGCAATTTTTTCCTCATTTCTGATTATAATTGCTTGGGAGACATGGCTCCCAAACACAAGGCACTGGCTTTGAAGCCGGGCCGGAGGGCTCGGGCGGCACCCCCTCAAGCAGGTGGTGGGGTTAGCATTACCACTGCCACCAAATGCGGGTCAGGCGTCCGCCTGCCCTTCTGGGGTTACTACCCCTGCTATGCCTTTGCCCGGCTCGGGGCAGAGTGGCCCACTTGGGCCTGGTGCGGGTTTCCGCCCCACCATTCTTCCGGCCCCTCATGGGCCGGACTACTGGGCATGGCCCTATTCGGGCCAGGGATCCACAGCTGGGTTTATCCCACAACAATTGCCCAGCGGGCCATCTGGCCCATCAGGCCCACCATATCCAGGGGGGTCTGAGACCGTTGATGCCCTCCTTGCACGCATTGCTGTGCTGGAGGCATCAATAGGCATTGCCCCACCTCCGGTTCTGGCCCACGCGTCGGCCACGACTGTCCAATGGGCCGCTAGCAGGGTTGAGCTGCTTGAGGCCATCAGGCCAGCCCAAGCTGGTGCCTCGCAGCTCCCCACCAGAACATCACTTCGGGGCTTTCCGCCGGGGACCAGTCCTGCGTGGCAGGGGTGCAGTGGCACGCAAAGCTCGATATCCATCGCGAGCTCTGACGCCCGCCGTGGGCCGGAACCCCCAGTGAGGGTGGCCCACGGGGGTGCAACGAGTCAGTATCCTGGTCAATTAAGCACACCAGTGACAGTACCTAGCACTACCGGGGGGGAGAGGTTCAGTGGCCATGGCCACGACAGGTTACTGTAGGAGGGCAGTTGTATCCAAATTGTCCCGTTAATTCTTGGTTGTCCAATTACCCCCCGGTTATGACAGGGGTGACCGCCCCTGTGGGCATGTCCAATGTGTCAGGGGTTATTCAGGGCCCACTGAGTGCACCCTCAATTCAATCCGTGCCGACGGCCGGTTATTCCTTACCACTGGGTGATCATCTCCCCTAGGCCACGAGGGAGAAGATTTGGCCCCCGCCAAATATGTGGAATATGTGGACATTTTCTCCCTCCTGAACCATGAACCCAACAAGGAGGAGAGGGAGGGGCAGGACGATAGGGACAAGGAGTTGTCCCGTCGTCGTAAGCCACCTCGCACATGGGCCAATTGGTTATCGGTCTATCTGATTTATATGGCGGTATACCTGAGGGCCCGTCCTGACCTGGCCATTCCAATGGTCCAATACCTGGACAATATTTATCGGGCTGTGGTGGATTTCCCTGGCCCGTCATGGTTGGCTTATGATGAAGAGTTTAGGATGAGAGTGGCCCTCCATCCTGAGATGAGGTGGGATGAACCCTGCCAGCAGTTGTGGCTGCTGTACATGACCCCCACGCGGCCAGCACCGGGTGACCGGTACCACTGTGGCCATGCCGTTCAGCGGGCTGCTACTACACAGACTCCCCACCAGCCGGTGGGGCAGGAGGTTCCAGCCCGCCTGCTGTGTTGGAGCTTCTCCGCCAGCGGAGTGTGCAACAAATGTCAGTGTCGGTTCCGGCATGAGTGTCCCTCTTGTTCTGGCCCTCACGCCGCCTCCGCGTGCCCGCGGGCTGGTGGGACACGAGGCAGAGGAAGGGGTGGGCAGGGGGCGGTCAGAGCTCCCTCTGACGGTGCTACCCATCAAAAAGGCCCCCTCCCCAATTAATGACCAGGTGCTGGAACGTTGGCTTGCCGCTTATCCTAGATGGGATGATGCGAGGTACCTACTTGAGGGTTTTCAGTTTGGCTTCCGCATACCATTTCAGGGTATACACGGGCCTCAGGACGCCCCGAACTTACTTTCTCTCAGGGGTAATGAGGATATTGCTGCCCAATATATAGCCAAGGAGGTCACCACACTGAGGGTGGCTGGGCCATTTGCTGACCCACCATTCCCTAACTTGAAAGTGTCCCCTTTGGGTTTTTTCAATGATGCGATACCTGATGACCTTTGCTCGGTCAGGTATATGTCCTTTGACCAGGCCTTACAGATGGTACGCTCATGTGGCCCAGGGGCGCTACTGGCAAAGTGTGATATCAACTCGGCATTCCGAATGTTGCCAGTGCACCTGGACGACTTTGAGCTGTTAGGTTTTCGTTTTCGGGTCAATTTTTATGTAGACAAGGCCATGACTTTTGGCTGTTGTATCTCATGTTC
The DNA here is from genome assembly GCA_035047345.1 of Bradypodion ventrale. Classification (NCBI taxonomy): domain Eukaryota; kingdom Metazoa; phylum Chordata; class Lepidosauria; order Squamata; family Chamaeleonidae; genus Bradypodion; species Bradypodion ventrale. Next base: position 221,206,717 of record JAWDJE010000003.1, on the reverse strand, counting down.
GGCTTTCGAACGATTTAGCACCTTTCTTCAATGGGCTTTTGTTTGTAGGTCAGAGTCCCAGTCTGTAGCCCACTACCTCAACGATTTTTTGTTCGGAGGGGAACACGGCACGGACACGTGTGCTCGTCTCCTCGCCACTTTTCAGGCACTTTTGCGGGAACTGGGTGTTCCCCTAGCACCTAAAAAGACTGAGGGACCAGCCACCACTCTCACCTTTTTAGGTATTGAAATTGACACCGTTGCCCAGACATCCAGGTTGCCCATGGAAAAGGTGACTCGGATCTCTGATGCGATTCTGGCAATGCTCGCCAGGCATAAGGTGTCTCTCCGAGAGTTGCAGGTGCTTTACGGCCACCTCAACTTCGCCTGTAGGGTAGTAACACCAGGCAGAGCCTTTGCCAGGCATCCGTGTGACGCCATGGAGGGCCTTTTAAAACGTCACCACAGGGTATGGCTGACCAGAGGTTTATGGGCAGACCTTACGGTTTGGCTCACATTCCTACAGGACATTAATGGCATCTCCTTCTGGAGATCGGAGCTTATGCTCAGCCCGCATTTCCAAGTGAAGTCGGATGCCTCCGGCTCCCTGGGTTATGGGATTTACTTTGAGGGAAGGTAGTCCTATGGTCAATGGCCTCAGACATGGCAAGGCACAGATCGTTTACGCGATCTTACTTTCCTGGAGTTTTTTCCCATCTTGGGGACCGTAATGCTCTGGGGGGATAGGTGGGCTAATTCAGTAGTTCACTTTTGGTGTGACAATGCTGCAGTGGTGCACATTGTCAACACCCAGACATCCAGATCCCCCAGAGTTATGGCCTTAGTTCGCCAATTTGTCTTGAGGTCCTTGTGCCTTAATGTGCTTTTCAGGGCCAGACATGTTCCAGGCATTGATAATGATATTGCTGACGCTTTATCCCACCTGCAGATCTCCCGGTTCCATGTCTTGGCTCCAGACGCAGAGGAACTTCTCTCTCCACTGCCGGCCGAGATCTGGACATTTGGCGAGGAGAGGTGAACCGGGCAATTGGCATGTCTTTGGCACCTCGCACACGTAAGGCGTATCTACATGCACTCCTCCAGTTTAGGACCTTTTGTGGGCAAAGGCAGTTGCCCGAAGTGTGGCCGATACTGGTCGACCAGATTTTACAGTATATGGTTTACCTTCACGATCTAGGGTTAGCCCCTCGCTCCATCACCACTAGGCTTTCAGCATTTGCGTTTATGGCCAAGGCACGGGGCTTCACTGACTGCGTGAATGACTTCCGCATACGCCACATATTAGAAGGGTGGACACGTGAACGTGGCTGCCACCCGGACACACGTCACCCCGTTTCACCAGAGGTTCTGACCCACCTTGCACGAGGTTGGCATAGCTTGTGTTACGATAGGTATGAGGAGGCTCTCTTTCATGCAGCTACCACCATATCTTTCTTTGGAGCTCTCCGTATCAGTGAGCTAGTCCCATTGTCAAAAGGGGGCGTGTCTCGTAGGGCACTGGAACTCGACGATGTCTTTATCAACCAGGAGTGGGCCCAGTTTAGGATTCGCTCCTCAAAGGCCGATCAACACAGAGTAGGCAGTGGTGTCAGACTGCTACGATGTACAATTGCTGACATCTGTCCGGTTGGTGCCCTACATGCGTTTTTGGCAGTGTGTGGCACGCACCCTGGCCCATTTTTCTGCCACCATGATGGGTCTCCCTTTACCAAATTCCAGTTTTGGAAGGTGACCGGTATGGTACTTCACAGTGTCGGCCTCCCAGGGGCTCGTTACGGCACCCATTCATTCAGGATAGGCGCTGCTTCAACTGTGGCTGTGTTTGGGTACTCTGAGGCTGATATACGTTGCATGGGCAGATGGGGGTCCGCACGTTTTTCTTTATATGTACGCCCCCTCACTGCATGAGTGCCACTTATGTCCTTAATTCCTTTTCCTTCTTTTACAGACCCTGTGTGTCCACGCACACCGGTGGCAGTATGGCTGGTGGACCACAGTTTTGTGCACTGGGCAGCGCAGTATGCTGCGGCGACAGAGTGGGGACCCCATCTCGGGCTATGTGCAGCCGCACGTATGCGATGGTATGGTATGCGCGGCATGAGATGACGGGAACTGTTGCCATTCCTGATGTCCATCAGGGATGCTGGACCGCCTGATGTCCTGATTCTGCACCTCGGCGGCAATGATCTTGCACAGATCACTGGCCTTTCCTTAAAAATGTCGGTGTGCAGTGACCTGGCCTTTTTACATCACTTATGGCCGTACACGCGGCTGCTATGGTCTGACATCGTGCCGAGACAGTGTTACAGGGGAGGCATTGACCTCCGTGGTTTGGACCGTGCTTGACGGTCAGTGAACAGGGCCGTTGCCCGGTTCCTTGTGGATAATGGCTTTGGCACAGCCATTCGACATCCTAGGATAGGCTTGCAGGATTTTGATTTATATGCAGGAGATGGGGTCCACCTGTCGGCCAGAGGTATGAACCTCTTTCTAGAGGATGTGCAAGCAGGCCTGGTGACCGAGCTGACGGTTTGGGGGGGGCGGTGAGTCATCACAGACGCCTCCCCATGTGGCGGGTAGCACTGGTAAGGTAAAGATTTATGACCCATAGGTATCCGGCAGGTTCGCAATTGACTGGCCAACACGTAGATAGGTACAGGGGAAATAGGATTGGCCGGTCAAGGGCGAACCATGCAAGGGGTGATGTCAGGAGCTTCACAGCCTGCATCACCTTGATATTGAACGGATACACGTCATAGGGTGGGGTCAGTGGATAGTATATTGACTCGGTTCACAAATTTGTTTGTGTCAACAAACAAATTGATACAAATAGATACATGTAGCCAATTTCCATTGGCATTTTTGGGAGGAACCTTACCAGTGTTACTGCGGCCTGCTTGCCTTAATGAATTACAATTGGATGATACACCAGGGCATTATTCAGTAAAAGTGGCCCGATGCCTTTAATCCAATACCGGTGTCTGATTCTTTCTTTGGGGGGTGCGCCTGCAATGTTCAATCTCTGGTACTTCCAGAAAGAGATGGGAAAATTTCCTATTCCAAAGTCTGGAGAGCCACTGCCATTCAGCAACACTAATAAAGAACACGGTCATGGACTCAGTGGCCTAAGTGAACAAAAGACAACATAAATCAGAGCCACATACCTGTATGGATAGGCCCATAACTGGTAGAACCTCTTTTATTTTCCCCACAGTTTAGTTGTGCTGTGCAGGGGCACTGTATTTTTTAACTTCTAATGTCACACATTCTCCTTTTAAGATGCATTTTGAGAGTTTAGATTTCTGTGTCTGGATTCTATGAGATTTCTAACATAAATATTCTTCTCATGAGAGCCAGAGAGATTAGGGGGCCTTCAAACTCCAAACACAGTGATCTCTAGATACCAGAGTCATCTAGCTCTGCAATTTACAAATGTGGGAAGCTTCAGTTTACATGTAGGATACACAAAGGTCCATGGTTTGAGCAATCCCCATTCCATACCTCACTTCTCTGCTAACTGTCAACAAAAACTCTGGAATTTTTACATTTTAAGTTCTTACAAATAAAGGGTGGTTCACACTATGTATAGGGTGAGAAGAATTTCATACTATACCATGACCCCAGCCATACAGTAGTTAGTCTTTAAAGTTCCACAACATTTTTTTGTATTTTTGTTTTGTTTACTCTCTGATATGAGTGAATTCTTAGTAATTTTTATAAACATTTTATATCCTATCTGTGCTACTTTCATAACACAACAGTGATACATGTTCCCATGGCTTAAAACCACTGCACTAGAGGCAAGAGACTGGGAATTTACCTCAGAAATGCAAATTTCCATTTAAATATCATAAGAATTGTATTTTACCAAGAGAATAGTTGAGTGTTCTTTCCACATACTATAACAAATCTACCTTTAAAAAAACTAAGTGGAAGGTGATTACTGTGTGGTTTACATTAGAAAATTTTGTATGATGCCCACTTTGAGGGTCTACTCATACCAAGAAGCTGCTGAATCAGAATTACTGGCAAGAGTAAATCAACAATGTGAAGTTAATGGAGTGTCACTGATTTAGAACAGCAGAGAATGTGCACTGTTGATTTCAGTGGGACAATCTGTGGCAGAAACGGCTGTTCAGCACAAGTAAGGACATAAAAGCATGGTGCTCTGTATTTCACAGATTACATTTTTATTACTACTGCAAAGGCTAAGTAAATGTGTTCATTTTAAATGAACTTAATCTATATAACCAGGGAGCCACAACAAGGAACTAATTTTGATTCTTTTATGATTCTACACCTGTAAAACACAAGGTTTTGTTTACCATAAATCCTGAGATTTGCAGAAGAGAATTCATTATATTGCCAGAGTTTTAAATAGCCTTGCAAAATTTAGAGCAAACTTGCCCAGCTTGTTGCTTACAGGAAAAATGTAGACTACATATTAATATATTTTGGCTTGTCATGTGAATGTGATTCTTGCATTAAATCCCCACACTGTTATTGATGTTTTGAAACAAACACAAAACTACTGAGACCCCTTTGAGTTGCTAGACACAGCTGTTAAGATGTGTTCAGTTTCATGGCCTGCATAATGTGTGACTATTATAGATACGATCTTTTTCTTTATTTACTTCCATTTTCAGAATGTCCCATATCCCTTCAACATATCTTATGTGGACAATCATTCTTTCACTTTCACCAAAACAAGCTTTAGAAAATCTCCTCATATATATCATTATTTTCCTTTTTTAAGTTCCTTTCTTGTTTTAATATCACAAGAGAGATGAATATTAATTGCTAAATCCCAAAATTCATTATACCATTCACTCAACTGAAAATCATTTTTGACTTTGCAATACTTTGCATGGGCCTAGAGAGGAAGAAAAAGGAATCATAAAGGCCCAGATCTACTCATTCCATGCAGAGAGGCCCACAGGGGAGGTGAGTAAAAGGATCCTGCCCCTCCCTCCCCATCCAAAGACCTGGGGCCAGAGAGAAGAACACTTCCGGAGACCCCTGACCACCCCCAGAAGATACCATCCACAACCACCATCACAGCGAGGTCCGAGCCGGCGCCTTTGACCGACTCCATGCGGCCGAAGAGAGGCAAGAGCTGCTGTGTGCATGCAAAGGATAAGTAATCGAACTGAAATAATATAGTTGACTAAACATAGATGGCTTATGGCAACTGACATAGTGACTGTACAAGAAACTGACTTACATAGAGACTTGATATAGTGGACTTTTTCTTTCTTTCTTTCTTTCTTTCCCTTTCATTAATTAGTTCAACTTTTACTTTGATACTATGTGATAAACTGTGATATTGTGCATGATAATACTTTGTTTTAAAACTGTTTAAACTGTGATAACATGTGTGATGGGAAAAGACTGGCGTAGAGACCGGCAAGGCACGCCACAAAGTTTGCCAAGAGAACCCTATGGACCAAAACAAAAGGCAAAACAAGGGGATGCTCAGCACAGCAGATCTGAAAAGGGGGAGGGATACGAAAGGAGGAGGAGAAATACAGTGTTGCAGGGAACAATACTGCATAGGGACATGGAATGTGAGGTCTATGAATCAAGGAAAACTGGAAGTGGTAAAAAATGAGATGGAAAGAATAAGCATTGACATCTTGGGCATCAGTGAGCTCAAATGGACAGGGATGGACGAATTCAGCTCTGGAAACCATCATATCTACTACTGCGGGCAAGAAAACCTTAGAAGAAATGGAGTAGCCATAATTGTCAATAAAAGAGTGAGAAAAGCAGTAATGGGATACAATCTCAAAAATGGCAGAATGATGTCAGTCAGATTTCAAGGCAAACCTTTCAATGTCGCTGTGATCCAAATATACGCACCAACCACTGGTGCAGATGAAGCCACAATGGACCAGTTCTATGAGGACTTACAACACCTCATAGAACAGACACCAAGAAATGATGTCCAAATTATATTAGGAGACTGGAATGCCAAAGTAGGAAATCAAAAAGTGGAGGGAATAACAGGCAAATTTGGTCTTGGAACACAGAATGAAGCAGGGCAAAGATTGATAGAGTTCTGCCAAGAGAACACACTGGTCATAGCAAACACTCTCTTCCAGCAACACAAGAGGCGACTTTACACATGGACATCACCAGATGGCCAACACCGAAACCAGATTGACTACATACTCTGCAGCCAAAGATGGAGAACCTCCATACAGTCAGCAAAAACAAGACCTGGAGCAGACTGTGGCTCAGATCACAACCTACTGATCGCAAAATTCAGGCTTAGACTAAAGAAAATAGGGAAAACACGGAGACCAGAAAGATATCACCTAGACAGCATCCCTAAAGAATACACGGTGGAGGTGATGAACAGATTTAATGGCTTAGACTCGGTAGACAGAGTACCGGAAGAATTATGGACGGAGATGAGGGACATCATGCAGGAAGCAGCAAAGAAAACCATACCAAAAGAAAAGAAGAGTAAGAAAGCAAAGTGGTTGTCTGATGAGGCTCTTAAAATAACAGAGGAAAGAAGGAACGCAAAAGTCAAAGGAGAAAGGAAAAACTACAACCATTTGAACACAGAATTTCAAAGAAAAGCAAGGAGAGATAAGGAAAACTACCTAAAAGAACAGTGCAGAGAAATGGAGGAAAACAACAAAAGAGGCAGAACCAGAGATCTTTTCAAAAAAATTGGGAAAATCAAGGGAACATTTAAAGCAAAAATGACCATGATAAGGGACAAAGACGGAAAGGAGCTAGCTGATGCAGAAGAAATTAAGAAAAGATGGAAAGAGTACACAGAGGAACTTTACAAAAAGGACCTCAACACTCCTGATAATCACAATGATGAAGAAATTGAACTTGAGCCAGACATCCTGGCAAGTGAAGTCATAAAGGCCCTAAAGAGCACTGCAAACAACAAAGCTTGTGGAGATGATGGTATCCCAGTTGAATTTTTCAAAGCGCTAAAAGATGATGGCATCAAATTACTGCATTCAATATGCCAGCAGATTTGGAAAACAAAACAGTGGCCACAGGATTGGAAAAGATCAGTATACGTCCCAATCCCAAAAAAGGGCAATGCCAAAGAATGTTCAAATTATCGAACAATCGCGCTCATCCCACATGCCAGCAAGGTGATGCTCAAGATAATACAGGACAGACTTCAGCAGCATGTGGAGAGAGAATTACCAGAGGTGCTGGCTGGTTTCAGAAGAGGCAGGGGGACTAGAGACCACATCGCCAACATACGCTGGATCATGGAGAAAACAAAGGAATACCAAAAACAAGTTTACTTTTGTTTTATTGACTACACTAAGGCATTTGACTGTGTGGACCACAACAAGATGTGGCAAGTAATTAAAGAGATGGGAATACCAGAGCACCTCATATGCCTCCTGAGAAATCTGTACATGAACCAAGAAGCAACAGTTAGGACAGAACATGGAATAACAGAGTGGTTTGGAATAGGAAAAGGAGTAAGACAAGGCTGCATTTTGTCACCATGCTTATTCAACCTATACACAGAGCACATAATGCGCAGTGCAGGGATGGAGGAATCACAATATGGGATTAAAATCGCTGGGAGAAACATCAATAATCTGAGATATGCAGACGATACCACCCTAATGGCAGAAAGTGAGGAAGACCTAAAGAATCTCTTGATTGGGCTGAAGGAGGAGAGTGCAAAAGCTGGCTTGAGACTCAATATCAAGAAAACCAAGATAATGGCAACAGGCCCCATCAGTTCCTGGAAAATAGACGGGGAAGAAGTAGAAGCAGTGACAGATTTTACTTTCTTAGGATCAAAGATCACTGCAGATGGGGGTTGCAGCCATGAAATAAAAAGGCGACTGATTCTTGGGAGACAAGCGATGAGAAACCTGGGGAACATAGTGAAAAGCAGAGACATTACATTGCAAACAAAAATTAGAATAGTCAAAGCAATGGTTTTCCCAGTAGTAATGTATCGATGTGAGAGCTGGACAATTAGGAAGGCTGAACGCAGAAGAATAGATGCCTTTGAAATGTGGTGTTGGAGGAGGGTTTTGAGAGTCCCCTGGACAGCGAGGAGAACAAATAGGTCAATCTTAGAAGAAATTAACCCTGACTGCTCATTGGAAGGTCAAATAGTAAAGATGAAGCTAAAATACTTTGGACATCAAATGAGAAGGGAGGATTCACTTGAGAAGGCATTGATGTTGGGAAAGGTGGAGGGCAAAAGAAGAAGGGGGAGGCCAAGGATGAGATGGCTAGATGGTATTATAGACACAATGGGCACAGAGCTGGGAGGGCTGAGGGGGATGGTAGAGGACAGAGGCGCCTGGAGGAAAATGGTCCATGGGGTCGCAAAGGGTCGGAGTCGACTGTGCGACTGAACAACAACAATACTTTGCAATCAATAATCTTGCTGCCATCACTAACTTATTATGTAGTTCTTTTTTGGATTATACCCATTGAGCATTCTCATATATAGATAAAAATGCAATTTTTGGACAGACAACAATTGTTAAATTTAACATACAGTATCATTCATTCTTTTATAGGCTAATTTCCATAACTTCAAAATTGATTCACACTCCTACCACATCTTTACCTATAACTCCGGACTCCGGAATACATGCCCGCACCTGTCCATACTATCCTGTACTGAGCCGCCCGCACATGCCTTTACCCGGCCTGACCATCGCCAGTGGGGCAACTGCCCCACGAATGCAAACAAAATAAAACAACTTCAATCCCCAATTTCCTCCGTGTGGCTCCAACCCTCAGCCAATCAGGCTGGAGGGTGCTAGCGTATAGAACGCTGAAAAAGCCAGTGCGTGAAAAATAAAATAAAATAACGCCTCACGCAAAGGGAATGCAAAGCCGCCGCAGGCGGACACAGTGCCTCATGGCCTCGCTAACCCAAACCCACAAAAAAAAAACACAACGAGACAACCGCCGTCCTTCTTTCCCAGAGCAATGGGGAGAAGAGGAACTCCCTCTCCTCCCCACTACCACGCCGAAGACACGGCGAGACCACTGCCGGCCTCAAGGTAAGTTGAGCCGGGGGGGGGGGACAAGCAGCAGGCAGCACTTCATCAGAGGAAGCACACTCCCTGGCAAATGATTGGATGCTGCCTTTGTACTACCCACACCACTGTTTCGAGAACTAGCACGAAACAGTGGTGGAGGTAATAAAAAAGCAGCAGTCAGTAATCCACAAGGAAGAGCACCACCCCTTATGGATTGTTGCCTGATGATCCCCCGTTAAATAAGCTAGGGGGAAAGTAGGCAGAGAGGAGAGAACCATCGTGAAGCAGATAGCTCTTCTCTGCCTCCTCCCCCGACTGACCTAACAAACCTTACCAGATGAAGAGTGAGCTGACTGCCGCCTCCTCTTTTTCCTCATCACTGCATCGAAACCTAATTTCGAAAAAGCAATGGGGAAAAGAGGAAACAACAAACAGGCCATTCTTCACCCCACAAAACACAACAACAAAACCAAACAGTTAACCAAAATACCAAGCACTGAAAATAATAAAACACCAGTAAATAAACAAATAATTCAAATAAACCCAGTAAACAACAAAACAATGAACAACAAACTCATCAAAAAAAAACACCCGAAATACCAAAGGCTAATGAAAAATCATGAAAACTCACTAAAAACACCTATCAACAACACGAAAATACCTAACTCAACAAACAATAATATCACAAATTTAAAAAGTAAATGCAGGGGGAAAATGACTACCAGAAGTACCCAAAACATTAAAACACATCTAAAATCCAAAATTAAAACAAAAGAACAAACAGAAACACTTTGGGGGGTTTAAGTAGAAACTCTCTACTTAAAACCCCTAGACCAACACCCCAAAATCAAAACAATAAAAACAGAATAAAAAAATCAAGAGCACTTACCAAACACGTCCTACCTCCATGCCTCTGGAACAAAACTGAACAAAGAAAGACAATCGCAGTACTCTTAATCACAGCCCCACCTAGAGGCCGGAAGAGTATAAAACAGTCAAAAATATTTTTAAAAGAAAAAAAGAGAAAAAATGAATCAAATAAATTTAAAAACCACAAATTCAAATCACCACCACCCAAACCACCCCTAACCAAAAAAAAAAAAAAACACACACACACAAAAACTGCCTGGCAAGGCCGGGCAAAATATGCTAGTATGGAAATAAGTACCTATAGCCAGACCACATTTCCAGCATATAATGGAGCAATTAGAATCCATAGTACAAGTATTCAATTTTACTAATTTACTACTTTTGGCTGTAATACTGCAGTTTAACCACAGTGCCACATGGGCTCTTTTTTTAAAAAATTTTTTATTAGTTTCATTAAAATACATATATCAAACAACATAACAACATATAACACATACAACCCTACACCCCCTACACCCCACACCCAAGTGCTGTACAAGTCGAAAATTGCCAACCAATTTTGTAAAAATACACCAGGATAATACTTATAAATTCACCCAAAATTTACATTCTTCCTGTACAGGTTTTATTCCATCCTTACTTGTCAAACCGTACACTACCCAGGGTCTCCAAATTTGCCAAAATGTATTACTTTTAACTTCTCCCCTTTCCAATTTCATTTCTGATGTTAGTTTATATTTTAAGGCCAACCACCATATCTGTCTATACCATCTTTCTCTACTTATATTCATTTTGTTTTTCCATTCCGTAGCAACTATCTGCCTTGTAACCGAAAGCAGAATGACCAATAATTCCTTTTTATTATCCTCTACATTTATATCTTCAAACTGTCCCAGTACAGTTATTTTCGGATTTAATACTATAATTTTTTCAAAAATGTTACTTATCTCCTGCTCAACCATCTTCCAACATTTCTGCGTATATTCACAGTTCCACCACATGTGAACATAGGTATCCAACTCTTTGTTGCACCTCCAGCACTTATTTGAACCTGCTTTATCTATATGGTGCAGAATAACCGGAGTTAAGTACCACCTCCAAATCAGTTTGAAGTTATGTTCTCTTTCTCTAATTGATAGCTGATTCATTATTCGTTGTTTCCATTTTCTTTTCCATGCATTTTCACTTATCATTATGCTTAGTTCTTCCTCCCATCTGCTCCTTAATAACCTTTGAGCCTCTTCCTTGTTATTCAAAATTTTATATAATTTACCTACCACACCTTTCTTAACTATTATCCCCTTTCTTAAACTATAAATCAGCTCTTCAAACTTTGTTACCTTTCTTTCAATCTGACCTTTGTTTCTTATTTTACTATCCCATTTTTCAACCTGAATTTTGCGGAACCAGTTTAAATCTAACCTTCTATAAATCTCCTCTCTCTTTTGATATGTAGAACCCTTTGAAATCCACTCATTAAATTGCAGTAATTTATTCTGCATTAATTTCTGCTTCATATCTTTCATTCCATTTAATGGGCAATCCGCAAAACCCATCACTTCCAAAACTGGAGAATCCCTTTTTACTAGCTTTTCTTTCAACCCTTTCCAAAATAGGTAAGATTCTCTTAGTGTCCTAGTCCTGATTTGTATCTTCTTATCTTGGATACACAGAAATAAGCTCCCTATGTATTTTCTATATTCAATCTGGTTCATATCTTTAAATTCATCATTATCCTGTACTAGTAAGTTTACTATTCTTTTCAGTTGAAATGCTTTATAGTAGTTTACTATATTGGGAATACCCAGGCCGACATCCTCCTGTCTTTGATACCATAAAGATTTCATTATCCTAGGCCTCCTTCCTCCATTACAAAACTTATTTAGCATTTTTTTGCCATTCCTTTAATTTTTTATTACATATTTTTAAAGAAAGTTTTCCTATAACAAAATTCAGTTTAGGTAAAATTTTCATCTGCCCTATACTAACTCTCATGAACCAGGATACCTTCAGTTTATTAAGCTTGGCTATACTTAACTTTAAGTCTTGCCTTAACTTATCCATATTTATCTTTTAAAGTTCTTTAATATTCTCTGTTATATGTATTCCCAAATATTTCAAACCATTTTTATACCTATTTTATACCGTTTATTGATCTCTTCCTTCTCTTTTTGATTATAATTACAAGCAATTGCTTCTGTCATTTCCCAGTTGATTTTCAAGCCAGATATGTTTTCAAACCTATACAAATGATCTTGGACTCTACCAATTGAGTTCTTCGCGTCCTTTAGTACTAGTAGCGTGTCATCAGCAAACATACTTACTTTTTGACCTCTTAAACCCTCGATGTCCTGATCTCTTCTGATGGCACTAGCTATAAGCTACATAGTCAACACAAACAATAACGGAGACAAGGGACAACCTTGTCTTGTCCCTGCCGTTATTTCAATGTTCCTGGTATACGAGTCGTTCACCTTTTTTTTTTGTGATTTACTATACAACTGTTTAATTACATGTTGGAACCTTCCTCCAAAGTCCATTCTCTGTACTATTGTTTGTATCATTAGCCACTGTACAGAATCAAACGCTTTAAATAAATCTAGTGAAAGAATACATAGTTTAGTTTTCTCCCTTTTCGCTACTTATAAAATGTTGATAATTCTTTCTATGTGCTCTCCTAACTGTCTTCCCTTGAGAAAGCCCACCTGGTCCCTTTGTATATACTTTCCTATAAATCTGCTCAATCTATTGGCCATCACTGCCGTGAATAATTTGGCATCCTGATTTAGCAGAGAAATCGGCCTATATGAATCTATTCTTTCTGGATCCTTGTTTGTTTTCGGGATTAATACTATTACTGTATTGATTTATTCTAAGACTCTGGAACCTTCCCTCCATCTAAGATATAATTATATAAAATACATAGCTTTGGGGTAATTATTTCTCTACATGCCTTATAAAAGTCGGTCATAAACCCATCCTCACCAGATTTCCCTGGTTTAAGTTTTTTTATCTCTGTAACTTTATCCTCCATTATTTGTTTATGTATCTCTTGAAGCCTAAGCGTTGTTTCTACATCTAACTGCCTTTCCAATTCTTTCAGATCAATAGGTCTTGCTGCATATAGATCACTAAAAAACTTTTCTACTATTACTAATTTCTCCTCAGTTTTGACCTTACAATTTCCCTTATCATCTATTAATACTTTTAATTCCCTCCTAATTCTCTTATCTCGGGCAGCTTTGGCAAGTCTTTTAGAACTTTTATTGCAAAACTCAAAATTATCTCTGTCTAAATAAATCAAATCCCTTTTTACTTTTTCTAAATCATGACCTATGAGTTCATTTCTCAACTTCAACAAATTCTGATATACTTCTTCCTTCTGTCCTTTAGCATGTTCTGTTTCTAAACATTTTATCTCCTTTTCTAAACTCTCCAATTTTGACTTCCTTTGCTTGTTTACCATTATCGCTTCTTTAATACAATCTCCTCGAAATACTGCCTTTATAGCATTCCACAGTATATGCGTCTCAACCTGCCCTGTATTGTTTAGATTCCAGTTTTCTTGCCATTTTATTTTAAGATTGTTCAATATCTTCTTTATTAAATGCGTATCAAATCTCCAATGCCTTTGTTTATTATTGCCCTGTTTAAACTGTAATTCTACTTTTACCATCGCGTGGTCTGATTCCCTAATCATTCCAATTTCTGTATGCTTCAAATTTCCAACCAAGTTGTTTGAGACCATCATGTAGTCAATTCTCGAATATGTTTTGTGAGTTTGGGAAAAGAAAGTATAAGCACGCTCAGTTCCTTTAAAAACCCTCCATGTATCTTTAATCCCCAGACTCTCATTCCAATCTTCTAACCCTAACTCTTTGTTGTCCTTCTTACATTAACATTTGTGGAGGTATCTAGAGCAGATGCCATTAAACTGAAGTCCCCTCCAATTATCATATTCTGGGTGTCATCTTTTTGTAAAATTAACCTTATTTTTTCTAGATACCCTCTTGTGCTTGATTTGGAATGTAAATGTTAACTAGAGTTATTGCTTCCTCCCCTATCTTACCCTCTACTAACAAAAATCTCCCCTCATCATTTTTCACAATTTTAACTATAGAAAATTTTAGGGGTTTTTTTGGAAATAAGAATAGCAACGCCCTTTGCTTTGGAAGATCCAAATGACTTCTCATATATATCAATCCACCCCAGGTAAAGATTATTAGCAGTATCCATTTTTTGATGTGTTTCTTGCAAGAATAGGATTCTGGTTTCTCCTTTTTAAATGCATTTTCAATTCTCTTTCTCTTTATCACCATCTCTTAACCTTTAACATTCCAGGACATTATCTTCAATACAGTTGACATAAGTAAACATGAACGAATTAACTATTATGAAATCAGAAAATATTTCAACTTTACACTAAATTGTGATTTGACACACTTGTTCCTTCCCACCACCCACCTCCTCTAAACTAAAACTTAGCTCTCAGCTGCCCCACAGGCACCCACCTTCAAGTGAAGAAGTTTGAGAGGATTGGGACTTCCCTGATGACAGATTCCCACCCCTTAACTGAGTGGGATTAAGATGAACAAAACCTGCTCCTACTTTCGCAACAAATCTAATAGAAATTACTTGCTGTTTCAACTTTATTCACCCATCTAAATATACATAAATCAAACTTATTAGTATACCCTTTAGTATCTCTGGGCAAAATTCAATTATTGGAGAAATGATAAAATATAGCAATGACATGGGCTCTTTAAAAAAAAAATCTGTAAAATTAATTCATTCAATAGATTATTCCATAATTTTGTATTTATTTCCCTTCTGTTGTGTATTGAATGAAATAGTTCCACCATTTTATGTTCTCCTCAGTTTCTTAGTAGCGTGAGATTGGGGTTTGCGCCATTTTACTCCGAGAAGTACGATCGAGATCAAGTCCTCAATCACCCCAATCTCTCCTGAGTTCCTTCAAACAATCCTGATAATGCCCGCCAAAATGTATCTTTCCATACCTGTATATAAGTCGCTGGAGTGCAGTTAAAATTGTGTTCTTAACCCTGTAATAAAGTTATGTATTTGGCCCATATTGCTGTCTGCTGTTCATTATTTCAAGAACACTAAACCTTCCAAAACTCTTATCAAAAATTCTTGATGATATCCTAACTCAACCAATATCTTGTAAATTTTGCTTATTTTCCTTTTCATTATCTTATTTTCTTTTTCTTTCTCTCTCTGAACTAAAACTTCATCAAATGTCATTAATTCCCTACATGCATGATTCCTTTTCTTCCATTCACTAGTCCACTGATCTAATTGTAACATATTAATCCATGTAAACCTTTCCCCTTCTAAATTTGCTCCAATTTTTTCTTTAGAACTCATTTCTCTATCCAATCTCCTAATCTTATTTTGTTTTTGTTTTTTCATATTTTCTGTAAACACCCTTTTAGCCTGTCTGGGAAACTCTCCAGCTTTGATGATTTAAATGTCCTATAATCATCTAATTGGAATTGAAGGGGAAATAATAATAATTTTGTGCCAGAGATTACTCTGGGTTGAAAGGATTTTTGCTGAAGAAACTCTGCTCGAGGGATGCCCAAATGAGGCTCCTTTCATATCCTTTCGTATCAACGCCTGACCTTTCTGTCTCTATACTCAGTGTCTTAATCACTAAACCTGGGGAGCTGCCAGAGGGGAAATTAACAGATTATTTTACTATACTTACTCCATAAAATATTATTTTGTAAACAATTTTTAAAGAAAGGATTTTCTATCCCTTTCAACATTTCCTTTATTTTTTCTAAAAGGTTTACGTTCAATGTTACCATCTATCTCCTGCATGTCCTTTATTAAGTTGTCAGAGGAGTACAAAATATCAGATATATATTTCAATTGGTTAGCTATATGAGAAGACCTAACCCTCCATTTATATTTATATCACAGTTTATAATTAACCCTAGCTCTTTCATCACAATTAAAAATTTGTTAATCAAATCCTGCCATTCCTTTAAGTACTCCTCCCTTATCATTTTTGATAACATCTGAAATAATATATATATATATATATATAATTTTCCTGTTACATAGTATAATTCTACCAACTATGATGATCTAAACTTCCTATAATCATCTATTTTATTTCTAATTTCTTATGCCAAATTATATTTTTTAAACCTTGCAATTTTCTAATATATATGCCTAGATATTTAGCAACTTTTCCTATCTTAATATCCAGTTTTCCTTAATCTTCCTTTCCACCTTCTTATTACAACTGAAAAATATCTTCTCAATTTCTTTCTAGTTTATATGCAATTCTTATTTCCACAAACTCTTCCAAATGTAATTTTACTCACTTCATAAATTTAAGAGGATCCTCTATTGTGAACAATGTGTCATCCAGAAATAAATATATTTTATTTTTATCTTTTTGACCTATACCCATTAAATTATCTTGCCTAATTGCATTCACCAACAGTTCTTGAACTAAATGAAGTAATACTGAGGTGAAAGGACATTATTATCTTGTACTTGGCCTAGAGAAATTTCTTCTGTTATTCCATCATTTCACTAATATTTAATATTTTCAACACACAGTGGTACCTCATACAATGATTTTAATTCATTCCACAGGGCTCATTGTTGTTCAAAACAATTGCTATACGATACATGCATCGTATAGCGATTTTCCCTATGGGATGCATCATACAACAATTTTTTTCTAAGTGGTTTTTCCCATTGAAAAATTCTTGCATGATTTTTTCCATAGGGAAAATTGTTATGCAGGATGCCATTTTCCTCCCAAAACCTAATTGTTATGTGATTTCGTTGCTATACGGGGCAATTGCTGCATGAGATTTCACTGTACTTTCATTTTGGATATTTAACTGTATTTCTTCAGCTGCTTGTATGTTACTGGTTTCTATAAATTTGGTTTTGTTAACAATCCTCTGTGTACCATGTTCATTATTTACTTAATTCACAGAAATCCTAGAGTAGGGTCATTGCCTTAGTGGGGCTTTGGTGAGTCAACACTTATATATGTTCCACTTCCACTAATTCAGTTGGCTTGCTCTATTTTGAAATTACTACTGGATTTCAGCCATTTATTATACAGAATAACATTTGCAGACCACCTACATTGCCAACTACCAGTACTGTAACTTCTTCCAACTAGAGGTTGTTGATAACTTTTCTGTGGAAAAAGATATTATCATTTTAGGCAGCAAGTGCTCCTTTGAAGATGTTGCCAGGATACAAACTGAAAAGTAGTGAGGACAAGTCGTTTTCATGCTCATCCTTCTACCTTTATGTGCTCTATCATCTGATTTTCAACATCCATCACACATATTTGTTGCATGCACAGGTTAAGTATAAGATTATTGATTGAATCTAAAGTCTTATTTGCCAACAACACACCTGTTTCCCATATCGGACTTTGTTGAAGGTTGTCTTTTGGTTGACAAAGTAAATGTACTGTACACATTCATTCATACCTGTCAAGTTTTGGGAAATTTCTGTCAAACCCCTGTATTTTACACTCTTTCCCGCCATCATCCCATATTAGTTAGACTGCAATTAGACTGGAGTTAGATTGGAGGCCAGCACAAGATAAACATAGCTGTCCAGTTTCCCGTTTTGGCCAGGAAATTTCCCTTATTTGACAGAAATTTCCCCAAACTTGACAGGTATGCATTCATTTACATCTCGCAGCATCTCCCCCAAAGTAAATATACACAGATAATGTTTCCCTGGTTTGACATCCTCCTCTAAATCCAGCACATAGGTCACATGCACCTTTGTTTATCTTTCTTGTAAATTGTGTCATGAATTATCTTTAAGAAAAATTTAATCAAATGACTCACTTAGTTTATCATTCTATAGACAACACAAGTCTCGCTACTTTCCTTTTTGGTGATGTAATCAAGAATGATTTCACCCAATTTTCAAAACTCTACAGATTTCATTGAAAATATTCACTAAAACATCTAATTCACCATCTTTCGTTAACTTTAATACTTTTGTAAAAACTTAAACAAAACCAGAGAGTTTGCTGGGGTTTCTTAGTTCTACGGCATTTTAGATTTCTAGATTTCTGATCCAGTATCAACATCTAGTACAGGAGTTCTCAACCTTTTTAAGCCGGGGGCTGGGTCACGTTCCCTCAGACAGCTTTGAGGAGGCAGATGGCCATTTTGCCCTTCCTCCACCACATGGCACTTCTGGGTGCGATGGTGGCAGTGCGGGGGGGGGGGGGGCACATGAAATGGCTCCACAGGCCACATCTGACCCACGGACCTCAAGTTGAGAATCCCTGATCTAGTGCAACAAATAGTTTTCATCTCTTATCTTCAAACAGCTCTCTAAAGTATTCACTCTATGCTTTTACCCTTGTTGTCACATTATTCAGAGAATTATAACTATCCATCAGTATTCAGCATTATCATTTGCTTAATATTGTTTGCTTAATATACCTGCTACTTCTAATGACTGCCTTTTCCAGTAAATTAAAGGATTTGTGAATCTTCTGTAATGTTTCCATTGTTTGGATGTCACTTTTCTTTAGCTTCACTATTATTTTTCAAATGTTCCTGTGTTGTTCTCTCTATTCTATGTATATTCTCTTTAAGTTCCCAGTTTTGTCCCTCCATCATTTTATTTATTATGTTCTTGCTTCTATTTACTGTTTCTACATTTCAAAATTTAAGTTAACTATATTGGGCAAAAGCCAGTGTGATGTAGGAGATAGACTGGTGAACTAGATCTCAAGAGGCCTGCGTCTAAATCTCCACTCAGCCATGGAAACTCGGTGGGGTGTGGATCTGATAAAGCTATTCCTTAAATTTCTCACTTATATTGAAAGCCCTATTAGGGTTGCAGTAAGTTGACTCTGACTTGACAGCAAAACTGTAGTGATGGCCGGATTATGATCTGAATTTAAAAGCAGTTCCAAGGACAGTTTTCATGTATTTAACACTGATTTACTACCATCATGTTTTTGACTCATTTCAATCTTGTTACGATTTCCACATATGCAACCTCCATGTTGAAAGCCTCCCACCCCCTCAATTCACGTTCCTGGTCCGTACTGTACCCAAAATCTCTGTAGCCTCCTTTCCTCACATTAGCATTAGGTAAAGGTAAAGGTAAAGGTCACTCTTGCTTGAAAGCCAGTCATATCTGACTCTAAGTTTCAATGTTCATCTCTGTTTACAGTCAAAGAGCCAGCACTGTCTCCATTTGCAGATGTTTCCATGGACATGTGACAGGCACGGAACGTTGCTTACCTTCCCACACTTCTAATCCAAACACAAAGCAACTGTCATGGCTGCTTTTGACAAATGTGGATTTGTTTGTTTGTTTTGGGCCTACCAAGCCATTTTAACTGATGTCCATATGTAATGGTCAACAGACGAGGTCGGACCACAATGTAGGTGAAAACAGCAAAGACTTTTATTTCTGTTAGCAGAGGTCTCAGTGGAATCACTTCCAAAGCCTGAGCACTGAATGCACTGTGAATTAGCTTTTTATACCATCTTCAAGTTCAAGAAAAATCCATTTCCATATATGGTAACAAACAAGCTCCTTGGTCAATTTTGGAGGCAAACCTTCTGTGCCAGCCTCTGAGCCAATGGGAAACTGCTTTTTTAAAAAATTCTCCTTTTCTTTGACCCTACCTTACATAGTCTTTGTTCTGCTCATACCTGTCAAGCACGGCTCCGGAAAATATGGGACCTGCGCAGAACCCTTCTGCGCAAAGCACTGAAGGGTTCTGTGCAAAGCAGTGAAGAAGAACTGGGTTATGGTTTCCTTACGATCGTCTTCTTCTGCTGTATCTGAATCCAAATATTGGCTCTCCTCTTGGCGATCAGCCATGAAGATTGCATACCTGTCAAGCGCGTCTCCGGAAAATACGTGAACTACGTGCATGCACAGTAACTACTTTCCCTGCCGGTCAAATTATAGGATGGTGGTGGGAAAGTGGAGGAAGCAGTGGGGAAATACGGGAAATCCTGGCCAATCCAGGATACTTGATAGGTATGGTTCTGCTTCTCAATAACTTCTGAACAAGGCTTACAAAAAAGAGCCAAATTTTGCATTTCTTCTCCTTTTCAAAAATAACATTCACTTTTGCAGTCTGTGGCTCCACTTTTAACAGAAATAGTTTGTACATTTGTCATTATGTGCCTTCTTTGTACCCTGATTTATTATCGCTTTTTTAAAAGCTTTGTCATATTCAAAATAAGTGTTCTAGATATTCATCTCCACAGAGTTCATTACAAAGTATGATCTTTAAAAGATCAACACATATTCTCAAAATAAACTGAATTGTGATCTTACATTTGAAGGCAATTATCATTTTTTTGGTTCCCGAGAGTTAAGTAAACAGTTTTGTCTAATAATATCACAGTTTTGAATTTAAACTAACCTATATACGATCCCCTTCTTTGTGTTTATAGTGCATGCTAATACAGATGATGATGAGGCCTTTATGAAGTATTCCACTGCATCATAATTTTTCAAACAATGCTATTACAAAGTGGGAACAGACCAAAAGCAACCCTTCTTGCTGTCAGGGCTCCTTCCAGTTGGAATTTCTAATATTGCGAAGTGGCTTAATAAGCGAATGCCTTGGGATATCAGCTAAGCTTTTTCTGTTCCTTGGCAGAGAGGCAGTTTAGTGTTCAAGAACCAAGACAATAGAAACAGCCCAAGTCTGGCTTAACTCATCTTTATTGCATGATGGTCAGGGGGAACATGTGGTAATGGCGGACAAACAGCTTATTATATACAGTGGCTATACATTTGAATGTGGCTCCTCGGTAGCTCATTGGCTACTGTCTGCGTGACGTCACCCTTAGTCACGCCCTTCTTGTCCAGGTGAGGCAGTGGCGGGAATCTTCCCGCGGCTGTAGGTATTTGGAGAATTTGTACCGTGTGAGCTGGACGCTCGCTACTGCCCCCAGTGGTCACTAGCTCGCGTCCTAATACAGAAGGTTACAATGTTACTTTTAGAGATTGTTACATTCACTCATTTGTGTGATTGCATTTACTTAAAGGCACATTACAATCCATACACAACACCCCTCCCCCCTAGGATGAGACGAAGTCTCTCATCCAATGTGGTTTATTGCATGAGCGTTTTGGGCGTAAGGCTGGCTGGCTTATCCCGGGGGAGCTATCGCTTCTGTGTTCCCTGGGCTCCTGTCCTGCAACAGGAGAGGGAGACTCGTTAGCGACTTGCTGCAGTTCTGCAGCTTTTGGGGTGGGGTAAACTCCATTGTGGGGAAACCGGGGGCATTGGGGGCTAACGAAAAACCCCGCTCCTTGCTTGGACGGGTGGGGGACCACTCCGAAAAACTCCCCCGGTTTTGTAACTCAAAGTCAAACTCCTGTTCCGGGATATCTATGGGGGCATCCTCCAGGATATCTGCGGGGACAAACTTATTCCCTTCCCCCCTTGGTGGGGACCGCCAGTCCCCCTCTTCTCCCCCTTGGCCTAAACAGGTGGGGGAGAACCCTAACACTGAGTTCTGATGTGCAAACCGCGCCCTGACTACCAGGAACCCATCGCCAGAGTTGGTCTGCATGTCACCTCCAGAGTAGACCCGTGCTGGTCTCAACGCAGTACGACACAGGTCCCGTTTGGCCAATGACTACCCCGGGACCCAGGCTGGTCCTGCGGTTGCGTAGTTTCTGCAACTCTTGGTGCCCACTATCCCTGACGCCAGTGGTGTCACCCTATAACCCAGCAGGAATTGGCATAACTGTAGATTCAGGTCCCCGGGGCCCATGCGCCTCAGTGCTTCCTTTGTTGTACGTACGAGGTGTTCTACCTGTCCATTTGTTGCTGGGTGAAAAGGTGCAGAGGTGATGTGCCGGATGGCGTTTATGTCAATGAATGCCTGGAACTCGGCGGACGTGAAACTACTCGCATTATCACTCACAAGCACATCGGGTATACCGAATGAACTGAACACCTTGCGCAATTGCTTTATGGTTACAGCTGATGAGGTGTTTGCCATTGGGATAACTTCTAACCACTTGGAGTAAGCATCCACTATAAGGAGGAAAAATGAACCTCTGAAAGGACCTGCGAAATATATGTGCAGGCGAGACCACGGCCCTTTGGCTGCATCCCATTCTCTGTGCGGAAGTCGGGACTCTTCGGGCCAAGAGCTTTGGCAACTCTTGCAAGTGCTCATGTCAGCATCTAACTGGGGCCACCAGAAATAGCTCCTGGCCAAAGCCTTGGAGCGGACAATCCTCGGATGGCTGACGTGCAGTAGCTTGAGCACCCTTGCTCTCAAAGATTCAGGGACGACCACCTGCTGGCCCCAAAGGAGGCAACCCCTCTCCGTGGACAGTTCTTTCCTCTTCCTAAAAAATGGGTCAAATTCTGCCGCTGGGGAAGACGTTGGCCACCCTTTTTGCATCCATGAACTCACTAGGGCCAAAGTCTTATCCCTCCCTGTCGCTTTGGCGATTTCCGCGGGTACTATTGGGTGTGAATCCAGAACCTCTATCAGGAGCACTTGGTGATCTTGTTCCACTTCACACGCGGGGTTGCCCACGTGAGGCAGAGGTGACCTCGAGAGTGCGTCCGCATGGCTTATGTCCTTTCCGGGGCGATAAACCAGCGTGCTCTGGTACGCGTTTAGAAAAATGGCCCATCTCAGCATTCTGGGGGACAGAATCTGCAGTGTGGGCTTGTCTGCGGTGAAAATGCCCAGCAGGGGCTTGTGGCCAGTCACGATGGTGAAAGGGCGACCATATAGAAAGTCATGAAACTTCTTTGTACCAGCGATTATTGCAAGTGCCTCCCTGTCTGTCTGTGCATAGTTACGCTCTGTCTTTTGACAGGGATCTGGAGTAGAATGCCACTGGGGCTTCCCGTTCGCTTTCCAACACGTGGCACTGGTGAGGCATCGCATACCAGAACCACTGGCTTCTTGGGATCGAAATGGGTCAGGATGGCCTCTGAGGATAAAAGTTGTTTCAGCTCATTGAATGCTCTCTCTTGACTCTCGCCCCATCGCCAACCCTCGTCCTTCTTTAATAATCGATGAAGTGGCTCCGCCACCAATGCCTTCCTAGGCAGGAAGGAATGGTAAAAATTCAGGAGCCCCAGGAATGATTGCAACTCGGGTTTTGTGGTGGGGCGAGGAGCATTTTGAACAGCGGTCACCTTTGACTCAGAGGGTTTTATACCAACTGAGGTTACCCAGAAACCTAGGAACTCTACCTCTTTTGCAAAGAACACAAATTTGTCTTTACGCAGCATCAAACCCGCTTTCTCGAATACGGTCAGTACCCTGTCTAGCCTTTCGGCCAGTTCTGACTCGCTTCCCCCCATTATCAAAACGTCGTCAAAGTATGGCAAGACCCCCTCCAAACCCTTCAAAAGTCACTCCATTAATGATTGGAAGATGCCTGGAGCCAAATTTACGCCAAACTGTAGGCGCGTCTTCCTTAAAAGCCCCTTTGTGGGTGACTATCGTCTGCACAGCAGCTGCAGCTGGGGTTACCGTAAGTTGCTGGTAAGCCTGCGCCAGGTCTAACTTCGCAAAACACTTTCCCCCATGTAACCTGGCCAATAAGTGGCTGACTACCGGCACCAGATACACATTTGGGCGTATTGCCTTGTTGATGGTGCACTTGTAATCAGCGCAAATTCGAACCTCCCCATTAGCCTTTAGCGCTGTTACAATAGGAGTTTCCCACTCTGCAGAATCGACTGGGACTAGAATTCCCTGGCCCACCAACTTGTCCAGTTCTGCCTCTATTTTGTCCTTTAGTTCAAAAGGCATCCTTCGTGGTTTGAGCCTTATCGGCCGGATCTCCGGGTCCAGGTCGAACGCAACTGGGGGCCCCTTGAATTTTCCGAGTCCTTTCTTGAATACCTCGGAATGCGCGTTACACACTTCCTGTATTAGATCAGTTCTGACAGTATGCACACCCCCTATGAACAATCCCAGGGGCTTAAACCATTGTGTCCCCAGGAGGCAACAGGCCCCCTCCTTGAGAATGACCAGAGGGAGCTCCAGGGCGTGTTGCTTGTATTGCACCTTGAATTTTCCCACCCCCAACACTGGAATGCTTTTTCCCTGCACGTCTCGCAAAGTAGACTTCAGTGTTTTAAGCTTGGGCCGCACGTTGGGGGAAATTCGCAAAAACTCCCTCTGGGAAATAATGGAATAAGAGGAACCCGAGTCTATCTCCATCTTAACAGGGAACCCTTGCAACAGTACCTCAACAAAGTAATGTGGGTGTCCCAAGGACACGCTTTGGACAGCTGCGTTGTCATTGCTGGGGACTCGCCGGTACACTCCATGTCCTTGATGTCGCTGTCGTCAGAGGCTCGGCCCACGCCATCCTGTTTCCTCAAGGGCCGGCCGCCATCCTTCCTTGGGGTACAGTCTGCTGAGCCCTTGTGCTCTCCACGCCGCCACCTGCAAACCTTGGCGATGTGGCCCCGCCGTCCGCAGTTGTGGCACTCGGCCTTCTGGAACTTGCTACGGTCATGGGACGCCCCGCAGCCATCGCAATGTTGGCCATCCTTCCGCACCTTCCGGATGTCCTCATCCTCGCTGCTCTCCGTGGAGGAGTGTGGCGCCCGCCTGGCCGCTTGCATCGGAGCTGCTGCCCTGTCGGGTTGTGGGGGCCTTGTTCTGAACCCCTTAACCCCGGCTCTCATGGCTTCTGCTGCCTACGCTTCCTTCAGGACCTCTTGTAATGTTTGGGGTGGCTCTTTGTTCATCAGCTTCCGCTGGGTCTCCTCGTCCCACAGGCCGCACAGCATACAGTCCCTGAGGGCGATTTCTAGGTTCTCCCACTTGCATGGGCCTGCAGCCAAACGGAGGGCCGCTGCAAAGGCAGCCACGGACTCACCAGGGGACTGCACCCTCTTCCAGAAAGTGTCCCGGGCCGAGAACATCGAGACCGTGGGCTGGAAATGGTCCCACAGAGCTTTCAGGAGCTGTTTAACTGGGACCTCATCTACCTTTCTTGGAGACACCAGGTCCACCAAAATCTTCATGGTCGGGAAACCGAGCATCCTGATGAGGGTGGCTCTTTTCTTCCCCTCGTCTGAGATGTTGGACACCATCAGTGTGCTTTTGAAATCCATCTCGAACAGTTCCCATTCCTCCGGTTTGTTGATGTCGAAACTGGTCTGTGTTGTCTTGATTCCGTGGGAAGCCATTATCCCACCTTCGTTGCCAATTTAGTGTTCAAGAACCAAGACAATAGAAACAGCCGAAGTCTGGCTTAACTCATCTTTATTGCATGATGGTCAGGGGGAACATGTGGTAATGGCGGACGAACAGCTCATTATATACAGTGGCTATACATTTGAATGTGGCTCCTCGGTAGCTCATTGGCTACTGTCCGCGTGATGTCACCCTTAGTCACGCCCTTCTTGTCCAGGTGAGGCAGTGACAGGAATCTTCCCGCTGCTGTAGGTATTTGGAGAATTTGTACCATGTGAGCTGGATGCTCGCTACTGCCCCCAGTGGTCACTAGCTCGCGTCCTAATACAGAAGGTTACAATGTTACTTTTAGAGATTGTTACATTCACTCATTCGTGTGGTTGCATTTACTTAAAGGCACATTACAATCCATACACAACAGGCAGGAGAAGTGATTTTTTCTTTCAGACTGCAGAAAACCATTACTGATGTGCTTCATCAGTTATATAATGTTTAAAACTTTCTTTGTCCTGTCTGAAGAGCCAGTTGAGAAACTGCCTGCAACTAAATCTGTGTTCGCCCAATTGCCTTCTTGTGCTTGGGTGGTCTGGGTGGGCACTTGAAGCCATCTGTTTTATCCCCAGCCTCATCAGCTCCAACCACTCTCTCCACAATGTTTCTATGAGGCAGTGGGCTAGTCTTCTCAGTGAACGCATAGCTGGCACCAGTGTGATGCTTCTCAAAACTATGAGCCCTGCTCAGGACAGTCTGCAAGCTTCTCCTATATCTTGAGCTCACCCATCATGGCCAACCTTCTTGCTCCTTCTTAACCAAGAGCTGCCACTGTCCTGTCCTCTCTCTTCTTTTGTTGCTTCTTGGCTAACACTGCCAGATGGGCAGGGCAGCGTTGAACATAGACAAGCATGTTGGACTCAAGACAGGGAGCAAGTGGACATCATCCTATGCTTTGCTTCCAAAGACACATTGGTTTGTTAGTTTTTCTACTGCCTCCTGAGTTTGCTACCAGCTTGGAGAAGGCCTGGGAAGTAAACAAGGCAGGGAATTGTTTAGTTAGCTGGTGTGGAGAAGCCTGGAACCACCTATCTCTGTTAGGCACTTACTTTCCTGGTTTGACAGTTTGACAGTTAGGGTTGCTTAAAATCTACATGCCATTTAGATGCAAGGATCACACAAGATGGTACATTGCAGATTCACCCAACCTCCAGTGACCCTATTTAGCCAACACAAATCCACACCCATAGAGCCTTTCTGATACACCTTAAGATAATTTTCCCCCTTCGCAGGAGCAATGCATTTCAGAAGAGATGCTTCACTGACTATGAACTTATATTAGAGTACACAGTGTACACTACTTTGCATACAACTGTTGATTAAAGTCAATAAATGGGACGTGCAACAAAAGACTGCATGTAAACTTTGACTTGATCCACCTTTGTACAGTAAAAATTATTTCCTTAATTATCTCCTTTTTTTGGATATAAATTTTTATTAAGCAAATGTTATATACAAATTATATGACAGTTACACTCGCTTAAGCAATAAATCATACAACACAAAACAATTAGACATGTTTAAGAACCCACCCATGCTGTATCTCCTTCTTTTTGAGAGTGAAAATGATTCATTCTTGCTAGTGGCTTCTGTACACCTGTACAAAATATTCAGAATTAAACATGCATTAACTGGACCCATTTCAGTCAGGGTTCAGGCCCGGTTATGGTACCGAGACGGCATTGGTCGCTCTCATGGATGATATTTGGTGGGAGCGGAATGGTGGCAACCCTTCTGTCCTTCCTCTTCTTGATCTCTCAGTGGCTTTCGATACCATCGACCACGGTATCCTTCCTGGCTGGCTCCGAGGGTTGGGGGCCCATGGCAATTTGTTGTCCTGGTTTTCCTCATTTCTGACAAGCCGGACTCAGTCGGTGTCTTTAGAGAGTGGGCAGTCCAGCCCTAGGTTGCTCCCTTGTGGGGTACCTCAGGGTTCAGTACTCTCACCTCTATTGTTTAACATCTACATGACACCACTGGGTGAGATCATTCGTTCCCATGGGGTGAGGTATCATCAGTATGCAGATGATACCCAGCTGTACATCTCAGCCCGTGGGGACCCGAGTGATGCTGTCAAAGTCCTGACCAGGTGTCTGGAGGCTGTTCGGGTCTGGATGGGGCACAACGGGCTACAACTGAATCTTGGCAAGACTGAGTGGCTATGGATCAGGGGCCCTGTGATTTCCCGAGAGCTACCATCTTTGGTCCTGGCTGGGGCATCTTTGCCCCAGTCAGATCCGGTGCGTGATTTGGGGGTTCTCCTGGACTCATGGCTACTGTTCGAGGAGCAGGTGGCAGCCGTGGCTAGGGGTGCCTTTGCACAGCTTCGTGTCATCTACCAATTATACCCGCTCTTGGACCGAGGCTCCTTGATCATGGTCACTCACACTCTGGCCACCTCCAGATTGGATTACTGTAATGTGCTCTACTTGGTGCTGCCCTTGGTGACCATCCGGAGGCTTCAGTTGGTCCAGAATGTGGCTGCTCAGGTGGTGATGGGGTGTGGGCATTATGCGCATGCCTCATCGCTGCTTTGGGAGTTGCACTGGCTTCCGGTTTGCCTCCAGGTGCAATTCAAGGTGCTGGTTTTGATCTTTAAAGCCCTACATGGCATTGGTCCGGGGTCCTTAAGAGACCGCGTTACCCCAAGGTGGTCAGCACGTCCTACTAGGGCAGACAGGAGGGGCTCAGTGGTGGTCCCACCTGTGAAAGAAGTCCATCTCAGTGGGGCCAGGAAGAGAGCCTTCTCCGTGTCTGCTCTTGCCCTGTGGAACCTTTTACCACCAGAATTGCGTCTCCAGTCGGATCTTCTCCCCTTCAGAAAAATGTTGAAGACTTGGCTATGTCAGTGGGTTTGGGGCATGTATGACTCTTCTGTACAAGCCCGCTGGCTTATTTAGCCTCTCGAGGGATCCTGTTATCCACTGTTAATACATTTGTCTGTTGATTGTTTTTTGCCATTTTATGCTGGGTGGGGGAGGGGGAGGGTGTTTTTTAGCTACTATCTGATTAGTTTTATGTGTTTTAATGTTGTTTTTAGTGGGTTGGGTTGCCATTTTTAAACGGTTATTGTTTTATCTGTTGTTATATTGTATTTTATATATGTTGTTAGTCACTCTGAGTGATGTTTCTCATCAGGAGGGCAGGATAAAAATGTATAAATAAATAAATAAATAAACTGTAGCCTTGGAGCATGTGTGTAATTAGCTTCACAAAGTAACAACAACAACTGGAGAAAATCACAAAATATCATGATTTTCAAATTGAAGTTGAGTGTTTACAGTGGAATAAATCTGTTGTTGTATTGCCTTTGGAGCAATACCTAAAGGACTGCCTAGATATTGGATTTATTGGACTTGAATATACTAACTTTACTAGGAAATGCCTATATACTTAGACATTACCTTAACCCTTCTTAGGTCCTTGGTTAGGTCTTGAACTGTTAATTTTACATCCGTCTTTGACTGTGAATCTAATGGTAGATTTTGATGATGATGATGATGATGATGATGATGATGATGATGATGATGATGATGATGATGATGATGATGATGATGATGATAGGAATGCAGAGCTGGAAGGGACCCAATGGATCATTGAGTACAATTCTTTCAAAGGAAACATAGTGGAAAAACCAAACTCCCAACCTCTGGCTCCACAGACAGATTCCTAAACCACTGAGCTATCCAAAGCAAAGCAAAAACAATCACACATATACTGCCCCAAGCACTTAGTGTAGGGATGTCAAACCTTGGCACTCCAGCTATTTTTGGACTTCAACTTCCAGAAGCCCAAGTCAGCACTCCTGCTGATCAGGACCTCTGGGAACTGAAGTTCAAGAACATCTGGAGTGTCAAGGTTCGCCATCCCTGGCTTAGTGCAACCTCTGGGCAGTTCACAAGTTAATTAGCATTTTGCCCCCAACATGCTGTGCACTCATTTTACTGGTCTAGGAAGGACAGAAGGCTGAGTCAATCTTGAGCCTTGGTCATGATTGAACTTACAATCTTTTGGTTGCAGTACAGCAGTTTAGCCACTGTGTCACCAGGGCTCTATCCAAGAACACACATGATTTTAGCACAGGAATAGAAGTTTGACACAAGCTATATTTTGCTTAAATTATGAAAGCCATGCCCCCTCCTAGCACAGAGGTTGGCAATCTGGGCTTCATACCCAAATGGAGGAAAATATTAAAACACTTCCTCACTGTGGTGTGATGGGCAGATTCTTGGCAACAGGAAGATTCCTTTACATGCTTAAAATTGAAAACTCCTTCCAGGTCCCCCAACCTCCTAGACCCGGTGAGGATTGCTTGTTCAGTGTACATATTCAATCCCCTTTAGGTGCTTCTTTGCTTGTATTCATTCTTTTTTGTTCTGTTTCTAACAGTCTCAAAACCATATGTTTCTCTTGTTTCTGAACATTATATAAAGACAATGGAGTTTAGAATTAATATAGCTAAAGAAATCTGAATGAATGGAATCAGTTTCCATAGCCTTCAGGCAATACTGTAACACTGAGGCTACTAGATGAATCTATTAGGTCTCGTCTCTAGGCTCCCATAGATAGAAGTGAATCATTTGAAGTGGGATCTAGTGTTATAAACTCTGGCTTCTGATAATATTTAGTTGATAACTTAAACACATTTCTTCTCCCTCTGCTTCCTAAAAGCCAGAGCAATGGTTTTTAAAAATTGGCATTAAAAAAAAGAATCAAATCCTATTCTCCTTCTCTAACCACCATCATATCAAAATATTGTCAACAAAAAATAATAATCAAATATAGGCCATAGGAAGCTTCCCAAGCAAAGGCACCATGACAAAATGATTTGCCTGCTTGGAAGCTTGTTCTATAGCTATGAAGTGATTGCAGAAGAGACTCTGCTGGTTTCTGTTCAAAAGTATGCAGATTGATGGTTGGCAATCCTTCATCTAAAGCACAAGGATTTCAGGCAAAGTAAACAGCCTGTGATCACAAGTACTTGGTTCAGAAGAAGAAACCCGCTGGAGCAATGTTTTCATGGAAAAAATGAGGTACTGTTTTTAAAACTTCCAACTCATTATGTTTATACATATATAAATTCTGGCAGAACAAATGCAAGGCAACAATCAGGAAAGCAAAGCAAGACTTTGAGGAGCGTATAGCTAAAAATACTCAGAGAAATAACAAAAACTTCTTTAAGTACATTAGAAATAAGAACCCAACTAGGAAGGCCATTGGACCATTAGATGACAATGGAAGGCAAGGGGTTATTAAAGAGGAAACAGAGATTGCAGAGAGACTCAATGAATTCTTTGCTTCAGTATTCACTGAAGAAGACAGAGACCACATGCCCAAAACAGAGCCTATCTTCGTAGGGAGGGAAACCGAAGAATTAAGCCAGATAGAAATAACCAGGGAGGAGGTCCTTGCATGTCTTGTTAAGCTAAACACTAACAAATCACCAGGACCAGATGGCATCCATCCACAAGTTCTCAGGGAACTTAAAGATGAAATTGCTGATCTCCTAGCCAAAATATATAATATTTCCCTCAAATCAGGCTTTGTGCCTGATGACTGGAAGGTAGCGAATGCAACACCAATTTTCAAAAAAGGATCCAGGGGTGATCCAGGAAATTACCGACCTGTCAGTTTGACATGTGTCACAGGTAAAGTGATGGAAACCATCCTAAAAGATAGAATTAATAGGCACATAGAAGAGAAGGCACTGCTAAAGGAGAGCCAACATGGCTTTTACAAGGGCAAATCATGCCTCACTAATCTGTTGGAATTTTTTGAGAGTGTCAACAAGCATGTGGATAAGGGGGATCCAGTTGACATTGTTTATCTGGACTTTCAGAAGGCTTTTGACAAGGTCCCACACCAAAGGCTCTTGAATAAACTTACCAGTCATGGAATAAAGGGACAGGTCTTGTCCTGGATCAGCAACTGGCTAAGGGACAGGAAACAGAGGGTAGCACTAAATGGACACTTCTCCAAGTGGAGGGAAGTAAAGAGTGGGGTCCCCCAAGGTTCAGTACTGGGACCCCTGCTTTTCAACCTCTTCATAAATGATCTAGAGGTAGGAGTAAAAAGCAAGGTAGCCAAATTTGCTGATGACACTAAATTATACAGGGTAGTGAAAACTGTGAGAGATTGTGAGGAGCTCCAGAGGGATCTCTTGACACTGGGGGAGTGGGCAAAACAGTGGCAAATGAGCTTCAACATTAGTAAGTGCAGAGTGATGCATGTTGGGGCAAAAAAAAAACCAATTACATTTATAAACTGATGGGGTCTGAACTGTCTGCGACAAACCAGGAAAGGGACCTTGGCGTCCTGGTGGACAGCTCAATGAAGATGTCAACCCAGTGTGCTTCAGCAGTGAAAAAAGCAAACTCAATGTTAGGGATCATTAGGAAGCGTATAGAAAATAAGTCAGCAAGTGTCATTTTGCCTCTTTATAAATCTATGGTGAGGCCCCATCTGGAATACTGTATACAGTTCTGGTCGCCATACCTCCAGAAGGATATTATGGAGTTGGAGAAAGTACAGAGGAGGGTAACCAGAATGATTAGGGGACTGGAACACCTTCCTTACTATCTGAGGCTGCAACAGTTGGGCCTTTTCACTCTTGAACGATGGCGTCTAAGAGGTGACCTGATTGAAGTTTGTAAAATCATGCACGGTGTGGACAAAGTAGATAAGGAAAAACTGTTTTCCCTATTGCACAACACTAGAACTAGGGGACACTCGATGAAACTTTTGGGTACTAGTTCTCAAACAAATAAGAGAAAGTACTTTTTCACCCAGAGGATTACTGGTCTATGGAACTCCCTGCCAGAAGAAGTGGTGACAGCTGTCAGTCTTGACAGCTTTAAGAAAGGATTAGACAAGTTCATGGAGGACAAGGGTATCAATGGCTATAATTATGGATACTTAAGGACAACCTCAGGGTTGGAGAGATAGGCAGGATATATCTCAATGCCATTTCCAGGGAATCCTAAGCAGGTGAAGGCATCTCCTTGGGAATACCCTGAAGGAAATGGTGAGCCACTGTTTGAGACAGAATGCTGGACTGGATGGGCTGTGGCCTGTTCCAGCAAGGCTGTTCTTATGTTCTTATGTACCCTGTTTTCCACTTCATTAGGGTTGCAACTCTGTCTTGTTGGCAGAACTAAAGGAGGAAAAAAGAAAAAGAAAGAAAAGGAAGTATTTTGTGGTACTTTAAAGACTAATGTTAGAAACATCTAAAAGATGTTAGAAACTAAGAGATGTTAGAAACATTCAAGAAACAACTGAAAACCTTTCAGATTGAGGAGGTCTTTAGCAGTTTGTTGAAGACCCTCCCACTGCCTTTCTGTCACATGAGTTGGGGTTCCTTGGTTCTTGTTTTGATTAGGTGGGTGGGGGTTGTTTTATTGTCTTAATGGTGTTTGTTTTGCTTTTTTAATGGCATAAGCCACCCAGAGTGGGAGTCCGTCCCAGATGGGCAGTTTGATGTTCGAGAATCAAAGAGAAACAGCCAGCATAACAGGGCCAAACACAACTTTATTGTAAGCAAACCGAACATGAACAGCAATGGTGCAGCAGCGCTTTATATACACTATACAATGGATACATTCGAGCGGGAAGCAACAGGATTGTTTGGGAGAGAAGTGGGGTGATCATGGGGGTGACTGGAGACTGGGGAGATTTAGCGCATCTCGTTAGAAAGGGCGGGAAAGCAAGTCCCATGATAACTTAGTACCATGAAGAAGACAAAATGGAGGATCACCCCAATCCTGCAATAATAATTACAAACTGTTTTAAGCACTATTAAAGTTACATACACAACAGGTGGATTATAAGTCCAATAAATAAAATAATAAATAAATAAATGTATTTCAGTGTGAGCATTTGTGGATCACACTGGAGTAAATCTGTTAGTCTTTAAAATCCCACAATGTTCCCATCCCCTCTTGATTTTTCTTCTCCATTTTAATTTTGCCAATGTGCTGAAAACAGAGTAGCATGTCTGATTCTTTGGCAATCTCAACTTTGTCCTATGTACCAAAGGGAGAAACAGAAGGCTGTTTCTTTCTGATCAGACAGATCAGAAAGATTGTCAGCTTCCTCCAGAACCGGAGATTCTGTCACAATGGATGGAAAGAACAGTAGATGGAGGTTGCAGAAGAATGGACTGGCACAAGGAAGTGTATTGTCTCTGACATTGTATAACATATACATGAATGATCAACCAGTTCTTGACAATACAAAATTGTTCATCTATGCAGACAACACAGCAATGGCCATACAAGGATCAAATTTTGATGAGATACATGGCAAGGGAATCAATTACAGCATTGTTCAACACCAAATTATCTCAGCATGACACTTGACAGTATGCTATCTGAATACCAAAGCTAAAGGAGCCCCGTCAGGCTTGGAGATGCCGCGAGCCGCACTCCCCGCCCCTTTCACCGGTGGGGAAGGTAAAAGGAAGGTGCGGCTCACGGCATCTCCGAGCCTGACGAGGCTCCTTTTACCTTCCCCGCCGGTGAAGGGGGTGGGGAGGTGCAGCTCGCGGCATCCCCACCCCCTTCACCAGCGGGAAAGGTAAAAGGAGCCCTGTTGGGCTCGGAGCCACCGCGAGCCGCACCTCTCCGCCCCCTTCACCGGTGGGGAAGGTAAAAGAAGCCCCGTCAGGCTCGGAGATGCCGCGAGCCGCACCTTCCTTTTACCTTCCCCGCCGGTGAAGGGGGCGGAGAGGTGCGGCTCGCGTTGGCTCTGAGCCCATCAGGGCTCCTTTTACCTTTCCCCCCGGTGAAGGGGGCGGGGATGCCGCGAGCTGCACCTCCCCGCCACCTTCACCGGCGGGAAAGGTAAAAGGAGCCCCGTCAGACTCGGAGATGCCACGAGCCGCACCTTTCTTTTACCTTCCCCACCGGTGAAAGGGGCGGGGAGTGCGGCTTGGGGCGGCTCCAAGCCTGACGGGGCTCCTTTTACCTTTCCCGCCGGTGAAGGGGGCGGAGAGGTGCGGCTCGTGGTGGCTCCGAGCCCAACAGGGCTCCTTTTACCTTCCCCGCCGGTGAAGGGGGAGAGGATGACGCGAGCACATGTAACCAGCATGTTGGGAACAAAACTTAGTGGTTAAGGCACTGAACTTGGAGACTGAAAGGTTGGGTTTCAATACCCAAAGGCATGAAAGGAGCCTCATTCGGGGATCCCCTGAGTGGTGTTTCGCCAGCAAAAATCTTTTCAACCCAGAGTAACCGAAGACGCCGCCATTGGAAGATGGGTAGTCATACGGCGAGTATATTGCAAACTCTACATTTTAACTAGAAAAGTTGGGGGTCATCTTATATGCCCAGTCGCCTTATACGCCGGAAAATACGGTAATATTTCTATACCGCCTTCCTCAGACCAATGGCCAACTCAAGGCGGTTTACATAAGACATGAAATGACAAAACAAATATTACATATACATAGTTATATAGTTCAATTAATCAATCATACATAATAGAAATTCAACTACAATAGGCAACAGTGTAACACCATCAAACAGAGGCAAGCAGCAATACAAAATATTGAAATACAATACAATACAATACAATTAAAACATTTCAAAAAACGAAAGGGAAACCTCATCCAGGAATCCCAAACAAAGTCCAGTATACAGTAAATAGGACCGGTAGGGGCATGGCAACGCGGCATCCACGGCAGCGGCATTTTTGGAGCACCCGCGCTAGCGTGGCGGTGGTGGGAAAAGTTCTTTTAAGCCGCCCACCAGCCTCAACATAAATGTTTCTCTCTCCCCCATGGCTCGACTGACCAGGGGGAGGGCATTGGAGGCACTGGTGGAGGCAGTGTGGATATGGAGATAAATAGAATCCAGCTCATTTACTGGTCTGCCAATTACTACCAGAAACATGTACCAATGAAGATTCAATTGTGGCAGTCCAATGACAAAGACAAGAAAGTGGCTTCATTTTGGCAGTCCAATGTTTGATTTGCCCATGAAAGAAGAATCAGACAGATAAATAAGCCACATCTTAGAAATAGGATAAGTCAAGCAAAGGGAGCTGCATAATGAACTCACCAAATGGTGACTTCATTTTGCCAGTTTCATGTCTGGCCTAGACACAGAAGAAGAATGTACATTAATTGTATTTTAAATCAGGATTGTGTGCTTGAAGAAATATGAGGAAATTTCTCTTTGCTAGGTATTTAAAATTAAATGTTTACTTCTATTTCATATATGGGTCTAGAGAAGCATAAAAATATAAATACTGAAGTAAATTAATATGTAATAATTTCAATAATTTTATCTAATATAATTACATTTTAGAGCTACATATGTATCCCTAAATAAAAAGGCTAACAAGGATGGCAAAATCCACACTTATATTAGCTAACCTAATTACACAAAGTGCTATTGCAGTTATGAAAGCGGCTCTTGGAATAAAAATTAAATGCATAATACAATTTGCACAATGGCTTTCTCATCACATTTCTTCACTTAGGAGTAAAAAAAAACCTAAAAAAACACAAAACCTTCTGACAGCAAAACAAAACTCAGCACAGAGCTGGGGACAGGAAGAGACAGATCAACTTGTACAGATTTCCCCTTATTATGAACAGTTGCAAATGTATTTTTTAACATAAGAAATTAAGGTCTTGGCCAAACAGGGGAATTTGGAGCTGTGTGGTTACTGCTGAAAAGGTTTTTATCTGCAGTGAGATCTCACTTATCTTCAACTGGAGCAATCCTTCCCTCATTTAAAGTGCTCATGAAAAATATTCAGTTTTCTGGCATCCTGATGTGGCTCATCAGCCACATCATTATACTGGGTGTTTACATCAGAAGCAGCCTTTACTAATTCATGACTCTCTTCTAGCCCATTCCCAGTGTCCACATATGCTGGGAATGTGTTAAAAGAGAACACTCCAAAGAAGCATAACTCCTCCAATCATGGTGTCAATAGCCACATGTTGATGGAGAGCTGGACTCCTCCAGGACCAAACATAATTGGGTGTTGTTAAAAAAAAGTTGATCAACCCCAATTAAAAAAACTGGACAGACTCTTAGTCAAAAGTTTACTCTATTGCACAAAAGATCTGAATATTTTTAAAGAAGTGAGAGAGGTCTACTGATAAATGATCTAGGAGCACCCATGCAATGCTACTGCTGGAACTAAAAAGGTGGGAACCTAATCTGACAGCATGAGAGCCAGTGGTCCAATGAAATAAATTCCCTCTGAGATTTTAGGTTGTACAAAGGAATGAATATCTAAGGAATACAGAATTTATCAGCTCTTGAAAACTGTACAATATTAGTAGTTCAGACCGATCATTTGCCTCTGCAAATGTGAAATAGGGAATCACGAGCTGCTCTTAAAGTGAACATGAAGAGCAGGGTGGTGTCTATACAGAAAGCCTCTGTAGCACATCCATTCTGCTTTTGTAAACTGCCTGAGCTACAGCATCAAACAATGAGGGAAGAAACATGATCTGTTGTTGTTCAGTCCCATAGTTGAGTCCGACCCTTTGCGACCCCATGGACCACAGCACTCCAGGCTCATCTGTATTCCACCATCCTCCAGAGTCTGCCAGACCTACACCCACTGCATCAACAATGCTGTCTTACTATCTCATCCTCTGCCGCCCCCTTCTCCGTCATCTACGGACATGTATAAATATCCAATGCATAATCCTTTAAATCCAGAGAGCTCTTGCTGGGAGATGCAATCTAGCAACATCTGGAGAGTCACAGTTTGACCGCTCCTGCTATATACCAAATGTTCCAAGATGCATTCAAAGACATTATGAAGCAAGAGAAACTTTCTAATCATGATCATTTTCATCTCAAGGGTATAATTATTCCTTGACATGATCCTGGCCAATCATTAAGAATGCTTAGTGCACATAATGTTTGGGAACTATTTGGTCAAGGTTAAATGAAGAAAGAGAGTTTGGTGATCAGTGAGGTCAAATGGTTCACTGAGAACACAAATATTTGGCATTAGGAGAGAAAACGGCATCTGAACAAACTGCATTACAGTGTTAACAAAGAGGTCAGTCTTAAAACACAGAACTTTAATGTCATCTAAAGATGTGTTTTTTTAAAGTTTCCCAATACATGTTTCCTCAGAGGATTATTGCGCTAAATCTAAAAGTCGTTACTCCCAGGTAGGTGGCTTGCAGCCTTATGAACAAAAAAAAAATTATAAATGCCCACCCCAAAGTATCACAAATGTTTTGCTAGTTTTATACTCATTCCATTTCCCAGTGATATTTTCTCCTCCCCTCTTTTTACAGCCATTTTGTACCTTTGTGACAATTGTTTCTTTGCCAGCTATAATGGGAATGAACTCAGCAAAGGAACATTCCTCACCTTTATGTAAGTATTTGTCACTGGATTCCAAAAATATCTCTGATAATGAGTACTTAAAATGGAAATTCAGCACTTCTAAATCAATATATAGCTGACTGGGCTGTAGACTGCACTGAAGGGGAAAGAATGGAATTGAATCATGACTGAACTCCATTCTGTTACTTCAGTGAGGCTTAGTGATAACCAACTTTTACAAGGTTGTGTCCAATGTCTGTTTTGAAACACTAACCTTCACATTTCCCTGTAACAGAATGAAGTATACCCTGTGCTTTATTCTCATTCAATATGGCAATTTCAGATCAGGGAGAGAGAAAATGGTATGTAAACAATATGAGCCTGATGGTGTAGAAGAAATGAAACCTAATGTGTGATTGGCAGGTCTTGCTGTAAGATAATTGGTTGAAATCCCTAAGGGGGAGGGCCAGAGGTGGACCCTGTGGGAGGAGATATAACCCAGAGACTCATGCACACACACATGCAGACACAGAGACATTCTATTGGATGCTGTGCTTTTAAACTGCAAAAATGTAGAGGTTCGAGAAAGGAGGGGGGGCGCCCGTGGGCTATCCCTTGTACATGCAGCTTGTTTTATTTCTGTTTTTAAATGCTTTCTAAGCTTTTGCTGGGCTGTATCCTGAATCTTGCTATGCTTTCAATATATTTCTAAAATACCTGAAGAGACTTGGAATGATTACTTGGCACACATTACCTGAATCTACAATAGTTTCATGTGCACCCTTTGCTCACTACCTAGATTTCGGTCGGGGTGACTGGGGACACTGATAGGAAAAGCACTGAATTGCTGGTCCAATCTGGGCCAGGGAAGCAGGAACAGGTGCAATCCTATTGCCAGG
The DNA here is from genome assembly GCA_035047345.1 of Bradypodion ventrale. Classification (NCBI taxonomy): domain Eukaryota; kingdom Metazoa; phylum Chordata; class Lepidosauria; order Squamata; family Chamaeleonidae; genus Bradypodion; species Bradypodion ventrale. Next base: position 221,168,363 of record JAWDJE010000003.1, on the reverse strand, counting down.
AGGTTGGAGGACTACCGAGTTCTACCTGGGAGTAAGCAGATTGTTACAGAAGTAGACAAGAGATGTAATAGAAGTTCAGTCACTAAAGTTGATTGAGGCATATCTGAATTGAAATCCCTCAGTGCAAAGATAAAGCTGCCCATCTCTTAATCAAAATCATAAGATGAGAGTTTGTCTATAGAATTTGGTACCTCCCTGGACTGTTAATCTTAAGTGCCCTCAACACCTTAAACCTTGATCAATGATTATACTGTTACAATTCCAGCATGCTTAAGAGAAGTGAGGGTGTTTAAGTTTTGAAATTGTTTACAGCCCTGATTCTTGGCATCATTGTTAGTCATTACTGATGGAGGCTGGACAAAAAAAGAGGCTTGGGGTGGGGACAGATCACACACTCATCTGCTTGACACTCCAAAAAACCCAGTTTGACTTTAAAGAAGTTATTAGTGGAGTATATCTAGCCTGCAGAACTGTGAAGTAAAATGTGTAATTTATAATGTTTATTTATAAAACATTTATTTATTTATTCTCATTCTAATGAAGTTTTGTTTTACAACAGAGGTAATTTGACACAATTATGATAAGTATTATACAGTCAGTCCTGTCATACTTTTTGGTGTTCCTTTCCATCCAGCCAGAGCGGACCGGAGGGGCTCTCTAATTGTACCATCAGCTAGAGGTGCTCGTCTCTCTAGCACAAGAAGGAGGGCCTTCTCTGTGTCCGCACCGGCCCTATGGAACCTCCTGTTAATAGAGCTACGGTTGCAGACAGAATTGCTGTCCTTTAGGAAAGATCTTAAAGCATGGCTGGCGGGGCAGGTGTGGGGCCCTGATGGAAGTGTGGCCCCTGCCTGCTGGCTTATACAATAATTAAGATCCTTCCTCTTTTTTATGAATGGGGTGGGTGTGTTTTTTAATGGGGGTGGTTCTTATCTGTTTTTATACTTTTTACGTTTTTATCTGCTGATTTTAGCTTTTTGTTATTTGTGATTGTGTACTATGTGAGCTGAGCCACCCTGAGTCGGGTTTCCTGAATGGGCGGCATATAAGTATGAAAATTAAATTAAATTAAATTAAATTAAATTAAATGGTGGCCTCTGTGGCCTTGCTTTAAATAGATGCAGGGCCACAGTGTTTGCAAAACAAAAAAAACTTATTCAGAAACAAGCACTATAAACATATCTGCACATTTACAAAGAGAGTTCCATTTTGGAGAAAAGAGGTTTCTCCTTGCTTAATTATACAGAAGCTTTGATGAACAGAGAAACAAAAAAAGTAATGCAGGCAAGGTTGGCATAGTACAACCTGTCTTCTACCTCAAAAGGACATTTCTGCCCACTCTAAATCCTCTCTGCATCTAATTGCTCAGCAGCCCATTGTCAAAGTGGAGAAAATATACACAACCTTTCTGCCATAGTTTAAACCTGGAAAGTTTCTATGCACATTTAAATCCAAATAAGCATACTTTAATGTGGTACTCCAGGAGTAGTGTATCACAACAAAAGTGAAATTTGAACCCCAGCTTGTTTTTCAAGCAGAAATGAGTTGTTGATAGAAATGCATCTCAAACACACTCGAGGACAGTCATTTGGATTCCTACTGTTGCTACTATGCATAAACATTTCTGCAACCAACTGTAACTGGTTAAGGCATTAAAATGTGCCAGATCCTTATTCTATTGACTTGCTGCTCATCAAGGCAAGTGTTGACAATGTAAAGCAAGAGTGGGAAACATTTGGTCCTCCAGATAGTTTGGGCTTTAGTTCTTATGTATCCTAGTCAATACAAGCCAATGCTATAGGATTATGGGTGATAGTGAAAAATATTGAGATAAACAAGGTTCCCCACTCTCACACTGGAAGATGATCACTTCCTCAGTGGTACTGATACAATTTCCTGTACCAGTTGCTTAACTTGGCAGAGGCAATGTGCAAGCAAGCTAATCCTTCCGTTACCTAGATCTTAAATTTGCAAGCATCAAAGGACAACATTTTTGTTTGTTTCTGCACACAGTATTTCACTATACCTCTGTGCAGGTGTGACTGTCTTTTTACACCAGTTGTGGAAGGAGGTATTCCATATCTCCTTGTGTACATGTAAGCCCTATTGTTTTAATCTTTGGTTTACCTAACTGCAAGGTGGAGATCAGTAGTGCACTCATAGAGTGTTCTGCCCAGAGATCACTTATGCTAAGCAACAGCTAATGGGATTTGGGCAAATCAATCAATCAATCAATCTGAACCTGCAATACTGATTGGCTATGATACCCAAAATGAAATTTATTTCCAAAAGGATGTACTTACATATGATATTGTTCTCTAAATATTATTCTAAAGCAGGGGTTTCCAACCTTTTCACACTGAGGGCCTGACCATGCCTCCCAGACAGCTGTGTGGGCCAGACCATGACCCCCAGAAGCAGAAGTAAATGCTTCTGCATTTACGACAGCCACTTATGATCAATTAACCCAGTTCTAGAAGAACATAACCATCCATGTGGGGTTTAATCCTGACGTGGAAATTGATTGCCTGGGGTGGGCTGGAGCGGAGTCTAGCCATGTTATCTGGGATTGGTTTGATCCCGTTGGCCCTGATGAAGTAGACAGGCTCCTTGGAGCTGTGCATGATACCACTTGCTTACTTGACCACTGCCCGGCCTGGCTGGTTAGAGCTTCCAAGGCAACAACAGGCAGTTGGGTCAGTGTGATGGTGATTGCCTCTTTGTGGGAGGGGGTGGTTCTGGCAGTTTTCAAACATGAGCTGGTTCGCCCCCTCCTGAAGAAGCCATTGCTCGACCCTACTGTTATTTCTAATTTCATACCTATCTCCAACCTTCCCTTTGTGGGGAAGGTGTTGGAAAAAGCAGTGGCTCGGCAGCTCCAGGGGGTTCTGGATGATACGGATTATCTGGACCCGTTTCAGTCAGGATTCAGGCCCGGTTATGGTACCAAGATGGCATTGGTCGCACTCTTGGATGATCTTTGGCGGGAGCGGGATGGAGGCAACCCCTCTGTCCTGGCTCTTCTTGACCTCTCAGCGGCTTTCGATACCGTCGACCTCTCAGTCGCTTTCGATACCGGCGACCACAGTATCCTTCTGGGCCAGCTCCAAGGATTGGGGGCCCAGGGCACAGTGTTGTCTTGGTTTTCCTCATTTCTGGTGGGCCGGACACAGTCAGTGTCTTTAGAGAGTGGGTTTTCCAGCCCTAGGTTGCTCCCATGTGGGGTGCCTCAGGGCTCGGAACTCTCGCCTCTATTGTTCAATATCTACATGAAAACGCTGGGTGAGATCATTCATTCCCATTGGGTGGAGTATCAACAGTATGCAGATGATACCCAGATGTACATCTCAGCTCGTGGGGAATCCTGGCAAGACTGAGTGGCTTTGGGTGCGGGGTCCCGTGTTATCCCGGGAGTTACCATCTTTGGTCGTGGCTGGGACATCTTTGCCACAGTCAGATCCAGTGCGCAAATTGGGGGTCCTCCTGGACTCGTGGCTACTGCTCGAAGAGCAGGTGGCAGCCGTGGCTAGGAGGGCCTTTGCACAGCTTCGTGTCATTTATCAACTGCGCCCATTCCTGGACCGGAACTCCTTGCTCATGGTCACTCATGCTCTGGTCACCTCCAGATTGGATTATTGTAATGCGCTCTGCATGGGGCTGCCCTTGGTGACCATTCGGAGGCTTCAGCTGGTCCAGAATGTGGCTGCCCGGGTCGCGATGGGGTGCGGGCATTATGCTCGTGCCTCACCACTTCTCCGGGAGCTGCACTGGTTGCCGGTGTGCCTCCGGGTGCAATTCAAGGTGCTGGTTTTGACCTTTAAAGCCCTTCATGGTTACTTAAGAGACCGTGTCGCCACAAGGAATTCAGCCCATCCTACTAGGGCAGACAGGAGGGGGTTCACTGGTGGTCCCATCAGTAAAAGAAGTACATCTTATTGGGACCTGGAAAAGAGCCATTTCCGTGTCTGCCCCAGCCCTGTGTAACCTCTTACCACCTGATTTGCGTCTCCAGATGGAGCTACTCCCCTTTAGAAAGAGGCTGAAGACATGGCTCTTTCAGCAAGTTTGGGGCACGCTTGACTCTACCAGTCAGGCCCGGTGGCTGATTTAGCCTATGTGAGGGGCAGCCCCCCAGGCTTGGTTATTCTGTTTTAACAGGGCTAGGGTGGCGGTGGGTTGTTTTTTAATGACGATTTGTTTGTGTTTTAATGCTGGTTTTAATTGGGGTGTTAGGTTTGTTTTTAGTTATTGTCATTGAATTGTTTTTATTGTAATTTTTATTATATTGTTAGCCGCCCTGAGTGGTGTACCCACCAGGAGGGCGGGATATAAATGTGCAAAAAATAAAAAATAAAATAAAAATCAACTTAATGCCTCAATAAGACTTACAGAGAGAGAAACAAATATTATTTTTTTAAAAAGGGAAATCACCAGGATTCAATAATTATACAGCAGATTTTTATAAAATACAGGAAGAAGATATTTCTGTGCACCTTCTGAAATTGCATGTGCGGGCGCGTTTTATGGCTGTCATAAATGCACCTGCTTCCACTTCCAGGTGTGGCAGAGGCAGCAACTGGCTGGAGTGGCATCGTGGGCCAGGTCCAGCCCACAGGCTGTAGGTTGGGAATCCCTTTTCTAAAGCAATCCCCTACCTTGGAGGACAAACCTTAGGTAGGTAATCAATGGCCTTTACTTACTCCTGTGGATAAATGGAGAATAAACCACTCTCATTAGAACATGCTACATTCATATATTTATTTTTGTATCAGTTTTACCAAGATTAGATAAAATCAATTTTGATCCAATCATAACATCTGATCATACTCCAAAGAGTTTAATGGGCTAGTAATATTTTTAAAGAATAAATCAAAGATTTGGAGGTTAAATTCAAATGTATGTACAGATTCACAATATTAAGCTCTTTTACAAAATAAATGATAAAGAAATAAAACCAACATTAATAATTTCATGTCAGACATTATTCTGGGTTGAAAGTATTTTTGCTGGAGAACTCCATTCATGACCCCAAGATCTTTTCCCACAGAAGTGGTCCCTATTTATCTACTTGCAATTTCTTGCTTTTGATCTGCTAGGTTGGCATGAGCTGGGACAGAGAAAGGAGCTCAATCCGTCATGCAGTATCCGGGTCTCAAACTGATGACTTGCCGGTCTTGCAGCTAACAAGGCGAGCTTCTTAACTACTGTGGCACCACTGCCCCTACCAACATTATTATGGGATATCCTTAAAGCATATTTAAGAGGGGAATTTATAATAGAAGGATCAAGGATAATAAAAGGAAATAAATAAAGCACAGTTATAAGATAAAATAAAGAATTTATAAGAGGAACAAAAAAAAATAAGGATCTGACGAAACACTTATCGAACTAATAAGAGCCAAAGTAGAATTAGAAGCATTAGATACAAATAGAACCAAGCAACAATGAATTGTTTAAAGAGAAACTGCTATGAATATGGAGATAAAAATTCTAAACTCTTATCCAGCAAAGTAAAAAAGAAAGCTATCAAAAACACAATTGTTGTTATAAGCAGGATCATCAGGTCACAGGCTGAGGAAAACAAGAGAAAGCTAGTTGACAAGCTTGAATGTGGGCATCAAGTCAAATCTAAAGACAAACTAAATCTATTGAGGCAAATATTGTAACAGTAGACATCAATAATTTTAGGAATTATAATAAAGAATTACATGAATGTACGCACGCCGGCCGTGACTGCAACCTGCACACGCTTTGCCACCCTCCCCCCTGGAGGGACAGGGGACACAGTGGGCATAACTGGGGGTGGGGCCCGGAGCTCACTTAAAAGGCGGCCCGGTGCTCCCAGCCCTGGCTGCTGCGAAATTCAGCTGGGCTTAGGGCGTGTTTGCCCTCCCTCCCTAGGAAGTATGTCTTCTTTTGGGTCACTTCGGGGTAGGAACAGAATTTTTGCCAGAGTCCTGATTCGCCCTTTGGACTTTGGTTTTTTGCCCTTCCCACACTGCTGCCTGAGGTTGAGTGCTGAGGAGTTCTTTTGTGTATTGGGCAGTTAGCACTGGTGGGGACACTCATCTGATCCCAAAACTGCTTGGGAGGTATGCACTTGATTGGTTAAGACAGTGGACAAGCAAGAGAGAACAGGGCTGACCAGTCAAGTGCGGACCGAGAATCAGGGTCTTCCCAGAAGCCTCTAATTGGCTGTTCTACCAAGCTGTCAGAGGTTAAACATAGAACGACCTCTGGGATGGGATCAAACTATTAGGCCAAAATGATAATTATAAATTAACAACAATGGATTGTTATTAGTTAAAGTCAATTCTCCTCACCAGTGCTATTCCAGCCTACCGCAGAGCATCTAACCAGTTACGTTGATAAGAGTTTACAGTTAATAAAGTCGCCCAATTTTTCAACCAAAAACTAATGTCTCTGTCTCCATATTAGGGGCGAGGGGCTGCCAAAGAGAAATAGCATCAGATATAGATATTAAATTTTAAAAAAACATATGACCAATTAATCCAGTTCTAGAAGAATATAATCATGAAATTAATATCCCAATTAGACTTACAGAAGATAAACAAATATTATTTTTTAAAAGGGTTCAATAATTTTGAACCAGGATTCAATAATTTTACAGCAGATTTTTGTAAAATACAGGAAGAATATATTTCTGTACATCTTCTGAAATTGTCCAATTCAATATTAAATAAATGGGGAAAAGGTACCAGAAATCTGGAAAGTAGCAAGAATAGTACCTATCCCAAAACCAGAAAAAAAACAATACTACATTCCACTTTGTATATAGACAAAATCTTAACCTATAAAACGGAGTGTTCACCGTTGGAATTTGCGATTGGCGGCTGTGCGTCGCCCTACTGACCTGCACCCTCCCTTCGATAGCACGGGCGAATTCCCTACGCAGGTCAACGAAAGATTTAAAAATCCGGCACGGGGGCCTCAGCCCCACAAACGGCAAGAAAGGGAAAGAACTTCAACCCCCAAAAGTCCGTGCGCCACGCCGCGCAAGAGCCAATCAGGCTGAGAGGCTCTCGCACGGAGCAGCGTTCGAACACGCGTCGCAGCCAATCAAAACAAAAGGATTTTAAAAAAACGCAGCATAAACACGAAGCACCAACACATTACTACAACCCCCAGCGTCCTGCGCGCAATGTGCGAGCAGAACGAGGAGGCAGCAGGCGCGCGAAAAAAACACTTTAAAAAGCCGCCTCTGCAACCATTCAACCCCACGGGCGAGCCAGCATGGCCCGTGGGGGGGAAAAAAAAAACCCGCCGCCGCTACTCTTCCGTTCGAAGGGCCGGCGCACGAAAAATAAAAGTTTAAAAACAGTCCACCGCCGCAGCCATACTTCCCCATGAACGAGCCAGCATGGCCCGTGGGGAAACACCCCCCCCACCGCCACCATGGCCCTTCCGATCGAAGGGCCAGCCGGCGGGCCAAAAAAAAGACAAACAAAAATAAAAAAAGCACCCCCGGCCGCCGCTGCCCTTCTCTTCGAAGGGCCAGCCAGAGCACCAAAACTTAAAGCAAACAACCCACCCACCAACCCCCCGCAACTGCCCTTCTTTCCCACCGGGCCAGCCAGTATGGCCCGCGGGAAAAAAGAATGTACACCCCTCAGACGAAAAACAAACAAAAAGAAAACACCCCCGGCCGCCGCTGCCTTTCTCTTCGAAGGGCCAGCCACAGCAAAAAAAACTAAAGCAACCAACACCCCCCCCCCCCCCGCAACTGCCCTTCCTTCCCATGGGCCAGCAAGTACGGCCCGTGGGAAAGAAAGCCCCCCCCCCCACACACACACACACTATAAAAAACATTCAAAAACACAGCAAAATGCAATAAATTTACACACAAACAGCCAAAAATAAGCAAGGAAAACACACACAAACACCCCCCAAAAAAACCCTAAACAGACACAGAACGCCCACCAACCCAAAACAAACCCCCCTAAAAAAAATGGAGAGAGCTTACCATTAGTTGTCTTGACTCAATGAAAACCGAAACTGAAATGAAGACGCAAAACACAAATATTTGCTCAACACCACCACCCAGTGGCCAAATGGCCAAAGGAGAAGAAGGTAAAGGATTCCCTTGATCAAAAGCCAGTCGTATCCAACTCTAGGGTTCAGTGCTCATCTCTGTTCCAAAGCCAAAGAGCCAGCGCTGTCTGCTCCTGCAGACGTTTCCGAGGTCATGTGGCAGGCATCACTAGACCCCGTAGCGCACGGAACGCTGTTACCTTCCAACCAAAGTGGTACCTATTTATCTACTTGCAATTTCTTGCTTTCAAACTACACAATATTTCCAAAAATTCAATAAATTCAAAATATTTGGAAAATCAATTCCAAATACATTCAAAAAATCCAAAAAAACAAAAATTCACACATTAATAAAAAAATTCTAAAAAAAAATTAAAATAACTTCATAACAGCCCAGAATCATTGGTGCAAGGAAAAAAAATTAAACCCTTACTATCCAACACAATTTTAAAAAGCCCGGCACCGCCGGGCAATCTATGCTAGTACATTATAAAATAGGGATCAAAATTTGTTTTCATCTATCCTGCGACAAAGATTGAACAGTTTTACTAAAAACTATATCCATAACAACCAACATGGCTTTATGCCAGGTAGGCATAGGTAATATGGTGTTTGTAGGGCATTATATATTAAACAGATAGTGAATGTAAAGAAAAGGGAAATATTTTCATTAGATACTCTTACAACCTTTGACCACGTGGAATGGTGGTATATGTTTAATCTATTGGAGAAGATGAACATGAGAGAAACATTTATTTAAAGTGCTAAGAAATTTATATGAATGCACAACAGATACTGTAATGATTAACAGAATAGACTCTGGAAAATTTGAAATACATAGAGAAACAAGACTATGAGACTAACTCGCAATAAACTTTGAGAAAAATATGGGAGCAAGATCTTAATGTTAGCATCACAGAATTGGATTGGAAAAATAAGTGGGGGGAAAGGATTATGAGAACAATGTCAGTCAGAGTAAAAGAACATAATTTTAAAATGCTTTGGAGATGGTACCTGACCCCAGTTCGATTACATCAGATAGATAAAAATAAAAGTCCAATGTGCTGGAGATGTCAAAATAAACTGGGAATATATGAACATATATGGTGGATTTGTATAGTGGTTAATGAATTTTGGGGGGAAATAGAAAATGAGATTTTTAGAATTTTTGGGGAGAATATAAAACTGGGGGGAAAGTGAGAAAGTGGAAGAGCGATCAGACATTAAAGATAGAAGATTAGTATAGGGAAATGTGGGAGATAGCTTTAAACGATAAATTAACCTGGGAGCTGAACATAAAAAGGATAGAGTAAAAGAGAATAGATTTTGGCAAATTTGGCATTTATTTGTGGAATCCGCTGGGGTTGGGGGTGACCGAAGCAAGCCAGTACAGGAACAGTACAGTTTCTGGAAACAGTGATGAATAAATGATACCACATCCTCTAGTACAGTTGCATAGGGTGCAATAGTATTTTTGTTTAGAATATATTAAGATGGTCTAGAAAGGGCAGCCAATAAATAAGATAAAGTAGATTGAAATTAGATGGGTTATTCAAATTTATCACTTTATTGATAATTAGTAGTTGGTTAAAGAGGGTATGAAATGTGGAATATTATAATCAAGGTGTTTTACCAGTATCTTATTATTCCTAGTATATATGGCTATCCTATATTCATATTCTTCTATGCTCTTTTTATTTTTGTATTGTATTTGCAATTTCTCTTTCTATAATCATTTTGTATTTTTTTAAAAACATAATAAAAATTAATAAAAAAGACTATGAGATCCTTTGTCCCCATTAATATTTACATTTGCTATGAAACAGTTTGTGTCGTACATAAGAGAAAACAATAATATTATTGGCATAAATTCTAGAAATAGCTTAAAATCAATTTATATGCAGATGATATACTTCATTTTTGGAGAGCCCGATGAAAAGTATAGAAACAGTGAAATAAATGTTGGAAAATATTAACTATCATATGAGATTAAAATTATCAAAAATCAAAATTCTTATTTATACATATGCCTATAACAGAAGAAAATAAAATTAAGAAAATGCAGAATGTAGAACTGTGTTACTCTAGCTCAGAGGTGTCTAAACTATGCCCCGTTGGCTGGATCTGGCACCTGACACAAATTCATCCAGTCCATGCTGCCCTCATCACTCCCTGAAATAGAAATAAAAAGGGACCACAGGCCAGATGAATTGGCATTGGGGCCGGATCTGGCCCATGGACCATAGTTTGGGCACCCCTGGTTTAAGCAGAGAAAATGGCAGCTTAAAATCTATCCTATCCTGTTGTAAAACAGATCATACCTGTCAACCCGCGGCTCCGGAAAAACGGGACCTGCGCAGATCGCTTGTGCGCAGGTCATTTTCCACGCATGCGTGGAAGCACTACGCTGCTTGCACAGCCCCTACGCAAGTGGCGTTGCACTTCTGCACATGCGTGGAAGGGTTTACCCCCTCCACGCATGCGCGGAAGCACTACACCGCTTGCGTAGGAGCTGTGCAAGCGGCGTAGCGCTTCCATACATGCGTGGAAAGCATTTTCCCCCACTGCCAAATTACGGGGTTTTGGCAGCACGGGGCGGGTTATGATGTCAATTGACGTCAAATTACGGGGTAATCCCGGCCAAATCGGGATGGTTGACAGGTATGGAACAGATTGCAAGGCACGTTTTACTTCAGCTTCTGGTGGGAGGAACCACGTGACCGGCCCACTGAAGCATGTGACTGGCCCAAGGCCCAAAACATTTGGGCACCCCTGCTCTAGCTTTAAGCATTTTGGAATCTGTTTAACAAAAGGCGTAATTCGACGGAAGTATAGGAATATAAGTGATAGAAAGGGCCCATATCCTACCAAAAATTCTTTGTTTCATAAAAGTATAATGGATAAAGTATGTGGGAATAGTATGAGACTTATGATTGTGTGGGAAACCATTTTAAATATTAACGTATCAGGAAATACAGTGGACCCTCGAATAACGACATTACTTGGTTCCCCAAGTAGCATCGCTATTGGAATAACATTGTTATTCAAATAACAGCAAAAAATGTCGTTATTCGAATAATGTCGTTATTCGAACAATCACATTGGGAGCGTTGTAGCATTGTTAATCGAAAATAACACAATTTGAATGCTTCGTCCACTGTACTTGGTCAGAAATATGAGTTTTTCAACCATACAAATCAGTATTAGTAATAAAAGTAGTCCATAGGTGGCCTTTATGTCCTCCCAAACTGCTTAGAATTACTATAGAGGCACCATATTTGTATTGGAGAGGTTGTGGGAATAAAAAAACATTAGAGCATATGTGGATTTTTTGCCTGAAGGTAGAGTTTGTGTGGTAGGAGGTAATCAATTGGTTAGAATTTTAACAGCATACCTGTCAAGTATCCCATTTTTCCCGGGAAAACCCCTTATTTTTACCCCTCTTCCCGCCCCCTCCCATTTTATTAATTTCCCTGTAATATCCCTTATTTTTTCAAAAAAAAAATCCTGACTGGAGCGCTCACAGGCAAAGCTGCATTATATTTTTCCTGCCACCAGAGGTCGCTGTGGCTTTTCGCTTATAGAAGGAGAAAGAGAAGGTGGTGGGGGTGTTCTGTAGTTTCTCTTTCATTTCCCTTCCCTGCCACATGGTCATGGAGGCTGCTTCATTTTTGCTGCTGCTGGTCGGAGCCACCATGGGACGGATGGGAGTCTACTCTAGGTGAGCGATATTTCATATATGGAGATTAACTCCTCAGCTGCTGGGAGGCTTGGAAACTACAGAGGTTGCTTTTTACTTATTAATTCCCTTCCTTAAGCTGGATCCGACATTCTCAGATGTTGGTGCTTCAACTGGTTGCAGTGAGGAACAAATAGATTGGTTAATTTGGGGAAATTTATCCCTTGCTCCTCCACCCTAATTGGGGGGGGGGGGGTCTAGCCACGTGCAGGGCTAGTTCACCCTAGGGAGCTGGTTTACTATTCTGCTCTTTGCTTCCCAGAAAATTTTTAAAATTAAAAATGAGTAAACAAGAAAGAAAACAAAAGTCCCCCAAGAAGATGGAGAAAGGGTTCTTTGGCTCACACAGCTTTGTGCCCATTGCATCTACAATACCATCTAGCCATCTCATTTTTGGCCACCCCCTTCTTTTGTCCTCCACCTTTCCCAGCATCAAGGTTTCCTCAAGTGAATCCTCTCTTCTCATTTGATGTCCAAAGTACTTTAGCGTCATCTTTACTATTTGACCTTTAATGAGCATTCATGGTTGATTTCTTCTAGGATTGACCTATTTCTAACACCACATTTCAAAGGCATCTATTTTTCTGCGCTCAGCTTTCCTAATGGACCAGCTCTCACACCCATACATTACCACCGGGAATACCATTGCTTTGACTATGCAATTTTTTGTTTGCAAGGTGATGCCTCTACTTTTAACTGTGTTCCCCAGGTTTCTCATAGCTTGTTTCCCAAGCATCAGTCGCCTTTTTATTTCATGGCTGCAATCACCATCTGTAGCGATCTTTGATCCTAAGAAAGTAAAATCTGCCAGTCGTATCCAACTCTAGGGTGCAGTGCTCATCTCCATTTACAGCCAAAGAGCCAGAGCTGTCTGTGTTTGCAGACATTTTCATGGCCATGTGGCAGGCATGACTAGAGCCCAGCAAGTCACATGGCTATATTTGGCCACGCCCACAGATTTGGCCACGGCCACAAAGGGGTGTGGCCAAAATTTCCCTTATTTTCAAATCCAAAACTTGACAGGTATGTAACAGATCAAAGAATAATTTCAGAAGAAATCGTGCTACTATTTTTATTGTTTACTGGAGGGAAGCTTACATAACAAGGAACTGGTAGTGATTCTAATAGGAGTAGGGCAAAATGAAATTGCCCTCAAGATCTCTCTTTATAAAGACTTTTTACTGGGTTTTAATATTGAATATCAATAGGCCCCCTGAATAACAAACTGGAATGTTGGTCTACAACTGTTTTTAAGTTAGAACACAAGATAGGGTTAACAAGCCATAGAATAAGACAGAAATAGTGAAAATATAGTGAAAATAAAGAATTAACAGTGTATGAATGCATAAGATTGTACAGATTAGATTATATGAATGTATTATATTATAAAAAATAAAACATTCTTATTTTAAAAAATGAAAACATGCTGTATGAAAACAGCTGTTTGAGTCTTCCCCATGAGAGCAGGGTTCTAGTTCTATAATCACCCATATACATCTGACCCCAGGGGCTACATTTCATTTTTCCTTATTTCTGTGCCTATATTTCAGAATAATTCTGTAGCTGACTTTGTCTGACTTTGACCTCTGCTTCAGTTCTTTTCTACAGCTGAACGAGCCTGACCATACCCCTGGGAGCAGGCATGTTTGCTCATGCGTGTCCAGAACCACTTCCGTGAGTGGTTCAGGACATCCCCACGCCTGTGCAAATGTGTCTGCACCACTCCCAGAAGTGGTTCTGGATGTCCCCAGGCATGCACAAACATGTCTGTGTCACTCCTGGAAGTGGTTCTGGAATCCCCACGCATGCACAAACATGTCTGTGCCACTCCCATAAGTGGTTCCGGACAAGCATGTGCATTGGCGAGTGTGTTTCCTCCATCCACTTCCGGGAGTGGAGCAGGCAGCACGGGCCGGATGAATTGGCATTGTGGATCAGATCTGGCCCATGGGCTATAGTAACATCAACCCTGTGTTAGAGTAAATGTTGCCAACTGTGCCAATTGTAGCATGTTGCCCAATGTAAAGAGTAAGCAGGGGACCCCAGGAACTAATCAGGATCACAGCAAAGCACAAACAGTTGTAGCCCCTTAAATACATATACTATACCACATGAGGGTTCTGATCCAAGTGACCATATTTCTTTTACTGATTCCAAAAATTAAGGTAGAAATTACTTGAAGGGCGTCTCATTCAGTATTTCACATACATTTTGAGATTTAGGGGGTTTCTAGATTCCTCAGTAAATTTATGTACAATCATTTGCAAGTCTCGGGCGAGAAAGACATTCTTCATATGTACTAAGACACAGGGGAAATGCTATTCCTATTATGTTAGAAATCGCATGCACCCAGGAAAGAAGATATTGGGTAAAAAGGCATAAAGAAATGAATTACACATATGGCAATATGAAACATTATTTTTTAATGTCAGCAATGCAGTGACTTGAAAAGAAGCACATCACAGAGGACTAGTTTGGGAATTCTTGTTGTATACTGCCTTACACAGAATATATGAACTCTGCCAATCAGTGTCAACAGTTTATTAATATTTTACAGAAAAACTGTGAGATGAATCAAACTTCAGCTGTCTTGGTAAGGTGTTGCTAAGCAACTTGCAGTCTGGCTTAAAATTAGTTTTCACAGCAACCTTTCACTCAAAAAGAAGTAAAAAGTATGTCCATTCAAAACATTTCCCCCACTGATTCCAAGAAAAACAACAGCAGTGTAGGATACCAAAACATCTCTTTTTAGTTTACCTTCTTCAACAGAAACAAAAACTACAGAACATTCAAAGAAAGGAAGACTCAAGAGAAGTTTCTGGAATGATTCATTCCACTTACCGTAATCGCTGTCATAGAACACTATAAATTTTTGCCATTGAAGCTCCGTCACTAGCTTCAGCATAACATCGTTGAGGCGAACTGGTGGTCTAGCTGCCAAAGTATATTCTTCCTCCTCCAGGCTAGGGTTGAGGTGGCAAGCCGTCCGTGGGGAACCTCCCGTGTTGCGTTGCACAAACAGGTGGGGAATGTGCATGGCATCTGTCAAGGACTGCAGGGCATTGGCGGAGGCACAACCAGTAGAGGTCACTAAGGCTAATATTCCCAGGGTCATCAGGTCACAGGCTGAGGAGAACAAGAGAAAGCTAGTTGACAACCTTGAATGTGAGGATTAAGTCAAATCTAAAGACAAACTAAATCTTTTGAGGCAAATACAAAGACTCACAATGCTGTTTAGAAGTACTGTATGCTGAAAAACACAACACACGCAAGCTGCTTGGGAGAGGATATTGAACAGATGGGACATCACCATTGAAAAGGCTCTTCTTAGTTTAGTAGGCTTATTGTGATAAGTACCTCTGGCAATATTTAAACATTGTAAGGCAAATATTGAAAATGTTGCTTGGATAACCTGAACCCCACCCACCTCAAGGATTAATATTAAAACAATGAATTCTCCCTAAAAACAGACTGTCAGCTAATAAATGGGCTATCTCATCTGCGCTGGATGGATCATACTCCATGTTTTGAAGAATATCTTAAATGGTACTCTTTTTCTTGCACTCATACTATGTTTCCCTTTAAAGAGTAAATTCCTCAAAACGTGTTGCAGAACCACAGAATACTTGCCTGCAGAAGACATACAGGTATTTATTAACATCAATATATATGCTTTATAACAACCCAATGTATTTTTTAAAAAGCTTATGAATTTCAAGCCACTTGCTACTTGAGATTGACTACTGAGCAAATTGTGTTTTTGCAGTTTGTTCAACTGAATACACTATTGTTTCAAAACAAAGACAACAAGGCTGGGGGAGACTCATTTTCTTTTTTATACTACAAAGAAAGATTTAAAAAATGTGCTAACAGACTGTATTTCTGCTGGAAAATGACATTTCAGATACTGCCCAGCAATCAGTTTGTTACCAGGTTTGCCAAAACAGAGAGAGAGAGAGAGAGAGAGAGAGAGAGAGAGAGATTTTACAAGCATGGTTGAGGTAATGACAATTACTGCATTTTCAAATTTTCATACACTTGGTCCTCATTGATTACTACCTGTCCCTGAGCCACATGTACAGCAATTTAGCTACTAGAGAATACTGTGACACATGGGTTGAAAGTGTCAGCCACATAAAATGTGTCTTTAAGGTGCCATGAGAACTGGTTTTTCTTAAACTGGCAAATCACATGGACACATAACTAATAATGGCTAAACCTCATATTTCACCAATAACATGCTAAGTATTTCTCACATGATAATTTCAACCATTTTAAGCCAATTTTGACAGAAAAAATAAATTCCCTTGGAAAAGAATTGCAAACAAAGGAGACATTTCTCAGAAATTCTCAGGGGGTAGTTTAGGTTTCTTGTGGCTGCATTATTTATGAGGTGGCTAAGAAGTGTGTGTGTTTTCTTTCTTTCTTTCTTTTCTCTCTTTCTTTCTTTCATCTTCTCTGGAGTAGCCAGCAACTTTCTACCACAAGCCTCCTGAACTTCAGGCAAGGCCATAAGAAAGATGTAACTCCTTTCACACAGGCTCCCACCCCCCTCCGATCAGGAAATGTAAGCAATGATCTGCAGGGTGATTGTGAGATGTGTAATATAAAAGAGAGGGGCTACAAAACAAATATAGTTTCCTCAGTCATCTTGTAATACTAAAACAAGTTGAAAAATATAACCAGATAAATTCTATGAGACTCTGAGAATGGGGCAGATAAATGGCAGCTCCTTCCATGGAGAAAGGCATCTTTGTGAAGCTTGGCGGGGGGGGGGGGGGCAGTCTATGACAAATCACTAGATATAACTTTTCCAAGGAGCTAGTTGCAACAGTGGTCTGTTTCACACTGGCAACAAGACTTAGAGGCATGCAGCTGTGTTATGAGTGCCTGCAATAATTTCAAGCTTAATAATACTTGTACTGTACTGGAACTGAAAGCTACACTAAAGTTATATGCACTAAGCAGAGATGACAGTTGGTAACTCAAAACCCAGATCCAATCCTTTGAGATGCTATGTAATGTTGAACATGGCCCTTCAACAATATGAGTTTGAACTCTGCCTAGCAAAGCAAAGCAAGCAAGCAAAGCAATCACACTTATATACTGCCTGACAGCACTCAATGCACTCGCTAGGTGGTTCACAAGTTAATTAGCATTTTTCCTCCAACATACTGGGTACTCATTTTAGCAATCTCAGAAGGATAGAAGGCTGAGTCAACCTTGATCCCTGTTCAGAATCGAACTTCCAACCTTTTGGTTTCAGGACAGCAGTTTACCCACTGCGCCAACAGGGCCACTCCACTTATACATGGATTTTTCTGAAATTCCTAGATGATACCTGTTGCACTGCTCAGATCATTTAGGGATTTCAGAAAAAAATTAAAGGCTTGCTTTGACCTTCCCCATACAGATGGTCAGAGGAAGTGTTTAATAATGATTAGGTTCACTGTGATTGTTGGTAGGTGGCTCCAAAACACAGGCTCTTGTGGTACAAGCATGGCAGTGGCTGCAGGCAGAACAGTGAACAGTGAGAGCACCAGCAGCTGGAGGAACCAGACACAGTATGTCACCAACCCACAAGACAGAGTGCTTGGTGACCCGTAATGATGAGTGAACCCACTTGCTCCAGCTCCAATGGCTGGGACCCAGAACAATGTGCATTTTGACTGTGCAAAGGAAGGGCGGCGCTCCTACCAGTCATGTTCAAAGGTCAACCTGTATCACATTGTGATCAATCATTTCAAAATGTTTTCCATACAGAAAGAAAATGGCATAGTTTGCTATATTCATTTAAGGAATTCAAATAATGCCATTTGGTTAAAAAGAAAAGCCACAGTTTTCAGCCTGTACTTCAGTGCAACAACGGTTTTCAGATTTTAAATATTTTTATCTTGCTAGACTTAAATATGCACCTCCCATAGCTTGTATGAAAAACTCAATGACAAACAGGTCACCACGCTTGCCACACACCCCACCCCTAAGATCAGTTTGTGTGGAAATCCTGGGATGTGTATTTTAGTAAGGAATTTAGAATTCTTCATGAGAGACCTTGAGTGTCCTCCACTGTATTACAGCGGAGTATTTGTAAGACCTCACCAAAGTATAGATGCTAGGATTCCACTGAATAAGCCATGGCAGTTAAAGTAAAATCAAAGTGATGTAAGTTCAGAACTACTCTCAGTCAACAGCTCCATGCTGCAATGACTACTCCTACTCTCTACAAAGAGGTTTCTTGGTCTGGGTATATTTTTCCACACAAACTAAAGTCAGGCAGTACAAAATATTTGGTATAGATATTTACTTTACAGCTATGGAATGGGAACATGCATATTTGGATATATTCTTAAGACACTGAAGTGCTTCTGTTACAAGATATAGTGGAAAATAACTTTGAACGATATAGCAAACAGGTCCCACAAGAGTGCTAGCAGGCTCAAATTCTAAATCAGTATGATACTTCTTGCACTGATATTTCCCTGCACAGCATTTTCATCCTTGAGAAATCTTACAGGTAATCTCACAAGATTTCTCAAACTTGCTAATCTTTATTTATTTATTTTTTAGCCTAGAAAGAAAGATGATGTTCCATTGCTACAATTCCTGCATGCAATGGCATTTCTCCTCTGCAGGATTCATTTGGAAAGGGCAAAAAACACAACACATTTTCTTGGACAGAATACTCCTGGAAACGGTGGAAGAGACATCTAGCTGGGCAGTTTTGTTATGATTTCTACACAGTATGACAGTTTCCTTTCCTGAACCTTACTGGAAAGGACTGCCAACTGCATAGAAAGTGCCAATTTTCTACACAGAACAATGGGCAAACAGTGGGAAAAACAATAACAGGATTTCATTTTGGCAGAAGCAAGCAAATCTTGTGCATGCAGGGGGAGGTCTCAGCAGTGGACTTCAGCATGATGAGATTCCAAAAAACTGTGAGGAACAAGACATTTTCTGAGTATTTATAACATTACTAGATTATAAACATCAGTTCAGTTAGGATAATAAAATGCTTAGCTGGTTGGATAGTCCAGCAAGTTAGGTATTGGCTGTAGACCTAGAGTTTGGGAATTCAGTTCCCCATTGTGCCTCTCAGGAGTAGAGCAGACTGTGTAGCTCTGTGAAAGCTGAACAGGTCCATCCAGGATGCTCCCAAATAAAGGGGGAATTTTAAAAAGTGTCATCATAAGTTAGAATTGACTTGATGACACACAGTTATGTTATTTATAAGGTGCTTAATACAATAATCTCATTTTAAAACAAACCATCTAGTTCTAAAATATCAAAGATCAATTATTTAAGGCTATCCAATAATTACAGGGTCATTTAAAGATCTTGGCTAGTATCATATTAACCAAATGAAGAATGGTGCAGAAATCCCATAACCACCTCACCAGTTGTGAGAAAAATCACATAGCGTGTTGCATAACAGGAAGCTGCCAAACCTGGGGGGAATCTATACATTTGCCCTTCTGCTGCACATTTAGGCAATAGAATATTGCCTTTGGTGTCTTAATTGTTCTTTTCCTTTCTTCATCATCATTTGTTTTTTTAAAAAATCTTTATGAATATACTGCAATTCAAAACATATTCTGCCATGTCAATTTCAGTACTCTTGATTTCTGTGAATAGAGCACATGCTGAGCTTAGTCTATGGACAACCTCTTCATAACTTAGAAATAGCCAGAAGAAAATGATCGAGAGCCAACATTTTCACACTGCAGTGGCATACTCAACAAATCAGAAGCATAAACAACCATTACATAAATAAAATCAATATTTTAAAAAACAGCCTACAGCAAACTGTATTTTTAAAGTCGGAAAATACATTGATTTTGCAGCAAAATATATTGATTATACATTTTAGAGAATTCAGAAAACAAAGGGCAGGGGTTTGAGTTTTATGTGCTATATCTGGAAGGGTCAAATTGCAATAATGTTTTGCAAATGAGTGAAAAGCAAGGTACTTAAAAATATCTATTTCCTTGATAGCCTTTTGCATAAACACATGACAGCTACATTATCTAAATTCATTCCCAGTTAATTATACGGATATAATTTTCCTCCTCTTTGTCTCCTAAGGAAGTGACCTGATTTCACAAGACGAAAACATTGCCTTGCCAGCTGGGAGACCTATGAGTAAGAACAGATTTGATTTCCCAGGCCCACTGCCAGAGAAAGCTTAGCATGTTCAACAGGTAATTTATTTAGTCTCAGATGGAGGGGAGAATAAAGGAAAGGGAGTCTAGAAAAAATAGTGAAGACAAAATAAATTAAAAAGGGGGAGGTAGAACTGCCTGGGGCCATTCAACAATTCTGTGATCCATTTTTTGGGAAAAATTGACCTCCCCCCTATGTAATCAGACCATAATTTTAGCTTCGACCACCTCCCCCCTTTAGATTTACATAATCCAGAGATTTTGTATCAAAAGTCTAATTTTTAGAGCTTTTCACTATTGGTGCCTAATGCACAACAGCTCCAAATGGATTATGTAATCTTTGACCTGACCCGCACCCCCCATGTAATTTTTCCATAATTCAGATGGCAGACCCGCCTCCCCCCAACTACAAGGATCACATAATTGTTGAATGGCTCCCTGGCACTAGTGTCATCTCAAACTAAAAACAATAGGAGAGGCTGAAAAAGACTGAATAAATCTCCCATAGAACCATATGAATATCTGAGGCCCCAGCATCTCTGTTTAGAGGAGCTGATCATAGCCAAAACAGGATGCAAACAACTGTACGTTTAGCTTACTTCAGTGTTTGTTTATTTTGTTGATTGGTTGGCTGGTTTATTTTACTACAGCTAGGTAGCTGGATAGCTTAAGGTATCTGGCTAAGGAGGCAGAGGTTGGGAGTCTGGATCCCCACTGTGTCCCTTGGAACAAGAGCCAGTCTGCATGGCCTTGAGCAAGTTGCACTGTCCCAGCACACCCCCAGAAGAAAGGAAAGGCAAACCACTTCTGTGAATTCTCTACCTAGAAACCCCTAGAAAGGTTTGGAATAAGTCAGAATTGAATTGATAGCATGCAACTATTATTAGCTGAGCCTTAGCCCAAGCTGAATTTATAACTGGCTCAAGGGTAGAGGGGAAGAAAGTTGTTCCTACTGAAGTTTCAGATAATAAATTAACAGTACCTCATAAGGCCTCCTCATCACCCTGTTCTGTTTCTGCCAAGTTTACATGGTGCTTGTAACAAAACAGATGTTTTCTAATAGAGTCCTGTCAGAAGGAATCATCGCCCAACAACTGCCATACATACACATGACAGTGTCTTGCTTGTCAGGAAAAATAGGGAATGTAATCCCCATGGTTCCTACATTATTAGTAAGAAGATTTGGAATCCCATGAATTACATTTGCCATGACTTCTAATTACCAAAATACTAGCATACCTGTATGCTATGACATCCTAAAGTACTAATAATCATTGGAAATATAGGTACTTATCCTCTGGGATAGATATTACCATTTGCACTGGTACTCTCACTGTACAAACAGAATGCAGAATTAAACAAATCAACAATTTCCTGCCCCTTAATAATGAGTCAAATCTATTGCTCCTAAGCAGCCCCCTCACTTTGCCTTATTTAAAGACCAGTACTGGCCTTACTTACAAATAAAGAAGTTGAAAATGGGGTAAAGGCAGCTTAAAATGCAACATCTGTCCAAGGAATTATCAGCAACCCTGAAGCAGCAGCATAGTCTTTAGGGTTTCTAGCCAGCCTCAGAATATCAATCCTCTAATGATTGACTCTATTACTTATAAAATTCTCCAGCTATGTTACATATAGAAAACTGTTTCAAATTCCCATCATGGCTGGCAAGTGTTGAGGTCCAGTCCTCATCAGACTGTGAAGATGACCTAGATCATGAGGCACTTCCCATGCCCAGCCCAGTTCTGCCTGCACCCGAACCTGAGAATGTCCTGAACTGGGAATCTCAGCCTGCTTCTGGCTCAACTCTGTTTCCCCAGGCAGATGACCTGTCAGATCAGAAGTCTGACTCTGACAGTGATCAGCCCTCAGTCATGGAAAGATTCAGAAAGGAGCTACACCTGTGATGCAAGCAAGCTAGAACTATTTACCAGAGAAGGCTCCTAGCTGATAGTGATTAGATGGGAGGCTTTTAAGCAAGCTTGTTGCAGCATTCCAGCATCGGTACAATTCTTCAGTGCAAAGACTGATGCTCTGCTTGACTTTGGATACCTCTTGAGATTGCCTGCCTAGATCCTGACCTGCCTGCCATGACCCTGACTTCTCTACCAACACTGACAACGCCCCTGGACATCCTTTGGACTAGACACTGCTTGAACTACGGGTAACCAGACCCGAGCTTGTTCTTTGGACTTTGCCTTTTGGACACTCCTTGAATAGACTCTCTGTGTAGCGCTGCTGTGTGGCGACCATGCCTGCTGGGGTAGATCAGCACAGTAAGTCTCGCTAGCAAAAATTAAGCAAGAAAACTATAGAAAACATGAGAAGTACCCTTACATCCAGAGGTGGGGAGCCTTTGACTCTCCATTTGTTTTGAACTATAATACCCATAATCACATAGGCCATGTTACATGGGTCTTCTAGGACTTGAAGTCCAAAATATCTGCGGGGCCGGAGGTACGCCTTCAGGTGGAACTTCTCCCCTTTAGAAAAATTCAGAAGACCTGGCTTTGCCAGTGGGTGTGGGGCCCTATAGGCTCCACCTCCCAACCCTACTGGCTTGTTTAACTTTTGTGGTGATTTTTTTTCCTGTTTTGGTTCTAACACGGGTGGATGGAGGACGAGGGTAATTTTTAAGTATAATGTCAGTTTTGTGTGTTTTTAATCTTGCCTTTTAATTGGAGGTTGAGTAGGTGTTTTAATTGTAAATGTTTAGGTTGTTTTTATACTGTATTTTTACCTGTTGTTTGCCGCCCTGAGTGGTGTTTTCACCAGGGAGGATGGGGTACACATTTATAAAATAAATAAATAAATAAACCCAAATAAAATATATGTTGTCAAATTGAAATGTGCCATTTCCCTTTTGGCAATGGAAGCTTGCCAACATTGTCAAATACGAATAAGGAAGGCTTTCATTGAGACTTGGAGTAAATGGTCATTTCCCCTCCGCATACATTATATATTGGGCCCAATCAGGCTCTGCACACTGCTGGCATGGAGACATTTCCAAACAATGCTTTTAATATCACATTATAGAATGTGTAGTTATGGTCCAATTGCTCTAGGACAGTAGTGGCAAACCTTTGCACTCCAGCTGTTCTTGAACTTCAATTCCCTGAAGCCCTGATGAGCAGGAGTGTTGACTTGGGCTTCTGGGGATTGAAGTCCAAGAACACCTGGAGTGCCAAAGTTCACCATCACTGCTCTAGGAGTAATCTGCTGCATATGATATTAAATACATGTTTTTTTCTCACAGGGAAATCATGAAATTGGCTATGAAACAGTTGCAATAGAGTGTGTGACTCTGAAGATTTTAAAGTATTCTCTGCTGTGGTGTATTTTGTTTTCCTAACAAAATTGTTTCTGGGGGGGGGGGGTGAGGTCACAAAAATCCTCTATAATGCACTGCTGCTTTGCAATTAAATTTTGAAAATGCCTTAATGTCAGGTCCTTGAACTCTTCTACAAATTTTATTTCTCCCCAAATCCCTTTGCTCTCCCTCTCCCTCCTACAAATGAAACTAGAAATAGCATTGCTTACATTTCATTGATGTTTCAAAATAATATTCAAATATAGACTGATTTAAAGGTAAAGTAAAGGTTTCCCTTGCTCAAAAGCCAGTCGTATACGACTCTAGGGTGCAGTGCTCATCTCTGTTTCTAGGCCGAAGAGCCAGCGCTGTCTGCTTCTGCAGACGTTTCCCTGGTCATGTGGCAGGCATGACTAGACACTGGAGCGCACGGAATGCTGTTTACCTTCCCACAAAGTGGTCCCCATTTATCTACTTGCAATTTCTTGCTTTCGAACTGCTAGGTTGGCAGAAGCTGGGACAAAGACGGGAGCTCATTTCCGTCCTGCAGTACTCGGGAATCGAACTGCTGACCTTCCGCTTCCCAGTCAGCATCTTAGCCACTTGAGCCACTGCAGTTTCTGATTTACTCATACTGAAAACAACCAATTAGAATGAAGGCTGCACTACATTGGCGAGTTAAGTTTCCAGCTGCAGAGCCAGAGTTTGGAAGTTCAGTTCACCACTGTGCATAGCCCTGGACAATTATCATCATCATCATCATCAATCACCACCCCCACCCCCACCCCCACCACTACTACTACTACTACATGGTAGCCCATTTCATCTGCCTACTTCCTGGTCATATAAGAATGTAACCAGAGCACAAATAAAGAAAATTCATGAAATGCATGCACCCATTTTAGTATACAATTAGATGGATTTAAAGGTCATTAATAGGCTATCAGGATAGCTCAGTTGTTTAGGTATCTGGCTGTAAACCAGAGGTTGTGCATTTGAGTCCCCACTGTACCTTCCAAGAGAAGAGCCAGTCTGTGTAATTATGGGCAAGCTGCACAGACTCATGACACCCCCTTCCCTCAGACAGGGCCATGCACAGGATTCTAGAATTTTATTATTATTATTATTATTATTATTATTATTATTATTATTATTATTATTATTATTATTATTATGGGGGGGGTTTTCAGAAGGGGCAACAATGTCGCACACACATATATAACATTGGCATCCTGGGCTTGGCTGGGGCTAGGGTGGGCTGTTAGCTCAGGAGGGTCACACACACACCCCGGGGGCTATGGCCCTGCCCTCAGAATAAGGGAATGGTATCTGTTCTTCTGAGAACTCTCTACATAGAAAACACTGCAATGGATAGCTATAAGTCAGAATTGACTTGATGGCACATAATTACTTCTATATTAAAGGTCATTTAAAAATACAAATGAAAGCTTGACATTCCTGCTTAGACTGAAGTGTTCATCCAAGTTTCTCTTTTGATTGGTTTTCTAATTTAAACCCATTAAAATGATGGCAAGTTCTTTCAGAGACCTGATTAGTCAAGAGATCAAAATGTATCAGATCAGAAGACCAACTAGTTTTATGTTTAATTAGGCCTTAAGATCTTTCAAAGGACACCTCTGTAGAGATTCTCTTGCTGTGCCTCAACTAATGGTCTGGATTATTAGAAAGAAGGGAATGGAAAAGCCTGTGAAGTTGCTTGACAGGAAGAGCAGAAAGAGAACAAGAGAGCCAATGGTAGTCTGAAAATATCTACTATTCTAACAACACATTTGAATATAATATATAATTGCATCCTCTCCAGAGATAGGCTTAAGGAGCCCTATGGAAGAGGAAAACAAGAAAAACTGGTTGCATATAGAGAGATACTTTGGTCACATTTTTAAAGCCACTCATTCACGTAGTTATAACAAATATCAGGGTGCTTCCTTCACAAAAGAAAAAGTCATATTTCATACAGCTGTAAGCCAAATATTTCTGATGACTCTAACCAGTGTCAGACTTTTTTAATGGATTAAATGCACAAGTCAAAGTCTACACACAGTGTAAGATATGCAGGAGAAAATGAGGAGGAATGAGCATTGGATTTTACAGATATCGTTGGATTACAGCTCTCATGATCTTTTACCACTGACTACATTTACTAGGACAGACTGGAATTGCATTTGTCTGCTCTTATCTACAGGACACCAACAATAGAGAAGATGATGGCAATACCCTGGCAGAGCAAACCAGATCAGAGGGCTGTTCCTTGACTAAAGTGGTCATAGTGTAAGAATGTATGAAAAAAATCACCAAGGAAATAGGTGGGCAATTTAGTGCTGTAACAGAAATACCAATATGGAGACAATGATGAACCATGCTGTGTTATTTATGTTGGGTGTTTCTGTAGGTAAATAACCTTCTTCTAGAGCCATATCCAATTCTAAATACTGGCTATATTCATGGTGATGAGCCTGGGAATATAATACTGTAGCCTTCAATTTACATTCTGCATTGCAGCATGACACCCGTACTAGTGATTCAGTTCTGCAAATCACTTTCTTAGAATAACCTAAAAAATATATAAACCTAGTTCACTGCACGCCTACTTTTGGGTGCTCAGGCAATCTTGGCCTGATACTTTGAAAACAGGTACCCACATACCAGATGACAAATTTCTTTTGAAACTGAGGGAACC
This sequence comes from Bradypodion ventrale, assembly GCA_035047345.1. Lineage (NCBI taxonomy): Eukaryota > Metazoa > Chordata > Lepidosauria > Squamata > Chamaeleonidae > Bradypodion > Bradypodion ventrale. The sequence continues at coordinate 221,142,402 of JAWDJE010000003.1, read as the reverse complement.
ATCAAAGGCAACTTGTAATAATAGCCTAATGGAGTGCTGCTGAAAGAAAGAAAAGTTAGGCACCTCTAGGGATATGGCCTAATCTTTGGGCACACTTTGATTCTAGTCACGCTCTATATTAAATCTATACTTTATCTCAAGGCTGAACTATACATTCCAGATAATCTCTCATTAGAGTTGAAATTGCATTAGCACTCAAAAGAATAACAGAACCAGTTAGAAATCACATTTAAAAAAAGAAGAATGTGGTGATGCTAAGAACAAAAAAAACACAAAGCAAGGCAAGCTAATTCGCAAATAATGGAAACAGAAAAAGTCTGCAGAGACCACCAGCACTTAAAGAATTCCTTCACCTAACAACAGGTATACATATCATGTAGTTATGTCCTCAGAGGGAGACTATTTTCTGCCATACCGCTTAGATCTGTGTCTTAGTCTGAAATGGCCCTGGCAGACCCATCAGAGGATAGCAGGGACTAATGGTAGTGCAGTGCTACAAGTAATAGTTGTGTAGCTGGACCAAACCACAATATCTTTGATAAATTCTTTGATGAGGCAAGCAGAAATACAAATATAATATCTTTACTGCCACCAGTGACTAATAGTGAACAGATAAATATAGTGATAATGGTCCAAATTATAGTCTAGTACAGGGGTTCTCAATGTTTTTCACCTGGACCATGCCCCCTCAGACAGCTGAGGGGGCTGTAAATACTGCCATAATACATGTCCACGGCTGTCATAAATGTGTTTACATGACTGCAAATGAGTCCACAGCTGATTCTGGTGGTGGAGGCACAGTCGTGGGTGGCTGGAGTGAGGTTGGGGCTGGATTATTTCACACCACAAGCCAGATCCAGCCCATGGGCCATAGGTTGCAAACCCCTGATCTAGAATAAAATGGAGGAGGTAGGAGAGAAGAAAGTACATGCCAGTATCACACTAAAAGAAGGGGGGGAATGGCTGAGTACTGATTACATTTCTGTGCCAGGCACTTATATTAGCCCTAGAACCATTTTGAAAAGGGAAATAGTTTCAGAGTACAGTAGAACCTCGGATAAAGTCCAAACTCCATTCTAAAAGTTTGGACTTTATCTGATTTTGGACTTTATCTGAATCAAATGGGTGATGCATCGGATAACATCCAAAAATGGACTTTATCCGAGGTTCCTATACCAAATACCTCCGATAATGTCCATTTTTTTGCGGTTTTGGACTTTATGCGATGCATCACGTGTGCATGAAAACTGCGACTTTATCCGAATTGGACTTTATCCAAATTGGACTTTATCCAAGGTACCACTGTATTGTTGCATATCTGGGAAATATTTTGTTTTGAATTCTTACAGGCGCTCAAGTCAAAGCTATCACATTCTTTCTGATATCTGTCCATTGCTAAAGATTGCTCCTATTCACTCAATAGAAGTCAAGAGTAAAACTGTGAAGAGGAAATGTGTGTGTGTGTGTGTGTGTGTGTGTTACTTGCTACGAATCAAAAGCTGTTAAGCATCTCCTCACAACAGTTTTATCACACAATTCTCTAGTGAGTCTTTATGGATCAATCAAGCAAATGGCCAAGCTGATTTTACAGCTCATAGAATAAGCCAGTCACTTGCAAACCAAAGAAGTCCCTAGTTCTCTAGAGGGTAATGCTTCATGACAAGGGTGTGAGGATAATTTTTCATATTGTAAGGAATACAAAAATATAAATTTAGCTGAAAGTGTATCAGCCTTTCTCATAGAGAATGAATGAATAAAATGTCAGTATTCTTATACCTATTTTATATATGCATACTGATCATTTAACAACTGCAATATTAAATGCAAGAAAAATGCTGGTAGATATCTTACTAACAGAGAACAAGTTTTATGGAGCTTCACATCATCTTGAAACACAGTGCCTTTAAATTTTGAATTGTCTAAGCCAGTCAACATGAAAGATATAAATTATACAGTACTTATACATTATTTGGCATGAATCCATGCTGTAAATCCAATATTACTCTAGACTAGAATATACTCATTAGTCAAACTCTTCTGCAAAGTAGTGTACACATGGGGGAAGCTACACAATCAGTTTTTACAGTTTTCTGGATGAGTGTCACTTGCCTTGGTGCAAAAGCATGTGACTGAGCATTCAACCTGACTGCATATGCAACAGATATAGAAGAGGACTCTACACACAGGTTGCACAGTTTCCAGGAGAGAGGTGCTCTGTCTTGCAGGGGAGGGTTTCAAAAAGGGTCAAAGCAGCAACATTTGGATATTATCAGAGCAGAGAGTGGACAATTCAATTAATCTCCAGTTATGCTATGCTCAGTTAGGGTATCTCTACAAATTTCTGGAGTTTGATTCAAATCGTTGGGGTTAAATATAATGTTGTCTACATAAAAATACTTGGATACAGTTGTTGTAGCAAAAGAAAGGAGTGCCAAAACAGAAAGAGATTGACAAACTGAAGCGACAGTAAAAAGCAAAAAGTGCCCTGGAGATGACAGAAACTGTGTCCTGTGAAAGGCTTAGTTTAGTCTCACCAGATTCTAGTTATTTTCTAGCTACCGATACAAACAACAGTTATGTGTCCAGGGATGTACATTGCTTATTAGACTGACCACATTCAATAATTTTTCTTGCCTTTTAAAAAGGTACAGTGATACCTCATACAACGTCCAAACTTGGTTCCACAAGTTTGGACTTTATACGGATTTGGACTTTGTATGAGGCATGCAAAATCCTAGCCGCAATGCCTCATACAACATCCAAATCCTTGCCACGATGCCTCATACAACGTCGTTTCCATAGAGATACATTGTACTGTAACAGCACAGACTTCAGGGCAAAGTCAAGGAAACAGACAGGAAACTGACAGAACTTTAAGAAATCATTGTCTAAAGGCTAAATACATTACAAAAACATGTCAAACAACCCTGATTGTCCAAGAACCTGAAGAATGCTGCAAAAATCCCAGGAATGCTTCTAAAAATTCTGATGAAAAAATTCAAAAAAATTCCAAAATGACGCTCAAAACCACTCCTAAACACTCTTCGCCTCGTGCAAAACCCACAAGAGCAATGCATGCATGTGTCCTGCCTTTTATACTGGCCAGGCACAATGCAACCTGGGGAAAACCCAATGCCTCATAAAAAGTCGAGTGACTTTGTATGAGGTAACTTTTTTCAAGAAATTAGGCGATGTTGTATGAATTCGATGTTGTATGAAGCAGACTTTGTATGAGGTATTACTGTACTTATACTGAGTTTTCATTACATCTAGGATTGCATGTGTATGTCAATACATGATAGATACAGACTCTCTTCTGTAAATTTAGATTGAATAGATTAAATCAGAGCTAGGACTATTCTTTTTGCAGGCGCACCCCCCCAATAAAGGACTCAGACACTGATGAAAGTGGATAACGGCATTGGGCCACATTTATTGATTCATGCCCTAGTCCGAATTATAAATTTCTATTGGTATTCAACCAATTATAATTCTTAAGGCAAGCAGGCCGAAGTAACACTGGTAAGGTACCACCCAAAATTGCAAATGGCAATTGGTTACAATGTATCCATTTGTATCAATTTGTTTGTTGACAACAAACAAATTGTTGACCGTAGTCAATACCTAACTATTGACCCCACCCTCTGACGCGTATCCGTAAAATAACGGGGTGATGCATGCTGCATAGCTCTTGCCATCACCCCATCGCCTGGTTCGTCGTTGACCGGACAACGTTTAAGCAACTTGTGCCTGTCTAGTGATGTCCAGTCAATTGCGAACCTGCCGGATACCTGTGGGTCATAAATGTTTACCTTACCAGTGCTACCCGCCCATGTGACCAAAGTCAACAGCAGCAGAAAGAAACCCCTATATCAAACCATAGCAACAGTGTGGGATGGGCAAAAAAGCCAGAACCCAAGAGCCAATTGTAGGTCCCAGCCAAAAATTCCCACTCGGCCCCGAAGCGACCAAAATATCACACTGTTAACTAGGGAGGGGGTGGAGGGGAAAAACTTCTCCTCTCCGTCGCTTCGTAAAATGGCAGCTCGGCTGCCTCGTGGCCCCTTTTATTAAGGTGCTGGCCACGCCACCTAACTACCCGGATGCTCTTCGTCCGGTGGGGGGGCCCGCAAAGAGCGCGGCGGCCATTTTGGCGCCACGCTTGCATTGCAGGCGCACCCCCCAATAAAGGACTCAGACACTGATGAAAGTGGATAACGGCATTGGGCCACATTTATTGATTCATGCCCTAGTCCGAATTATAAATTTCTATTGGTATTCAACCAATTATAATTCTTAAGGCAAGCAGGCCGAAGTAACACTGGTAAGGTACCACCCAAAATTGCAAACGGCAATTGGTTACAATGTATCCATTTGTATCAATTTGTTTGTTGACAACAAACAAATTGTTGACCGTAGTCAATACCTAACTATTGACCCCACCCTCTGACGCGTATCCGTAAAATAACGGGGTGATGCATGCTGCATAGCTCTTGCCATCACCCCATCGCCTGGTTCGTTATTGACCGGACAACGTTTAATCAACTTGTGCCTGTCTAGTGTTGTCCAGTCAATTGCGAACCTGCCGGATACCAGTGGGTCATAAATGTTTACCTTACCAGTGCTACCCGCCACACGGAGAGGCTCAATAAAGGCTCGACGCCCCCCCCAGACCGTCAGCTCGGTCAACAGGCCTGCTCGCCAATCTCCTAACAGGAGGTCCATACCTCCCTGCGACAGATGGACCCCATCCCCTGAATAAAGCTCATAATTTTGTAGGCTGATTGCGGGGTGCCTAATGACGCGCCCCCAACCCTTGTCAAGAAGGAACCAGGCAATAGCCCTGTTCAACGAGCGACGAGCTCAATCAAGGGCCTGGAGGTCGAACCCTCCTCTGTAAGCATGCCGCAGTACCATGTCTGACCAAATGAGGGTTGTGGCAGGCCACACATAATGTAAGTAAGCCAGGTCACTGCAAATCGCATGCTTCAGCGATAGTCCAGTGACCTGTCCCAAATCATTGCCCCCAAGGTGTATGATCAGAATATCTGGCGGGTCAGCATTCCTGCTGGATAAAAGGAATGGCAACAGTTCCCGCCATAACATGCCGCGCTTACCATACCATCTGAGACTTGCGGATGCACCCAGTCCCAGTCGGGGTCCCCACTCTGTCGCCGCAGCGTACAACGCTGCCCTATGCACGTAGCTGTGGCCCACCAGCCATACTGCCACCGGTGTAATACGACACCCAGGGTCTGTCAAGGAAAAAGAGGGGGGAGAACAATACAGTGACTAAACTGGTACTCACGGTTGAAGAGGGCGAACATAAAACTGAAAACATTGTGATCCCCACCTTCCCATGCGGCGTATTTCAGCCCCGGAGTACCCAAAAGCAGCTGCAGTAGAAGCCGCCCCTATCCTAAATGAATGGGTGCCGTAACGAGCCCCAGGGAGGCCAACACTGGCTAGTGCCTTACCGGTCACCTTCCAAAATTGAAATTTAGTAAGGGGAGACCCATCTTGGTGACAGAAAAACGGGCCATGGTGCGTGCCACGCAGTGCAAGAAACTCCTGTAGGGCACCAACCGGACAGATGTCTGCCAATGAACATCGTAGCAGTCGTACTCCACTGCCTACGCCATGCTGATCAACTTTAGAGGAGCGTATCCTCAACTGAGCCCAATCATTGCAAACATAGACATCGTCGAGTTCCAGTGCCCTACGACTTGCATCTGCCTTAGACAGCATCACAAGCTCGCTGATGCGGAGCGCTCCAAAAAAGGCCACCGTAGTAGCCGCATGAAACAGGGCGGCCTCATACCTGTCAAAACAGAGGTCATGCCAGCCCCGTGCTAAGTGGGTAAGTACCCCCGGGGAAATTGGGTGGCGGTCATCCGGGCTACGCCCACGCTCCCGCACCCACCCCTCCAAAACATGTCATATGCGGAAATCAGTGGTACTGTCAGCGTAACCCCCCACTTTGGCCATGAATGCCAACGCTGACAGCCTGGATGCTATGATGTGGGGTGCTAGGCCCTGTGCATGTAGGTAAACCATGAATTGTAGAATGTGGGCGACTGGGATAGGCCAAGCCTCAGGTAGTCGAAACTGGGCACAAAAGGCCTGAAAAGTGATGAACGCGTGGTGATACGCCTTACACGTGCGGGGCGCCAGCGACATGCCGATCGCCCGGTTCACCTCTCCTTGCCAAGTGTCCATATCTCGTCCGGGAGCGGCGAGGGAAATTCCTCTGCGTCCGGGGCCAAGGCACGGAACCGGGAGATCTGCAGGCGGGACAAAGCGTCAGCAATATCGTTATTAACACCAGGGACATGCCTAGCCCTGAAGAGCACATTGAGGCGCAGGCTGCGCAACACAAACTGGCGCACCAGCTCCATAACCCTGGGAGATTTGGACGTCTGTGAGTTGACAATGTGGACAACTGCCGCATTGTCACACCAGAAATGTACTACCGAATTGGCCCACTCCTCACCCCATAGCATCAAGGCTCCCAGAATGGGAAAAAATTCCAGATACGTGAGGTCGCGCAAGCGACCCGTGCCCGACCAGGCTGGCGGCCATCTGCCGTAGGCCCACTTCCCATTGAAGTACATCCCATAACCCAGGGACCCCGATGCATCGGACTGGACCTGGAAACGAGGGGAAGCCAGAAGGTCGGATCTCCAGAAGGACACCCCGTTGAACTCCCTCAGGAACTGGAGCCAGATGAGCATATCCGCCTTAAGGCCCCTGCTAAGGCGTACCCTGTGGTGGGGCCTGGTTAAGCCTATCATGGCATCGCACAAGCGTCGAGCAAAGGCTCTGCCAGGTGCGATCACCCTGCAAGCAAAATTGAGGTGACCATGCAGCACCTGTAGCTCACGAAGTGACGCCTTATCAGCCGGTAACCTGGATGCTTGCACTACCGTGTCAATCTCCACCCCCAGGAATGTGAGCTTGGTAGATGGGCCCTCGGTCTTTTCGGGCGCCAAAGGGACACCAATTTCCTTCATTAGCGTCTGAAATGTAGTGAGGAGACACGCACACGTGTCCCAGCCCCGTTCACCCCTGAATAAGAAATCATCCAGGTAATGGGCTACAGACCGAGACCCCGACCTGCGGACAAACGCCCACTGCAGGAAGGTGCTGAAACGCTCGAAAGCCGAGCAGGAGATGGAACAACCAAAAGGCATGGCCTTATCGAAGTAATATTCACCCCGGAACTTGAAACCCAGCAACTCAAAGTCGCCCGGGTGCACCGGCAGAAGACGGAAGGCCGACTTGATGTCGCACTTAGCCAGCAGTGCACCCTGGCCACATGAGCGCACCATGCGCAGAGCCTGGTCAAAAGATGTATACCGGACCGAACAAAGGTCATCCGGGATAGCATCATTGACCGATCGGCCGGCTGGGTAGGACAAGTGATGTATTAAGCGGAACTCACCCGGTGACTTTTTGGGCACTAGCCCCAAGGGGGAAACTTTTAAATTAGGAAACGGGGGGGGCAGGGAAAGGGCCGGCAACCCTGCCAGCATCCACCTCCTTAATAATGCTCAAGGCAGCCACCTCCTCCCTTCCCCTAAGTGACAAAAGGTTGGGTGCATCTTGGGGAGCCCTAACCCCCGTGAAAGGAATGCGAAACCCCTGCTGGAAACCCTCAAGCAGGTAAGCTGCGTCTGCCCTCCTCGGGTACATCGTGAGCCAACGCTCTAACATGTCCACATCAATTGGTGAGGGGGCCTTTTGCCTGACCAGCTCCCTCTGCAGCAGTCTTGCCCGCCCCCTGTCCACCTCTACCCCTGTCCACCTCTACCCCGTGCTCCTCCTGGCCTAGGACAGGCGGAGGCAGCGTGGGGCCAGCACAAGAGGGACACTCATGCCTATATCGGCAATTTCTCCTGCTGCAGGTACCATTGGCCGAGAAGGTCCAACACAGCAGGCGGGCTGGAACCCCCTGCCCCGCCACCTGGTGGGGTGTCTGTGCCGGAGCAGCTCGCTGGACCGCATGCCCACAATGGTACCTCTCCCCAGGCGCCGGGCGCGTGGGGATCATATACAGAAGCCACAGCTTCTGGCAGGGCTCATCCCACCTCATCTCCGGGTGAAGGGGCACTCTCATGCGAAATTCTTCGTCGTAAGCCAACCACGACGGGCCCGGGAAGTCAACCATCGCCCGGTATATGTTGTCCAAGTACTGGACCATCGGAATGGCCAGATCCGGCCGGGCCCTGAGGTACACAGCCATGTATATGAGATACGCTGGTAGCCAGTTGGCCCACGTGCGTGGCGGCTTACGACGACGTGCCTGTTCCTTATCTTTCTCATCCTGCCCCTCCCTCTTCTCCTTTGTGGGTTCTCTATTCAGAAGGGAGAAAATGTCCACATACTCCCCCCGCCAGATTTTCTCTTTGGTGGCCTGGGCAAGATGATCCCCAAGGGGCAGAGAATACCCCGCCGTAGGCAATGCCGTCAATGGCACAGAGGCCGCATTGGGCACGGTGAAAGGAGCCTGGACCAAGCCCGCCACCCCGAGTAAGTTCCCAATGGGACAGAGGGCGCCACCCCCAGTGGGGCCCTGGATTGATGGTGCCGCACCCGTATGGCCCGGCGGCGGCTGAACCGCCGCGCCAGCCATACGGGGCCACGGCCACTGGACACCCCCCCCCAGTATAGGTAGTGGTGTGGGTGCACTAGTTTGAACCGCATACTCACACGCTGCACCCCCATGGGCCGCCCCTACCAGGGGTTGCGGCCCACTGTGGGCGTCAGAGCTTGCGACCGCAACCGAGCTCGTGGACGAGGCCTGGTCAGTACCTGGCGGCAGCAACTGTTGCACGGGGAGCTGCGAGACCGCGGCCGACGCCAACCCACGGGCCTCAAGCAGCTCGACCCGTCCGGCCGCCTGCCGATGACTGGCAGCCGATGCGTCGACCTGTGGTCCCAAAGGCGCCCCGGGTGGGTTAACCACCCCCAAAGAAGCCTCAAGGGCCGCTACGCGGGCCAGAAGGGCGTCAACATTAACATAGCCCCCAACACTGATGGGGGCATCGGGCCGGCCGGCCCACTGCTAAGAGGCGCCAGGTCAGGTCCCTGGACCCCGGGTCCCGAATATGGCCATGAACCCAGTACCGGCCCTTGAGGGGCCAGAGGTATGCCCTGCCGGGGAAGGGAACCCAACCACCCCCCATGGTTAAAGCCCACCGCAGGGAGCTGTGGGGCAAGGGCAGAAGGCCCCAAGGGATAAACCGGGCCAGAGCCGGGAGCCACCGATTGAGAGCCGGAGGCCGCGGCTCCCGCAGGGCCGGTCTGAGGACGCCCAGTCCCAGGCCATGGGGCAACTGACCCCATCCCACCGGTCCCGGTGGGCGCCGGCAAAGGGGGCTGTTGGGGGGGGCGCAGTCGCGGTCCTCCGACCCGGCTGGCGCCTCCTCGAAGTGCAAACCGCGTTCGCCAACGCCTTCTTTTTGGAAGGCATTCTTGAAAGTGCTGGGAAGCCGAAGAAAAGGAACGAAAAGGACCGCTTCCCGGCTAAGGTAAGAGCGACGGAGCAATGGGGAAAAACTTCTCCTCTCCGTCGCTTCGTAAAATGGCAGCTCGGCTGCCTCGTGGCCGCCCCTTTTATAAGGGTGCTGGCCACGCCCCCTAACTACCCGGATGCTCTTCGTCCGGTGGGGGGGCCGCAAAGAGCGCGGCGGCCATTTTGGCACCGCGCTTGCATTCTCACCACTACAGCAATGTTCTACCTTTTCTTTTATCCTTTTTAATACGTGCTGCTGGTCTTTATTTTCAGATTTTTTTTTCCTTGCTGTCGTTTCCTATGTTTGTTTCAGAGTGAGTGGGTGCTGAATATTCAGCACTTGAATTTGGAATTTGAAAGTGAGTGGGCACATTGGGGCAAGTTAAGTTACTGACTAATAATGCAAAGACAACTCCTTCCATGGCATGGTTCCCAGGGGACAAGGAAGGAAGCTGTTAGGAATTCTGCCTACAAACTGAGTTTCCACAATATTCCCAAATTTGATAGCACTGTGTAGTACTCCCTCCAAGTCACACCCATTTGTTTTCTTCTCCCATTATGAAACTATATAAGAACTTAAAATTATTTCAGAAAATTGAGAACAAATCAGGTCGTGGCTCCAGGCCAGCTTTGGGTGGGACAGCCTTGATATTTGGATACAAACCAGACTGGATGGTATTCCTACACCCCTCATTTCTAGTTTATACTAAAGAAGCTTTACCATGTTTCAACTGATTTTAAAAGATGTACTCTATTTGGGATTAACAATTGAATTGGTTATCTTACCTTAATGATTCCTCTCCACTAGGGAAGGACAAGAAAACAAAAAATATTTTTCCTCTCAGGTCTTCTGGTACATAAAATGAGTACCATACACACACATTCACACACAGAAACCACATATAGAAGCCAAACCAAAAATTCTGTGAGTCAACAAATATATGGTCATCCACAATAGAAAGAGACAGTAATGCTTGTGCATTACAAAACAATTAATTACCACCTAGATTTTCCCCCACGCACTCCACCACAATCTATAAATGTCTTGTTCACTACATTTCTTCTTCCTTAAATGGTAGGAACCCCCTTACAAGAGAGGTGAGGCTGATTCCCTCCTTATCATGTCTTTATCAGTCAGTAAATACTGTTACAGTTTTTAAATGTTGTTTGATGTTCTGTTGCTCCTTAATTTCAAATTTAATGTCCCTCAAACTTTATTGCATGTTTCTCCCTTTCTTTTTGCTCCTACCTTTCTTGATATTATATCTTTGGAGATGAGTTCTAGGCATTCACTAAGTAGAATGTGTCATTTCATCATCATCAACTGCAACTCATATCCAAGAATGCATTTTTTTTCCTGAAGCAGGAAAAATGTCACTGGTGTGAATTTGTTTAAAGTGGATCCCAGATTGCCATGAAGTGACCCACACACTATGATCTCAGAGCCATCATTCATGACATACATGAAGTGCGACATGCAGGATTTAACACCAGAACTGCAATGGACTGCTGCAGCCTTGAGGATATGGACAAGGTGCACCTTCACAGCCAGTCCATCTGGCATGGCGTCCTCCGCCTCCATGACCATTGGGAATCAGAGTTCCTCCTATGCTCATTTTGCCATTGGGCCCAATATGATGGTTTCCAGTGACATTTCCTCCACTGAGGGTGACCATCAACCCACCTAAAGGGGCTCATCTGCCCATAGCCATTGGCCCCTTTAGGGAGTCAGGTTAGTTAACTGCCACCTGGCACATAGCGTTGAGTCACTAGCTGTATGGTCTATTCCATTACCGTAGCAGGATGTCCGGCCAGACAGAGAGAAGGTGTAATTTATTTTAAAAAGGTCTAATTTATAAAACAAACAAATGATAAGCATATTGATATAGGTATCAAAATTTTATAATCTCTTGAAAATGTCTGGGGTTCTAATTCATTACTGTACAAGGTATTGAATTAAGTCAATTTTGAATTGTCATTTTGTGTGAAGATAAAAAAGCTTTTTAAAAAACTATTTGTAAATCACAATAGAGCACAGCAGAGATCTTGTTCACCTTAAATGCTAGCCAGAATCATACTGGTGTTCATTTAAATTTGCATAACATGTCATGGCCAATTGTAGCTAATGGACAAGTCGCAGAGTCACATCTTGTTCACATGCCTCATCACATGCCTGATATCAAGATTCAAACTACCAGCTGCAAATTAGCTGAAGCAAGTTACATAAATCTTATGTCAGCAAAAAAGAGGATTCTAGCCATGAACTTGTTTATATCAGAATTAATTATGTGGTAGATAACAAGTTTTTATTTTTCATAAGCTTTTGTGTGACTAAGCACATTTCTTCAGCTGATTGGGCTGATCATGTCCCTGAATGGAGTATTTTAAGAGTTTATAAACTGGAGTAAACTGTTAGCAAAGATGACTCTTGGCAATTCAAACCATTGGTAGCATTTCTAAGTTGCCAACAGTTCTCTTTTACTAGATGTTTAACTGACAACAGAAAATATCATCCAGAGAAGCAAACAAAACAGTTCTCCCAAACTTACCAAAATATATACCTTTAACAGAATAATTTTACAAAAATGTAAGCAAACGACAATTTAAAAAATAGTATAACAGTGAACATAAGAACATAAGAACAGCCTTGCTGGAACAGGCCACAGCCCATCCAGTCCAGCATTCTGTCTCACACAGTGGCTCACCATTTCCTTCAGGGTATTCCCAAGCAGATGCCTTCACCTGCTTAGGATTCCCTGGAAATGGCATTGAGAGATATCCTGCCTATCTCTCCAACCCGGAGGTTGTCCTTAGGTAGCCATAATTATAGCCATTGATACCCTTGTCCTCCATGAACTTGTCTAATCCTTTCTTAAAGCTGTCAAGACTGACAGCTGTCACCACTTCTTCTGGCAGGGAGTTCCATAGACCAGGGATCCTCTGGGTGAAAAAGTACTTTCTCTTATTTGTTTGAGAACTAGCACCCAAAAGTTTCATGGAGTGTCCCCTAGTTCTAGTGTTGTGCGATAGGGAAAACAGTTTTTCCTTATCTACTTTGTCCACACCGTGCATGATTTTATAAACTTCAATCAGGTCACCTCTTAGACGCCGTCGTGAAGCCATCCAAACCGTACACAGAAGGGGGAAATAGAAAAATAAAACCAAACAATACTCCCCAAAAGCAAGAAGACTAGCAAGCAAATAAAGGCAGACATTAATCAATGTCACATCTAAAAACCAAAACTATTGAGATATAAGGTGATGTCTCTCCCACTATTATCATGGTTTCTTCTCCTCTTCTTTATTTTCAGCAGTGAGCAGACCAGGAAAGCAGCAAAAATAATCCAGAAAAGGAAAGGAGCAAAACAAAGGGAGGAAAAAAACCCAAATAAATGGTGGTGGTGGATCCAAACAATAATCTCAAAGAAACATGCTGGTATATGTATCTTTTGTGTTCATCCTTAAGGTGCTCCCATTAAAGCAATGGGAACTATTTAAAATTTGATTTACTGTACACTTAAGAAGTCAATCCAGTCAGGTCTACTTCAGTTACGACTACCAACTAGATTTACTCCAGTGGTCTGCTAAATCCAGGAGGAATCCAGAGCAGATTTAAGAACCCCTGTTAGTTTCTCAAAAAGAGAGAATGAATGTTTAAGCTCTTCCCTACCTTATCCCCCGCCCCAACCAAATCATTTAGCATCTTTCTTGCTGGAAGACAAACGACCAACTGGCTCCCTAATCACAATGTGCAAATTTCACCTGAAAAAACAATTGTCTGTAAAATCATGTTAAGTGACATAGAGATAATTTTTTATCATTCTCTTCCTTCCCTAGAGTTCAGATCAGAATATCTGCTAAAAATTTTCTCAGTACTTGTCAGGATGTGTTATAGACTACCATATTACCAAGCAAGATGCACATGACACTTACCACAGTAAATGGCTGTCTCTATTCACACTTTTCCCTGCTGAAGTAATGATCTGTACTATACTCCTTCCCATGTGACATTTTCAAACAAATCATACAATGTATCTCCCAATCCCACAAGCAACTCAAAGCTACCTCATACATTTGCCATATACGCTTGATTCATTTCACACTTTCTTATCTCTGTCACTGTCATTCTTTGGGCAACCATTACAAAGAGTCTGACACTCAACCACCAGACTCCAGAATACCCTGACTTTCTACATGCTGCATTTTAAAAAAATAATTCACTCTTCTATAATCAGGACCTCAGCTTCAATGCAGCAGACTTCTCAAAGCATGTTCAGGACAGGATCATTCCTTGGTGACATGCTTACATACAAAATGTTTTGGAGTGAGCAAGTTAGACGAAGAGCCGTCCCTTTACCATACATTTTTTCTTTTACAATAACAATCAAGATCAAAAGAAGTGCTCAGTTCTGAGGCAGATAAGACAAAGTCTTTCTGTGAGAAATATGCAGACTTCATTGGTCTCCAATCATCACAGACCCTACTTTATTTCATTGTTATATTCAGATCCCAATGTCCTGTCAACAAATCTTACTCACCCAGATTGTGTCCTGTTAACATTTTATTAGAATCAACTGCTTGATCATTCTTCAGATATCACTTCCTTCTCACCCAGTCTCTAACTAAGGGAAGGGGAAAAGAATGCACGCCAACTGTTATGCTCAAAGATATGAATATACTGTATGTGAACTGGCTCTTAAGGTCCACATTGCTTCATTTCACATCATGAAGTATCTGAGACACAGTATGGAAACATTGAGAGGATATTGTCAAGTCACTGTTCTTCAAGCCAAAGTATATAATTAGCTCACAGAGCAGACACACTTTTCTCTTTTAAATCAGTTCAGGTCAAACTATTGCAAAATGTATTACATTTTGCATGCAGTAAGAGAAGTGGCATCGTCAGCAATAGGCAATAATGTGGAAGGGAAATAAGAACAAAGTCAAACAGTCAAAATTGCCATGGTAAATAATTGGGAACACAGTCAGCATCAGATGGGAGAAATAGCTTTTATATTTGGTTTGAACTAGATTTAACAAGATGAGCATTCAAATCTATAGACCTTAGTCCTCCTTGAGCTCAATTGTTGGAGAGTCAGGTATGGGTTAGACTCAACATACAGATAAGGGTACTGTGTTGCTGAGCTGGGCAGGCAAAGGCAGAAAATCACGGATTTCCTTGCAACATAGTGATGCCATCAAGTGGTCAACTGGCGCATTGATCTCATGAATAATTTTAATGAACATTCAGCAAACAGGATTTGAGTGTGAAAATTAGAAAGCAATTTCACTTATTATTAGAAAGCCTACTCACTAAACAGCAAGTAAGCCATAAATGCCATTAAAATGTACTTTGAATAATTTATGCTCAATGCAAGTAGGAAATAGAGCTAACACATTACTGAGTCCTTATGAGGTGTTCCAGCTATATCTCCTTAAGATATACTATTCCTATTTCAGCTAGCATGCTGTGCTTGCTGGTCATGCTTAGTCTTCTCTGGACTATTTCAATGGTTCTCCAGTAATTTTCCACGCTACAAATCTTGGGCTTTCCCAAAGTCTCTCTTTTTGTGCTAGAATCATGCCACTTTGGCTACACACAGGTTTGTGCTCAGAGAATAAGAATGTCTGGGACTGCAGTGGCTTAGCAGTTAAGACACTTAACTTGATGACTAGAAGGTCAGCAGGTCAGCAGTTTGAGACCTGAGTGCTGCATGACAGAGTGAGTTCCCGTTTCTGCCCCAGCTCCTGCCAACCTAGCAGTTGGAAAGCAAGAAATTGCAAGTAAATAGTTGCTGCTTCAGTGGGAAGGTAACAGAATTCCATGATCTCCAGTGCCTAGTCAAGCCTGCCATATACCATTTGTCTGTAAACGGAGATGAGTACCGCACCCTACAGCTGAATACGACTAGCTTTCGAGCAAAGCTGAACTTTACCTAATGAGAATATTATTGGTATTTAGAACTGTGCAACATATCTAAGGGAAGGTAAACAGCATTCGGGGGGGGGGGGTCAAGTTGGTCCCACCAGTGGTGGTGGGTGTCCAGCCCACCAACAGTCTGAGGGGGCATGGTCTAGCCCATGGCTTTAAAAGGTTGAGGACTCCTGTTCTAGAAGCCATTTCAGAGTTGCTACATACATTCAATTTCTCCTCATAGCTAATACTGACATTGCAGTGCAGTTCCTGAAGGACAGTATTGCTGCAGTCTTTGAGATTTAAACTCCTAGGTCTTCTGCCAGCTTTTGGTGGATGCCCAATAACAAGCTTATTTATTGCTCCAATTTAAAATGCAATGAAAATCACAATAAGACCAATACTAAAACAGACAAAGAGACTATTAAAAGAGGGGCTGGAACTAGCAAAGAAATATCTCCAAACATCTCTGGAGAGAGATTGTTGTCAATCTGCCTTTAAGGAGGGGGAATCAAGTTTGTCCATGGGAGTGGGGTCTAGCTTGATAATTAAGATTACTTGCCTCTGAAGCATCCTTTAAGCATACAATTAGAATGCATGTGGGAAGGTAGGGTTTTCTATCCACTCTAAAGCACGTTTGCCAGAAAACCTGGGAATCTAATCTTTAGACTAGAAAACAGAAGTGAAGAATTGTTGAAATGGAAGACAGGAAAGTAATCTTCCTCTGCTTTATTCTTATGTGTGAGAAACTGTACAAAACTGGGTTGGCTCTTTCATGGACTCTTAAGGATAATTGATGGGGTTGTTTGCATCTTTGTGAATAATGAGCCAGTCCTTGCTATGTCTCTGCTTCACTTCCTGTTGTGGTGGGGGACACCATTTTTTGGTAGAGTGACATTTTTATGAATTGCAGAGATCAGGGTGTGCA
The DNA here is from genome assembly GCA_035047345.1 of Bradypodion ventrale. Classification (NCBI taxonomy): domain Eukaryota; kingdom Metazoa; phylum Chordata; class Lepidosauria; order Squamata; family Chamaeleonidae; genus Bradypodion; species Bradypodion ventrale. The sequence goes on along the minus strand of JAWDJE010000003.1, from coordinate 221,126,043 downwards.
CCAAGATTGGGGTATATGTTTACTCATTCTGTGCTGGAGGTGAGGAATCTCCCAGGGTTTGAAAATTCCTAGTCAATGTGTTTCATCATGTTGAGACAGCCTGTCAATAAGAACAAGTAATATAGCAAGTATTTTTCACATGCCCAGTGGACTGTGAGGAAAATTGAACTCAATTATATGTTCAGGTGATTAAGTGCTTACTATATAATTGGTCTTCAGCACTGTGTCATAGTTCTGGGTAAAGTTTTCTTACAGAAGGAGGCCATGGTCACTTAACAGGTTGTGAAAAAGACACTGTTCCCTTGGGGGCCTCAGGCTGATATTCCTCACCTGAAGACAACATCATTTAATTGAGCTTGCTACCTGAGATCTCTTAAGGAATGCCAATGAGAATTTAAATCAGTGGTGGCCAACATTTTTCAGTCGTGGGCCTGACCACGTACCCAGACAGCTGAGCAGGCTGGACCAAGCCCCCAGGAAGTGGGTGCATTTACAGCTGTCATAATTGCACCTACTTCTGCATTTACGACAGCCACAGGTGCATTTGTGTATGTGTGGGTGCGTTTTATGGCTGATGTAAATGTGCCTGCTTCTACTTCCAGGTGCGGCAGAGGCCGCGATGGACCAGATGGGATGGTGTTGGGGTCCGGGTCCGGTCTGCAGGCTGTAGGTTGGGAACCCCTGATTTAAATTGTGACTTTCTGAATAGAGAGCCCCTCCTCAGTTAATTCAAGTGAAAAGGGGGGAGGGAATAAGAGTGAACTATCATCAGAGAATTAGCAAAATGAGGGGAAACAGAAATAAATATAAAGATCTGGGAGGATAGTATAAACTTGTAATGGTAACATTTATTGAGCAGTAAAATTATTGAGCAGTTGCCCGTGGAGAGGACACTGAATTGACTTCATGAAGAGATTTATGAAAGGGGACACATTAATTTGCATCTGGGTTTGTTTGAGCGTATTGCATCTTGCTATACTACCTAATAAGCAGTAGATGAAGGCCTTTAATGTTCTTTCCAAACTAATAAACTATAAGAGATACATTATTTAAATGTTAAGAAATGCACATTTCCCCACCACCACCACCCATATAAAGTACAAAATATTTCACTTTTTCAAACACAGGATCTGTGGTACTGGCAGAAAAATGTTTATGGTGGGACACACAATATGGCCTTGCAAATCAGTCCACAAAAGGCCTAGCCCATAAGTCTATTATAATAGCTTGCCTGTTTGGCTACACCAGGGGTGCCCAAACTATGGTGCACAGGCTTGATCCGACCCATGGCTCCAAAACATCCAGTCCATACCACCCTCATTGTTCCTGGAAGCAGAAGCAAAATGCGCTCATGCATATGCAAAACACTGCCGTAAATGACACGTGGCTGTCATAAATATGTGCAATGTTATGCACATGCAGGTGCATTTTACTTCTACTTACAGTGGGAGGAACCATGTGACTGGCCTGCTCAACCACATGACCAGCCCACAGCCCAAAAATTTTGGGCACCCCTGGCCTACACATCCCTACATGATAAGAGAACCTATTTGAATAAGAGAACCTATTTGTAATCTTCTGTGTCTAGTTACCTGAAACAGATTATTTGCCAAAGAAAGAGAAAGAAAAATTATTGATTAGCTTTTCATTTATGTAAAGAACAGAAATAAAACAGATTGTTTTGCAATACAAAACATATGCAGCTTCAAAGTGATCAGAGGTGCAGGCTCACATTTCAAGTTGTAATGTATGTTTCTCAGTCACTAAAGGTAAAATTGGAAAGTATTTCCCAGAACAAATTGGGAGAAGTTCCTAAATAATTGAAGAAGTTCTCAAGATGATCAGCAAATTGATGATCAGTTTCTACAGGAAACTCCCTTATTGGTGGAACTAAGGGCTTAGAAGTCAGACTTCCTTGCATCTTTCAGTTTGAAATTGCCAATCAGAGTGTTAATCAATGAGAAACAAAACATTTTCGTTTGCTCATTTTCAAACAAAATAGAACTGTGCTACCATTTAGCAAGATGACACTCTGGCTGAAACCTAGTAGTAAATCACAACTAGAGTAAGCACACTGAATCAGTGAGGTTTGGTGAGTCAACTCTCCTTAAGTTTCATTGAGTCTATGGGCATATTTTAGTTGCAGCTTCAGGGCCATGGCCAGGATTCTAGATTTGGGGGTGTGTGTGTGAATTTTTTTCAGGAGGGGCAAAAATATTGCAGGAGGGGCAACAATGTCACACTCACATATATAACATTGGCATCACAGGGTGGGTGGGGGTGGGCTGTTAGCTCAGGAGGGTTTTCTCCCCCTCTGGCTACAGCCCTGGCATCTTACTTATGGATTTCAGGCACTAGGTCATATTTGGAATATGCATCCATTTTTTTGCTCAGCCGTTTCACTAAAAAGAAAGCTTGGGGCACAACTAATCACCATATTTTAAAAAATACTCCTTTCCCCAGAGCAACATCAGTCTCTTTGACAGGATTATTCACACTTCCAAGTGGCTGGTTTGGAGAAGACCTTTGGCCTAGCTGATGGTTAAGATCCTTGTGCCCAGTATAAGCCTCTTTTATATCAATGAGCTATTGGCCTTTCCCCTCCAATTCATAACTGCCTAAGAAGCCTCTACTCATCCATGAATAAATCCTTTCCACATATTGTATGTTTGGTTGCTCTATTAAATGCTCTCCTCCTCCAAGCCTTAAGCTAGTTACTGGATATACTAGCACTTCACAATATGTGTGCGTGTGTGGGGTTTCTTTCCTGAAGCATCCAAACTGCAGCGATGAAGTAGAAAGTTAATATAATTAGCATTTCAGTGAGCTGTTAGCAGGAAATGCCTGATTTCATTTGGAGAACTGAATGAATTTCTGCAGTAGCCCAGAAATACAGACTGTAAGCCAATTCACATACAGCCCTGGCAATGTGGTATTGCGCACTACCAAGCCTTGCACTTGCTTATTTTAGGTATTATTTTATTTCACTTATATGCCACTTTTCTCCTTGTTAGGGGATTTATGTGCTCTACCATTTTGCTTAGAAAGACCTTCTTCACTTAGTCTAAATTTATATGTCTCCAGAGCCATCTGAAGCAATAATGCACAGGACCTCATGCAACCCTAGCCAGCTTCCTTACATTTTGTCAGACTATTGGCCTCTTCAGCCCATCATTGTCAATTCCTGACTGACAGTAGATGTCCAACGTTTCAAGCAGGATTCTCTCCTGGCCAGTGATGCACTGCAGCAGGTTCTGTCAGGTTCTGCAGAACTGGTAGCGGAAATTCCCCAGGCCATGCCCACTTGGTTGGCCATGCCCACCTCCATAGTCAATAATGCAGGATGTTTGGCCATGCCCACAGATTTGGGCACACCCACAGATTTGGCCAGCCAACAAAGTAGGTAGTAAACTATTTTTGCAGTGCATCACTGCTCCTGTCCATACCTGAAGATCCCTAATTCTCTCATAAAGTACTATCTGTGCTCAACTTTGCTCAGCAGCCAAAAATCAGAGAAGGGCAAGTGTATAGCTTCTGGCAGGCTCACATTTCAATGGTAATTAGGGAAAGGTCACCATCTCTGTGTGGCAACTATGAAAACAGCCCCTCCCCCTTAATTGCAGCAGGTTATTTTCACAATTATTACCATGGTAAAGGCACAGCAAACGCTCTCAAGCAGAAATGCTGGTTCATCTTCTTAATACCTCTATATGACTACAACCAGACTGTCAGTCTGGTAACAGCTAATGTGTTTCCAGGATCAGCACATCCAATTTTCAGAACAATTGAACACCATGCTCTGTGTGCAGAGGAAATGGGATAGACTGATCACATTAGATACACTGATTACATTAGCTGGGCATATTAGCATAGACATTTATACATGTAGGTTCATTGCAACAACTTTCTATTAGTGTAAGGTTACTGTTGGATACAATCCAAATTATTTAAATTTACATCTCTTTCAGGCTAAACAGTTTGGGACCTTGATACCTGTCAGAACATCTCCAAAGAGCATCTACCCAATTCACCTGTTCCTCCCAGAACTGGCCACTGAGGGTAAGAAAGGTGTAAACAAGGAATTGAGTCTTATTGTTACTTGTTGGTTGGTTGGGAATGGGAAAGATAGGAGGAGTGGGGTATAGATGAGTGGGTTTAATGGTTTTACTATGTTCATCACCCAAAGCAACAGGTCACCACTAATTGAAACAGTGTATAAATTGAACAAATTAAATAAAATATTGACAAATAGGAGAAAATAAATGCAAGTATTTCAGCTTCCACCATGTTATGGAATGAAATGAGAAATTGAGGAGTCTTTTCAATCTAATAGTTAATTTAGCCAATATCTAATTTCTAATCATTAAATGGTTCATTTGATCATTCACAGTTGACTATATGAATGGGTTACATTTGATAGCACTGTGTTTGAGATTATGTGAGGTAAGCCAGAAGCCCTATTGATGATGGCTCATCCATGTAGTGCAAGTCATCAACGGGATCTAACACTCATATACCTACTCTTTTCAAGCTGTCATACAATGGAATTTGACATTTGGTTAATTATCTTCTAATCATTTTTTTCTTTCTCTGTTCTTTATTAAGACAGTAAAAGTGTCTGTTGTTAGAAATTCTCAAATTCAAAAGGGCCCCAATTTATGTCAAGGTAAAAGCAAGATTAACTATGAAGAAAATACAATTGATACTTTTAGTAAAAATTATTGTTCAATGTTAGAGGAGTTTTCAGAATCTTATAATTAATTTTAACATCTGTCTAATTTATTAAGCAATTTTCCCTCCAACTACCATCTATACATCTTTCCACAAGGTTTACTTCAAAACAGTTCTTCTAATCCATCCAACAGCCTGAAGATTTGGTTTAAAAAGCTTTTCAAGAGGGTAATGCTTCCGGTAATATGCATAAATCAAACTATTAAAGAAAGAAATGAGACTATGACTCCAGGAAAAAGCCATGAGTTGAAAACAGTTCAATGTAATGCTACATTATACTTTCTGCTCTATGTTCCATAGCAACACCATTTATCAATGCTCCTGTTGAGATTACAGCTCTCTTAGATGGATGGGAAATAAATGTTTAAATTTAGGAGATTAGATCTCCTGCAGAATTGGCACCAAGAGGAACAGGTGCCAAATACCTGCTCACCATCTGAAAATGCAGGGACCAGTGAAACTGGAGAGAAAGCACCCCTTAAAACTGATAGTAAAGCCAATAGGGAGGGGAATGGAAGACAGAAATCATGCTCTCTCCACTCACCAATTATTCAACAACAAATAATATTAGATCAAGAAACTGTGTGCAGATGTATCATTATGTAGAGAATTAGTTTCATTTATTCAGAGCTTGCTAGTTTCTCATTAAAGTGTTCATCTACAACTTCAAACCTATGTTAGCTATTTGGTCACACAAAGGTGATTAAGCAATAGAGGTCTTAGATTAGAATATGATTGGGCTGCTCAAGGGCAATCAAAAACATCAGCAAATATGTCCATAACAGAGTGGGGTAAATTGTACAGAGATTCTTTCAGGTTAGGTGTTTGTTCAGGAACAGGTGTGAATGGCATCACCATCAAATTGTACCTGTAGCTGTTTCACATTTCCCCCCCCCCCCAGACTATAGAAAATGTGATGTTGGGAAAAGAATAGCACATTAGTGTCATCTCAACAGTATAAATCAGGAGTTCTCAACCTTTTTAAGCTGGGGGCTGGGTCATGCTCCTTCAGACAGCTTTGGGGGGCCGGACAGCCATTTTGTAAGTGTGGTGCCAAAATGGCCGCCGCGCTCTTTGCAGGCCCCCCCCACCCAGACACAGACATCTAGGATAGTTAGGGTGTGTGGCCACCCCTCCATAAAAGGGGTGGCCACGAGGCCACGAGGCAGCCCAGCTGCCATTTTGCAAAGCGACAGAGTGGAGAAGCTTGCTCTGTCGCTTTCCTCTTTGCTCTCGCCTCTTTTTGAAGAGGCTCGCTTGGATTGATCTTGAACAGCACCGCTTGAGCCATGGCACCCAAGCGCAAGGCGCAGGCAGCCACTCGGTCACGCCAAAGGGGGGGGGGCTCGGCCAACCCCCTCCACTTCTTCGGGGGTGCCACCGGGCCGGAGGATTCGGACGGCACCCCCACAGGGGTGGGGTGGGGTTTTCGTACCCACTGCCACCAACGAGCCCAGTCTGAGGACTCGGGTGGAGGCGGCTCAGGTCTGCTCCCCAGGGGTTCTTACCCCCACTGCTTCTTTGCCCGGCTCGGGGCATAGTGGCCCACACGGGCACGGTGCGCGTTTCCACCCCACCATCCTTCCGGCCCCTCATGGGCCAGATTACTGGGCATGGCCATATTCTGGCCAGGGATTACCACATGGGTTTATCCCTCAGCAATTGCCCTGTGGGCCATCCGGCCCATCCGGCCCACCTTATTCTGGTGGGTCAGAGACTGTGGATGCTCTCCTTGCCCGCATTTCGGTGCTGGAGGCTTCAATGGGCATTGCTCCACCACCTTTGGATGGTGGGCTTGCCAACTCTCCGGTCCCGGCCCACACGCCGGCCACGGCTGCGCAGCAGGCCGCAAACAGGGTTGAACTGCTAGAGGCCATCAGGCCAGCCCAAGCTGGCACCTCGCAGCTTCCCATCGGGCCAGCACAACAAGGCCTTCCATCGGCCACCGGTCCTACCTGGCAGGGACGTATCGGGAGGCAGAGCTCAATACCTGTCGCGAGCTCCGACGCCCACTGCGGGCTGGAACCCCCAGTGGGGGCGGCCCATGGAGGTGCGCCGAGTGAGTATTCTGGTCAAGTCAGTACACCAGTGACACTAGCCAATACTGCTGGGGAGGTACAGTGGCCATGGCCGCAACAAGTGACTGTGGGAGAACAGTTTAACCCGCACTGTCCGGTTAATTCCTGGTTGCCCAATTATTCCCCGGTTATTACAGGGGTGACCGCCCCTATGGGTATGCCTACTTTCCCCGAGGTCCTACAGGGCCCACCGCAGGCGCCCCCCAATTCAATCCATGCCGACGGCGGCCCTGCCGACGGGCGGTTACTCCTTACCACTGGGTGACCATTTGTCCCAGGCTATGAGGGAAAAGATTTGGCGTGGGGAATACATGGACATTTTTACCCTCCTGAACCGTGAACCTACGAAGGAGGAGAGGGAGGGGCAGGATGGCAGGGACAAGGAGTTGGCCCGTCGTCGTAAGCCACCTCGCACTTGGGCTAATTGGTTATCAGCCTATCTGATTTATATGGCAGTATACCTTAGGGCCGTCCTGATCTGGCCATTCCAATGGTCCAGTACCTGGACAATATTTACCGGGCTGTGGTTGATTTCCCTGGACCGTCATGGTTGGCCTATGATGAAGAATTTAGGATGAGGGTGGCCCTTCATCCTGAGATGAGGTGGGACGAGCCCTGCCAGCAGTTGTGGCTGCTGTACATGACCCCCACGCAACCGGTGCCTGGTGACCGGTACCATTGTGGCCATGCCGTACAGCAGGCTGCTACGACACAGACTCCCCGCCAGACGGTAGGGCAGGGGGTTCCAGCCCGCCTGCTGTGTTGGAGTTTCTCCGCCAACGGAGTGTGCAGCAAGCACCAGTGTTGATATAGGCATGAGTGCCCTTTTTGTTCCAGCCCTCATGCCGCCTCCACATGCCCGTGGGCCGGTGGGTCTAGGGGCAGAGGAAGGGGTGGACAGGGGGTGGCCAGAGTTCCCTCTGACGTTGCTACCCATTCAAAAGGCCCCTCCCCAATTAATGTCCCGGTGCTTGAACGATGGCTGTGCGCTTATCCTAGACAGGATGATGCGAGATACCTACTTGAGGGCTTTCAGTTTGGCTTCCGCATACCCTTTAAAGGGGTTTGTGGGCCTCAGGACACCCCAAACCTATTGTCTCTCAAGGGTAATGAGGATATCGCTGCGGAGCAGATAGCCAAGGAGATTAAGGCACAGAGGGTGTCGGGGCCGTTTAACGACCCCCCATACCCTAACTTGAAGGTATCCCCTCTAGGTTTAGTCCCGAAGAAGTCCCCGGGTGAATTCCATCTAATTCACCACCTTTTTGACCCTGCGGGCTCCTCGGTCAATGACGCTATACCGGATGACCTTTGCTCTGTCAGGTATACGTCCTTTGACCAGGCCTTACAGATGGTACGCTCATGTGATCCCGGGGCGCAATTGGCAAAGTGTGATATCAAATCGGCATTCCGATTATTGCCAGTGCACCCCGATGACTTTGAGCTGCTAGGTTTTTGTTTTCGGGGCAAGTTTTATGTGGACAAGGCCATGCCTTTCGGCTGTTCCATATCATGTTCGGCCTTTGGACAATTTAGCACCTTCCTCCACTGGGCTTTTGTTTGTAGGTCAGGGTCCAGATCGGTAGCCCACTACCTTGATGATTTTTTGTTTGGGGGTGGACATGCTACGGGCACGTGTGCCCGTCTGCTCACCACATTTGAGGCCCTTATGTGTGAACTGGGCGTCCCCCTAGCACCTGAAAAGACTGAGGGCCCAGCCACCACTCTTACCTTTTTAGGTATTGAAATTGACACCATAGCTCAGACATCCAGATTGCCTATGGAAAAGGTGACCCGGATCTCTGCCGCGATTTTGGCAATGCTTGCCAAGCGTAAGGTGTCCCTCCGAGAGTTACAGGTGCTTCACGGCCACCTCAACTTTGCCTGTAGGGTAGCGACGCCAGGCAAAGCATTTGCTAGGTGTCTGTGCGACACAATGGTGGGCCTTTCAAAATGACACCATAGGGTACGGCTGACCAAGGGTTTATGGGCAGACCTGGCGGTTTGGCTCACATTCCTGCAGGACTTTAATGGCGTCCTCTTTTGGAGATCGGAGCTTATGGTCAGCCCTCATTTTCAAGTACAGTCGGATGCCTCCGGCTCCCTGGGTTATGGAATTTACTTTGAGGGATGGTGGACCTATGGTCAATGGCCCCAGGAATGGCAGGGCATGGATTGCTTACGCGATCTTACGTTTCTCGAGTTCTTTCCCATTTTAGGGGCCCTAATGCTCTGGGGTGATAGGTGGGCTAATTTGGTAGTTCACTTTTGATGTGACAATGCTGCAGTGGTGCACATTGTCAATGCCCAAACATCCCAATCCCCTAGAGTCATGACCTTAGTTCGCCAATTTGTTTTGAGGTCCTTACGCCTTAATGTGCTCTTCAGGGCCAGACATGTGCCAGGCATTAATAATGATATTGCTGATGCTTTATCCCGCCTGCAGATCTCCCGGTTCCATGCCTTGGCTCCAGACACAGAGGAACTTCCCTCTCCACTCCTAGCCGAGATTTGGACATTTGGCGAGGAGAGGTGAACCGGGCGATCGGCATGTCCTTGGCACCTCGCACGCGTAAGGCGTATCTGCATGCACTCCTCCAATTTAGGGCCTTTGTGTGCAAAGGCACTTGCCCGAAATATGGCTGATACTGGTCGACCAGATTTTGCAGTATATGGTGTACCTTCATAATCAGGGGTTAGCCCCACGCACCATAGCTGCCAGGCTTTCTGCCTTGGCATTCATGGCCAAGGCACAGGGCTTCACTGACTGCGTGAATGACTTCCGCATACACCACGTATTGGAAGGGTGGACACGTGAGCGTGGCCGCCGCCCAGACACACGTCACCCTGTTTCCCCAGGTGTTCTTACCCACCCTGCCTGAGGTTGGCATAGACTATGTTACGATAGGTATGAGGAGGCTCTTTTTCATGCAGCTACCACCGTAGCTTTCTTTGGAGCGCTCCAAATCAGCGAGCTACTCCCATTGTCAAAGGGGGACGTCTCTCGTAGGGCACTGGAACTCGACGATGTCATTATCAACCAGGAGTGGGCCCAGTTGAGGATTCGCTCCTCAAAGGCCGATCAGCATGGAGTAGGCAGAGGAGTGAGACTGTTAAGTTGCACGTTTGCTGACATCTGTCCGGTTGGTGCCCTACATGCATTTTTGGCAGTGCGTGGCACGCACCCTGGCCGGTTTTTTTGCGACCAGGATGGGTCTCCCCTAACCAAATTTCAGTTTAGGAGGGTGACCGGTATGGCACTTCACAGTGTCAGCCTCCCAGGGGCTCGTTACGGCACCCATTCATTCAGAATAGGCGCCGCTTGAACTGCGGCTGCATTTGGGTACTCTGAGGCTGATATATGTCGGATGGGTAGGTGGGGGTCTGCACATTTTTCATTATATGTACGTCCCCTCACTGTATGAGTACCATTTATGTCCTTAATTCCCCTTTCTTCTTTTACAGACCCTGTGTGTCTACGCACACCGGTGGCAGTATGGCTGGTGGGCCACAGTTACGTGCACTGGGCGGCAGAATATGCTGCGGCCACAGAGTGGGGATCCCATCTCGGGCTGCGTGCAGCCGCACGTATGTGTTGGTATGGTATGCACGGCATGAGATGGCAGGAAGTGTTGCCATTCCTGATGTCCATCAGGGATGCTGGACCGCCTGATGTCTTGATTCTGCACCTCGGCAGCTATGATCTCACAGAGATCACTGGCCATTCCTTCAAAATGTCGGTGTGCAGCGACCTGGCATTTTTACATCATTTATGGCCGTACACACGGTTGCTATGGTCTCACATCATGCCGAGACAGTGTTATAGAGGAGGCATGGATCTCCGTGGTTTGGACTGTGCCTGGCGGTCAGTGAACAGGGCTGTTGCCTGGTTCCTTGTTGACAATGGCTTGGGGACAGCAATTCTACATCCGGGGATAGGCTTAGCAAATTTTGACCTATATGCAGGAGATGGGGTCCACCTGTCGGCCAGAGGTATGGACCTCTTTCTGGAGGATGTGCAAGCAGGCCTGGTGACCGAGCTGACGGTCGGGGGGGGGGGGGGCGTGAGTCATCACGGACGCCTCCCCGTGTGGCGGGTAGCACTGTGTAAGGTAAAGATTTATGACCCATAGGTATCCGGCAGGTTCGCAATTGACTGGCCAACACGTAGATAGGTACAGGGGAAACAGGATTGGCCGGTCAAGGGCGAACCATGAAAGGGGTGATGTCAGGAGCTTCACAGCCTGAATCACCTTGATATTTGAACGGATGCACATCATAGGGTGGGGTCAATAGATAGTATATTGACTGCAGTCAACAATTTGTTTGTGTAAACAAACAAATTTATACAAATTGATACATGTAGCCAATTTCCATTGGCATTTAGGGTGGAACCTTACCAGTGCTACTGTGGCCTGCTTGCCTTAAAGAATTACAATTGGATGATATACCAATTGAAAGTGATAATTTGGACTAGGGCATTATTCAATAAAAGTGGCCCGATGCCTTTAATCCAATACCGGTGTCTGAGTCTTTATTTGGGTGGGTGCACCTGCAATGCCCTTCCTCTACCACATGGCACTTCCTGGTGTGGTCGAGGTGGTGGTGGGTCACATGAAAAGGTGCTGCAGGCCACATCTGGCCCATTGGCTGCAGGTTGAGAATCCCTGGTGTAAATCAACATAGTACCACTTTCCTGCTTTTTAAAAAAGAAGTGTGGTTGTGAATTGAGCAGTGGCACTCTGGTTGGCTAATCTTAAGGCCTAGCAGCAGCCTTGGCACACCTTCATAGTTATCTTTGGCAACACTGCAAAGTTATACTAATGTTTATTTTTTTAAAAAAAATGCTTCTTAAATTGAGCTTTTTGTAGTGCTGACATATCAAGAGTGCTCACATGCCTAATTGTATTCAGTTCAGAGATAGGACAGAATTACTTACATCCCCAACTTTGATGGAGATAGATAAGAATACAAAAGCAAAGCAGAGAAAGACATGCAAAGACATGGCAGCTAGCTATCTCTTTGGGCACCTGCCTGAGGCATACAGGAATATTAAAGCAAAGCAAAGCAATCACACTTATATACTGCCCCATAGCACTTAGTGCACTCTCTAGGTGGTTCACAAGTTAATGAGCATTTTGCCTCCAACATGCTGGATATTCATTTTACTCATTATGGAATATAGTTATTTCATACAGCCTACAAGCCAGTCACTGCTAGTAAATTATTTGAGTACCCATGCCTTCAAAGGCTGATGCCAACTATACATTACAGTGAGCATGTCACTAACCGAGGGACTTCCTCAAATAATGAAAAGATCTTGATTGTCAGGTCCCAGTTTCTCTCACCTGCCTAGTTTGCAAATTAGCTTTCTTTATTTCATGAACAATCTTCTGACTGCAAACACAGTCTTTGTTTATAGGTCTGATTTCTCAGACACAAACATCTGCCAAAATCATTTATTTAGAATATTAACTTGATTGATTTCAGCTAGAAGGGAATGTTTTCTATAATGTATAGTTGGTCCCTGACAATGCAATTTGACTTTTTCCTCATTCTGATTAATTTTGGCTGTCTGTCCTCTTTTCTGCTTGCTTCTTTCTCTGGTTTGAACATAACAAAGTACAGTAAAACCCCAATTTAAATATGCCTCGAGTTACATAAAATTCGAATTACATAATGATTTTGTGCTAAAACCACATCCCAATCTACACGATTTCCTATGGGTTTGCTTCGAGTTACATAAAGATTCTTTTTCCTATGGGTTTGCTTCAAGTTACGAAAAATTCATTTCCCTATAGGTTTGATCGATTTACATAAAAATTTAATTTTTTCCTATGGGTTTGCATTGAGTTACATGAAAAACCGATTTAAGCAAAAGCCTACGGAATGGACTTTTTTGGTAAGTAGGGGCATTACTGTACCTCGACAATGATTTTCAAAATTCCATAGTATTCCTCAACTCCAGCCTCTGAAGATTTGATGTAGGCATACACAACAGAAGATGACCTGGATCAGGAGGCACTTCCTATGCCCAGCCTAGTTCTGCCTGCACCCGAACCTGAGAATGTCCTGAATCAGGAATCTCAGCCTGCTTCTGGCCCAACTCTGTTTCCCCAGGCAGATGACCTGTCAGATCAGAAATCTGACTCTGACAGTGATCAGCCCTCACTGAGCCATGGAAAGTTGCAGAAAGGAGCTGCACCTGAGATGCAAGCAGGCTAGAGCCCGTTACCTGAGAAGACCAAACTGACAGTGATTAGCTAGGAGGCTCTTAAGCAAGCTTGTTGCAGCATTCCAGCATTGGTACAATTCTTCAGTGGAAAGACTGAAGCCCTGCTTGACTTTGGATACCTCTTGAGATTGCCTGCCTAGACCTTGACCTGCCTGCCATGACCCTGACTTCTCTGCCAATCCTGACAATGTCCCTGGACATCCTTTGGACTAGACCAGTGATGGGCAGTCTTGGCCCTCCAACTGTTCTTGGACTTCAATTCCCAGAAGCCCAAGTCAACACACCAGCTGGTCAGGGTTTCTGGGAATTGAAGTTCAAGAACAGCTGGAGGGCCAAGACTGCCCATCACTGGACTAGATGCTCGCTTGAACTACCAGTAACCAGACCTCATCTTGCTCTTTGGACTCTTCTTGAATAGACTCTCTGTGTAGTGCTGCTGTGCAGCTACTGTGTCCACTGGGAGGTCAGCACACTATTTCAACCACCACAAGGTGATCTGTAATGTCTCAATACACTCATGAGCACATGATCAGTGGAATACATCCGTCATGTACCATCAAATAACTATGCACATATTTAGCTCTGGATACAAGTTACTGTACATCTTCACTTCAGATTCACTTTGTTATGTGTTGGAAATAACTTTAATCACTCTTCATGCTTGATCAGTTAAGCTCAGCATGTCTGTTTCAGCAGTATTCTTTGATTTCCCAGAAAGGGAATTGTATAATACACAGATTTTGCTGATCTAATTGGGATGGGCAGAAGGATGCAGTTTCTTCTCCTCCTACCCACTCCACATCTCAACTCCAACAGACAATGACCTTGTGCATTCATTACCCTATGCATTTCCACTGGGAACTGTCTTCTGCCTATGATAGATTTGGTCTGACACAAGTATTTTCCAGTTTTACTAGATGAAATTTATTTCTTCCATTGATATCCAAGTTTCTTTGTTTCAACAGCCTCAGGCGGAATACACTGTTGCCCTAACATGATACTGAAATGGAATCTTAAAAAGCAAGATCTAAACATGCCCAGTGTATTGAAGAATAACAACAGCACTGGCCTTAACTGCCAGGGTCAAGTTAGAGGAGGAAGAAGAACAACCCTCAGATACTCTGATTACCATGTCAGAAGAGTACACAGATCTCCTTTTGCTTACCCAGCTGGCAGATAACCTATGTGTCAGCTGGTGTGGGGACTGTTATAACAAATAATCTCTCATATGTAAAGGCAAATATCACCCTTGCTCAAAGGCCAGTCATATCTGACTCTAGGGTTCAGTGCTCATCTCTGTTTATAGCCCAAGAGCCAGTGTTGTCTGTGTTTGTAGACGTTTCTGTGGATATGTGGCAGGCATGACTAAACACTGGAGTGCAAGAAATGCTGTTTACCTTCCCACCGAAGTGGTACTTATTTATCTACTTGCAATTTCTTGCTTTCAAACTGCTAGGTTGGGTGGATCTAGGACAGAGATGGGAGCTCACTCAGTCATGCAGTACTCAGGTCTCAACCTGCTGACCTGCCATCCTTCCAGTCATCAGTTTGGCATCTTAACCACTAAGCCACTGTAGTCCCTCATAAGCTCTTATGAAAAATAAGGACAGTTCCCAACATTTCTTTTGGGAAAATATTGAGGACAAATTTCCCCTCTTACAAAACCTTTGTGTCAGGAAACCATTACCATGAGAATGAGTTTCTCCTCCTTCATTAATTTCTCCAGTTTTCCCAGTATGTCATCTCTGTTGTGTGGCATATGGAGCCATCAACTTGTTAAAAATTTCCAAGCCTTTCTTGGCCTGGTAAAGAAAGAATCAAGGCTACTGTCCACTTGAGACCAGCTGTGACCACCTTGATTCTGCTTATAACAATTTATTTAGGATCATTCATATAATCAAGCAGCTCTGTTCAAATTCTCACCTCATCTGCAGCGGAGAACTTAAACACAAAAAGTAATGAACTGGAAGTTACCTGTCAAGGTGGAAGAAATCCATTGGTTCAAAATTGCCTTCTATTTACAGGGACAGAGGTTGCAAAAACCTGCTTGTTTCTGCATACTAAGACAGTCATGGGGGTTTAACTCACACAGCCTCAAGCCTAATATATGATGATAGAAGGATTAAGTCAATATAACAAGTGTTACTAAATTTCTTTGCACTCATCAAATTCTGAGATGAGGATGGCAGAATGCTAGATTTCTAGGTTTAGGTTCCAGAGCATGCTACTACCACCATTTAGCCCAATTAACTCAGAGCCTAAATACACTATGTCAAACACAGAGTTTTCAAGTATAATCTGTGTTTTTAATGTGGTACTATGTGTAGATGATGAGCTATTTTCATCTAGACTGCAGTACACAGGAAGAAGAGAGTGAACGTTCCTCCTCCTGCTGTGAAACTGAGCAAAATCAAACATTTGGTCAATGCAGGTATAGGAAAAACCCCAGTGGTCCTTAAATAAGGTTCTCTCCTGATTCTCCTACTTGAAGAAATGAGGAGATTCTCACTGAGCTCATAGATAGGGACAAATTAAATCTCACCTTGCAGTTAGTATGAAATGTTTAGAAGCAGACACAATATGGTATACACTCACCAAAATGTAGGGTCTGGACTCACAGATAGTAGACCTGTAACAATTACTTTACAGTACAGTAATTGCCCTGGTGCGCAGTGGTTAAACTGCTGTACTGCAAACAAAGGATTATGAATTTGATCCTGACCAGAGCTCAAGGTTGACTCTGCCTTCCATCCTTCCGAGGATGGTAAAATAAGTACCCAGCATATTGTGAGGCAAAATGCTAATTAACTTGTGAACCACCAAGTGTGATTGCTTTTTGATTGCTTCACTGATGGACCAACCCCAAGGGAAGCATGCCCCATAGTGGATAAGTGCATCTTGCCTCATGGAATATCCAAAGTTATATTCAGGCTATTATAATCATAGAATAAATTTTTTAATAATTCATAGTATGATTCTTAGACATCCACAGGAAAGTGAACCTCTTGTTCTTTGTGTCGAATACTGTACACAACTGCGTCTTATTTAATTAGTGTAAGATCTTTCCTTTAAAATAAAAGAAAGCTTACTGTGGCTTTGCCCCTTTTAACATTCAGGACAAGATGTTCTAAATCTCACCAACTGGACCTTAATAAGCTTTGGTGACTGATTGGCTAGTCTGGTTTCCTAGCAACAATAGACAACCAAGATACATTCATGGCCTTGGAAGAAATAAGCTGCTAAATAGTCTATTTGTGGCCAACAATGTGCTAATGCGCTAGGAAACATATAAAATTCTCAAGGAATGGAATCTTTTAGAGACAGTTCATTGCTTGTTGACCCTTGTACAAATTGTTTTAGATCAAATCTCAACAAAAAATCAAAGCAAGGACATTTAGGGAAATATATTTTCCACTCACTCCTCACTGAATTTTAATATACCAACTGTCTCTTGGTTAAGCTGATGAAATCCTTGCTTGGACAAGTGAAATATGTTTCAAGCTCCAAATGTTATGTTTTATTTTTAAAAATCCACATGAACAAAACAAAAGACGAGAGCTTTGGAACTACGTTGACTCTCTCAGCGAGAAGCAACAGTTCTTCACCCTTACCTGTTGAGTAGCCAAGATAAAACAAGTATAATACAGATTATTGTAATAACCTTTGCAGTGGCAAATGTAATTATGTTATAGCTTTAACCTGTGCTTAGAAAGACACTTCGCCCTTTTCCGTCAAGGCATAATAATGGTCTTCCTAATGTACTAAAGGTATGAAGAAGCTGTGGCCTTCCAGTTGTTGTTGGACTCCAGCTCTCACCGGCATGGGGTGATGAATATTAGAATCATGCAAACAACTTGTTTTTATGATCCAGCTAAACTTATTAAATACCTATCTGCAACTATATGAAACAAAGAGAACACCCAATTATCATTTTTAGAAAAACCACAACATTGCCAAGAATTCAGGAAATTTAACATTGGAGATATAAATGTTCCAGATTCACTTCTGTATTCTATAGTCAATTCAGGACATTTTTAATCATAATATTTCACTATATTATGTTATCACCCACCAGTGACATATTTATATTCTGTGCCCACTGCTTCTGTCCTAGCATCAACATATTTCTTTCCTTTTGGGGATCAAAGCACCAATTTTAAACTATGATTATAATTTATCTGCTTCAGATTTTACAATAAATCTGAAGACAGCTATTGCTGAATTTTTTAGAAAGCATTGGGGCAGAGCAGAGCATTAATCTATTTTCATGGATTTCAGTAAATTTAATATTGGCCTCTTTTTTTTTTCTTGATGAAGAGTGATAGATACTAATTGGGGAGGGTGATGGAAACTTGTCAACTCTGTGCTGCAGAAGTTGACCCCATGAAACAAAGAGGCCTTGGTTAAAGAACAAAAGAGACACAAATAACAAATTGAATGCTTCCAATTTTAGAAGCTCATTCAATAAGTTAGCATCAATCATATTTTTGTAGCTATGCAATCTGTACCCTCTTGTTGGTATCACTCCACCCTGTATAATGAACATTTTTTTTCTGTTATGCAGGGCATCACCCATTTGATCTGTGTAAAGGGGAAAAAACGCATAATGAAGAGCTCCATGGAATGGAGCTTTTTCGTTATGCCGGGTATTAGTGAGGAAGACCTAAAGAACCTTTTGATTGGATTGAAGGAGGAGAGTGCAAAAGCTGGCTTGATACTTAATATCAAAAAAACCAAGATAATGGCAATAGGTCCGATCGGTCCCTGGAAAATAGATGGGGAAGAAGTAGAAGCAGTAACAGATTTACTTTCCTGGGATCTAAGATCACTGAGAGATGGCAACTGTAGCCATGAAATAAAAAGATGACTGATTATGGGAAGACAAGCTGAGAAACCTGGGGAATATAGTGAAAAGCAGGGACATTACTTTGAAAACAAAAATTCGTATAGTCAAAGCAATGGTATTCCCGGTGGTAAAGTATGGGTGTGAGAGCTGGACCATTAGGATAGCTGAGCGCAGAAGAATAGATGCCTTTGAAATGTGGTGTTGGAGGAGAGTTTTGAGAGTTCCCTGGACAGCAAAGAGAATAAATAGGTCAGTCAATATTAGAAGAAATCAACCTTGACTGTTCATTGGAGGGACAAATAGTGAAGATGAAGCTAAAGTACTTTGGATATCAAATGAGAAGTGAGGACTCACTTGAGAAGGCCTTTATGCTGGGAAAGGTGGAGGTCAAAAGAAGAAGGGGGCATTGATGGTATTGTGGACACAATGGGCACAGAGCTTGATGGGCTGAGGAGAATGGTGGAGGACAGAGGTGCCTGAAGGAAAATGGTCCATGGGGTCGCAAAGGGTCGGAATCGACTGTGTGACTGAACAACAGCAACCGTACTTGTTTAATTTGTAAAGTAAACAATGAGATCATGAGACTGCATTTTTAAAAAACGAGTCCCCTCCCCCATGTACTGCAGTTACAAAATAAAATTCTACTATTGTAAAACCTCACATAAAAAGTGCCTTGCTTAGAGACTAACTTGCTTAAAGAGCAGAATTTTCTCTAAATGGATGCCTTGCTTAACAACTAAAAACAACCAAAAACTCTCTTAACAACTAAATCGGGGTTTGCAATCCCCACTGCCAGAAGTCACAATTGGTAACTTACAATGACAGTGGTGGTGCTTTTTCCAAGTGTTTTGCTTAAAGAGCAACAAGCTTAAAGTGCAATCCCGTACAACGTATTATGCTCTTTAAGCGAGGTACCACTGTATTTGCCTTCATAGCAAAATAGATCATGAGAAAGTTTAGGCACACACTGGAAAATTCCTGCCACCCAACCAGAATTGCTAAGAGAAGCATTCTTATTGTTGCTGTTCAGTCACTCAGTCGAGTCCAATCCTTTGTGACCCCCCATGGACCATCGTGCACCAGTCTCCTCTATCGTCCACCTTCCTCCTCAGCCCACTCAAATTTACGCCCATTGCATTGATAATGCCATCTATCCTCATCATCATCTGGTGTCCCCTTTTCCTTTTTTCTTCTATCTTTCCCAACATCAATGCATTCTCAAGTGTGTCCTCTCTTCTCATTTGGTGACCAAAATACTTGAGCTTCATCTTCAGTATTTGTCCCTCTAATGAGCAGTCAGGGTTGATTTCCTTCACTGATTTGTTCTCCTCACAGTCCAGTAAAATATAATAATGAATATGGAAAGAAAGAAAGAACTGTAAAATGAAATTAATAATGTCATGAGTGGTAAATGTCTAAGGCCATTGATTCCAGTAAGGAAACTTTTTTGAGATGCAGGAAATATTATATTTCAATTTGTAATGTTAATCCATTTTACAGCGCCAATCATGCACTACCTAAGCACTGGGACAGGCTGCCTCAATTGTCACGCACTAGGTGACCTTACTTGTCATTTCAATCAATGCTACAATTTAAAGTCTTGATTAAGCATTATCTCCCTTCAAGGTAAATGAAGCAAGAAAATATAATACCTTGGAAAGGCACTATCATTTTTGCCTATGATCATGCAGAGTTAACAGCAATAGCTGGCACAACATGGGGATTTTACAGAATTTATTAGCAGCATGCTTAATACATCAATTAGGATACAGCATTTTTGAAAGGAAACATTAACTGAGAACTGTGTATCCCTAAGCATCTTTACTATGGATTAAGTTCCATTAATTAATGATATATGCTCCCTTCAGAATACATTTGTTTCTTCTGAACCAGCATGCATTCTGATCTGAAACTATACTTTAGGAGAAGGGCGGTAAACTCATATCTTCCACATGATCACTGTCCTCATTCATGTTGTCATCCAAGATTCCAGGAAGACAACAAGTTTGCTTTAGGATTATTTATTAGGGTTTTGGTCTAAGAGGAGGAAGAACCCACAGAGGGTGACCTAAATTTAACAGGTAATCCTAGATAGTTGCAGGAGCTCCTGAAAGTGTCTGCTGACAGTGGGAAATGAGATCGAAATCCCCAA
Organism: Bradypodion ventrale; assembly: GCA_035047345.1. Classification (NCBI taxonomy): domain Eukaryota; kingdom Metazoa; phylum Chordata; class Lepidosauria; order Squamata; family Chamaeleonidae; genus Bradypodion; species Bradypodion ventrale. The sequence goes on along the minus strand of JAWDJE010000003.1, from coordinate 221,106,001 downwards.
TACTGAGGATTTCCTTTCTTTGCTGGGAAGGGTGGGGGATTCTGGCTGGGAGGGTGACCCAGATCCTCAATGGACCAGACCAAGGATAGTGTGGGGGCAAAGATTCCCTTCCCTTGTTTTAAACCATTTGGCTTTTGGTACATTGGAAGCCCAAAGGGGAGCAGGGATAGAAGCGAAATATTCAAAGTTATGTCCTTGCTTTGGAGCAGGAGTTCCCAATCTATGGCCTGTGGGCCAGACCCAACCCCTGATGCCATCCCGTCCAGCCCATCACTACCTCTGCTGCACCCAGAAGTGGAAGCGGGTGCATTTATGTCAGCAGTAAAACATGCCTGTGCATGAGCAAACACACCCCATGGCTGTCATAAATGTGGAAGTGGCCACATTTATGGCAGCTGCAAATGCACCCGCTCCTTCTCCCGGGGGCATTGTCTGACCCACTCAGCTGTCTGGGGGCGTGGTCAGGCCTGCGATGCAAAGTGTTTGGCCACTCCTGCTTTGGAGGCATGTTTACTGAAAGCCTTTCCTTAGTCAATGAGAAGCATTTCCTCTTATTCTTCATATGCAACCAGAAAAATGACTGTTTGTTAACTTGTGTTGAGGTTGGAGTATGTTGTTACTGAAAAGAGCAACTGTCACACAGACCAACCCATTGGCAATCATCTCAAAGCCAAGTGCTATGGTATTTTGTTTTCCCTTTAATTCCTCACTAGTGAATTGGATTTATTAAGCTCTCAGATGTGAACACCCCAATTACCTCACTGCAAATCACAACTAAATAGACAGAAGTAAATGGAGCAGAACTGAGATGATAACAAAATGTGTTATGTTCACATTAGAAATTGTTTGGTCATGAAGGCAATAAGATACTGATACAGGAGAGAACCAAAGGAATTTGAGAGTATCCCATGTTCTCAGAATATATGTTACCAGGATACAGCCCTCAATCTAAGCAGCTTTGCATGTACTCAATAGGATACCATAAAGCAAAAAGGTCAAATTTAGATAATGTGACAAGAATTAATATACAGTGGTACCTCGCATAACGAATGCTTCATATAACAAAAAAATTGCACAATGAAGTGTTTGTTAGGTAATGGTGATACACCGTGTAACAAAATTTTTTGTCATGCTGGGTTTTTTGGTAACCCAGCATAACGTTGTTCGTTTTCTGGGGCATCTCCCATTAGCTTCACATAACAACAAAAACCACATAGCGAAGAGCTCCGTGGAATGGAGTTTTTTCATTAAGTGGGGTTCTACTGTATAGTACTTGCAGTTTGATTTGATTATGTGTATAGAGTTTGATTTGATTATGTGTATAGTTTACTGCTCATAGGGGACAGCGGTGGCTTAGTGGTTAAGAAACCGAACTTGATGACTGGAAGGTGGCAGGTCAGCAGTTCAACATCCCAAGTACTGCAGGACGGAATGAGCTCCCGCCTCTGTCTCAGCTCCTGCCAAACTAGCAGTTTGAAAGCAAAAAATTGCAAGTAGATAAATAAGTACCACTTCAGAGGGAAGGAAACAGTATTCCATGTGCTCTGGCATCTAGTCATGCCTGCCACATGTCTATAGAAACATCTGCAGGTGCAGACAGTGCTGGCTATTTGGCTGTAAACGGGGATAACCCTAGAGTCGGACATGACTGGCTTTCGAGCAAGGGTGACCTTTAATTTACCTTGCCTATACTGCTCATAGAAGATTTAATACTATACACTTTATTCATGTTCACTTTGTCAAACATCTCTTGAAGAAAGAAGGTTAATCCCAAAATGCCTTTATTCTGATTGAGGGGAAAATATTATTTGAAAGGACGACATTCATAGTTAATAGCTTCTTAAAGAATGGCCCACTGCCCATCTCCTTGCTTTGCTAACAGCTCTTAATGCCTTTATGTTCTTCAGAGCTGATTAATTGCATGGTAACAGCAGGAAAGTACCCCAGGGTGCATAATCGCAAAACCCGTTCCAGAATGATTATATGAGGCAGGAAATGAATATCCCATTCAAATCCTACAGGGCACCCATTGGATGCTTCATAGTCATCTTTTCAAGCTGGCTGCTGGTAAATCTCACAGCCCCAAGAACCATCTTCTATTTCTTGGCTCTGAACTAGCAAACTGTTTCCTCACAGTCTAGATTTGGTTCTTCCAAGGGGAAGGTCTCTATATAAAATATAACAGTATGATTTCTCTCAAACTATGCATGATGAGCTATGTGAGTCAAGATTTTCCCGTGTTTTAATCTTCCTGTTGTCTAAAGACATTTTGAGGAAGTTCAAGAGTATTAAACCTCACATGAGGGAAAGGAATATAGGCATCCTTTCAAAACACATCTCACTCTTGATCATAAGATCAGTCTGCCTAGGTAAAGGTAAAGGTAAAGGTAAAGGTTTCCCTTGCTCGAAAGCCAGTCACATCCGACTGTAGGGTTCAGTGCTCATCTCTGTTTCAAAGCCGAAGAGCCAGCACTGCCTGCTTCTGCAGACGTTTCTGTGATCATGTGGCAGGCATGACTAGTCACCAGGGCACATGGAACACTGTTACCTTCCCACCGAAGTGGTTCCTATTTATCTACTTGCAATTTCTTGCTTTTGAACTGCTAGGATGGCAGAAGCTGGGACAAAGATGGGAACTCATTCAGTCCTGCAGTACTCAGGAATCGAACTGCTGACCTTCTGCCTCCCAGTCTTAGCCACTTGAGCCACTGCAGTCTCCCTAGCTCAGAGTAAATGCGGGTTCTGAATACTTCATCAAGTGCATGTTTTGGGAGTTTTTGTTTGTCTGACTGTTCCATACTTACAGCAGCTACTATTTAGAAATTGCCACTACATTTCTTTTTCTTGACAGGGTTACCTGTATTTAGTTGCTAAGTACACATCCACCCAACCAACATCTACATGCCTCACAAGCACTTTTTCCAGTGATGGGATTCATTTTTTTTACTACCTACTCTGTGGGTGTGGTATGGTGGGTGTGGCCAGGGGGATAGCCCTGTGTTGCACCCAAATTAGGACTACAGTAAAACCCGACTTACATATGCCTCGAGTTACATAAAAGTCAACTTACATAATGATTTCCCACTAAAATCATGTCCCCATTTACAGAACACAGTTTCCTATGGGGTTGCTTCAAGTTATGTAAAAAAAAATCATTTTTCCTATGTGTTTTCTTTGAGTTATGTAAAAAAAAAATTTTTTTATTATGGGGTTGCTTCAATTTACATAAATATCATTTCCCTATGGGTCTGCTTCATGTTAAGTAAAAAAAAATCATTTTTCCTATGGGTTTGCTTCAAGTTACTATATGTAAAAACTCATTTTTCCTATGAGTTTGCTTCGAGTTAATTAAAAAAACAATTTACATAAAAGCCTATGGAAGAGACTTTTTATATAAGTAGGGTTTTACTGTACTTTATTTCAAAACTTGGATGGACAGGGCCAGCAAGTATTCCTGCTACTGGTTCTGGCAAACTGGTGCGAACCTACTGAATCCCACCACTGACTCTTTCTACCTTCTAAATTATTTATGGTGTGTTCTGGAAAATCCTTTCCCCTCACCCTAGATCACTGGCTTCCAAAGTGGGGCACACGCCCCACAGGGGGACTTCAATTCCCAGAAGCCTAAGTCAGTACATTGGCTGATCAGTGCTTTGGGGAATTGACTTAGGCTTCTGGAAATTGAAGTCCAAAAACCAAAGTTTGGGAAACACTGCTCTGGATGATTAGTTGCATGAGAGCAAGTACCTACTTTTGACTCCATTGTGGATTTAGCATTCCATTCAAAGGAAGTACTAACTGACTATTGAGTTGGGAGAGAAGGGACAGAAGACCTGATGAGAATGAGAATGAAATGGAGGGAATATCCACTCCAACATTTTGTTATAGGTCCTTTTGCATTTCTTTGTTTTATCCATATCCTGAGTAAAGAACAATGGCACTGACAGAACAACAAAAAGGCTAAAGTCCTTCCTTTCTTCTTTCCTTTGGTGATCTGATGAAATGATATGCACAGGATATGGATTTTAAGTTCTTTTCTTTTCATCGTTTTTTTCTAAATTCCACAACCAAAACCAAGATAGGCCCTGCCTTCACAGAGCTCATCATCCAGAACAACAGATCTGTTTTCTTTCATATATTCCACCAGTTACTCTGTCAAAGAACTTGAGTCCCACTATACCAAAAACAAATGGCATCACTAAGCACAGCACTTGCATGTTTACATGAATTCTAAGATGGTAGATGGTGGAAACAGAGTCTGAGGGGAAACGCTGAGAGACCAGAATTACTGCCAGCCTATAAAAAGATCCCAGACTGATAATCCATGGCAGGGAGAGCAAGTAGCAGAAGAAATGTCAGAAGACTGAAGCAGAATGAATTTTAAGCAGTTGTTAGGGAAAACTGGTTTCCCTCCTAGACTGACTGAGAACAGATATTCTAGTTGTATGACCAGACCAGGGAAAGAAAACAGATTGATATAACCTGATGACTGTTTCAGAACAAATACAACCTAGAAAATGTGTTTTACAATAAACAGGATATCAACATCACATTAAAAACATCTGATAGTTATAGTACATCCACTTCAAAGGACTTACAGGACCAAAAGATGCAACATTTATTGAATTACAAGTCTTCAAGACATCCTTTTCAATTTTTTATATTTGACTGCTCTTTTATCCCTTCAAAGAATAAACTCACTCTGTTATTCCAGTGTTGTGGTCTATGTGACAAAGGAAGAATATATAATAACATACTAAATTCAGAAATCAGGGCAGTGACCCAAGAAACAAAGGGTAAATGGCAAGATAGTTCACATCTGAAGGAACTGTGTATGATAAAAAACAAGCTATGAAGAGCTGTAGAGAACACACAGCAAAAAATGATTGAAATGGCAGAAAGAAGAGAAGGTTCTTATGAATTGTGTGCACAGCAAAACTGGAAAATTACTAAGTCACACCAGACAGAGATGTGTACCCATTTCCCAAAATCCAACACAGGAGTTCAATTTATTTTATTGTTATTTTATTTATTGTTAAATTTTTATACCGCCCACTCAGCCAAAGTCGACTCCGGGCGGTTCACAACAGTGGGTAAAAACAGATAAAAACAAATAAAACAGATAAAAACCAGCAATAAGAACCCACCCCTAAAAAGAGAGGGGTGCTCCAAGTATTTTGTTTTTATAAGGGACCCATCAAAATGCACACATACACAATTTATTCTGTAGGGGAGCTGTGACAGCTGGTGGCCTATACTCAGGGCTGCTGCCACAGTGGCCTGACAGGTGACGATAGGGGACAAGATATCACAATAAGAACATAAGAACAGCCTTGCCTGGAACAGGCAACAGGCCACAGCCCATCCAGTCCAGCATTCTATCTCACACAGTGGCTCACCATTCGCTTCAGGGTATTCCCAACCAGATGCCCTCACAATGCAATGAAAGCTCTTGGACCTATGAAGTCTTATATAGAATCTCATTTCTAACAAAATCAGGGTTGTTTGAAGCCAAGTTATGGCTGAAGTATGGGGACACAGCATCACTTGAGTCTGCTAGACAACATGACATACCCCTCAACCCTCACTTCCCTATCTGTCTTAGGCCACAGCTAGCTGCACTTTGGAAGGCTGGGAAGCTTTTTGTTTCAGGTTAACCAAATTGCTCTCCAGGGGTTTGATATGTAGTACAACTTAATTATGTGTATTTTGTTGGGATGGAAAGAGTGCTCACTAATGTCATTGCAGGCGCACCCCCCAATAAAGGACTCAGACACTGGTAAAAGTGGATAACAGCATTGGGCCACATTTATTGATTCATGCCCTAGTCCGAATTATAAATTTCTATTGGTATTCAACCAATTATAATTCTTAAGGCAAGCAGGCCGAAGTAACACTGGTAACGTTCCACCCAAAATTGCCAACGGCAATTGGTTACAATGTATCCATTTGTATCAATTTGTTTGTTGACAACAAACAAATTGTTGACCGTAGTCAATAATCTAACTACTGACCCCACCCTCTGACGCGTATCCATAAAATAACGGGGTGATGCCTGCTGCCTAGCTCGTGCCATCACCCCATTGCCTGGTTCATTGTTGACCGGACAACGTTAACCAACTTGTGCCTGTCTAGTGTTGTCCAGTCAATTGCGAACCTGCCGGATACCTGTGGGTCATAAATGTTTACCTTACCAGTGCTACCCGCCACACGGGGAGGCTTCAACAAAAGGCTCACCGCCCCCCCCCCCAGACCGTCAGCTCGGTCAACAGGCCTGCTCGCCAATCTCACAACAGGAGGTCCATACCTCCCTGCGACAGATGGGCCCCATCCCCTGAGTAAAGATCATACTTTTGTAGACTGATAGTGGGGTGTCGTATGACGTGCCCCCAACCCTTGTCCAGAAAGAACCGGGCAATAGCCCTGTTCACCGAGCGCCAAGCCCGATCAAGGGCCTGGAGGGTAAACCCTCCCCTGTAAGCATGCCGCGGTATCATGTCCGACCAAGCAGGGCTGTGGCAGGCCACACATAATGCAAGTAGGCCAGGTCACCGCAAATCGCATGCTTCAGCGATAGGCCCGTGACCTACCCCAAATCATTACCCCCAAGGTGTATAATCAGGACATCAGGCGGGTCAGCATTCCTGATGGAGAAAAGGAATGGCAACAGTTCCCGCCATAACATTCCGCGCTTACCGTACCACCTGAGACTTGCGGATGCACCCAGTCCCAGCAGGGGTCCCCACTCTGTCACCGCAGCAAACTGCGCTGCCCTGTGCACATAGCTGTGGCCCACCAGCCATACTGTCACCGGTGTAAAACAACACCCAGGGTCTGTCAAGGAAAAAAGGAAACAGGGCAGTGACTTAACTGGTACTCACTGTTGAAGAGAGCGAACATACAACCAAAAACATCGTGATCCCCACCTTCCCATGGTGCATATCTCAGCCCCAGAGTACCCAAACGCCGCTGCGGCGGAAGCCGCCCCTATCCTGAATGAATGGGTGCGGTAGCGAGCCCCAGGGGGGCCAAAACTGGTTAGTGCCTTACCGGTCACCTTCCAAAATTGAAATTTAGTAAGGGAAGACCCATCTTGGTGACAGAAAAATGGGCCATGGTGCGTACCACGTAGTGCAAGGGACTCCTGTAGGGCACCAACCGGACAGATGTCAGCCATGGAACATCGTAGCAGTCTTACACCACTGCCTACACCGTGCTGATCAACCTTAGAGGAGCGTATCCTCAGCTGAGCCCAATCATTGGAAACATAGACATCTTCGAGTTCCAGTGCCCTACGACTCGCATCCGCCTTAGACAGTAGCACCAGCTCACTGATGCGGAGCACTCCAAAAAAGGCCACCGTAGTTGCCGCGTGACACAGGGCTGCCTCATACCTGTCGAAACACAGGTCATGCCAACCCCGTGCAAGGTGGGTAAGTACCCCTGGAGAAATAGGGTGGCGGTCGTCCGGGCTGCGCCCACGTTCCCGCGCCCACCCTTCCAAAACATGTCGTATGCGAAAATCATTTGTGTTGTCAGCAAAACCACCCACCTTGGCCATGAATGCCAGCGCTGACAGCCTGGATGCTATGGTGCAGGGGCTAAGCCCTGGGCATGTAAGCAAATCATAAATTGGAGGACGTGAGCCACTGGGATGGGCCAACTTTCAGGCAGCCGTGATTGGGCACAAAAGGCCCTGAATGAACTGAATGCATGGTCATACGCCTTACGCGTGCTGATCGCCCGGTTCACCTCTCCTTGCCAAGCTTCCATATCTCGTCCGGGAGCGGTGAGTGAAATTCCTCTGCGTCCGGGGCCAAGGCACGGAACCAGGGGATCTGCAGGTGTTACAAAGCATCAGCAATATCGTTATTAATACCTGGGACATGTCTAGCCCTAAAAAGCACATTGAGGCGTAGGCTGCGCAACACAAACTGGCGAACCAGTTCCATAACCCTTGGAGATTTGGACGTCTGTGAGTTGACAATGTGGACAACTGCCGCATTGTCACACCAGAAATGGACAACCGGATTGGCCTACTCCTCGCCCCATAGCATCAAAGCTCCCAGAATGGGAAAAATTTCCAGATACGTGAGATCGCGCAAGCGGTCCGTGCCCCACCAGGCTGGCGGCCATCTGCCGTAGGCCCACTTCCCTTCAAAGTAAATCCCATAACCCAGGGACCCTGATGCATCCGACTGAACCTGAAAACGAGGGGAAACCAAAAGGTCGGACCTCCAAAAGGACACCCCGTTAAATTCCCTCAGGAACTGGAGCCAGATGAGCATATCCGCCCTCACGCCCTTGTTCAGTCGGACCCTGTGGTGGGGCCTGACGTCGCACATGACGTCATGACGTCGCACAAGCGTCAAGCAAATGCTCTGCCAGGTGCGATGACCCTGCAAGCGAATTTGAGGTGACCATGTAACACCTGGAGCTCCCGAAGGGACACCTTGCGTTTTGCCAGCAAGTCCAAATTGAGTGCAACAATCCGTGAAACCTTATCAACAGGTAACCTGGATGCCTGCACAACCGTGTCAATCTCAACCCCCAGGAATGTGAGCTTGGTTGAAGGGCCCTCGGTCTTTTCGGGCGCTAAAGGGACATCGAGTTCCTTCATTAGCGTCTGAAATGTATTCAGGAGACGTGTGCACGTGTCCCAGCCCCGTTCACCCCCGAATAAGAAATCATCAAGGTAGTGGGCTCCAGACCGGGACCCTGACCTGCGAACAAAGGCCCATTGGAGGAAGGTGCTGAAGCGCTCAAATGCCGAGCATGAAATGGAGCAGCCAAAAGGCATGGCTTTGTCGAAATAAAATCCACCCCGGAACTTGAAACCCGGCAACTCAAAGTCGCCCGGGTGCACTGGCAGGAGACGGAACGCGGACTTAATGTCGCACTTAGCTAGTAGTGCACCCGGGCCACATGAGCGCACCATGCGCAGGGCCTGGTTAAAAGATGTATACCTGACCGAACAAAGGACGTCAGGGATAGCATCGTTGACCGAACGGCCAGCCGGGTAAGACAAGTGGTGTATCAAACGGAACTCTCCCGGTGACTTCTTGGGCACCAACCCCAACGGGGAAACCTTGAGGTTGGGAAATGGTGGGAGAGGGAAAGGGCCAGCGACCCTGCCAGCAGCAACCTCCTTAGCAATGCTCATGGCAGCCACCTCCTCCCTTCCCCTGAGTGATAACAGGTTGGGTGCATCTTGAGGGGACCTGACCCCTGTGAAAGGAATGTGAAACCCCTGCTGGAAACCCTCAAGCAGGTAAGCTGCGTCTGCCCTCCTAGGGTACATCGTGAGCCAACGCTCCAACATGTCCACATTAATTGGGGAGGGGGCCTTTTGCCTGACCAGCTCCCTCTGCGGCAGTTCTGCCCGCTCCCTGTCCACCTCTACCTCTGCCCCGCAGTCCGCCTGCCCTAGGACACGCGGAGGCGGCATGGGGGCCAGCACAAGAGGGATACTCGTGCCTGTATCGGCACTGCTTCCTGTTGCACGCACCATTGGTCGAGAAGCTCCAACACAGCAGGCGGGCTGGAATCCCCTGCCCCGCCACCGGGCGCGGTGCCTGGGCTGGAGCAGCTCGATGGACCGCATGTCCACAATGGTACCTCTCCCCTGGCGCCGGGCGCATGGGGGTCATGTACAGAAGCCATAGCTTCTGGCAGGGCTCATCCCACCTCATCTCTGGGTGTAGGGGCACTCTCATATGGAATTCCTCGTCGTAAGCCAACCACGACGGGCCAGGGAAATCAACCATCGCCCGGTATATGTTGTCCAAATACTGGACCATCGGAATTGCCAGGTCAGGCCGGGCCCTGAGGTACACTGCCATGTATATAAGGTACGCGGGTAACCAGTTGGCCCACGTGCGTGGCGGCTCACGTTGACGAGACTGCTCCTTGTCCTTCTCGTCCTGCCCCTCCCTCTCCTCTTTGGTGGGTTCTCTATTCAAGAGGGAGAAAATGTCCACATACTCCCCCCGCCAGATCTTCTCCTTGGTGGCCTGGGCCAGGTGGTCCTCGACGGGCAACGAATAACCTGCTGTCGGCAAGGCCGACACCGGAACAGTGACAGTACTGGGCACCATGAAAGGAGCCTGGACCAGCCCCGCCACCCCAGTAAGTTCCCCTCGGGACAGGGTACCCCGCCCCAAGAGGGGCCCTGGAGTGCCGGAGCCATTCCCGGATGGGCCGGCGGCAGCTGACCCGCCGCCCCAGACAGGCGAGGCCACGGCCACTGCAAACCTCCCCCCGTTGTGGGTTGTGGTGTGGGTGCACTATTTTGGACCGTATACTCACAAGTTGCACCCCCATGGGCCGCCCCCACCGGGGGTTCCGGCCCACTGCGGGCGTCAGAGCTCGCGACCGCAACCGAGCTCGTAGACGGGGCCTGACCACTACCTGCCGGCGGCATCTGCTGCGTGGGGAGCTGCGAGGCTGCGGCTGGCGCCGACCTACTCACCCCAGGCAGCTCAACCCTTTCGGCCGCCTGCCGAGGACCTGCAGGCGCTGAGTTGACCTGTAAACCAAAAGGTGCCCCGGATGGATTAACTACCCCTATAGATGCCCCCAGGGCCGCTACGTGGGCCAGCAGGGCATCCACATTTACATAGCCCCCAACACTGATGGGGGGCAAAGGGCCGGCCGGCCCACCGGTCGCCGGCGCCGGGCCAGGTCTCTGGACCCCGGGGCCCGAATATGGCCATGCCCCAACCACCGGCCCCTAGGGGGCCGGGGGCATGCCCTGCCAGGGAAGGGAACCCAGCCAACCCCCTTGGTTAAATCGCACCGCTGGAAGCTGCATGCCAAGGCCCGAAGGCCCAGCATGGCTATGCGCCAAGCCCGGGCCGGTGGCCGCTAATTGCGGGCCAGGGGCCGCATCCCCTGCAGGGCCGGTCTGAGGCTGCCCAGCCTCGGCCAGGGTGCGAGCGACCCCATCCCGCCGGTCCCGGCGGGCGCCCCCGGAAAGGGGGCCTGCTGAGGGGGCGCAGTCGTGGTCCTCCGACCCGGCTGGCGCCTCCGTGAAGTGCGAACCGCGTTCGCCATGGCCTTCTTTTTAGAAGGCATCGCTGCAATTCGCTGGGAAGCTGAAGAAAAGAATCGCAGAAGAAACCGCTCCCCAAAGAGGCTTCCCGGCTAAAAGGAAGAGCGACGGAGCAAAAGGGGAAAAACTTCTCCTCTCCGTCGCTTCGCGAAATGGCAGCGCGGCTGCCTCGTGGCCACCCCTTTTAAAGGGTGCTGGCCATGCCCCCCTAACTACCCGGATGTCCAAGTCCGGTGGGGGGGGGGGCGCAATGAGCGCGGCGGCCATTTTGGCGCCGCGCTTGCATCCTTACTGTTGATTTAGGCAGTCTTGAGATGATGAAACACCTGCTACAAGGGATTTTAAAGCTTCACAAGATTCTGCATTTCTAGCCGAGTATGAGACAAACAGTGATTTTTCTTTTTCAAGGTCTCTGCAACACAACATCGCTAACATTTCTATCCTTTGATAGGCAAATAATACAGGAATACCCAGCTAGCACAGAAGGTCTGGGTTGAGAAAGATATTAACAATTCATCTGGTGTTTTAAATTCTTCAACAAAACAGAGTTCACCCTAATTTAGGGCAATTATACAATTTGCAAATTGTACAGTTTTTTATAAAAAGAGGCAATCTTTCGGGGGGGGAGCAGGGACATTTTTACTGTAAAATATAGTCCCGTAAAATGTTTTCCACAGAACACCAGAAAATTTGTTACAGTTCACACTAGCAAGGAAAAGAATTTTCTAATTTTCTCTCCTTGCATCTGAGTTAGTGACAGGCTTCCTTTAGTATGGCTTCAGAAGAACAATATGATTGCTCATGCAGTAGCCAAAATCATAATTCATACATATAAAGTTGATGGTATCATTTGTTGTTGCCATTGCCGTTGCTGCTTTTCAGGGGGTGAATCTGATTTCTCCCCTTAATCCCCCATTAAATTATCTTCTTTGTTGAGAAACCACTGGGGAATACAGAATGAGAAGTGGGAGTATTTAATTGCCCCTTTTTGGCTTGTCTGAGGCTCCCCCCTCCTGTAATTAAGTTTTTTAATGTTAAGGTTTTGTAGATTTTATATTTGTTTTTAGATAGTAAATGGCACAGCGGGGGGTAATATTGCTATGTTTTTAAGGGTTGTTAATTGTTTTATATTGGTTTTAACTTGTATACACTGCCAAGAGTCCATTGGATAGGGCGGTATATAAATCTATTAAATTAAATTAAAAACCACTGCCATTGATAAAGTTATCCTGGCAGCAGTATTTTTGGTAACTAAGATTCAACAAGAGTCTGGGGTCTTTCAAGGGGAAACAATGAAAATATTTGATTTCCCAAAAAAATGCCATAGATGATGTCCTTATCTACCTTATATAATGTAACATACATTTAGCCAATATTTTCTTTTGTCACAGCTCTGTTGGAATGGGAGGGAAGAAAGGCAGAACCATTCACAAAGTGGCATCAAACAAGGGAAAATCCCAGAAGCTGATTCATTTTTTCATCAGTTCACTGCTCCTTAGCTAAACACAATGTGTTTCTCAGGGCTGTTTTTTTGACATTTGTTAATGGTAGTGAGCACAAGAGGTTATCTAGACTATTGCCATTGTGAACATTCAGGCTGCTCTTTGCTAAGTAAAGCTTGGCATCGTTTTTCTTACTGGCAACACAGGTACAATATTGTGTAGCAACATCAGGCCATTTCCTGATGTTTTGGATCATGAAAACAGAAGAACAAAATTCCACATTTTAAAAACTGGAGTTTAAACAAATAATTTAATTTCCTGGCTTTTTAAAATAGAAGTTTAAGAATGCATAGACTGCAGACAAATTCTAACAAAAACTTAGCTCATGTAGAATTACAGTACCTAGTGCTTCAATATCCCAGAAGAAGATGAGGTGTGAGCTCAGTTACTGGGTGAGTATAAAAGCAAGAACAACTAAGATATCACTGTAGTCCCTCTGTGCCAAAATATTTTGTACGGCTGTTTTGGACAAAATGAAATCGTGAAGCAAAGGTGTGAATAAATGAAACACATACAACAGAGAAACACACACCCTTTAAGTTCTTAGGTAAACTAACGTTGTCATGCCTGCTCTGCAGAATGCAGTCTAGAAAGCTATCTTCCAATTTCAAACATTTTCCTTGTGGTAAGCTGGCTGGAGAGCTCAGTGGTTTAGGTATCTGGCTGTGGAGACAGAAGCCGGGAGTTTGATTCCTCACTGTGCTTCCTAGGAGAAGAACCAGCCTCAGTAGTCATTGGCAAGCTGCACTGTCCCTGGGCAGACCCCAGAAAAAGGGAATGGTAAACCACTTCTGTATATTATCTACCTAAGAAAATCCTGGAAAGGGTTGTCATAAGTGAAAATTGACTTGACAGTACACAATTATTATTCCTTGGAGTAGGCAACCTGAGGAAAAAAGGTTATATTGAACCAAATACTGCATGAATATGTCACCTGCAATTCCCCAAAATATTCATTTATTTCATTCATTCATTCATTTATTTGATTTGTATGCCACCCACTCAGCATATGCCAACTCGGGGAGGCTCACAGCATGTGAAACAAAGATGCAATACAGTAAAACAATAAAGTACAAAATATCACATGATAACATACAATAAACACAGTTAATACTAAAAGTCAATCACAAGGTTCTTCCTGTTCAGCATTTCCAATGGAGCCCAGGGCTCAATGTTCACAACTGGCAGCTCTGGTGGCTCTTCTACCCTCTGGCCAGGTGGGGCCAGGGGGAGTGACACCACCAGCTGCAGCTGTCTCCAATCCTGGTACCGATGGTGTGGGCCCCGGGAGAGACACAGCAAGGTCCTCCGTCCAGCGGTTCAGGTGTCTCTTCTACCCTCTGGCTGGGTGAGGCCAGGGGGAGTGATGCTGGCGGCTGCAGCTATCTCCCATCCCAGGACTTATGGCATGGGCCCCAGGAGAGACATGGTGAGGTCCTCCATCTGGCGGCTCCGGCGGCTCTTTTACCCTCTGGCTGGGCAGGGCCAGGGGGAGTGACGCCGGCAACTGCAGCTGTCTCCCATCCCAGGACCGATGGTGTGGGCCCCATGAGAGACATGGTGAGGTCCTCCCAGGGGCTATGCCATCAGCGTGGGTCCCCTGACCATTTAATTTTTTTTAAAAAGGTAAAGGTTTCCCTTGCTCGAAAGCCAGTCGTATCCGACTCTAGGGTGCAGTGCTCATCTCTGTTTCTAAGCCGAAGAGCCAGCGCTGTCTGCTTCTGCAGACACTTCCGTGGTCATGTGGCAGGCATGACTAGACACCAGAGCGCACAGAATGCTGTTACCTTCCCACCGAAGTGGTCCCTATTTATCTACTTGCAATTTCTTTCTTTTGAACTGCTAGGTTGGCAGGAGCTGGGATGAAGACGGGAGCTCATTTCCGTCCTGCAGTACTCGGGAATCGAACTGCTGACCTTCCGCTTCCCAGTCAGCGTCTTAGCGACTTGAGCCACTGCAGTACCCATTTTTTTAAAGGGAGTACTTAATTAGCAAAGATTATCACTGGAAACCTAGGTCAAAGACATAGTGAAGAAACACTACTACAACTGCTAAACTCAGTTTAAAAGTTATATGTTTGTGTTTGGGACCCCCCGCCCCAATATTGTTAGAATTGTCTTATAGAATGTTGATTTGCACTAGCAGCACAAGAATATTCCTGCACTCTCATACAGCAAAAATAGCTACAGTCTTAGAGCACTAAATACTTCACAAGAATACCTCTATCCGTCAATCAAATTTTGCATTTGCCCACTGAATCCCAAGTAAATATGGCAATACTGCCTGTTGTGTTCTCTACCATTTCTTTTGTTTGGTGATGTTGTACACATGCTTGAAGCACTGTTAGCATGACTAAAATGGGTGTTTCCATCATCCTGCTCTGTAAATTGTCCAAGCATTTTGTTCAGGCTGCCATGTACATGATAGCATGCATGATGGAACTAGAAGAAAGCACTTAACAACAGGAATCATTTCAAAATTTGCTCTGCTAATACAAGTAACTCTTCAAAGTGTAGATAGAATGTCAGATTGCATTTCATCACATATTTTTTTGAACTAGAGACCTATGATGAACATGATGAAGAGAGGAAACAACATAATATGCATTGCTGATAGCTGCTAAAAAGTCATTGGTAGTGGAGGAAATGTCGTGTTTGGCACATGAAGGTAATTGCTTCAAGCATGAGTGGACTGATTTCTATTACTTTGGTGCATGTCCTCCAAGCAAAGTATATTTGTTTGTCTTACAGCCACTGCCACGCTTGTTATCAGTTTATTAAGCAGAAAGAAAACTGACTCTGAGGCATGAGTTTTCCCTTGCAATTGGGTTTAGCACACTGAGGCAAAAACCTGAGAAGGAGAAATCTGGAATTGAGGAAACAAAAGAATGCATGTCAGGCCTCTGGAACATGACTAGGTGTTACAACTTTTTCTTTTCTATGTTAATGCAGATGATAATAGAGTGTGGACTGAAAGTGCCAAAAGCCAGAATTTGTGTGTGTGTTTATCTCTGTATATGTCTTTTCCCACAAAGTTATTTTAGTGCAGAAATTTTAGTGCTAAAATGTGCAGGAGCCTCAGATGAGCCTAAATCTGTTTCGTGCAAGTCTCATAATGACTCACCATTGGCTGTAACAGCTGGAACTGGTAGAAGTTTGATGCCAAAATATAAAGAAAGCATTGGGTTGTCTATCTTAGTTGTACTTTTTAAATAAATATGTAAGCATTGAGGGCTAATAACAGAAGTACAGTAAAACTCTGACTTATGTAAAAAGTCAGTTCCATAGCTTTTTACATAATTTGATTTTTTATGTAAATTGAAGCAAACCCATAGGAAAAAACTTTTATGTAAATTGAAGTAAACCCATAGGAAAAATGATTTTTATGTAAATCGAAGCAAACCCATGGGAAAATGATTTTTTTAAATGTAAATTGAAGCAAACCCATAGGAAAAATTAATATTTTTACGTAAATCAAAGCAAACCCATAGGAAATTGTGTTAAGTAAATCGGGACATTTACGTAAATTGGGACATGGTTTTAGCGCAAAATCGTTATGTAAGTCAAATTTTACGTACCTCAAGGCGTACGTAAGTCAGGGTTTTACTGTATAGCCATTGTGCATTGTTGACTGATTACTTCAATAGCTCCGTGGTTTAGGTATCTACCTGTATAGCGGATAACAGAATGAAGTTTAACAGGGAGGGGACAAATGTACAGTTACAAGATGGGGAAAACTTGGCTCAGGATTACTACGGATGACAAGGTTCTTGGAATTGTTGTAGATCACAAGCTGAATATGAGTCAACAGTGTGATGTGGCTTCACAAAAGGCCAACACTGTTTTAGGCTGCATTAACATAAGTATAGTCTCAAAAACCTGTGAGGTACTAGTCCCCCTTTATTTGGCAGTAGTCAGAGCACATCTAGAGTACTGTGTCCAGTTCTGGGCACTGCAATTTAAGATGGATGCCAACAAAGTAGACAGCACTGGCTCTTCAGCTTTGAAACAGAGATGAACACTGAACCCTAGAGTCAGATACAACTGTCTTTCAAGCAAGGGAAACCTTTACCTTATATCTGTTTTGGCACAAGTGGGTCAGTACTATTGCACCAACATCTTGCGTGTTGCTCCCCACTGACAACTGATTGGTGATGGTTGGATTGGCCATCTGTCTGATCCACCATGGCCTTTATGTTTGAAGGAAGATAAGCAGGAGCAAGAAGTAATTGTTTTCCATTTTAAAAAATATAAATCCTGCTGTTTCTCTGTTGTGTATTTAATAAAAGGATTCGCCATTTTGGGTTCTCCTCAGTTTTAAAGTATCGCAAGATTGGGGTTTGCACATTTTACTCCGAGAAGCGCAAGTGGTATCCAGTCCAGGATCACCCCATTCTCTCCTGAGTTCCATCAACCAATCCTGTTAATTCCCGCCTAAATGTATCATTCTTCACTTGTATATAAGTCTCTGTGGCACAATGAAAATTGTGTTCTGATCCCTGAATAAAGTTATGTGTGTGGCCCGTTATGCTGGCTGCTGCTTGTTATTCCCAGAACACTAAATTGGCGATGAGGATGGGATGGCATCCCAAAAGAATTCCGCTGGTCCCTTCAACATTGCAATGCCAGAAAAATGGATTCTGTACTAAAAACAAACTGTTTTGTCACAAGTGGGTCAGCATATTGCACCAACATCTTGCGTGTTGCTCCCCACTAACAACTGATTGGCAATGGTTGGATTGGCCTTCTGTCTGATCCAGCATGGCATTTATGTTTGAAGGAAGATAAGCAGGAGCAAGAAGTAATTGTTTTCCATTTTTTAAAATATAAATCCTGCTGTTTCTCACAACTATCTTCATGCTAAAGGGGAATTCTGCCAGATGCTGAAGAGTGGGAAACCAAAATAGAAAGAAACCAGACAGTTTGTTTAATATTAAACATCTGTAGATAATTGTAAATGGTATATTTGGTAAAGTGTGAGGTTGAGAACCCTCGTATATTTCAGATAGAATAAGTATTTTAAGTTACTTTGTTCTCAGTAAGTAAAAACAAAAGGTTATAATGGGATTCCCAATATAACTTTGAACAGATTTTATTTTGAGAAAGAAGTATAATAAAGGGATGTCTTTCACAAGGTTTTTTTTAAAAAATGTCAAAAATTCTTTGAGCAATTCTATTATTAAGAACTAAAACACAGACAAAGCTGTGTAATAGGAAAAGTACTTTAAGTAAGAAATAAGTAGTTTCTTTTGATTCAAGCATCAAGTCCCAAAATACTAGTTGTAACTGACTCCACACTCCTTTGATTGCTTAATATGCACTTGCAAAAACAGTAGCAAAAAGGGAGAAATATTTTTGATATAGTAGATGCTGTCAAGTCCCGTAGACTGATTAAAATAAAGAATGCATTCCATGCATGCTAATTAAAAAAATAAGTCTTCAAATTGGGAGAGGAGAGGGCAAAGGATGATGTCTCATGTTTCGGTGGGGTTTTCTCCCCTTCTAGCTCCTCTTTCCTCTCTAGAAAGAAAATCTAATAGAACACACTTTCCAGGGCTTCTAGACCTATTCTGAAACTATTGCAAGAATGAAATGAATGGAGTTTGAATAGCTGACCAGGCGTTCAAGGAGACAGAAAATCTGTGAAACAATGAAACATGATTTATTTTTCAAGTGATAGCCTTGTTAGTCTGTGCAAGCATATCAAAGAGCAAACAAAACAAAAAAGACAAAAAATGCTGTGGTACCTTAAAGACTAACTCTTGTATTTTAATGTTAGCTTTCGTGGACCAAGTCCACTTCATCAGACTAATTGACACTTGTTGGAGAAACATGCGATAACTCAGATTAACATTTCACTAAATAAACATGCTCTATTAGAGACCCTTTTATTAAAGATATCCATTTCCCCCCAGGCAACAGTTTACAGCCGGCTAATCCTTCCCATATAGAAGTATGGCACTATAAACTTGTAGACGCGCATATATGATTAACAAACTCTGTCACTTTTTATCAAAATAAATTTATTTTCAAACAGAACCAACACATATGTATCAGACTTAAATCTTATGATTTATATTTCAACCACTTCTAATCCAATGACTTTTAAGGGCCAAAATCCTACTATTTAAATTAAACCTACAGAAGATGGATGATGCCACAAGAGAAAAGAGGCTTTTCAGAAATTAAAGACTTCCTCCTCCTATCTTGCAACATCTCTGACTCACATGTAATCTGTTTCATTCAGTGGAAGCTGTTCTGTCAAATGTATATTCAACTGTCTTGTCTTGTCTTAACCTATAAAACCAAGGGTTAACCGTTGGAACTTGCTATAGGTTGCTATGCCTCGCCCTACTTGCCTGCACTCACCCTTCGTGCACATGGCCGATCTGGGTCCGCAGGTCAACAAAGGATTGTGAAAACAGGCAGTGGGGCAACAGCCCCACAAATGCGAAAAAAGGGAACCAACTTCATTTCCCAACATTCCTTGCACCGTGCCGCGCCAGAGCCAATCAGGCTGAGAGGGTCTCGCACGGCGCGGCACAAGGAACGTTCGGAAATGCGCCGCAGCCAATTAAAAAAACCCCGTTTTTTAAAAAAACGCAGCACAAACACAATTAACAAACCCATAACTACAAGCCCATAACTACAAGCCCCAGTGTCCTGCGCGTCATGAGCGCGCAGAACGCTGAGGAAGCCGGCGCGCAAAAATTAAAACAAACAAAAACAAAAACACCGGGAGAGCAAGTCCGCCAAGCCGTGGGAACCAAAGCCCCCCTCCCCAATGGCGCCTGAAGCTCCTAATCGGTGTTTCCCCTTTAATATCACTGGGTGGGGGGGTGTTGTGCTCCCCCTCTCTATTGGTTCCCCTGGGGTTGGGAGGGTTGGGGGACCAAAGGAGTCTGTCTCCCCAACCCTCCTGACCCCAGGGGACCTGGCAGAGAGGGGTTTCCCCTCCCCCCCACACACACACACGCCCCATATTAAAGAGAAGAAACCAAGCGGTTACTTCTCCTTAAAAATGGAGTTTTTTGGGGGGAATCCCACTCTCTGATGGCTCTCCTGGGTCCGGAAGGGTTGGGGAGACAGACCCCTTTTCTCCACCCAACCCTCCCAAACCCAAGGAAGCCAGCGGAGAGTGGGATCACAACCCCCCCCCCCCCGATATTAAAGGGGAAACCACAATTGAGATTTCCCTTTTAATATCAGAGGGTGGCCTGGATTCGATCCCCTCTCCTGGGTCCCATGAGTCTGGAAGGTTTGGGGGGACAAAAGGGGTCTGTCTCCCCAACCCTCCTGACCCCAGGGGACCTGGCAGAGAGGGGATTCCCCTCCCCCCCCACACACACACCCCATATTAAAGAGAAGAAACCAAGTGGTTACTTCTCTTTAAAAATGGAGTTTTTTTGGGGGGACCCCTCTCTGATGGCTCTCCTGGGTCCGGAAGGGTTGTGGAGACAGACCCCTTTTGTCCACCCAACCCTCCCAAACCCAAGGAAGCCAGTGGAAAGGGGGATCACAACCCCCCCACACACTTATATTAAAGGGGAAACAACAATTGAGATTTCCCTTTTAATATCAGAGGGTGGCCTGGATTCGATCCCCTCTCCTGGGTCCCATGAGTCTGGAAGCCTTCCACAGCCAGGGGAGACGGCAGAGAGGGAATCCCCCCGTAGGACACCAAAAAACACAAAAACAAACAATCAAAAACATTCAAAATTACACAAAAACAAACAAAAATAACACCAAAAATAATACAAAGTAAACAACAACAAACATTTCCAAACACACCCAGCACCCAGCTAAACACCACAAAATCCAACCACCACCACCACCCCAAATAATGAAAGCGCGGTGCCAAAATGGCCGCTGCGCTCTTTGCGGGCCCCACCCCCACCCGGACTCAGACATCCGGGTGAGTTAGGGGGCGTGGCCACCCCTCTATAAAAGGGGTGGCCACGAGGCAGACGAGCTGCCATTTTAGAAATAGCGACGGAGAGGAGAAGTTTTCTCCGTCGCTGTTTGTTCTCTAGTCTTCAGCTGTTTAGCCCTTGATACCCTTCCGGCTGGGAAGGGAGGATTAGCGCGCACAGAGCCCCTTGCTTGCTGGCTGCTGCGCACTTTCGGCACTTGGTTTTGATCCCTGGCAAGGGATCCTACTCTTTCTTTTCTACGATGCCTCCCAAACGGAAGGCCCCGGCAATGAAGCCGTGGCCAAAGGGGAGGACTTTTTCGAGCCATGCGCAGGACGGGGGGCAGCTATCAGGTCGGAGGACCAGGGCTGCGCCCCCGCGGCAGGGCACTAACCCAGCCTTGCCCACCAATACTGGTGGGGTGATTCAGGCTGGCACTTGGCAGCCGGCCTTGGCTGGCCGGCCTCAGGCCAGCCCCTCAGGGGCTTCGGCCTTCGGCCCTCGGCCCGCAATTACCGGCCATGGGTCAAGACAGTGGGGGAGGGCCTGGTGTGGGTGCGCAACCCGTTCCTCCTCCGGCCCCTCATGGGCCGGAGTTTTGGGCATGGCCCTATGCTGGCCAAGGCTCTCACTTGGGTGTCCCTTTTCAACTTCCTAGTGGGCCTTCCGGCCAACCCGGCCCACCTTATGCTGCGGGATCTGTGGCAGTGGATGCTTTACTAGCACGTTTAGCAGTGCTGGAGGCATCCTTGGGGATTGCACAGCCTCCTATGGGAGGGGGCCCTTCTCTCTCTGCCGGGGGCCCTTCGTGTCCACCGGCTACCTCAACGGCTGCCACACTGCACCAGGCGGCCAGCCGGGTTGAGCTGCTTGAGACGCTCCGGCCTGTGCCGGCCGGTGTCTCGCAGTTCCCTGTTCGTCCAGAGCTGCAGACAGGGACCAGTCAGGTGTGGCCACAGAGCTCGATTCCGGTCGCGAGCTCCGACGCCCGCCGTGGGACGGAACCCCCAGTGCGGGCGGCTCACGGGGATGCACCTAGTGAGTATCAGGTTCAAATTAGTGCACCTACATCACAGCCCACGTCCAGTGGTGGGGTTCAGTGGCCTTGGCATCATCAAGTTGAGGTGAGTGGGCATCAGTTACCAGTCTATCCCAGTGCCCCTTGGTTTCAAAATGGCACCTCATTGAGGGCGGGGGTTTCCGCCAATGGGGCAGTACTGGGCATTGCAGGGGCAGTACAGGTCCAGCTGCGTAGGCCCCAGATACCTAATGTGCCAGTGACGGCTTTGCCGACGGCTGGTTATTCTTTGCCCCTTGGTGATCATTTGTCCCAGGTCACGAGGGAAAAGATTTGGAGGGGGGAGTACGTGGATATATTCTCCCTATTGAACCGTGAGCCCACTAAGGAGGAGAGAGAGGGACAGGACGACAGAGACAAAGAGCTGTCCCACCGTTGTAAGCCACCGCGCACGTGGGCCAACTGGTTGCCGGCATATCTTATTTATATGGTGGTATACCTTAGGGCCCGGCCTGACCTGGCCATTCCTATGGTCCAATATTTGGACAATATTTACAGGGCGATGGTGGATTTCTCTGGCCCATCGTGGTTGGCTTACGATGAGGAATTTAGAATGAGGGTGCCCCTACACCCAGAGATGAGATGGGATGTCAAAAATTGTGGCTATTGTACATGACCCCCACGCGTCCGGCGCCTTGGGATAGGTACCATTGTGGCCATGCCGTGCAGCAAGCTGCTCCAACACAGGCTCCCCGCCAGCCGGCGGGGCAGGGGGTTCCAGCCCACTTGCTGTGTTGGAGCTTCTCGGCTAACGGCGTGTGCAATAAGCGGCAGTGGCGATATAAACACGAGTGTCCCTCTTGCGCTAGCCCCCATGCCGCCGCCACGTGCCCGCGAGCCAGTGGGTCACGGGGCAGAGGTAGAGGTGGACAGGGAGCGGGCAGAGCTTCTGCTGATGGAGCTAGCCAGTCAAAAGGCCCCCTCCCCAGTTAATGTGTATATGTTGGAGCGATGGCTCTCAACGTATCCAAGGAGGGAGGACGCTAGGTACCTCCTGGAGGGTTTCCAGTGGGGCTTCCGTATCCCATTCAAAGGAGTGCGGGGACCCCAAGATGCCCCCAATTTACTTTCTCTGAAGGGTAAGGAGGAGGTGGCTGCCTTGAGTATTGCCAAAGAGGTAGAGGCCAAGAGGGTTGCGGGCCCCTTTTCTGTACCACCCTTCCCTAACCTGAAGGTCTCCCCTCTGGGGTTAGTACCTAAAAAGGCCCCGGGGGAATTTTGTTTAATCCACCATCTATCGTACCCAGCAGGTTACTCGGTCAATGATGCTATTCCTGATGACCTTTGTTCGGTCAGGTATACGTCATTTGACCAAGCCCTACGGATGGTGCGCTCCTGTGGTCCCGGTGCCCTCCTGGCTAAATGTGACATTAAATCGGCATTCCGATTACTGCCAGTGCACCCGGGGGACTTTGAGCTATTGGGTTTTAGATTCCAAGGGAAGTTTTATGTAGATAAGGCCATGCCTTTTGGCTGCTGTTCAGCATTCGAACGTTTTAGCACTTTCCTCCAGTGGGCCTTTGTTCGCAGTTCCGGGTCTCGGTCTGTAGCCCATTACCTTGATGACTTTTTGTTCGGGGGTGAACGGGGCTCGGACACGTGCACGCGTCTCCTCACTACATTTCAGATGCTAATGCGGGAACTGGGTGTCCCTTTAGCGCCCGAAAAGACCGAGGGCCTATCCACTACGCTCACATTTCTGGGTATTGAAATTGACACGGTCACACAGGCATCCCGGTTACCCATTGACAAGGTCACCCGGATCTCCGCGATGATTTTGGCCTTGCTGGCCAAGCGTAAAGTGTCACTTCGTGAGCTTCAGGTACTTCATGGCCATCTTAACTTTGCCTGCAGGGTGGTTACGCCTGGCAGGGCATTTGCTCGGCGCCTGTGCGATGCCATGTCTGGCCTGTCAAAGCGCCATCATAGGGTCCGACTGACCAGGGGCATGCGGGCTGACCTTTTGGTTTGGCTTAAATTCCTGTGGGAATTCAATGGGGTCTCCTTTTGGAGATCCGACCTTTTAGTTTCCCCTAGATTCCAAGTACAGTCGGATGCCTCCGGCTCCCTGGGATATGGGATTTTCTTTGAGGGGAAGTGGGCTTACGGCCAATGGCCTCCAGCATGGTGGGGCACGGATCGCCTCTGCGATCTTACATTCCTTGAGTTCTTTCCAGTCCTGGGAGCTTTGATGCTATGGGGTGAGGAGTGGGCCGATTCAGTGGTCCAATTTGGTGTGACAATGCTGCGGTAGTGCACATTGTCAATGCTCAGACGTCTAAGTCACCTAGGGTGATGGCGTTGGTCCGTCAATTCATGCTACGTAGCCTACGCCTGAATGTGCTTTTAAAAGCCAGACATGTACCAGGTATTAATAATAATATTGCTGATGCTTTATCCCGCCTCCAGATCCCCCGGTTCCGCGCCTTGGCTCCGGAAGCAGAGGAATTCCCCTCGCCACTCCCGGCCGAGATTTGGACATTTGGCAAGGAGAGGTGAACCGGGCGATCGGCATGTCTTTGGCACCCCACACACATAAGGCGTATCACCATGCTTTTGTTCAATTTAGAACCTTTTGTGTACAACTTCAGTTGCCCGAAGTGTGGCCCATTCCAGTCGAACAAGTTTTACAATTTATGGTTTATTTACACAGTCAGGGTCTGGCTCCTCACACTATAGCATCCAGGCTGTCGGCACTGGCATTTATGGCCAAGGTGGGGGGTTTTGCTGACTGTGTGAATGATTTCTGCATACGACATGTTTCGGAGGGGTAGACACGGGAACGTGGCCGCCGCCCGGACACTCGCCACCCAATTTCACCAGGGGTGCTTACCCACCTTGCACGAGGATGGCATGACCTGTGTTTTGATAAGTATGAGGCGGCTCTTTTTCATGCTGCTACCACGGTGGCATTCTTTGGAGCGCTCCGCATCAGTGAGTTGGTACTACTGTCTAAGGCGGATGCGACTCGTAGGGCACTGGAACTCGACGATGTCTATGTCTCTCATGAGTGGGCTCAGTTGAGGATACGGTCCTCAAAAGTTGATCAGCACGGCGTAGGCAGTGGAGTTAGACTGCTACGATGTTCCATTTCAGACATCTGTCCGGTTGGTGCCCTACAGGAGTTCTTGGCAGTGCGTGGCACGAACCCTGGCCCGTTTTTCTGCCACCAGGATGGGTCTCCCCTTACTAAATTTCAATTTTGGAAGGTGACCGGTATGGCACTATCCAGTGTTGGCCTCCCCGGGGCTCGTTACGGCACCCATTCATTTAGGATAGGTGCTGCATCCACTGCGGCTGCATTTTTGGTACTCTGAGGCTGACATATGCCGTATGGGAAGATGGGGATCTATGCGTTTTGCATTATATGTTCGCCCTCTTCAGGTATGAGTACCAGTTAAGTCGTTGTTCCCTTTTTTCTTCTTTTACAGACCCTGTGTGTCCCCGCACACCGGTGGCAGTATGGCTGGTGGGCCACAGTTACGTACACTGGGCAGCGCAGTACACTGCGGCGACAGAGTGGGGACTCCACCTTGGACTGCGTGCAACCGCATGCATATGGTGGTACAGTAAGCGCAGAATGAGATGGCGGGAACTGTTGCCATTCCTGTTATCCATCAGGGATGCTGAACCGCCTGATGTCCTTGTACTGCATCTCGGGGGCAATGACCTCGCCCAGGTCACTGGCCTTTCTTTAAAATTCACGATTTGCAGAGACCTAGCTTATTTGCATTATGTGTGGCTGTCCACACGGCTGCTGTGGTCGGACATCATACCGCGTCATGCTTACAGGGGAGGTATTGACCTCCATGCCCTTGACCGCGCTCGCCGCTCGGTGAACAGGGCTGTTGCCCGGTTCTTGGCAGGCAAGGGTTTGGGGATGGTCATCTGACACCCCACCATTAGTCTCCAAAATTATGATCTTTATGCAGGGGATGGGGTCCACCTGTCGGTTAGAGGTATGAACCTCTTTTTGGAAGATTTGCAAGCAGGCCTGATGACCGAGCTGACGGTCTGGGGGGGGGGGCTGTGAGTCTTCATTGAAGCCTCCCCGTGTGGCGGGTAGCACTGGTAAGGTAAAGATTTATGACCCATAAGTATCCGGCAGGTTCGCAATTGACTGGCCAACACTTAGACAGGTACAGGTGTAATAACTTTGACCAGGCTAGGGGTGATGGCAGGAGCTTTTCAGCATGCATCACCCCATGATTTGATGGATACACGTCAGAGGGTGGGGTCAGTAGATAGTTTATTGACTTCGGTCAACAATTTGTTTGTGTCAACAAACAAATTGATACAAAATGGATACATTGTAGCCAAGTGCCATTGGCAATTTTGGGAGGAACCTTAACAGTGTTGCTGCGGCCTGCTTGCCTTAAGAATTACAATTGGATGAGTACACCAATTGAAAGTTATAATTCGGACTAGGGCATTATTCAATAAAAGTGGCCCAATGCCTTTATCCATATACCGGTGTCTGAGTCTTTCTTTGGGGGGGTGCGCCTGCAAAGAAAAACAGCCAACTCACCACCACACAACCTCACACCACGATGACTGGAAAAGAAATGAATAAAGAAAGAGACTACTTACTGGAAGAAGCTCCACCCAGAGGCCACGAGAGAAAAAACTGTCAAAATACAAGATAACCCCTACCAGCA
Organism: Bradypodion ventrale; assembly: GCA_035047345.1. Lineage (NCBI taxonomy): Eukaryota > Metazoa > Chordata > Lepidosauria > Squamata > Chamaeleonidae > Bradypodion > Bradypodion ventrale. The sequence continues at coordinate 221,079,798 of JAWDJE010000003.1, read as the reverse complement.
CCACTTGCTGCCCACAATAGTAAAAAAAAAAATCAAAAAGACACAACAGCCCCACGCAAAAGGCCCCAAGAGTAAAAACAAATAACACAAAATCACAATTTTACACAAATCAAAAACAGATGTCAATAAAATAAAATAAAAACTATTCAAAAATCCTGTGCTGAATTTGTACTAAAAAAAACCCCATCAATACACAGTTTTAAAACATTTATTGTGAAAAACATGTACTTTCACATTTTTTAAATTATTACCTATGGTACAACAATTTAAAAAATACATACTAAAAAATATTGGGTTAAATAATTTTTTTGGAAAAAGTATATCATCCTTTATTCTTTTTTTCATCCACAAAACCAAAACACCAAACAAAACTCATCACTGTTTATAACAGGCCACCAAACAAATTTGTATAAATAAAAATTTTAAAAATTTCAATTATAGACTAACCTCTTCTTTACAAACATTAACAACAACAACAACAACAAAAACTTTCCAACACCATTTAAAAGAGCCCGGCAACACCGGGCAACCTCTGCTAGTTTTCTCATAAATTAAGGGAGTGTTTCTAAGTGTACAGCTAAGAAAGAGGACCCATGACTCCCCTTAATATATGATTTCCCATTTTTACTGATTCAGACAGTATCTTTTATCTCAACATACCGTATTTGTTTAGTAAAATAGTTGTTCTAGTCTTGCATTGAAAAAAAAATGGAAAAGATGGGGTTTATTTCCTTGCAACCCATTTGTAATTTTGTGGACTTTTGAAGCAAGTGCTGTTTTAAAGGTTAATTGCCAATATTCTAAGTACACACAACAACTCCTGCATTTCCATCTATTTTCATCTATTTCACATGGAAAGAATGAAATAATCACTAGAAAATGCCAGTCCATCTAATGCAGGAGTTCGCAACCTTTTTAAGCCGGACGGCCATTTTGCCCTTCCTCCACCACATGACACTTTATGGTGTGGTGAAGGCAGTGGGGGGGGGGGGCTACACGAAATTGTGCCATGGGCCACATCCAGGCCACAGGTTGAGAATCCCTGATCTAATGTTTGTCAGGCATAAACTTGCAGCCATATTCTCTATGGGGAGAAAGATAATCTATAGAACAAACAAACAAATGTTGTATAGGCCAGGGTCTTCCCAGGAACCACAAAGAGGGTAGAAATGAGATCATAATGTGATAGGACTAGTGATGAGATTTTTGGTTTCAACGACTCACCAAACTCCCACAGAGGCAAATGGATTCAATATACTCAGCAAAAGAAGAGAATCTCATTTCTGTCAGAGATACGTGTAGAAAGAAGAAGAACCCAGGTCATGGGCACTAGAGGTTCAATGCTAGCATTAACTGCCCTACTTTGAAGGTCTGAACTCTTATCGATATCACTCATGAGGAAGGAAGGGACAAGAATTTTCTCAGAACAGTTTTGGTTCTCATTCTAGATATTACTTCATCCCTTTGGCTAACCTTATGTTCATGTGCTGCTGTCACCTATGCTACTCTGGCTGGCCACCCACCATTAGACATCCACCATTTTGGCTTAATTCTCTAAAGAACCATACATGAACCTTTGCTAGCAGAAAAAGAACTGAAACCATCCATTCCGGTCCAAAAGTAACTTTTCATATATACAGTACACACCAAAGGTTCAAATGTTTGCTTTGATATTAGTACAATTTAGGTTGGTTTAGTTATGAGGGTCAGCACATTATGCTCTTATAACAAGCAGCCATGGGTACTTAAAAATTACTACCCCTTTCCTCTGGTCCTTTGTATGATAAAACAAATTAACAATGGCTGAAAAGAGATGACTGTCCTTGAACAACCCTAACTATTAAGCCATTGCCACTTTATTGAACCAATCAACTACAACTCCTTGGTGCAGAACTAGTCTTCATTAATTTTGTCTCAATTAAAATCTTTAAAACTATTCAAAATTTACAATAATTTATCCCTGATTTATTAATTTTACATATCCATTTTAATTTTGGAAGTCTGGGTTCAGTGCTAAGGCAGTAAAGCTGAACCAGTGGTAACAATAGGCAATGAGCTGTTTCTGTGAAAGATTGTTTACTTACTTAGATCTTGTACCAGTGTAACACTTCTGATAGTCTAAGCATAACTAGGAAAGTTTGCACTATTTCTTCCATTATATGGTGTTACATGTGCATGATTATTATGACTGTACCATAACAAAGGCTAATAAACCCACCGCACCTTAGTTAGTGCAAAAGTTTTATTCACATCACTGTGCATGGTTCCTACAGTAAGATCAAAAGAAATCATGGATGAGAAGGGTTTACAAAAAAAGGAGGAAGAAGATTCAGCATGAGAGAGAATAAGAGAATAACTTTATTGACCTTGAGAACAACTTTATTGAATTTACTACTTTGTGAAGAGAATAAGAGTTGTATTTACTACTTTGTGAAGTACACATTGTGAAGAAACAGACTTATTTTACTTTTTGAAGACCATTTATTGAACCTGACTTGAAGGAATTTTTCTTTTAATATACTAGGATTAAACTTTAATTACTATTATCAAATTTTGTGTTGCTTTTCGCCTCAAACGGTTCTTCATTGCTTGCTCTTTCACACAGTTTGGCCCCATCTGCATCATATTCACAACAGTCAAAAGAACATGCAGTATTTGGAACCAGGTCTTAATAATAGTACAGTCGACCCCTCACATAACAATGTTACTTGGTTCCCCAAGTAGCGTTGCTTAGCAATTTTTGTTGTTATGCAGGTTCTATGGAGTTTCCCGCATAACTATGTTTTTAGCATCATTGTCCGGTTATATTAGCGTTGTTTTCCAGACAATACACTAAAAACGTTGTTATGCGGTGGAACACGTAGTGCATAACGACGCGTTGTTAAGCAAAAATGATATTATCTGAACGCGTTGTTATGTGAGGGTTGACTGTAATATGCATTCTTTCTTTTGCAGAGCTAGTCTAATCCACAACTAACAAGAAAAAGTTGTCTTTTAGGATGGCATGATGCTTCAACAGTCTAATTATAACTTTGAAAACCATTTAGATCTTAAAACAGGCAAAACACAAAATTGCTTTGACTCTTTCAATTAAAATTAAGAATGCTTTGACGTCAAAAGTTGTTTAGTAGCTTGCATTTCCAGATATGCCAGAATGAACTTAAATAACCAAGGAAATAAATAAATGGTATTTGGAAACACTACTGAAGAAAAATTTTCTTCTTCATTAGTAATTAATTTTTCATTATCTGCAACAGTAAACAACAGAAAAGAAGGCAAAGAATTATAACAGAAGTTATAAGCAGAAAGTTCTGAAAACAGATTTCTCATCCTTATGAGTGATATACTGGTTTCGGAAAGAAAAGCAGTATCTGATAATTATATGTTGACATGATTTTTCCCCAAGCTTAAACCTCTGAGGAAATCTTTAATATCTATCCCACCCCCACCCCGAAAGGTGAAGAGAAAGATGGGTAACAAGTCAGAAGAAAGTAAGCGAAGCAGGAGTAAATGGATGCTGGGTCACCTTGAGTGCAGAAAGGAATACTGTCCAGTTATCAGGGGAAAATAGCTTTCTGTTTATGTTTAGACATATAGATATAGTGATCTGGCTATGGAGCCAGAGTTTGGGACTTCAATTCCTCACTGTGCATCCTAGAAGAGCCAACCTGTGTAGCCATAGCAAGCAGCATAGTCCCAGGGTGCCACTTGAAGAAAGGAATGGTAAATCATTTCTGAGTACATTCTACCTAGGGAGCCCTGAAAAGGGCCACCACCATAGGTCAGAATTGACCTGATGACATTAATTTTTTATTATTGATATAAATATAGATACATAGGTACAGAGAGAGAGGGGGGGGAAGAGGGAGAGAGAGAGAGTTGGAAGGACACATACATGCATTAATAAAAATTGCATGTCATCTCAACTTCAGGTCTCACAACTAAATACCTAAACCACTGAGCTTATTCAGCCAGCATCCATGTATTACGTATACATATATACAAAACGCATATTTTCCAGTTGGCAAGATAAAACCAAACTTTATGTACTATGATTTGAGACTTGTAGAGGAATTGGGCATACAAATATCTTCAGGATAGTTCAAGCCCATTCCAACAAAAATAAAATCATTGCAAGTATTTCTAAGAAGAAACAAGGACATTAGAAAATGCCTTTTGGTTTCTGTTTGTAAACCATGGAAAAATGTTGGCTGGTGTCAACAAGGAAGCTGAAGCCATCTGAGCCAATATAATGGCAGATAAGGTTTGTTCTGCACCACCTTGAAGGACCCTTTCCTATCTGTATATCCTTTAGTATCTGTAAAATCCACAATTAGACTATGGATTTTAGTTTCTGCTTTCATGTGGATTTTATTTCTCACTGTTTTATATTATACTCGCATATCTACCCGGCTTCGCCGGTCGGGTCACTTGGGCCCTGCAGAGAGGGTAGGTAACTGCCAGCCCTTCAAAACAGCTGAAGGTGTAATGCAAAGGCGGCAGCCAGCAATCCGCTTGTGCTTTCCCCCCTCAGCTGTTTCGTCTCAGCCTTCGCCAATATGAACAACTAGCCATAGAAAATTACTTACCTAAAAAGTAAATGAGGGGAAATACAAAATTGAACAATCTGTTAAACCACTATCCAACAGCAGGCTGTAAAATTTATCACACACCAGAAATGCAAATATTGTAAATTTCAATTAATGCTATAATCTGATCTAGATTTTACCACTTTTTACAGATAAAGACAGCCCTAATATGCAATCTGTGCTTTCCAAGAAAACAACAGCAGCACTCTAAGTATCATTTGGCTTTGTTCATCTAAATTGTAATATTTTATAAACACACAGCTGTGGCTGGGAAACTGGGAGAGCTGTAGTTCAAAAACTTAATGTTCATAGGTTTTTTTATATAAATCAAGATGTTAAGGCTGGAAGATGGGGTTAACCTCCTCCCTGTCTCCATTTTCAGATGGATCATCCACATTCCCTGAAAAGTGTTCTTTTTATTATGCCAGACATCTTCACTGTAAAACTCTTACTCCATTCATGATTAATAATGAGGCATTTTTCAAGCTGATGTCTCGGCTTTTCTACTTGGATGGTTAGCATTCATCAGACCAGGACACAAGACTAGTAGCTGTGGCATACAATCAGAACTTGATTACCTTAACACTTTATTCTGTCTCAGTAACAAACTGCCTTTCCTTCTCGACAGCTGCATTTTAGTCTATTTTAGCCATCTATATTGTGAGTGTAGGGGCATAGGGGTGGCTGGGTTACACTTCCCAATCTTGATATTCATCACCAAATGATCAAATCACATCCACATTCCAATTTGTAAAGTCTATTTTTGCCAATAATAAAATTGCTAGGTCACCAGCATCTCAAAGCTTGAGACATAGAAGGTGGAACTTGGTGATGTCATAAGGCAAGGCTGGATGATATCATAAAATTGCTTATTCTTGTAAATCCAAGATATGGCACAATGACCAAGTAGCAAAGGGATGAAGCTAGAGAGATAAAGATCGAGAAACATGGAAGGAATAACATGAAGAAAGTAACAAATGAGATTCAGCTGAAGAGTAAACCCAAAAAACGAGTTTGAGAGTCATGCAAATTATCACCTTTGTAGAAGACAAGATTGCTGCTGCCTGCAATGGCCATAGAGCTAAATATTTCTTCCTCTGTAAACCCAAGATTCAAAATGAGGCCATGGTATGAAGACAGCCTGCCCACACCCACACTAGATTTCCTGCTCCACACTAGAGTTCCTGTTTCAAACATTTTAGACTATAGACCCTGCAAACCTACTCCTCCTTCATGGTCTTGTGATGAATTGCCCATGGCATGGCCCTCTGTTATGCCATAGTCTTTTTCTTCTCATTCCTCACCAACCACAAATTAGATATCACCATGATTCTAATTTTGAATGGGGTGGCCCTAAATGATAATACTGTATTGCAGTAAAATCAGCCAATCAAAAATCTGGAGTGAAGCTGGTGCTGGTATTAGAGAATGCTATAGCCCAGCAAGGCCTCAGATCTTGGGCAAAGAGAGCCTCTGCAGCCATGGAAGTTGCCCAACCTCAATTGATAGTATATTTCAGAAAGTAATTGTTGTATGAGCTTTAGGAAAAGTCCCCTTCCCCCATAAAACTAACACCTCACTGGTATCTGTGCAACTAGAATGGACAGAATATATTATGGGGCAGATGACAAGCTCTGGCAATGCAGACAGACCAAAGCAAGTTTATTCCATATATCCTGGGCTTGTTCCCAAATTAAACCATATTTGGGTGTAATTATGGGGGGAAATAGATCAGAATTTGGACTGTTTGTCAAGCAATCCAGTGTGATCTATTTCCCAGTGATCACATAATGTATGGGGAAATGCACAGCAGCCTGACCCCCAACCTCTAGGGCTACTACTTTGGGGGCCTCGGCTGGTGTTATTCCCCAGCAAAGACAAGAGAGATTGCTCCCATTACAGCAACCCTTTGCAGGCGCACCCCCCAAAAAAGGACTCAGACACCGGTATAAGTGGATAACGGCATTGGGCCACATTTATTGATTCATGCCCTAGTCCGAATTATAAATTTCAATTGGTACTCAGCCAATTATAATTCTTAAGGCAAGCAGGCCGCAGTAATACTGGTAAGGTTCCTCCCAAAATTGCCAACGGCAATTGGCTACAATGTATCCATTTGTATCAATTTGTTTGTTGACAACAAACAAATTGTTGACCGTAGTCAATCAACTATCTACTGACCCCACCCTCTGACGTGTATCCGTAAAATCACGGGGTGATGCATGCTGAATAGCTCCTGCCATCACCCCATTGCCTGGTTCGTCGTTGACCGGACAACGTTAACCAACTTGTACCTATCTAGTGTTGGCCAGTCAATTGTGAACCTGCCGGATACCTGTGGGTCATAAATATTTACCTTACCAGTGCTACCCGCCACACGGGGAGGCATTCATGATGACTCACCGCCCCCCCCCCCAAGACCATCAGCTCAGTCGCCAGGCCTGCTTGCATCACACCCAGAACGAGGTACATACCTCTAGCCGACAGGTGGACCCCTTCTCCTGCCTACCAGCAAAATTTTTGTGTAAGCCTATCATCCGGTCTCCAATGGCCGTCTCACAGCCATGCTCTGAACGGGACGGAGCCACAGCCCCGTCCACTGACTGCCGGAACAGTCCGAACTAGGGAGATCCGCATCTCCCCTAAATTGGTGTCTCGGCACGATGTTAGACCATAGCGACCGTATGTAAGCCATACGTGATACAAAATGCCAGGTCACAGCCCCTCGACAGTTTAATAACAGCAGTGAGCCGTATAAGATCGCTGCCGCCGAGGTGCCTGTAAAACATTGGGCGGTCCAGCATCCCTGTCAGACAGCAGGAATGGCCACAGTTCCCGCCCCCATGTGCCGCGCATACCATACCATAGCATACGTGCGGATGCACACAGCCCAGCCGGGGTCCACTCTCTGTCGCTGCAGCATATACTGCTGCCCAGTGTACATAGCTGCGGCCCACCAGCCCCCTGCCACCGGTGTGCTGAGACCCCTAGGATCTGTAAAAGAGGAGAAAAAAGGTGAAGGACATAACTAGGTACTCGTACAGTGAGGGGACGTACATGTCTGAAATTGCGCGTAGACGCATATCCACCTCCGAGTACCCCAAATGTAGCCACGATCAACGCGACGCCTATCTTAAGTAAATGGTGCCAAAACGGGCACCACACCGTGAAACGCGGCACCGGTCACCCTCAGGGACTGTACTAAGGTAAGGGTAGACCCATCCCGGTGCCAGAAAACAGGCTGGGGCGCGCAGCAGGCACTGTCGAAAATTCAGGTAGGGCACCAACAGGACAGATGTCTCAAAAACTTCGTAGCAGTATACACCACTGCCTGCACCGTGCTGAATAACCCGTGAGGACCGCATCCCCACTCGAGCCCACTCATGTGTGACAGAGACATCTTCGAGTTCCAGTGCCCTACGAGACACATCCGCCTTACACCGGTGGCACCAACTCTGGCACCCATTCACTGATGCGGAGCGCTCCAAAAAGGCTACCGTGATAGCTGCGTGGCCAAGAGCCACCTCACACCTATCTGTACATAAGTAATGCCAGCCTCGTGCAAGATGGGTTGAAACTCTGGGAACAGGGGTGACGCGCGTAAGGGCGGCGGACACGTTCCCGTGTCCACCCCTCCCAAACACGACGCCTGAATGCAGAGTGATACGCCTTACGCGTGCGAGGTGCCAATGACATGTCCGGTTCCCCTCTCCTCGCCAAACGTCCAACCATCAGCCAAAAGTGGCGAGTGGAATCCCTCTGCTTCCAGAGTACAGCACGGAACCAGGTGATCTACGGTGGTGGAGAGCAGCAGTAATGTCATTATAAATACCCATAACATGTCTGGCCTAGAACGGCACATTTAGGCGTAGGCTTCTCAAGAGAATAGATGGACTAATGTCATGACCTTGGGGGATTTGCATGTCTGGGTGTTGACAATGTGCACCACTGCCGCATTGTCACACCGAAATTGGACCACTGAGTAGGCCCACCCCTTGCACCATAGCATCAGTGCTCTCCAAATAGGAAAAAACGCAAGGAAGGTAAGATCGCGGGGCGATCCGTGCACCCACCCTCGGAGTAAACCCCATAAGTCCGGGAGCCGGAGGTATCCGGCTGTACTTGAAATCTAGGGCAGACCATCAGGTCTGATATCCAGGAAGAGACCCCGCCAAACCCAGGAGTAATTTTGAGCCAGACCGGACCAATTAAGGTGGCTATGAATTAACTGCCACTCATGAGGGCACACTGTATGTTTGGCCATCAATGCCAAACTCGCCGCGGAGATCCAAGCCACCGTATACATGGTTAACCCGGATGCCTGCGCGACAGAGTCGATGCAGAAATGTGAGTTTAGTAGATGGGACCTCAGTCTATTCAGGCGCCAAGGGGACATCCAGTTCCCACCTGAGTGTCTGAATGGTAATGAGGAGACGCGTGCACGTGTCCAAGCCCCGTTCACCCCCGAACCAAAAGTCATCGAGGTAATGGGCTAGAGACCGAGGCCCCGACATGTGAGCAAATGGCCACTGAGTGAAGTCCCTAATCAGTCGAATGCTGAATATGAATTAACTCAGTCAGAAGGGGGTTGGCCTTATCTAAGTAAAATTCCCCTCAGAACCGAAAAAACCCAATAGGTTTAAATCACTGGGTGCACTGGCAATAATCTGAAAGCCGAGCGCATATCACACTGTGCCAAAACAGCACCAGAACTGCGTGAGCGTGCCACCCATAGTAGCCGAACCAACTACGAGCACCTGACTGAACCAGGTCATCAGGAATGGCATCCCTTAATGGAGAACCCACAGGGTCAGCTGAATGGGGAATTAAATGACGTTCCCTAGTTCTAGCTCAGTATGAGCTTCATGGGGGAGACGTTCGATTTAGGAATGTGGGGGTTCCAAGAAGGGCCCCCACTACTCTCATAGCCCCAACTCCCTTAGCCGTGGACAGTGGAGCCCCCTCTCCGTTACCCTGCAAGGGAACCAGAGTAGTAGCAGCCTGGGACCCCCAACACCCCCGAATAGATACAAAAGCCCCCATAGTAAACCCACCGGCAGGTATCCCGCCCAAACCCTTCTTGGATGAACTGAGTGCCATCTCTCCAGGTTGGCTATACTAATTGGGGCGGGGGGGGCTTATGACAAGGTTAGTTGCTTCAGACGGAGCTCTGATCGCCCCTGTGCACCCCTACCTCTGCCCCGTAACCCACCAACCCGTGGGCACGCGGAGGCGGCGTGAGGGCCAGCGCAAAAGGGGACACGAAGTCGATAACAACCATGGTGCTTAGTACACGCATCATCCGCTGAGCAGGCCGAACACAGCAGGTGGGCTGGAACCCACCCACCCCCCCGCCCGACCAGTTAGCGTGGAGCCTGTGTCTGAGCAGCCCGCTGCTCAGCATGACCACCATGGTACCTATCACCAGGCACCGGCCACGTGGGAGAGATGTACATGAGCACACTTGCTGACAGGGCTCATCCCACCTCCCCTCAGGGTATAGAGCCACCCTCCTCCACATGCCTCACCGTAAGCCAACTGCCATGGGCCCATCCAATCAACCGTCGCCCTACAAATATTAGCAATGGATGGACGCACCAGGATGGCCCAATCAGGTCAAGCCCTGCGGCATACCGGCATACGTACAAGGTATGCCGCCAACCAGTTGGCCCAAGGTGCACGGTGGCTCACTACGATGGGACATCTCATTGTCTCAGTCGCCCTGTCCCTCTCTCTCCTCCTAGTGGGCTCACAGTTCAATAGGGAGAATATCCACATGTCCCCCTCCAACCCTTACCCTTCATGGCCTGCGGCCAATAACACCCAGGGGCAAGTAATAGCCGGCCATCGGCAAAGCCCTCAACGGGACAGTCTGCATAAAGGGCCTGCGCAGCAGGACCCGGACAGCCCCTGGGAAGCTCAGCACTGTCCCGGGGGCGGACACCCCAGTGCGTGGTGGCTTACTACGGCGGGACCGCACATGTCTCTGTCCTCCTGGCCACACCGCCTATCCGTATTGGGGTCTCAGTTCATAGGGAGAATATATCCACGTACTCCCCCCACCAATCTTTTCCCTCCTGGCCTGAAAGAAATGATCACCAGGGTGCAATATATAACCAGACATCACGGAAACCCCCACCCCCAACGTCGTGCCAAAATGCAAGCAAGGGGCACTGGCATAGGCTGGCAAGTGATGCCACCAGCCTCAAACTGGCGAAGCCATGACCACTGAACCCCACCGCTGGAAGTGGACTGTGATATGGGTGCATTCAACTTGAACCTGATACTCACTAGTTGCACCCCCATGAGCCGCCCCCACTGGGGGTTCCGGCCAACAGCGGGCGTCGGAGCTCGCGACCGAAATCGAGCTCTGGGGCCACATCCAACCAGACTCCGGTTGCAGTTCTGGAGAAACAGGGAGCTGCGAGACGGCGGCAGGCACAGGCCGGAGTGTCTCCAGCAGCTCGACCCGGCTGGCCGCCTGTTGCAGAGTGGCAGCAGTCGAAGTAGCCGGCAGACACAAAGGGCCCTGGTAGATAGGGAAGGGCCCCCTCCCACTGGATTGCCCAGGATGCCTCCAGCACAGCCAAACATGCTAACCAGGCATCCCCTGCCACGGAAACCCCTAGCATAAGGTGGGCCAGGTGGGCCGGACGGCCCCAATTTGAGATCCTGGGCCAGAATAGGGCCATGCCCAAAACTCCGGCCCCTGAGGGGGTAAAACGTGCTGTGTGCTAGCACCAGGCCCTCCCCCCAATCGTTCCGGCCCATGTCCGGCAACTGCGGGCCGAGGGCCGAATCCCCTGAAGGACGTCCTGAGGCTGAGAGCCGAGGACCATATCGTGACCTGCCCCATCCCACCGGTAACGGTGGGCAAAGGTGTTGTCTTGCTCCATTGCAGGAGAGCCATGGCAAGGTGGGCCACATGGCCCACTGGTTGATACACTGTGGACCCCTATTTGGGAGCCAGGTCCTGAATAGGGCCATGCCCAAAACTCCGGCCCATGAAGGGCCAGAGGCAAGCCCTGCTGTGCAACCGCACCAGGCCCTCCCCCATGCTCAAAGCCCATGGCCGGCAATTGCGGGCCGGGGGCCGAAGCCCCTGTAGGGCCAGTCTGAGGCTGGAGAGCCACGGGCCATGGCCTAAGCTGCCCCATCCCGCTGGTCCCGGTGGGTGCCTCCGATAAGGAGACCTGTTGCGGGGGCGCAGTCGCGGTCCTCCGACCCGACTGCTGCCTCCTGTTTGGGCGAGCCTGAGTCGCCATAGCCTCCTTCTTAGGAGGCATAATGAAAGCACGATCTCTTTCCAGGGATCAGCACCCGATGGCTGGAAAGCCGAAGATAGAGAAGCAAAGATCCCGCTAAGGCTCTGCACCCAAGCGCGGCTCTCTGAAAGAGACGAAGAGCGACGGAAAAAACTTCTCCTCTCCGTCACTTTTACAAAATGGCAGCTCGGCTGCCTCGTGGTCACCCCTTTTATAGAGGGGTGGCCACGCCCCCTAACTACCCGGATGTCTGAGTCCGGGTGGGGGGGCCGCAAAGAGTGCGGCGGCCATTTTGGCGCCGCGCTTGCATTCTGGTGAGATCAGATGTGTGCCTTTACAACCATCTGATCATGTGCTTAGATTTCCAATATTCATTATCAGACTTATTCACTATACAACAGGGCTATAATTGCCTTAGCAACCCAGCAGTTATATTGCTATATTATACTAAAAAGGAAGTTTTGTCTGATGATTATGGCATGATGATTCATTTATTAACAGCATAAGAATGGCTATCACTGCCAAGTAGAAGCCAATTTAACTTCCACTGAAGTTTGGGGTTTGGGTGTGCAATATGTATTACTGAATGAAGATGTAATAAGAGCAAGGTAAGGCAAACAAGAATTTAACTGTTATACTGTAAAGTGGGGTCTAACAGGGTTTTTAATTAAGTTCAATCATATGCCTTGTTGAGTATGTTATAATAGTAGCAGGCTCTTAAATCTGTTGAAATGTTGTTATCCATACATGTATGGTACTGCTATACTGAGTCAAGATGATAATTCCAAGAAATTCACATGCAATGAAATGACTCCATGAATTAATTTTGATTGATTACCAGTGATGATATGATGTCAATGATGGTACAATGTTATAAGGAAATGAAATACTGCAGTACAGTAATACCTTGTATAATGAGCGCCTCGAGATTAACTCGTTTAAAGAGTAGAATTTTCTCTGAATGGTCGCCTCACTTAACAACTAAAACCAACCAAAAACTCGCTTAACTAAATCGGGGTTTGCAACACCCCCCTCATCAGAAGTCACAATTGGTCACTTACAATGGTGCTTTGCTTAAAGAGCAAACTCACTTAAAGAGCAATTCCATGGAACACATTATGCTCTTTAAGCGAGGTACCACTGTATTATAGGATAGTGGTATCAACACGTTCTGTGGGAAGGTAAAAGACTGCTGGTCTTTTATGTGTTGGTCATGGCTGAGGGTTTATTTAAGAAGAAATATATTCATTCTGAAATGCATGACTTGGGACAAATATGTGGCCATTCTTAGCTTAATACCAAACCCCATCCTCTCACTTTGCCTTACTTTAGCTAGATTGTGTTTCTACAGCCTTCTAAAAACAGTACCCAAACCAGCTATCACAAAAACATAAGGACACTTTTCTTGCTCTGGCTCAATGTTGCCTTCATCATTTCTACCACCTGGTCAAGAACAACCATGGCCTGTGTGGAAAGCTAACCTGAGAAAGTGGGGTTTCCCTGTATATGACAGCCTGTTTGAATGCGGAGAAGTACAAACTATCTCCCATATGATACTGATCGTTCTTTCTTTATTCATGTCAGAGGCATCACCAGCATATAATAACATACAAAGCTAAAATTAACAGATCTAAAAACAAAATAGAATTTAAAAGTTGAGTGATATCAGTTCTAGAATTTAAAAGAACTAGATGACATCTGCCCAATATCGGGCCACATCAACAGCATTTCCTTTTGCCAACGCAAGGTCTTCCTCAGTGCATGTTGAGGGGCATTGTGCGCATTGTATCATATGAAAGATAGTTTGTACTTCTCTGCATTCACACAGGCTGTAATCTACAGGGAAACCCCACTTTCTCAAATTAGCTTTCCACACAGGCCATGGTTGTTCTTGGGATCATCTCATGGGGTTATTGCATATCCCAAGTTGAGCAATATCTGTTCTAAATTCTGCCTGTAAATGAGAGGGGTTGGGTTATTTTGTCCCCAATATAAGTCTGGAATCAGCCTAGTAGTGAGTCCATTTATTGGACTCTGCTCATCACTGGTAGATTAGTTTACAAACAATGGATGCTTTGGAGGAGATATTGAAAGCTACTTGACATGTCATTTTGCATTGAAAAATATAAAATCAAACTATGATTAGCATACATTTGAATGCTGTGCTGGAATTGACACTGACTGTTACTCACAATTAATCAAATAAGTGCTTCTCATGCTGAACAGCTGATCACTAGTTGTCACTTGAGTTCCTTTTGCTGCAAGGCTGACCCTACCATATGTCAGTCACCTAAGGCAGTTGTTTTTGGTGTAATAAAGGCTGTTAAACTGTTGGTTGTTCTGTCTTAATAGTTTTATCGCTAGGTGGAGAGGTGCTTGTGGAGGCTTCCAACCAAATGCCTAAGCAATGACTTTTATTGTTGGAGAGATTATTTGCTGCTGTGCCTTGGGCAACAACATTTCTTGAACCAGGTCTGCTTGCTATTTCTATGTTAACTTTTCTCCCCTGGTTGTCTCTGATTGCAGGATTGCGATAATCACATGTGTGTTTTCTCACTCTTCAAAAGCTCACATTGGACTGGTTCATTCTTCTTCTTCTTCTCTGTGTCTAGGCCAGACATGAAACAGCCAAAATGAAGGGACCTTTTAATGAGTTCATTCTAAGTTCCTTTCACCTGGCCTAGTATGAGAAATATTAACTGGCAACATAAGGTTACCATTACTAGGGTATGCACATTTGTGATGCAAAAATAAGAGAAAGTACTTTTTCACCGAGAGGATCACTGGTCTATGGAACTCCCTGCCAGAAGAAGTGGTGACAGCTGTCAGTCTTGACAGCTTCAAGAAAGGATTAGACGAGTTCATGGAGGACAAAGGTATCAATGGCTATAATTATGGGTACCTAAGGACAACCTCCAGGTTAGAGAGATAGGCAGGATATCTCTCAATGCCATTTCCAGTGAATCCTAAGCAGGTGAAGGCATCTGCTTGGGAATACCCTGAAGGAAATGGTGAGCCACTGTGTGAGACAGAATGCTGGACTGGATGGGCTGTGACCTGTTCCAGCAAGGCTGTTCTTATGTTCTTAAATATCACAATCTTTGAGGAGGCTCTTTCTCTGACAGATCTAATCATCATCACACTGGTCTGCAGATCTGCCTTGTGATCTTTGCTTGATTGGAAGGTGTGGTTTCCTTATTCTTTAAATAACCCTATTACAATATAGTTTCTCTTCCCATCAGTTTTCATTCATTAGAATGAGGAACAACTCAGTAGCATTGAAATTGAAAAATTAAAAGAAGCCAAATTCAATTACTCCTAGAGAATAAGATGCACATATCTTTATGAGTAAAATTCTTCACTGATATCTTGCCAGTTTCCCATAACTTCCCAATACTTGGCATAGGTTGCCTGATTTTATAGTTTTCACTCCTCTTGGCACAACCTGCCATATTTTAATTAAATAGAGAATGCAAAGTGAACCCAAGCCTCTAACCTCTTTTCATTCAATATATCATCATGGAAATTCAACTGCAAAAGTAAGTGCCTCTACTAAATACCTTAAAAGTGTTTGTTCAATAGCATAAAGCATGATTTAAATTCATGAAGCTACAAAATCCACAGTGTGGTGTGACTATGATATTCAGAAACATCCAAACCTATTCTCTGAAGTAGACAGTTAGCAGTAAGGAAAAACAGCAACAGAGTTCTCTCACGCTCTAACAGCTGGATGTATTTTAAATTAACATTCCTTCTTCAGGACTAGATAAATGCTACTGCAAAAATATATTGTGCTTATAAGCTTCACTCATGCCTAATCTATGCCATTAGAGAGGAATATTCTTTCTATGGTTTCTCTTCTTTTCCAAATGCATATAAAACATTTCCTTTCTAAAGTGGCTTTTAAAAATCATTTTACAAAAATAATTCTACAAAGTGAGCTAATAATGCAAATCTAAGGCATTAATGGTAATAGTTATTCCACAAAGGGCTTTTAGCACACAAACTGCATTTGACATCAAGTACAGTTGGAGCACCTTGAAGTATTTATCCATTTCTTTTACTTTTTTTTGAAAGATAAGCACTGATTTTGGCCTATCATTAGGTAAGATGCTTAAAAGTCTGATCAAGCTTGCAGTCTCAGAATAACACTGTAGTAACCTGCCATCCTTGTCCCAGCTCCTGCCAACTTAGCAGTTCAAAAGCAAGAAATTGCAAGTAGATAAATAGGGACCACTTAAAAGTGATCCATGCACTCTGGTGTCTAGCCATGTCTGCCACGTGGCCACAGAAACGTCTGCAGAAACAGACAGTGCTGGCTTTTCGGCTCTGAAACAGAGATGAGCACTGAAGCCTAGAGTCGGATATGACTGGCTTTCGAGCAAGGGAGACCTTTACCTTTATCTAACCTCTGCCAAAACCCAAAGAAGTTATAAAAATAAGGGGCTGGTGTAACATTGGTTCAGTTCACAGAGCAAACTCATATTTCTCAAACCAATTTGGAATGAATGTAGACAGCAAAATCCAAATTATTTTATAGTTTGTGATGCGGTTCATTTTAAAAGTGTACAAAAATGGGGAGTGGAGGGCAGAGAAGTGTGTGTGTGTGTGTGTGTGTGTGTGTGTGTGTGTGTGTGTGTGTGTGTGTGTGTGTGTAGATAGATAGATAAATAGATATATATACACTAGCATATTTTGCCCGGCGATGCCGGGCTTTTTAAAATTGCGTAGGATAGTAAAGGGTTTCGGTTTTTTTTTCTTGAACCAATGGTGCTGGGCTGTTTTAAATGGTGTTGAAAGTTTTTGTGATTTTGTGGCTTCGAGGCACTGTGTCCGCCTACGGCGGACTTGCGCTCCTAGTGTGTGTTCTATTTTTAGTTTTTGCACGCTGGCTTCCTCAGTGCCAGGCTCTTTAAATTGGTTTTGGAAGGTTTCTGTTTTATGTTTATGCAAATTTTATTTTAATTTATTTAATGTAAATTAATTTTTTATTTTAAAATTTAAATTTGGCTTTTTAAATCTTTATTTTTACGCATTTTTTATTTTTTGTTTTGTTTTTTTGTTTTTTTTGAGTGAAAAGTGATTTCTATTTTTTGGTATTTTTTGAGATTATTGTGAATATTTTTGAATGTTTTGATAACTTATTTGATTAATTTGGGAATTAATCTTATTAGTTTCAATATTTTTGAATGTTTTTTCTCTTGTGGCTTCTGGGTGAGGGTGGTGAGCTTTTCTAGCTCTCTACAATTGTTCTCTACTGACCTCTGGGTGTCGCTTCTGGTAAGTATTTTCTTTTTCTCAGTTGAGTTCCGGTCGCCATGCAATGAAGATGTCTCCTGGTAAGCTCTCTGGTTTTTTTGGGGGGGATGGGGGGCATTGTGTTGGGGTTTTTTTGGGGGGGGGGGTCTTTGTGATGTTTTTTTGGTTACTTTTTGGATGTTTTTGTGTTTCCTTTTTGTACTTATGATTTTTGTTTTTGAGTGTTTTTGACTTTTTTTTGTTTGTGTTTTTGTGTTTACTTTTTTAGGGGGGGGGTCTTTCTTTTCCGCATGCCAGGCTCAATGCCTGGCTCATGGAAAGGAAAAACAGGGGCGGGTGGGGGGGTTTCTTTTCCACGGGCCATGCTGGCTGGACCGTTGGAAGGAAGGGCAATGGCAGGGGGGCTTTCTTTTCCATGGGCCATGCTGGCTGACCCGTGGGAAGGAAGGGCAGTGGCGGCGGGGGGGGGGGGGTGTTTACTTTTATTTTTCAAGCGCTGGCTGCCTCAGCGTTCTGCATGCTAATGGCGCGCAGGATGCTGGGGCTTGTAGTTTTGCCTGCGCGTGTTTGGTTCCTGCAGCATTTTTTTTCCTGCGGCTTTTTTTTTTTATTGGCCATGGTGCGTTTCCGAACATTCCTTTTGCCGCGCCGCTCAGCCTGATTGGCTCTGGTTTGGCACGGCACAAGGAACGTTGGGAATTGAAGTTCCTTTTTTTGTTTGCGTCTGGGGGGCTCCTGCCCCCCGGCTGAAAATTTCAACCCAACAGTTACCTGTGAACCGGGTTCGGATGAGTGAACGGAGGCCCATTATGGGCTAGTGAGACCTGGTGCAAAATCCTTTGTCACATTCCAACGGTTAACGCACCATTTTATAGGTACATATATAGCACCCTTAAACAATTTTGTTGAACCGGCACAAGCTCATTTTTATAAAGTGTGCATATGTTTTTGCTTTTGTTCACATTTTTTAAATTTGCAAAAAAAAATCTATGACCAGCATTATTGTGTGTTGCCCAAATTTCCGTGTTTTTCTTGTCTCCAAAAGCTAGTGTGAAATGGCTTTCTTCCTAGTCTGTCTTTCCTGCAGCCCTCTATGCTATCTTAAAACCAACCCTAGAAAGTTTACCTGCTTCTTGCAGGGAGAAGAGGAAACTTTTCCTTTCCATTCAGGGGACTGAATTAAATTTAGGGGTCAGAATCCTAAATGATTTCACTTATCTGTAAGAGAGATCACATATGTCGCAGTAGTGAATTGCATTAATTAACAAGGTGTTAGTTACATTCCTGGTTGTGCAATGGGCCCACAAGAACCTCAATAATGAGCAGTAATTCACTACCACAATTCACACAAAATCACTTATGAATGCATAGATTGTTAATAAGATTGCAGGCAAAATTTGGGACCAAATTCACCTCATAGCATAATCCAGGACTATAGCACTTAGAGCACACTAAACCATCATTCAACAGTAAAGTGGCTGGAGGAATTCACTTTTCCTTTCATGCACATGAACTAAGCTCTGGGCTTACAAACAGCTCAGCTGAAATAATGAGTGGCCAGCATCACTGCTTTATTCACACTTCCATAGAATTATAGTGGATGTCTTTCAACATAAGACACCCTCTTTCTTCTTTTCAAAAATTGATTAGATCTGCTAAATCCATAGCAGTATGCAATTTTTATTTATGGTTTCATCCTAGACAGTGTTTTTTTCAACAGAAACATAGTTATATAAAGAACAGACAGCCCAGTTATAGCACTTATTTTCTAGCAAAAGAATATGATCAAAGTTCCCAAAGTGCTTTGATATCTCTGAATGAAAAATCTTATTATTAAAGTATTGTTGTCCCTATAATACTTTATGTAACTAGCAAAATCTATCCATCAGATCATCACTGCCTATTTAGCACTCTACTTAGAATGAACTAGCTTTTTTTTTTAACCCGGCCCTGCCAGGCAGTTATTTTCTGTGAGTGGGTGGTTGGGGTGGTTTTTAGGGGGTGTACAAAGCCCCCTACACACACACACACACAAAAAAACCCCACCTCAATGACCAACACACAGATAAAAACTGCCCGGCAAGGCAGGGGTATCTGGTGTGTGTGTGAGACAGAGAGGGGGGGGAGTGTTGCTTCAGCCTGCATTCGACCCTTGTCTGTTGGAGAAAGCAAGCCCCTTCTCCGACAGGCAAGGGCCGTGTGTGGAAGGGGCTCAGTTCCCTCTGGGAGGTGAAGGCAGGAAACAGGGCGCCGTTCACTGCCTTTGCTTCCCGGGGAAGTTGTTCACTTCCCTTGGTGGGGGGGAGGGGATGAAGGCACCAGTGCCTACACACACACACACACACACACACACACACACACACACACACACACACACACACACACACACACACACACACACACACACACACACACACACACACACACACACACACACACACACACACACAAAGTGATGGCTTCTTTCCGGGAGGCGAAGGCAGCGAACGGAGCACCATTCGCTGTCTTTGCTTCCCAGGGAAGTTGTTTGCTTCCCCCAGTGTGTGTGTGTATGTGTGTGTGTGTGTGTGGTGGGGGGGAGGGGACGAAGGCACCAGTGCCTTCACACAAACACAAAGCAATGGCTTATTTCCAGGAGGCAAAGGCAGCAAACGGAATGCCGTTCACTGTCTTTGCTTCCCAGGGAAGTTGTTTGCTTCCCTTGGTGGGGGTGGGGGGTGGGGGGATGAAGGCACCAATACCTTCACCCCCCGCGGAAAGAAATGGCTTCCCTCCATGAGATGAAGGCCGAGAAATAGTGCCATTCTCGGCTTTTGTCTCCCTGAGTGAAGCAGCAGGCATGTGGGGAGAAGATGGGTTCCCCCCTCTTCTCCCCGCTATGTTAGCTGGCGCATTGGTGGTTTTTTATAGCGCATGCACCGGCTTTCCCGGCCTCCTCTGCACTCGTGTCCCTCAGCCTGATTGGCCAAGGGGTCACGGCGCAGAGGATGCTGGGACTTGTAGTTGGTTTTTGTATTTGCGTTTGTGGGCTGGTTGCCCCACTCGCGGCTGGCAGACCCTTGCGGCGATGCTCGCAGGGTGTTAAGGTTGGCATCTCGGTTCGGGATGGTTGGGCTGGGTGTGAATGTGCATGCCGGACATGCACAGTTCATGCAGCATCTTATAGGTAAAGATGATATAGTACTATGAGCCTGTGGATTTCAACATTTCAACCCTAAATACATATAAAAATAACTTCCCCTCCATCTAGGGCAGGAGTGCCCAAACTTTTTGGGCTGTAGGCAGGTAATGTGGTTCCTACCACTGGAAGTGGAAGTAAAATGCATCTGTTCATGTGCAAAACGCTGCCGTAAATGCACCCACAGTTGTTAATAAACACATTCACAACAGCCATGGGTCAGCTACGGTAGCCTTTTGTGCATACACCGGCATGTTTTACTTTCACTCTGGAAACAGTGAGGGCACCAGAGGATGGATCAGGCCCACAGACTGTAGTTTGGGCACCCCATCTAGGGCTACTCTGTTTGTTTTTTCAAAGCACAACTGATGTTATTTAGTTTCATGGGTTAAATCTTTTAAATTTAGATTTGCTACCCTTGTAACTCTGACCCTAGCAGTATGCCATAAATATTTAGGCAGTTTCTAGCGAGAATGCCCTCTTCTTTAGAATACTAATGCATGCTGCAGTGAATAAAATCAAGAATCACTGTAATGGAACCAAGCACTGGCCATGAATACCTAAAACACTATACCTGTCAGCCAATGTATTAACCTGAATTAAAGATGTCATTATAAAGACCCAGAAATCAGTTACATTTCTTAATGACTTGTGAGACTATATTGTGAAGGTAGCACAATGCTGTTAAGCAAATAAGCATAAATGTTGTAACAACAGGGAGGGAGGAAGATCAATAGCCTAAGACTTGGAACATGATGTCTTAAATAGGTGTGTGCTTACAAACAATTTTGTAGCGGAAGTAAACAGATTACTGGTTTAAGTTTCTAATTTTCTCCTGGATCCATTTCAGATTAGAGACACCTCAAGGACCTAATGTGCTACCTTCAATATTAATAATAGTGCCCAGACATCTTCCTTTCACTTATACATGAGAACCTACCCCATGGTAGGTTTTAAAATGAAATCAGGCTTTCAACCTGGGCAAAAATTAACCTGTTCCGATTAGGCAAAACTCCATTTTGCATTGAGGGCTTGATTTGAGAAAAACAGCTTTTGAACCCCCTTTGGAAATTCTACACTGTCAATGCCCTCAAAAGGATCACTAGCATATCAGTTAGCCAATAATTTAAAAGTATGTTCAGTTTACACTTACAGTACACTTACATAACTTCCACTGAAAATTTCCTTAAGTGCAGATTTGCCTTAAAAACACTGGAGGTGAGATGGACTGGGCTGGGGCTAGGTGGGTTTTCAAACTAGAGCTGCACACAAATGGTCTCCCCAGAATATCTACCCTATTTATCAAATTTCACATTTCCCCCCAGATGATGATGATGATGTTATATGCTGCCCTGTTATCTCAGATTTATGGTTACCCTATGAATGAAAGATGTCCAGAGGGTCCTGTCCTCAACAACTCTGCTCAGTTCTTGAAAACTCAGGTCTGTGGTTTCTCTCATTGAAACAATCCATTTCATGTTTGGTCTTTCTCTGTTTCTGTTGCTTTCAATTTCCTCTTCTGCATCATCTGTGGCTAGATAGCACATCAACTTGGATGATGGTTATGTTGATAGGTTTCCCCCTATAATTGACATTATTTTGTCAGACCTTTTATAAAACTGCCTGTGCTACATCTTGCCTCAGCATTAGAGCCACTCAATTTCTTCTAAGTCTGTCATTCCCAAAGTAGAATACTGTACTTTGTATTTGTTGACTGAATACATTCTGTTCCAGTCCATTTTAATTCAATAATCTCAAGTATTGCAATGTTTATATGCTCCATTTCTTGGTTTATGATTTTAGTCTACTACACATACATCGCACATTCCATGTTCAAATTGTATGTGTTGTGCAATATCAGCCCCCCCCCCCCCATCAGCCAGTACGCATTATGTTGGCTTCCATTTAATTACCTCCTTAGCAGCAATATATTCTTCACTGTCCTTTGCTTTTCTTCAGTAGCTAATTGAGCACTTTCTGACCTGGGGGATTCACCTTCCACCATTATCTCTTGTCTCATTTTGCTTTGTCTCATCATAGGGTTTTCATTATGTGGAAAAGTTCAGTGATGGTTTATCATTGCCATTTAGTGCGCAGTAATAGCAAAAGTTAGTTTCAGTGTCCCTGTTCTTGCCTCCTCTGCAAGTGTCACCTCCAGCTATCACTGCTTTCCCTGTAGGACTCACTCTTAACAAATACTTCATCTGGATGAAATATTCTTCCTCCCCAATTTCTTTCACTTGTCCTCCTCCCCTCCCCCTTTCCTTTCTCTCCTTTTTTTTTCCTTCCATGTCTCTGTGCTGCAGCTCCAGCTGTGATGACAGTCTGGCACTAAATCTTGTATCATTGTATCTGCACATTGCATTATACAAGATACAACATAGTCATTGCCACATATAAAATGGTGAAGAATATTGGGCAAAGGTAAAGGTCACCCTTGCTCGAAAGCCAGTCATATCCGACTCTAGGGTTCAGGGCTCATCTGTTTCATAGCCAAAGAGCCAGTACTGTCTGCTTTTGCAGACATTTATGTGGTCATGTGGCAGGCATGACTAGACATTGGAGCGCATGGAACACTGTTTACCTTCCCACCAAAGTGGTTCCTATTTATCTACTTGCAATTTCTTGCTTTTGAACTGCTAGGTTGGCAGGAGCTGGGACAAAGACGGGAGCTCATTCTGTCCTGCAGTACTCGGGAATCGAACTGCTGACCTGCTGCCTTCCAGTCAGCATCTTAGCCACTTGAGCCACTGCAGTCCCTGGGCAAAGGCCCTACAAAAATGTTCTTCTTTTTTCTATGGGGTGGGATGAAAAAAGAAACACTTCATAAAAATGTTATCAGAAAAGCCTCTTACAATAAGCTATGTCAGCTTTTGTTCAAACTTTCAAGAAGAACCTCACACTAATTTTCACTCTTCAAGGAACTGATCAAGGGAGACAAATTAAACCAAGGTGATATATCAATTCTGTAATGGAGTTTTCACTAGTGATGTAGTGGAGCCATGAAACAGGACATTTTCAACAACAGATTTTACAAGGCCACTCCTTCAAGTAATTGTAGGTTGAGACACAACCTACAATTGGCTCTCCAGGTGTTCTTGGACTTCAACTACCAGAAGTCCAGGTCAGGACACCTGCTTATCAGAGCTTCTGGGAATTGAAGTCCAAGAACATCTGGAGAGCCAAATTTTCTTACCCCTGGTCTAGACCAGTGTTTCCAAATCTTTGATTTTTGGGTTTCAATTCCACAAAGCTCTGATCAGCCCATGTACTGACTTAGGCTTCTGGGAATTGGAGTCCCCATGTGGGGCCTGGGCCTCACATTGGGAACCACTGGTCTAGACCAACCTTCAGTCAATCCACTCCTGCCTCTGAACACACCTCACTTCTCTTCTCTCTTGACTAAACAGTGAGAATTACTGACAGGAGAAGCTTAATAAAGGCCTTCATAATAGTATCTCAGATTGTATCACAAAAAATATGGACATAATCATATTCCATTAAATGATGCCTCATGAGAGTAAAAGGAAGTTAACCTTTTAAATATGGGGAACAGAATTAAACATTGTTTAAAAGCTCGCTCTCTCTCTTTTAAAAATAACAATATTTTAAATATTAAAAAAATCTTTGTCTTTTTAAAGACTTCCAAGTAGCATGACTGAAGATCTGTCCTAATTACTAGTACACCCACATATGCCCAGGATTCTCTTGGTCTTTGGGAGGTGATATTTTGTTGTTGTTCAGACACATAGTTGAGTCTGACCCTTTGCGACCCCATGGACCATTGCATGCCAGGCACCCCTATCCTCCACCATCCTCCTCAACCTGCCCAGCTCTGTGCCCATGTGTCAACAATGCCATCTAGCCATCTCATCTTTGGCCGTCCCCTTCTTATTTTGCCCTCGACCTTTCCTAACACCAAAGCCTTCTCAAGTGAACCCTCTCTTTTCATTTGATGTCCAAAGTACTTTAACTTCATCTTCAATATTTGACCTTCCAAGGAGCAGTCTGGGTTGATTTCTTTTAAGACTGACCTATTTGTTCTCCTCGCTGTCCAGGGTACTCTCAAAATTCTCCTACAACACCACATTTCAATGCTGTCTATTCTTCTGCACTCAGCTTTCCTCATGGTCCAGCTCTCACAACCATATATTACTACCGGGAATACCATTGCTTTGACTATGTGGTCTTTTGATTGCAAGGTGATGTCTCTACTTTTAACTATGTTCCCCAGGTTTTTCATAGCTTGTCTCCCAAGAATCAGTCGCCTTTTTATTTCATAGCAGCAGTCACCATCTGTAGTGATCTTGGATCCTAAGAAAGTAAAGTCTGTCACTGTTTCTACTTCATCCCCATCTATTTTCCATGGACTGATAGGGCCTGTTGACATTATCTTGGTTTTCTTGATGGTGATATAGAGCTCACCAACTCCTATAAGTCTCTGTCTCAAATGGAAAGCATTCCTTCTGTTCTCACCACAGGCCTGTTAGAAATGAGATCCTGTGGCTTTGTTTTTCAAAAGGATGGCACAGAACAACCATTGTTCATTTTGACAGATTTAACAGGTTTTTTTAAAGTGTCTATATCTGTATTGCGAGGACTCAAGACAAGGTTGATGTACACTTTCAGCCTTCAGACATCTTAGATTTAAGGGACTGTTTGAAGAAAGGACTTGGCAACAGTGCCTTTGGCACAGCAGGGCAGTCAATGGTCTTCCTGGTTTCCCAAGTCAAGCATATAGCAAGCTTGGGAAGAATCTCATGGTACATCCTTGTTTGCCAGGTCTGCAAATGCAATTTGCACATTCACTCTCCTGGGGACAGAGTCATTCAGCCCATGAAGAGGGACTTCCCTGCCAGCTGGCCAGCTGTATCTGGAATCTCTAAATGTAAAGTAATTTTTTGCTTTGCCCGGCAGGAGAAGCATGAAGTGGAGCTGCAGTAAAATATGCCTTGTAATCCACTTCTGTTTTTTAAAGAATCCTTTACCCTCCTCTTCATGCCAAAGACATCATCTAAATTATCTTTTCAAATAGCTGTTTTCAGAACACTGTGGGATAGATTACAGAAAGCATCCTCTTGCCATCTTTCTCACATGCCAAAGTCATATGTTGTACAATGCAGATGGAATTGCTTATCAAAGTGGAACCACAACAATCCAAGAACATTATCTAACTACTCAGCAAAATATTTTTTTTTAAAAATGAACCTACCTTGCATTGACAATGAGGACAGGTTTAGGCTACACTCCCATTCACTCCTGAACTTTTAATTCTCTCGAGTTGGGGGCTATGGGTATTTTACATTGTAAGGTATTCAAAAATGTGCCACAACCCTTTAGCCTGAAGTGCTACAAGCAATATTTAGCTTCTCATTGGGGGAAAAAACACCTTATGCAGGTGAAATTTAAATTGTCCTGACAGCAATAAGGTATCAGAAAACAGAAGTAATTTTAAAACACTTATTTGGAAGGATGTCCTATGGAACACAGGAGAACTAACTTGCCAGTATCATAAATAGAATTAGGCTGTATTATTATAACCTCTCATCAAAGAGTACAAAACCAATGATCTTTGTAGCTCCTTTGTCTTAAAACAGGGGTTCCCTACCTATAGCCTGTGGACCAGCCCCAGCCCACAGCACCATTTTATGTGGCCTGCTGCCACCACACCCAGAAGTGGAAGTGGACACATTTACGACAGCCGTAAAACATGCCCACACATGCGTAAATGCAGTTATGTCATCTATAAATGATCCAGCGGCTGACGTAAATGCAGAAGTGGGCTCATTTACTTCCACTTCAGGGGGGCATGATCTGGCTTTCTCAGCTGTCCGTGGGATGTGGTCAGGCCTGTGGCATTGAAAGGTTAGGGATCCCTGTCTTAAAACATAGAGACCAACAGATAGAGAACAACTTATGCAACCATATGCAAATACAGTCATGTATGCTTGATTTTTATAATCTATTAAAAATGCATTCTTGATAACCCTTGGAAATCTGATTCTGCAAGAGTGATGGATCATATAGAATGCTTTATCCACAAATAATTCAGGTGGACTACTCAGAACCCTTGGAAAGTTTCTGGTTGACAATGATCTTGAGCTTACCATTGCTTGGTCACTTTACAAAGAGCAAAGAGCCTTGTCTTCACAAGCACAAACTAGGTGGCCCCTTTTGTTTATGAGGGAGGTAGGAGCCATGCCACTGTTCAGGGATGCTTGGAAATAAAGAAACGTATAGGGGTTACCAAACACAAGAAAGACTTCATATGAAGTTCATTCTGTGGTGGTAAAGATACAATATCATGCCCCACCATTGCTTACACATAGTTATATCAAACAGAGGTGTTCTGCTGAGCTAAAACTTTGAAGATCACATAAGTCTATCCACCTAAATTAGGACACTGCAGATTTGACATCAACATATTATCAATATGTCTGTAGCATGGCTTGGTCCTGTGATGGTGGATGAGTTCATATTACTGAGGCCCAAGAACATGCATGCAATAGGCTGGAGGAATGCAGCCTATCAACTGTTTGGTTGACATTTATCACTTCTGGCAAGGTAGTGATTTACATAAAAGTGAAGAGTTGAAAACTCTTGATAACCCTTGGACATTTGACTCTGCAAAAGTGATAGACAGAGTCCAGATAATGGTTAAAACTTCTTTGTGAATGGGAGTGACTCCTGCACCCTAGAGGGGAGACTCCTGCACCCTAGAAGAGGCCTGCTCCAAACTCCAAAGATAGAACTGCTGGTGAGTTACAGACATTCCTGTTTCCACAAGATGTTTCAACAGATGGTGACTGTACATATCCAGACATGGGTGGGTAATATCCATTAGCTGGATACATTTCTAGTTTCCAGACTGGCTTTATACTGAAGCTGCTACAGTTGCCTTGACAGATGATTCTATGCTACGAGAGGAGCAGGGAAGTAGGACTCAGCTACTTTTCAGCTTGTCAGCTGACATTTCTGTGATTAAAACTGGGTTCCAATGGTCCCACTTCTAACTTGCTATTACCTTTATAAAAGGGAACATTGGGAAACTAGAGTTCATCTCCAACCTTTCTGCATCCTAGGCTTTCCACGTGTAGCAGAAAGCTAGCCATGTTAATGTGTTTCCATGGGTGGGGGTGGAGTTAGAGGACAAGTATTTGTAAAACAAATACATTTGTTTCAATGCAAACTTTTGTGGATTGCAATCCACTTCATCAGATAAATGATGTGTTCAAAAAGGCAGATTGTAATTCAGAAAAACTGATGCTGAAATTAATTAGTTTCTCTTAAAAGGTGTCATGATACTGCTCCTTTTTAACTATCCCCTGAACCTTCCCTCTGGTTTCCCTCCTTCCTCAGAGTTTCAACAAGGTGGATGGGAACAAAAAGAGGGCCTTTTCAGTTGACTTACTTTTTTAATGGAACTTTTTATTCAGGACGGTTTCCCTGGAACCTATTCTGTCATCTTTTCACTGCTAAATAACAACCTTGCTTATTTTATCTTTTAATATTTTAAAAATGATCCAGAAGTATGTGGCATTCCATGCAATACTAAATTGCAACTCCTATCAGCCATTGCTCGGGATGGCCGGGGGTGGGTGGGGGGGACAATCATGAAATTATTGTCTCTCTCTCTCTCTCTCTCTCTCTCTCATTGATTTAGGCTGTCTTATTATAAGGAGACACCTCAATGAGGAATTTCAAAGTTCTGTGAAAGTCCTCCTTTCTAGACAAGATTCAGACAAGAAGCTCCTCTCTCCCTCTCTCTCTGTTTCTGTACTTCCCGCTAACTTGGACAGTGCAAGAACTGGGACAAGACTCCTCCTCTACCTGGAAAAGAGCCATTCTACAGCTTACTTGGAAAACCTAGCATCTCTCCTTCTTGCTCACACAACTCCATGTGTTCACATGTTTATTGGTGTGCTGTTTTTCTTCTAGTGTCCTTCTGCTGCACCCCAGAGAAGGAGAGGGGAATAAAAGCATAGAGGGAGACATAAAAAAGTTGTGCTTTTTCCCTTACTGTGCAACAGGATTCCAGCCATTAATGCATACAGTGAAAACAAAGGAAAGTTACAGTGCCAATTTGATAGAATCTATCTATAATAATATATTTATCAAAGCAATGAATTTGTTAAAAGCTTTGTTGGATTCAGTTCAGTGCATGAGAACCATGAAATATTATCTTCAGTTAGTAAGTAGAGTTGGGGAGCAAGGTCAAGGGATTACAGTGGTACCTTGTATAATGAAAATAATTCATTCTGCAAGGCTTTTCACTATGTGATTTTTTTGTTATACAAAGCAAAGCTTCGTATAATGAAATTTCCTATGGGATGCTTCGTATAATGAAAATCTCCATAGGGATGCATTGAAAACCATCCTGGAGATATGTTGCTTCGTATAATGAAATTTTCGCTATATGGGGCAAAACATTTCTTCAAATTCCTTTCATTGTATGTGGTTTTCATTATAAGAGCCCTTCATTATATGGAGTTTTACTGTACTTTTATTTTCTATGGAAATTATTTTCTAAAATAGCAAACATTCCAGATGGTACTACAAGCTTAGATGAATGTAAGGCTGCCACCCAAAGCAGAGGCTCCTGTTGTGAATCATGTTTCTCTGTAATGGATACCCAATTCCTGACATCATCAAAGCTTGTAGACATGCACCCATCCTGCCATTCCAATCCTCCTGCCATCCCATTATTCAAGGACAAGGAATAGATCCAGCATGATATCATCAGGACATCAATCAGGTTAGCTACCTATTGCAAGATTGGCAGCAGAACCCATCAAACCTTGTGTAAACTGTTGTTGCTACTTCAGATTATGAAATCATGATAAGAAGGCATGGATAGAATTGTTTCCTCTCTCACAATGTTTTGTACCTAAAAAGTAAAAGAAAATCTATCATTCCCATGGAAAATTCTTTTCAACAATAATGGGACTCGATTTATATGTTGCTCTGCCATGGATTTACTGAGCTGGCAACCTTGGATAAACCAATTACATGATCTCCAGTTCAGTTTACCATATGTGAAAGAGAAACAACAGTGCAAAGCACTTCCATTTCACCTTCAATTATAAATTGCCAATGGCACCAGAAGGAAGGAACGAAGAAAGGCAGGCAGGCAACCAAGCAAGCAGTTGGCATGCTTATTTGTTTATGAAGCTTTTAAAACTAATGGGGTGCAAGACCTTGCCTACTCCTCTAAACTCAAAGTGAATATCTGTAAATCACTAAATGGATTCTATAATTCTCCCTTTAATGAAAGCCGCCCTTGAAATATGATATTCCTTAAGGGACTGGTGGGCTGAGAAGCAATATTTTCAGTGCCATTAGCACAAACAGCAGATTGAGCAAACCGTGGGAATGAACAGTCCTTTGCTATATCTGCACCAATAAAATGGCACATGATCACAGAGAGGGACTATGTCTGTTTAAGAATGTTTGTCCTCTCGCGTACACAGTACCAAGTGTGGGTCAGCAAGTGGACTGGCATCTCACCAAGCCCTGTTAGAGGCTTCAGAATATCAGATAGAAATTGAACAGGGGCCCAGATTTCAGATTGCCCTCCAAGCAAATGTTATACAAGCTCACAAAACAATGGGAAATGGATCTGAGGACTGACAA
This sequence comes from Bradypodion ventrale, assembly GCA_035047345.1. Lineage (NCBI taxonomy): Eukaryota > Metazoa > Chordata > Lepidosauria > Squamata > Chamaeleonidae > Bradypodion > Bradypodion ventrale. Next base: position 221,049,874 of record JAWDJE010000003.1, on the reverse strand, counting down.
GTAAAAGCTCTTGCAGGGCAACCTAGCATCATTTATCCAAAGTAACCTTTTCAACTTGCATTCAACGGACAAGCCACTGTGTTTTAGGCCATGGCCTCTATACTTTTGGTGATGAACTCCTTAAAAAGTTTGAGCTTCTGATTGTATACCTCTATCAGTGTTCCTTTCCCTGCCATCCTCCAGATGGCATTCTCATCTAGTTCAGCCAATTCTCATGCAGTCTAGGTTAATAAAGGGTTGTTGTCTACCAGTTCAGAGGGTGCAGTTTATGGAAAGGTGGGAAGCTTGACTCCAGCCTCATCTGTGACCTTTTCCTTGGTGAGAAGATAGACCTGTGTCTACAAAAGGAGGTGTGGAGACTCACGTGACCACATTTTCTCTCCAGAATCAAATATAATAATCGAAACTCCTTCTATTCTAGACGACAGGAGGATGCTCTAAACTATATTGCAGACATACACTGCACAAAGAAACAAATCCAAAGCCATTTATTTATTTATTTATAAATCAAATTTATATAGCCGCCCACTCGCCACGTCCAGAGAGGAACCTTTGGGAGGAACATGTTGAACACCTGTCAAGCTTGGCATGAAATGTAAAACTGGCATACAGCAGGTTGACCCTTCAGGGCAAGAGTGTCTGTAATTATCATATTATGAGATGTAGCAGGATTTTGCCATACTTTCAGGAATGGAGTACAAACATTTTGTCCTGTCAACTTAATCACCTATCATGAACCAGCTGCCATTCCCCCCCCCTCCCTATTTCTATTTGTCTGTGTGTGTGTTAATGGAAAATAATATTCAGGATGTTCTTCTCTTGAATTAGCCCATTCTGTTTTGATGATATGAAATATGCCTAAAATGATGTCTGCCTTGCTTGCATTTAATACAGCAGATGGCATGACAGGTTGAATTAAAACAAATGTAAATCTATGGAGGTTGATGGACCAGAGAGTAATCTTGGCTGTCATCCCTACACTGGACATGAATGTCAATAGCACTCAATAACAAGGCCAAATAATTGTTGAGGGAAACACGTGTTTGGAAGATGTGCTGCAGGATATTGTCAAGCAGTTCTTTGCAATGGGGGGTCCTCTTTGCATGTTTGCACTCTCATCATCCACAGCTTGCAGGTAGCTATAAAGGACAGGTAATTCAAACACAGCAGGAGGAAGCCAAGCTCGAAAGACTGCTATAAAGAACTAGAGTTAATTTGCTATTTTCTTTTATTAATTTTTATGGTCTGTTTGTGGAGGATGGGGGAAGCCAGCCTTCTTCCCATAGTAAAGTAGACCAAAGGAATTGATCATGGAGAGATGTGGAAGAGGGAACTGTCGTATCTGTAAAGGTTGTAAACATGGAAAACAGAAGTATTTGGGGTCAAAGCCTTACACATTTTTAATTTGTCTACTTTTTGTTTAGTGCAACAAGGACCAAACAAAAATCAGAAATAAGATCCTTATGCTCGTGGTCAGCAGTTTTGATAAAAAAGAAGGAATAGTGAGCAAGCATCTCAAGCTGCACACCTTATTGGATGATTCTATTGCCAAATCTCAGCAAAAGTTCTGTGATCTAATTTACAACATCACAAAAACAACTGCAGTTTTGCTCTTGGTTCCCTTCTTGATAGTGGCAGAATGCAGTGAAAGAAGTCTTGTCAAGTAAACTGAGTCCTGTGTTTTTGTCTGTAGCTTTATTTAAGAGTCAAAGTTCATTCAAAAACTATCATAAGGCATAAGAAGATCTATTTGGGATCAGAGGAAAGGCCTATTGAGTCCCAAATTCCATTTTCACAGTAGATAGCCTATGATAACCCTACAAACTAGATATCAACACAGTTGAGTTAACCTGTTCCTGTTCCTCAGCAAAGTAGATCTGTTGGCATGCTGACACTAAAGCTGGCACACAGCTATTGTGACTAGTAGTCATTCTCAGTCCTATCTTGTATGAATTTGTGTAATGCCATATTGATGGCCATCACTGTACCTTGTAGTTTTGATTTTAAGTAAAGGTAAAGGTCATCCATGCTCAACAGCCAGTCATATCCAACTACAGTATAAGGTGCAGTGCTCATCTCTGTTTATAGCCAAATAGCAGATTACCTGGCTACAATTGGGTTTTTCTTTCTTTAACGTAGGCCAGCCTTTCCCTCTTGGAAACCTCATGGGGTGTATGTCAGTCACTCCTGCCTCCCTTCCTCCATATCTCTCTTCCCTCGCCCATCCTGCTTCTCTGTCGATGGTCACTTACCACCCTTACAGCTCCTGTGCCCTCCCGGCCCTCCATCGCCACCGCTGTGCCGGCATGACCAGGCTCTAGGTTCCATGGCATGCTTCCCCTCAGGGACCAGAAGTCTCCAATGGCATACACCCCCACATGGGGCTTGTGACCCCCACAGTGCTGATATTGCATGCCCATTTGCCCTCCACCTACTGTGAAAACTATAGCTGAGGTTAGAGGGCTACAGCTGAGTTAGTCAGATGATGGCACAATACCTGGGACTATGACATCAGCCAATTACATCACTGGGAAACACACACATTGTATAGATCAATTGGAAGTCAATTTGGGGGTGTACACCCCCCATGGGGCTTGTAACCCCTGCAGTGCTGATCTTGCCAGCCAAAGGTACGTATGTGCCAAATTTCAGCAGGATCAGTCCAGGGGTGTGAGAGCCATTCGAGCACGTACAAACCCACACCTCTGTTTTATAGATATAGAAGAGCCAGTGCTGTCTGAACCTGCAGACATTTCCATGGACATGTGGCAGGTATGACTTCACACCGGAGTGCACAGAATGCTGTTTATCTTCCCACCTAAGCGGCACTTATTTATCTACTTACAATTTCTTGCTTTTGAACTGCTAGGTTTGTAGGAGCTGGGCCAGAGACAGGAGCTCACTCCATCGTGCAGCACTTGAGTCTCGAACTGCTGGCCCACCAACCTTCCAGTCATCAAGTTCAGCATCTCAACCACTAAGTCACCACAGACCCCCAAGTATTGGTTTACTTAATTATTAATTTGGAACATTTGTGGTGTTGACAAGGTACATAATTAACAGAAGTTCTCAAGACTTTCCATCTGCTCCATCTCACACAAAAGGAACAGATGAAAAGTGAAAAGGTGCAGGAACTGTTTATTGACCTTTTCTTATAGAACAGTAAAAGGGACTGCAGTGGCTCAAGTGGTTAAGATGCTGATTGGAAGGTGGGAGGTCAGCAGTTCGATTCCCGAGAACTGCAGGATGGAGTGAGCTTCTGTCTCTGTCCCAGCTCCTGCCAACCTAGCAGTTTGAAAGCAAGAAATTGCAAGTAGATAAATAGTGCGAAGGTAAACAGCATTCTGTGCAATCTGGTGTCTAGTCATGCCTGCCACATGACTACGGAAACATCTGCAGAAGCAGACAGTGCTGGCTCTTCGGCTTTGAAACAGAGATGAGCACTAAACCCTAGAGTTGGATACGACTGGATTTCAAGCAAGGGAACCCTTTATCTTTATAGAAGAGTAAATAAATATAGGAAAAGGGGGAGAGCAATAACACACACTTTATGAACACTTAAAGAAGGGGGAGGGGAAAAAAATTCATCATTCCATCTACAAAACTCAGATAAACTGAAGAGTCATGTTGGCATCAGGACATGTGTTTAAGATGGGAGAGAGCAAAGAGCCAAGGAAAATTGTCTACCATGAATGGCATCTTTCCTGAATTGTCCTCAAACCAAATAAGAGTCCTAAGCTTCCATCTGGTCAATTTCCTGCTTTATAACACAGCAAAACAGGACTATGTGCAAGAACTAGAGTGCAGGCTTACATCTCAGTAATGCACTCCATGGCCATGTTTAATGATAAGTCGAGCTTTATCTTGAAACTAATCAGGCTGGCACATAACAGATCTGCATTTATGAAACATTGCAATACCCAAATCACTGTTTTCCTTTCTCTGACTGTTAATGAGATGCTGAGACAGGAATTAAAAAGGTAATAGTCATAGATTAAACACTGTGATTCTGGGAAGCATAATTTAAGTTTGTGCACAACATCATGATTTTCAGTTCTTTGGCAACAAGTGAGCCAAACTGAAAGTCAGAATTTTCATCTATGATGTATTGGTTTTAGTAAATCTCACACACTCTTACTGGTACTAGGTTTTAAGTTGTGTTGTCATTGTTTCTTTCCCCTCCTCATTAATAAAAATAGTGTCATTTCAGGAGGACTGAAATTTACCAGACATAGCATAAGAAGAAAGAAGAAATGCCCAGAGAATTGAGTGTGGCCAATGTGTCCCATTATGCTGGAAATCTATGAACAGCAGGAGCTGCATTAGACCTGGTCAGACTATTTGGCAGTCCAGCCTCACATGATGAATGCTGACTGGAAGTGGTTTTCCTTTGTGTGAAGGTGAAGCCTTTCCTAGCACCTACTTCTAGTTCCGTTTAAGTAGAAATTCCAAGAACTGAACTTGGAACTAGAATTTATTTGCTCACATTAAACAGTGTTTCTCCAATTTAAAAGCAATAGCAATTACACTTATATACTGCCCCATGGTGCTTAGAGTACTGTTTGGGTGGGTTACAAGGTAATTAGCATTTTCTCCCTGAGATGCTGGGTACCCATTTTACCAACCTCAGAAGGATGGAGGGCTGAGTCAACTTTGGTTTCTGTCAGGATCGAATTTACAATGTCAGCAGTTTTAGCTGCAATACAGCAGTTTACTCACTGTGCCATGAAGGCTCTTAACCAATTTAGGTGTTTAAGAAGAGAACCTGCCTGCATATGTTTGCATAGACATAGCAAAGGAGTGGCCAAAATCCAGCCCTCAGCCATAGCTGGTGTGCCAATAGTGAGGAACACTGAAATATGTACTCCACTATCCCCACAATATAGAGCCAATTCTGCTTAAGCAGTTATATAAGTGTAAATATAAATATATAAGTGTACTGGCAATTCTCACCCTGACCAATTAATCAAATGCAGTTTTAGTTAATTAGTTCTAAACTTGCAGAGCCACATGCATGTAAGCTGGAGAAGACAGTCCTGATTCAAGTGTTTGAACATTCCATCATTAGCAGAGTTAGGATGAGGGTCTGGAAGTAATTAGTTCTTTGTAATTTCATTTATCAAGTAACTAAATTAAATTACAAATGATAAGTTTACTCATTTTGCAGTGTAATTCTGACTTCTAGGTCAGGAGTTCCCACCCTACGACCCATGGGTCAGATCCGGCCTCCATCGCCATCCCATCTGGCCCATCGTTGCTTCCGCCATGCCTGGAAGTGGGCATGTTTATGTCATCCATAAAACACCCCTGAACATGTGCAAATGTGCCCACGGCTGGCATAAATGCAGAAGTGGGCACATTTATGTTACCTATAAATGCACTTGCTTCTGCTTCCGGGGGTGTGGCAAGACTGCCGCAGAGGGAGCTGGTTCATCGAAAGGCCCCCTCCCCAATTAATGTGGACAGGTTGGAGCATTGGCTCGCATTGTACCCGAGGGAGGCAGATGCAGTTTACCTGCTTCAGGGTTTTCGACTGGGGTTCCGTATTCCTTTCACGGGTGATAGGTCCCCCCAAGACGCACCCAACCTTTTGTCCCTTAGGGGAAGGGAGGGGGTGGCTGCTGCCAGCATTGCTAAGGAGATTGATGCGGGCAGGGTCGCTGGCCCTTTCCCTGCACCCCCGTTCCCCAACCTTAAAGTGTCACCCTTGGGCTTTAACGTTTAACCAACTTATGCCTGTCTAGTGTTGTCCAGTCAATTGCGAACCTGCCGGATACCTGTGGGTCATAAATGTTTACCTTACCAGTGCTACCTGCCCATGTGACCCATCCGTAGTCAATATCTAACTAATGACCCCACCCTCTGACGCGTATCCGTGAAATCACGGGGTGATGCATGCTGTCTAGCTGTAGCCATCACCCCGTCGCCTGGTTCGTCGTTGACCGGACAACGTTTAACTTTATTGGGGGGTGCGCCTGCAATGGTGGAACATATACATCTCAAGGTTCCTCTTCTAGCTTTTATTGTGCTTCCAATAGCTGCCATGTGTTCTGTTCTGAAGGCTGAGAAACTGATGATGTATAGAGTTTGTGTGTTGTTGTTTTTAACACAGACCAATGCTTGCAACATTTGGATAAGCATTTTGAAATAACTACCAAGTAATGATGTTGTTATGATTGAGAAATGCAAAACAGTACCCTTTTTAAAAGTTGTAGCTACAGTGGTAACTAATGGAGGGTTAGGAACTTTTTCAAAGATTTTTCAAATGATTTTCAAAAACAAATATTCCAAGATTGGAGCAGCAACAAATATGGTGGGTTGTTAGTACAATTGAAAAACAGTTTGCATTCTTCTATCTCTAAGGGACAAAAAGGAAACAGAAACCTTTTTTTAAAAAAAAATCATGTCAGAAGCACACAAAGGTGCTTTCTTGGTTGAAAGGATTTTTGCTGGAGGAACTCCACTCAGGAGATGCCCGAATGAGGCTCCTTTCATGTTCTGAAGATCTTTTCCTACCGAAGTGGTCCCTATTTATCTACTTGGAATTTCTTGCTTTCAAACTGCTAGGTTGGCATGAGCTGGGACAGAGACAGGCGCTCATTCCATCGTGCAGTACTTGGATCTTGAACTGCAGACTTGCTGATCTTCTAGCTAACAAGGCGAGCTTCTTAACCACTGAGTCACCACAGAAACCTATGAACCTAAGTCTTGTATGGGTACTAACCAGTGGTGTACTGCTCCAGGTTTCCACCGGATTCCAGGAACCAGTAGCGGAAATTCCCCCAGGCCACGCCCACTTGGCCAGCCATACCCACCATGGTGTGGCTGGCCAAGTGGGCATGGCCCACAGGGTTAGCCATGCCCACAGAGTTAGCCACACCCAGGGTGTGGGTAGTAATTTTTTTTGCAGTGCATCACTGGTACTAACCAATGATGATTCATTACTAAGGTGTAAGGGGGCATCTCCCCCCAGAATTGGAGGGGTGAGTCACTCTACTCCACAAGCCTGGAACCAACAAGCTATAATTAGGTTTTACATCAGATGAGGACATATAACAAAATTAGGAAGCAAAAAAAAAAAACCCCCAGCATCATATAATGTATTTTTCCCTTAGCTGCAGCATGTTTTGCTCTCTGTTCATTCACAAACCAGTCTTCCTTCAGTCATTGATTGGAAAAAAATCAGAAAAGACATGATACTGAACGTAGATGAGCACTCTGGCATAGTCTGTGTATTTAAAATAGAGAGGAGGATAAAAATAGTTAGACCAGTCTAAGCCAAGTCTTGTTTTGTCAATATATTGATAGAGAGGCTTGCAAGTGCCCAGGGAGACACTTGGACATTTGAGACTGAGGCTTAGGAATGTGCAGTATTTTTCCATTCCTATACAGAATGCAAGCGCGGCACCAAAATGGCCGCCACGCTCTTTGCGGGGCCCCCACCCACCCGGACTCAGACATCCAGGTTAGTTAGGGGGCGTGGCCACCCTCTTTAAAAGGGGTGGCTACGAGGCAGCCTGGCTGCCATTTTAGAAGCGACGGAGCCGAGAAGTTTGCTTCGTCGCTTCCTCCCCTGCTCGCCTCTTTTGGAGGCTCCTTTGGCAAAAAATTTCCAGGAGAGAGACATTTACATGTCTCTCTCTTCTAACATCCCTTGATCGGAGGTTTCCTTCCCCCAAACAGCACCGGACTGCAGTGGCTCAAGTGGCTAAGATGCTGACTGGGAGGCAGAAGGTCAGCGGTTTGATTCCTGAGTACTGCAGGATGGGATACCCTTTACTTGGGTGGCCCCCTTGGTCGCGCCTGGGGGGGAAGGCTCAGCCCACCACCTCTACTTTTTGGGGGTGCCACCGGGCCGGGGGGCTCGGTCGGCACCCCCGCAGGTGGGTGGTGGGGTCATTAAACACACTGCCGCCAAAGAGCCCAGGCTGAGGGCTCGGGAGGTGGGCAGCACAGGCCTGCGCCACTGGTGTTCTTACCCCCACTACTTCTTTGCCCCCCCCTTGGGGCATAGTGGCCCACTTGGGCATGGTGCGGGTTTCCGCCCCGCTGTCATTCCTGCACTCCATGGGCCGGATCATTGGGCATGCACCTGTTCTGGCCAGGGATTACCATGGGTTTATCCCGCATCAATTACCCGGTGGGGCCATCCGGCCCATCTGGCCCATCCGGCCCACCTTGTCCTGATGGGTTAGATGCTGTGTATCCTCCCCTGCCTGCAATTCGGCACGGGAGGCACCAATTGACATTGCTCCACCACCTTCGATGGTGGGCATGCAAACTCGGCGGTTCTGGCCCACATGCCAGCCACGGCTGCGCGGCGGGCTGCCAACAGGGTTGAGCTGCTGGAGGCCATCAGGCCAGCGCAGGCTGGCGCCTCGCGGCTCCCCATCCGGCCTGGTTGCACGGGAACACAGAGCTCCGGGCCATCGCGAGCTCCGACGCCCACTACGGGCCGGAACCCCCAGTGGGGGCAGCTTGTGGGGGTGCACCGAGTGAATATCTTGGTCAAATTAGCACACCCGTGACACTAGCTCATCACGCTGGGGGGGTATAGTGGCCATGGTTGCAACAGGCCAGTTACACCCTGGTTCTTACTGGGGTGACCGCCCCTATGCTTTTACTTAATTTCTCTGGGGCCCGAAGGGCCGATTATGTGTTTCCTCACTCCACTCCATCCCAAAGGTTGTTCTGCCAATGGCCGGTTACTCTATACCCCTGGGTGACCATTCGCCCGGGCTATTGGCTAGATTATGTAGCTTGGTGAATATATTCACATTTTCCCCCTCTTGCAACGTGAACACACTGATGAGGGCATTGAGGGGCAAGATGGCAGAGACAAGGAGTTGCCATGTCACCGCAAGCTGCCTCCCTATGGGGTCAATTGGTTACCGGCCTATTGGGCATCCATGGCAGGATATATAGGGCCCGTCCTGATTTGGCCATCCCAATGGTCCAGTACTTCGACAATGATTATGGGGCTGTGGTGGTTTTCCCTGGCCCGTCATGGTTAGCCTAGGTGAAGACTTTAGGATTAGGGCGGCCCTTCATCCTGAGATGCCAGTGACGAGCCCTGATAGCACTTTTAGTTAATATATATGACTCCTACGTGGCAGTGCTTATGCTCCGTGTGGAGGGCCTACTTTCGGGCAACCACATTTGTCCCTTGATCTGGAGCTCTCAGATTAAGTTAGCTGCTGCCATCTTCAACAGGGGACATGTTTTGCAGGGCACTCAAAATAGATTATGTGCGGCTTGATTAGGAGTCAGCTCTGTGGAGGCTTCGCTCCTCAAGGGCCGATCAGCCGGAAGAGGGTACTAGCCTGGCGCTGCCATATGTCTGGTTGCTTCCCCACAGGTGTTTGTGGCAGTGCGTGGTTCATGCCCTGACCTGTCGTTTGCTACCAAGCCGGGTCTACCCTTACTGAACTAGAACTGGTACCCATTCCTTCCAGTTAGGCGCCGCATCAACTGCGGCTGTGTTTGGGTGTCTGGAGCCTGACATATGTTGCATGGGCAGGTGGGGATTTGCCAAATTTTTCTGTCTGTCCGTCCCTTCACTGAAGGAGTGCCTTGTTCTGCCCTCTATTCCCCCTCCTGATTTTACAGACCCTGTGTGTTTCCGCACACTGGTAGTACTGTGGCTTGTGGGCCACAATTCTGTGCACTGGGGTGGCACAGTATGCTCCTTTGTCAAATAGGGACCCCATCTCGGGCTACGTGTACCCGCGCATATGCAGTGGTTTGGTGTGCACAGCATTTAGGTGGCGGGAACTGTTGACATTCCTGATGTCCATTGGGGATGCTGGGCCGCCACATGTTTTAATTCTGCACCTTGGAGGCAGTGATCTCGCACGGATTGCTGGCCCGGACTTATAGACTTCCGAGTGCAGTGACCTGGCATTTCTTGGCCATTTATGGCCGTCTACATGATTGCTATGGTCATACATCATGCCGAGGCAATATCATAGGTGAGACTTTGACCCAGCGGTCGGACCGTGTCCGACAGTCAGGGGACAGGGCTGTTGCCTGGTTCCTTGTCTAGAATGGCTTGGGGACAGCCATTTGTCGTCTGGGGATAGGGTTACAGGTCTTTGGCCTGTATTCTGGAGATGGGGTTCACCGGTCAACAAGTGGATGCACCTCTTTTTTGAATAACGTGCAAGAGGTGCAGGTGAACAAATTGTCGGTCAAGGGGAGCGGCCCCTGCTACAATGTGGCACTGTTGCCAAGTGGAAGGTGCCTCTCCAAGAGTGGCAGGTGATGCATGGCTGCATCAACTTCGCCTGCAGAGTGGTAGCACCAGGCAGTGCTTTCACCTAGTGTCTCGGACACACTATGGCGGGTCCGATAAATGACAGTGTATGGCTGATTAGGGGTTTACGAGCGGACCTGTTGGTTTGGCTCACATTCCGCAGGACTTTTATGCTGTCTCCTTTTGGAGGTCTGAGATTGCTGGTCAGCCCCAGTCCCGACTACAGTCGGATGCCTCCGGCTCATTGGGGTGGGGGGATGTAATTAAGGAAAGTGTGCCTATGGTCATTGGCCCCAGGGATGGGAGGGCACGGATCGCTTACGCGATCTTATGTTTCTGAAAATTTTTCTCAACTCTGGGTACCCTTTAGGCTCTGGGGGAACAGATGGCTTAATTCTGTGCCTCGCTGTTGGTGTGGCAATGCTGCGGTATGCACATTGTCAGTGCCCAAACGTCTTAATCCACCGGAGTCATGGCCTTAGCTCGCCTATTGTTCTTGGGTCCGTGCGCTTTGAGGCGCTCCTTAGGCCAAAACATGTGCCAGGCATTAATAGCGATATTGCTGATGCTTTATCCCACCTGCAGATCTCCCGGTTCCATGACTGTGCTCCAGACGCTTGGGAACTACCCTCTCCACTCCTGGCTGAGATATGGTCATTTGGCAAGGAGACGTGAACCAGACGAGTGGCATGCCTTGGCAACTCGCATGCGCACGGCGCATCGGCATCCACTCCTTCACTTTAGAGTCTTTTGTGGGCAAAGGCAATTGCCCAAAATATATGGCCGCCATTGATCACCTAGGTTTTATAATGTATCGTCCGCCCTTGTGATCTGGGGTTGGCATTACGCGCCATAGCCACCAGGCTTTACGCCTTGATATTCATGGGCAGGGCACAGGTTTTTTCCTGACTATGCGAGGGTCTTCTGCATACGCCATGTATTCAACGGGTGGACACGTGTACGTGGCTGCCGGCCGGACACACATCATCCTATTCTCACAGATATTATAACCCACCTTGCACGAGGTTGGCATAGATGAGGTTGCAGTAGGTAGGAGGAGTCTCTTTTCATGCAGCTACCGCTGTAGCTTTTTTCTGGAGCTCGACAACTCAGCGAGCTGGTCCCGTGGTTTAAGAGGGACGTTTTTTGTAGGGCACTGGAACTCGAAGATGTTCCTATCAACCAGGTGCGGGCTCAGTGGAGGATTTGTTCCTCAAAGGCCGATCAGCATGGAGTAGGCAGTGGTGTAGACTGCTATAATGTACATTTGCTGACATCTGTCCGGTTGGTGCCCTACATACAGTTTTGACAGTGCCTGCTGCGCACCCTGCCCTGTTTTTTCTGCCACCAGGATGGGTCTCCCCTTACCAAATTTAAGTTATGTAGGGTGGCCGGTACCGCGCTTCACAGTGTGGGGCCCTTTATGGCACCCATTCATTCAGGATAGGCGTCGCATTGATCGCGGCTGCGTTTGGGTACTCGGAGGCGGATATGTGTGGGCACGTGGGGGTTTGCGCGTATTTTACTTATATGTACATCCCCTCACAGTATGAGTACCTAGTTGTGTCCTTAATTTCTTTTCCTTTTTTACAGACCATGTGTGTCTCCGCACATCCGGTGGCAGTGGGGCTGGTGGGCCGCAGCTATGTACACTGGGCGGCAGAATATGCTGCGGCGACAGAGTGTGGACCCCAGCTCAGGCTGCGTGTATCCGCACATATGTAGTGGTATGGTATGCGCGGCATGGAAGGGTGGGAACTGTTGCCATTCCTGATGTCCATCAGGGATGCTGGACCACCTGATGTTCTTATTCTGCACCTCGGTGGTGAGGATCTCACATGGATCACTGGCCTGTCCTTAAAATGTTGAGGTGCAGTGACCTGGCATTTTTTACATCATTTATGGCCGTACACATGGTTGCTATGGTCTAACATCATGCCGAGACACCGTTTTAGAGGAGACATGGACCTCCGTGGTTTGGACCATCCCCGGCGGTCAGTGGACTGGGCTGTCGCCCGGATCCTTGCTGAGAATGGCTTGGGGACAGCCAGTAGACATCCGGGGATAGGCCTGTAAAAAAATTTTTTTTGTCCTATAGGCAGGAAATGGGATCCACCTATTGGCCAGAGGTATGAACCTCTTTCTGGAATATGTGCAAGCAGGCCTGGTGACCGAGCTGATGGTCTGGGGGGGGGGCGGTGAGTCATCATGGACGCCTCCCCATGTGGTGGGTAGCACTGGGTAAGGTAAAGGTTTATGACACATAGGTATCCGGCAGGTTCGCAACTGACTGGCCAACACGTAGATAGGTACAGGGGAAACAGGTTTGGCTGGTCAAGGGCGAACTATGAAAGGGGTGATGTCAGGAGCTTTACAGCCTGCATCACCTTGATATTTGAACGGATACACGTCATAGGGTGGGGTCAGCAGATAGTATATTGACTCCGGTCAACAATTTGTTTGTGTCAACAAACAAATTGATACAAATTGATACATGTAGCCAATTTTCATTGGCATTTAGGGTGGAACCTTACCAGTGCTACTGCGGCCTGCTTGCCTTAAAGAACTACAATTGGATGATACACCAACTGAAAGTGATAATTCGGACTAGGGCATTATTCAATTAAAGTGGCCCGATGCCTTTAATCCAATACCGGTGTCTGAGTCTTTATTTGGGTGGGTGCGCCTGCAAACAGGAACCCAGCGCCTTAACCAAGATTGAAAGAGTAAAGTGGTTATGCTACAGCTTTGTTCCAAGATTTTAGTTTACAGAGCCTGGCAAGGCTAATAAACTGGTTGGACATTAGGAGGAGCATGGTTGCCAAATAAAGCAATATGTTTCAGGGCATGAATGAGCCGCTCAGCTGCCTCAGGGGCCAGCCCCTCTCAGCCCGGGAGGGGTGAAAAAGACCAGCCCCGAAGGCCCGGATGCTGCCGCCACTGCAGACCCTGCCGCAGACACCGCCGCCGCTCAGCTGCCTCGGGGGCCAGCCCCTCCCAGCCATGGAGGGATGAAAAAGACCAGCCCCGAAGGCCCAGATGCTGATGCTGCCACGGACACAGCCGCTGCTCAGTTGCCTCTGGGGCCAGCCCCTCCCAACCTGGGAGGGGTGAAAAAGTCCGGCCCTGAAGGCCCAGATGCTGCCACCACTGTGGATGCTCCGCACCTTACTTCGCTCCTTCCCTGGCCTGGCATTGGACACGGAGAAGTCGAGCGCACCTGGGACTCCTGGGAAATTTGTATTTGTAATTTTTTACATTTGTGATACTGTATTTTTTATATTGATATTGCATTTTTTATATTGTATACTGTTCTGTCTCTATTGCTATATTATCATGTTGCTTATATTGTATATTGTATCCTATTTTTATGGATATGTTGTTTGCTGCCTTGAGTCGGCCTTTGGCTGAATAAAGCGGGGTATAAATAAAACTTGAATAAATGAATGAATGAATTGGCACAGTGAAACCAATACCTCCCTGAGGGTACCGAACTGCGTCCCATCCTGGCTCCTACTGTTGGACCACCTGGCAATTCAGCAGCCTCTGCTTTTTCTTCCTCTGCCCAGTCATATTTACACAAGAGTAGCAGCAGCAGTCCCTTTTGGGAAGCCACCATCTTCTTTTTCCCTAATGCCAGGCACTGAGATCTGTGACTGCTGCCACACAATGCCAATCAAAACCGAGCAGCTGACTAGTTCCTATGCAAAAGACCTCTAGAGAAGTGGGCACAACTTGTGACTACAGACCTTCCAGGAGTCTTTAGTAGGAAAAGACACTGGCAATGCCAACAGAGTAGGATGTCATCTCAACAAGTTCCGCTGAGTGGATGGCATCGACCCCCTAGTGACTCCTCAGATAATGACATGACGTTGGGACGGTATACAGAAGGAAAAAGATTGAAGCTTGTCATCTACTGACTACTGCTATATGAAATGATCAGGATTTATTTGCTTTCTCTGGAAAAGCAATTTATGTGATCCTTTGGAATTTGTTTCATTGCAGCAATACCTTACTTTCAGTTCCTCTGAACATCTCCATTCATTCCTCATGGAACCATTAGTTGCATAATAGGATCAGGAAATGGAATTTCTTAGTCACAGGCTGTGGATTTCAGCAACCTATTTCTTAGTAAATGGGGCCGGAGTGGAGGAGAGGGGTGCGACAATTATAAATTAATCAGCAATATATTTCCCCCTTTTATCACACGCTGGGGGAAAGACTGTAGCTTCAGTGTTTTAAGGGGAAGTTCTGTGCCAGAATAGGAATATGGAGAGAAAAATTTGCTTTCAAGCATCTCAAATTACTCAAAAGGGAATTGTGCCTCCCTGCCCCATTTTCAATATCTATACAAACCTGACAATTTGCTAGCCATACTGCGTTGATCTGACTCAAATGTTAAGGAGCTGTTGATGCAATCAGGTGGTCATTTGTCCCACTGTTTGGTCAGCTGTGGAGATTGGCTAGTTCACTCCTTCCAGAGATCATATAATGTAATTGCTAGAGTGAACCAGTCTGTTTCCAGAGTGTTCCTACTTAGGGGTGTGCAGGGCACCATGGGAAAGTACTGGACAGGAAGTGGTGGGGGCACCTATTGGGGGGAGGGGTTGGGGGAAATTTTATTTATTTATTTATTGGATTTATATATTGGTGCCCCAGGGCACCAAAGGTGAGGACGGTGTGGGACAAAGCCTGATTGCCCAATATACCAGCATGTGGCTGTTCTTACTTGTATCTTTCTGGCTCCCTGTTAGGAGCTTCTGTGTTCTTGTACCATTGCTCTGAGTAGTTTAGCGGAAACTACTGTGTTGTTTTGGTTACTTCCATCACGTATGATTGCTGGCTGGTTCTCAGCAGCAGGCAGGCGCTTGATTCAAATTTTAACAAAAGTCACCATAGGGAAGTGGGGGAATCCAGCTCATCCACCCTTTCTCTCACTTCTGGGAGAAAGTTTTCACACACACACACACACACACACACACACACACACACATATATAAAGAGGTGCAGTGCATCAGCCTTCCCCCATATAGTGTAAAACAAGCTCCTTCTGGTTCTCCATGGAGAAGTGTTTAATTTCCCAATCCTGTGAAGAAGCTGTCTTATTAAGTCAGTTCACAATATGGGAAACTAACTGCATTTGGAGCTGGACCAAACAGGGTTGCTTGAGGTGTGTGTGCCATTTGGATGCAAGGATCACACCAAATGGCATACCAGACTTCTATCTGACCTTAAGCAACCTGTTTTAGGCCACGATAGCCTGCTCCAAATGAGCCTGTGTAGACAAGTCCTGCCTTACTATCCGTTTATCAATTTTTCTATCCTATCCCACTCCTTCTGCTATCAGACCATAAACTTTCTCTCCAGACAGAATCTTTTTTTCAGTAACCAGCTGCCCAAGTTCACTCTTCTCTTTTAATGTGTATTAAAATTGTTTTAAACTGGTTTTATACGTTATTTTTCAGTATGATTCTTATTTAATCCAATTTTAGGTTGTAACAATTGCCGTGTGATTTTTAGCTCTATCATTGTCTGTTTTAATATTCTACACCACCTTGGGTTCTCTTTTGGGGGGGAGAAGGTAGAAAAACAAAAATAAATGAAAATGAATGAATGCTCGGATGACTCAATGTAAACTTGGAGGGATAGCAGAAACATCTCCTCAGAGGCTAGTTGGCAGGAAAGACAGAATTTGGAAGAGCTCTAGGGGAAGATGCTGCTTGCTCTCTGCCCACTGCCAATTTCTCGTTTACACTGCGAAATTTGAGCGTAAAAATGTGAGCCTTGTTGTTGTTGTTCAGTCGCACAGTCGATTCCGACCCTTTGCGACCCTATAGACCATTTTTCTCCAGGCGCCTCTGTCCTCCACCATCCCCCTCAGCACTCCCAGTTCTGTACCCATTGTGTCTACAATCCCATCTAGCCATCTCATCTTTGGCCTCCCCCTTCTTCTTTTGCCCTCCACCTTTCCCAACATCAAGGCCTTCTCAAGCGAATCCTCCCTTCTCATTTGATGCCCAAAGTACTTCAGCTTCGTCTTTACTATTAGACCTTCCAATGAGCAGTCAGGGTTGATTTCTTCTAAGATTGACCTATTTGTTCTCCTCGCTGTCCAGGGTACCCTCAAAACTCTCCTCCAACACCACATTTCAAAGGCATCTATTCTTCTGCGCTCAGCCTTCCTAATGGTCCAGCTCTCACACCCATACATTACCACTGGGAATACCATTGCTTTGACTATTCTAATTTTTGTTTGCAATGTGATGTCTCTGCTTTTCACTATGTTCCCCAGGTTTCTCATGGCTTGTCTCCCAAGAATCAGTCGCCTTTTTATTTCATGGCTGCAATCCCCATCTGCAGTGATCTTTGATCCAAGGAATGTAAAATCTGTCACTGCTTCTACTTCTTCCCCATCTATTTTCCAGGAACTGATGGGGCCTGTTGCCATTATCTTGGTTTTCTTGATATTGAGTCTCAGGCCAGCTTTTTCACTCTCCTCCTTCAATCCAATCAAGAGGCTCCTTAGATCTTCCTCACTTTCTGCCATTAGGGTGGTATCGTCTGCATATCTCAGATTGTTGATGTTTCTCCCAGCAATTTTAATCCCATATTGTGATTCCTCCATCCCTGCATTGCGCATTATGTGGTCTGTGTATAGATTGAATAAACAGGCTTCTACAAAATGCTTTTTCACATCTATGTTTCTCTTTCATTCCTGCTGCTTCGAGCTGTAGCATACCATAGCTAACCAGTGCTTTGATCCAGACAAAATTGGACTTTCCGGTTCAATCAAACAGGTCCAAGGCCACTGAAACAGGGAATTACTCTCACTCTCTGGTTGCCAAAGACAATTAGTTCCTGTTTCAAAGAAGGATTTTCAACCATTGGAGGCTAAATGGACTGGCTAGCCAATGTAGGCTATTTTAGTAACTAGAATATTTAGAATATTTACTATCTTGATTGCTCTCTAAGTAACTACTCCCATACATGCTAACATTGGAGTGACCAATGGAAAGCCAAATGTATATTTCCCCTACCCATAGGGCTAGTGTAGTGTAATAGTGAGAATGTTGTACAGGGCCAGAGAGAACCAGGTTCAAATCTGGATCCACCCACTGGGTTAACTTCGTGATAATGGGATAGTCACTCTCAGCATGACCTGCAGGTTTGCACCAGTTCGCCAGAAGTGGTAGCAGAAATTCTGGCTGGCCCCGCCCATCCAAGTTTTGAAATAAAGTAGTCCTAATTTGGGTGCAATGTAGGGCTCCCCCCTGGCCACACCCACCATGCCATGCACACAGTGTGGTAGTAAAATCTTTTTGAGCCCACCACTGTTCTTAGGGTTGTTGTCAGAATAAAAGCAGGAAGCAGCAAGATCATAAGCTCCTTGGAAGAGAGGATGGGCTATAAATTGAACCAATGATGGTGGCAATAGTGATGATGGTAATGGTGAAAGACAATCCTCACATTATTATGATGCTCAGATAAATACTCAATAGGCTATGGGTGTGGAGTGGAAAATCTTGACAGTTGTATCTATCCTATTCATTGTATCTAGGCAACACATCCATATTTTTCAGTTAGGTGTAATAATCACTCCATGTCAAAATTATACAGCTACTGTAAATGAGCAAGTTATATATTATTATATATTGTTGTTCAGTCTCACAGTTGATTCTGACCCTTTGCAACCTCATGGACCACTGCACACCAGGCACCCCTATCCCCCACCATCCTCTTCAAACCCCCCCCCCCCACTTTGTGCCCATTGTGTCAACAATACCATCTAGCCATCTCATTCTCTGCTGCTCCCTTCTTCTTTTGCTTTCAACCTTTCCTAGCATCAAGGCTTTCTCATGTGAATCCTCTCTTCTCATCTCCAAAAGTCTTAGGCCACCTCCAGCTAGTTTAGGGGAAATTCAATGAATGATGGGGGGTATAACTCAGCTCCCTAGCCACATCAAAATTAGAGAGATTCTTCTGCTGACTCTTGTCTCAAACTTCTCCAGGTTTGTTGAAGTTTGGAGTTAGGGTGTCTGAGTTATGGTCACCCAAGTCACTCACTGAATTTTCCCCAAACCATCTGGTGGTGGCCTAAATCTTTTGCACAGTACTGTCCTTTAAAACTATTTTAGCTCAGATTTGCAAATGACACAAAATTGGATAGAATAGCTAATACCCTGGAAGACAAGAACATAATTCAAAAAGATCTTAATAGGTTTGAACACTGGGATGAAAACCACAGAATGAAATTTAACAGGTACAGTAAAACCCCGACTTACAAATGCCCTAAGTTACATAAAATCTGACTTACATAATGATTTTGTGCTAAAACCATGTGCCGATTTACACGATTTCCTATGGGTTTGCTTCATGTTACATAAAGATTCTTTTCCCTATGGGTTTGTTTTGAGTTAAATAAAAATTCATGGGTTTGCTTCGATTTACATAAAAAAAAATTCCTATGGGTTTGCTTCGAGTGACATAAAAAAATGATTTAAGCAAAAACCTACAGAACAGACTTTCCCCCCGTAAGTAGGGGTTTTACTGTACAAGTGTAAGGTTCTACACTGGGGAGTAGTTCTGGACACCACACTTTAAGAAAGAAGCTAATAAACTGGAAAAAGTTCAGAAGATGACAACAAGAATGATCAGGGGATTGGAAACCATGCCCTGTGAAGAAAGACTGAAAGAACTGTGCATGTTTCACCTGCAAAAAAGAAACTGACAGATATGATAGCACTTTTTCAAATACAGATAGTTATTAAAAAGAGGGGATGGATCTGTTCTTGATCATCCCAGGGAGCAAGACATGTAATAATGGGTTCAAATTACATAAGCCAGAAATAGGCAGAATATCTGTTAGAACTGTATGACAATGGAACCAATTACCTCAGGAAGTGGTAATTGCTCCAATGTTGGAGGCATTCAAGAGGAAATTGGACAACCCATATGTCATACCTGCTTTGATTTGGATTCCTGCAACGAGCAAAGGCCTCATAGTCCCCTTCCAGATTAATTATTCTATGAATTTATGTCCCTCCAGTGAACCAATTCTTCTGTAAGTATAACGGAGAAAAAGTCTGTCAGTGGGTTAAAAACTAGAGGTGTGTGGATTTGTGGTTTTTGGACTGCTATTGGCAAGTTTACAATGACATTGGCAGCAATATCTCTAGATTATCATAAAATGATAGAATAAAGTGGGAAAATACATTGGCTGCATACAGCAGAATGGATACGTGAGTTCTGTGTGCCCATATGAATGTCACGATTAGGACACAGTTGCTATTCCCACATAAGCTGACAGGCAGATACAATGCATTGATCTACTATACATATAATATTACATTGTTAAATATGTGTTCTGAAATGTTAACTGCAGCTGTGTTATCTCTGGCTCACTGTATTCCTCTGTGACATGTAAATTACCCAACATTACAGTTTATATGACATTTTGTTGAGGTTCAAAGTACTGTCCGATACATTGTTCCTGCAATAACAGATCATGCCAGTTTTCAACTTTTATTCAAAGCTCAAAGAGTTACTGCTTGGGGTGGAATTGATAGCACTCCCCAGTGAGCATTATCATTAAATGTAAGATTCTTGCAGCTGCAATTAAAAAAGAGAAAGAGGCAACTTTTCATTGTCCTCTCTTTAATAAAATGAGGAATTTTTAATGAGTGGATAGTAACATACACAAGACAATGTTGGTATGAAAACCTAATTTTTCCTCAGACCCAGCTGAAATAGTTGCTAATTCTCCACTACAATGTACAAGGCTGCTATTAGGCTTGCAACCTCATGTGGATCAATTTAGAGCAGGGGTCCCCAACCACTGGGCTGTATACTGGCACCAGGTCATGGGTGGTCCGGAAATGAGCCATGGGGTGGGTGGCGTTGGGAGCCACAATGGCAGCCTTCAGCCCTCAACATGCTCCATCGGGTCTGCCCAGCAAATGGAGTGAGGGCACGGGCTTCAGACACAGCAGATAGACAAGTGGATGGACCCCTCCTCCATAATGCTTAACTATGGCGGGGCTCTGGCTGCCACCTGTGTGAAGTGTGATACCTCACTTCCCGAGTCAAATAGTGTGACTGACAGGAGGCTGAGCCTCTCCTCCTTGTTTTTGAGCTACAGCGGGGCTTCTCTCCCCTCCTGTGTGCAGTGAGGTAATTGCTTAGAATGCAACTGGTCCATAGTGGAAAAAAGATTGGGGCCCTGGTTTAGAGCATCCTCCCCAAACTTGTTCTCCAGATGTTCTTGACTCCAGCTCTCATCAGTGCAAAGCACTGGCTAGTTTGGTGGGACTGATTGGAGCTGAAGTTCAAAGCTCCTGGAGGTCAGCCTACAGAAGAAGTCCCTGATACAGAGACAATAACTTCATGAATTGATTTGTCCATTGACCCATAAGTGCAGAACTGAATAGTTTATCAAAGAAGAACTTTAATTATCACACCAATCAGAGTAATCACGTATACAGACCTTTCCCCCGAAGTAGACATTCTCTAACTTGGAGCACCACCAGTTTCTTCTTGACAACATTTCATAAGTGTCCCCCTCTGGCAGGCCATTTTATTGCGGCCATCACCTGGCTGAAAAGGAGCTCAGCAGACACCCAGTCATCATGAAACCATATGGTGACATAATGGTGCAGATATAAGGACAGGACATTTCTCAACAAAAGTTGAGGTTACAGGGAGGTTACAGCCCAGTGACAAAACAGCTTTTTGGCATAAAGATTAGTTCCCAGAACCTCCCTAGCGAGGGCTGAGAGAGCTCTGGCAACTCGATGTAGATAAGGGGTTTGCAACCTACAGCCCAAGGGCCATACCCGGCCCATGGCACCATTTCTTGCGGCCCACTGCCCTTGCTATTGCCGCCGCCACTGCCGGAAGCAGCAAAAACAGCCAAAAACATGCCACCCTTGTCCCACCACCGCCATAAGTGGCAGAAGTGGTGAAAACAGCCGAAAACACACCATAAATGCACCTGTGGCTGTCATAAACACATTTATGACAGCCACGGATGCATTTTATGGCAGTGTTTATGGCAGGGAAACCATGTGTCCAACCCACTTAGCTGTCTGAGGGGGTGTGGCCTGGCCTGTAGTGTGAAAACATTGAGAACCTCTGGTGTAGATTTCAATCTTTACACACCATTTCACAGGGAATTTCAGCAGTGTACCACTACAAGTCAATCCTACTTTAAATTTGGCTTTTTTTTTCATTCCTACTGACAACAGCACAATTTGCCAATGAATTTCAGAGACACTGATAACCTTAGGAACTGCATGTGTGTCATGGATTACGTGACACCACTCATTCAACATGGTGTAGCCAGTAACAAACCTGACTGACCAGTAGTCTAACTCTGTTTAAAATGGCTTCATAGATAGGCCCCATTAATTTTTGACCTAAAAGGAAAAAAAAACAGAATGGCAAAACCTCTGTGATTTCTTTGCCTTTCCCAGTGTTTTCCAGGGGGACAAGGCACTTACAACACTACAAGGAAAAAAATAAAATACACAAGCATTTCAGGAGAAGGGAAGAAAAGTTGTTACAGGCCAGCAGTGGTTTCAAAAAGATAACAAACAGTGTGGCCCCTACAACTCAATGGGAAAGGAATCTTCCATTCACAGTTAATGTATCAGAGGTGGTACATCACAACCTTATCTAAGAGAAAGAGATTACAAGGGACAACACAGCAACAATGAGCAGAGCCTTTTGTAGTTTGAAATCTGCTTAAAGATCTTGTCATTATGCTAGCCAAGACAATATTGTCACGATCTAGATGCTAGATTGTAGTCTAGCCTTGATCATAAATTATCTGAGTTGGCAGAACCTGAAGGAAGTATTACATTGAAACACTTCCACCCTGGAGGAACAGATGAGAAGATTAAACATTTTCAGCATGAATGAAGATCTAAAAACGGAAGCAAAACCCTCCCCTTTGCTTATCCCAAAGATATACCCAGCATCACTGCTGTGCTTCTTCTAAGAAGATTATTTCTAGATAACCAAATTGAAATAGTGCTTATCAGAGAGTGGTAAATGATGTGGGCTGAGCTAATGAGATGTATGTGTGTATATTCCCTGCCCTTTAGAGCCATAGTTTAATGAATTTCATAATGTATTCTAACCAGAGTATCATTTCACGTCTTCCATTTGAGGAAGAAATTTTAAGCACGCACAGAATGAAAAAGGAGCAACAGTGCTGAAAATTATGAACTTTCTCCCTAAGGAACCGAGCTCTGGCTTATTTAATTAGTGTTTCATTTTACATACCACACAGGGGGATGGAACAGCAACTGCAGAACTCTCTTCAATGAGATAGCTGCCATTTCACCTGATAATTCCCAGGGAGAACAGCAAATATTGGATCTCTCTGCTGGACTGGCTGAGAGGTAAATAAATATGAGTCAAACCCTGGAAAGGTTACATCTGGAATAACAACTGCCAGAAACCCCCAGCTAGCATTGCCATGGATGATCCTGGCTATAAGATTATGGGAGTTATAGTCCAAAAAGTAACTTTTACAACCTGTACTATGGGCTCAAATATTCAGCAAAGTTTGTTCCCATGTACAGTTAATCTAGTATGTACTATATTGCATTGATACATTCTCCCATACCAAATGAAGATTTGTATTCTATTATTATATTCTTAAATTGTAGCTCCATCTTAAAGAAATGAATCTTACTCATGCAAATAATTTATTTGGATAGTTATTCTATATAGCAAGCAAGCCTTTTTAGAAGGCTTTTAATAAATGAATCCCTGCTGGATGCAGGGCATATGTTCTTTTCAATTGTTTTTTTTTAAGTTTTAAAATGGTTAACTTTATTATTATTATTATTATTATTATTATTATTATTATTATTATTATTATTATTATTATTATTACTATTATTACTATTATTGGTTTTTGGAGAGTTAGGACGTTCAAGTCCGATAAGTCCAACATTTCCAATTACCTAGGGAGTCCTTTAGGTATTGCTCCAAGGACTCCAATCACTATGGGGAAAACAACAGATTTCTGGGGAAAACAACAGATTTCTGGGGAAAACAACAGATTTCTTCCTCCATAGACACTCGACTTCAATTTGCAAATCATGATATTTTGTTATTGCTTTGATACAGTCTTTAAACTCTAACTCAAATCCATCACCTTTGACAATTTTGCCTGCCTTAACAGTAATTGTTGCACAGTTGTCAATTCCAAATTGCATTCCTATGTCTTTACTAAATGTATTTGTAGTTTCCAACAGTATGTTTAGTTCAGCTCTTGTCTTTCCAAACAATTTTAGATCATCCACATAGAGCAAATACAAAGCCTTCAGTCCTTTCTTAGCAAATTCATATCCACAGTTTGTTCTATTTAGAATAGTGCTGCTGCTGCTGCTGCTGTTGTTGTGTTTGTTGTTGTTGTGATTGTTTGTTTGTGTTTTAACTTTGTAACTTGTTGTGTTTTTAGTCTAACTTGTTTTAATCAGTGTGGGCTATCTTTGATCCTCTCACCAGGATAAAAGTAGCCTAGAAATCAATCAATCAATCGATTAATCAATCAATTGATTGCTTGATCAATCAAACAATCAATCAATAGCAAAACATATGGAATGTATGTTCTTCTTTTGCTGTATCCCATTCTGATTGGTGATCACCATGGCAATCATCCGTGAAGATTGTTCTGAGAATATAATGCAGTATAGCAATAACTCATAAAAACTTAACAAGAGCTTGGTAAAATCCAACTAAGATCCAATCTGGTCCTATATTCTGTTCACATAATAAAATCAATAGAAATACAAATTATTTATTTATTTATTTATTATATTTATACCCCACCCATCTAGGAGATTTTCCTGCTCCAGGGAAGTCCTACTTCCCTAAAACCAGGGAAAAGATGAAACCACCAAAGCATAATTGCCAGGAGGGGCATAAGGAGAAAAGAAATTACAAACTAACTGAATCAGAAAAAATATTAAAGTATTAACAGTATTGACCCAAACTCTGCAATGTACCACAACAGAAAAGAATACATCTGTCAGGAGTAGGCTATGGGCAACAATATAGGGCCATGATAGCAAACCTTGTCACTCCAGATGGTATGGCCTGCACCCTACTGGAATGGATTCAGGCAATCTGTTTCCTCCAAAATTTACCTTTGAAAAAGTCACCAAGAATCAAAATTAAGTACCAACTGACATTATATACAAAATTGTCTTGTGCCACATGGCTATTTTAGGATAATTTTCATTTGGCACTCAAGGTCTATAATGGCTATTTAGCTATTGATCTCTCTCACACCAAAATAATTGAACTTTTAAGGTGAACACTAAAGCTTAATGGCTTATCACATGACTTACTACATTCAGCCAGGCACTGCTAAAGGTTTCATGTACTATAACAATTGATATTGATTTATTTAGGTTTTGTGAGTCCCTGAAGTATTTCCGGAGGGTATATTTGTACGGGAAATGAACTAGAACCCTTGAAAGGGCTTTCTTCCTCATGACTTGCATCTCATCTGTTGTAAAACCATTCTGAAGTGAATTTAACTTCCTGAAACCCAGGAAGAATCTAAAACCCTCTTCAGAAAGCCTCTCTCTAATCAACAGAATCTTCTTACCCTAGATTTTAATCTTATTTACAGACACATCTTTCAAAGCATTTCAGCAATACCATGGAAAAATATTACTCTCAGAATCTCTTTGTGCAAAGAGATGTCATGACGTCTAATTTGCATTGTGTTGGATGCAAAACATAAAGTGCTAGAGTTGGATACAAGACAACTCTTTTAAACCACAAAGATCATTAATTTATGGGGTTGTAGAAAACTAAAACATCTTATCATCAAGTTCCTTTTTTAAAAAAAAATGAAAATATAATGAGTATATGGGAGCTACTGTATTACATGTGATCTGCCTTTCACTAATTTCATCTAGTCCAAAACAGGGCCGATGTACTGATAACCAAGGTAAAATTAGATGTTACAGGGACTGTGTGTTCCCTTTTCTTAAGTGGGACTCCTCAAAGAAAGATAGCACAGTGATCAGATTTGCAAATTAAACTCATGTTTACCATTTGGTGACCAATCACAAAGCCTAAACTCAGTAAATGGAGGATGCATTGTTGTTGTTCAGTCACACAGTTGATTGTGACCCTTTGTGACCCTATGGACCATTGCCCGCCAGGCACCTCTGTCCTCCACCATCTTCCTCAGCCCACCCAGCTCTGTACCCACTGCATCTACAATACCATCTAGCAATCTAATTTTCAACCGCCCCTTCTTCTTTTGCCCTCCACCTTTCCTAGCATCAAGGCTTTCTCAAGTGAATCCTCTCTTCTCATTTGACGTCCAATGTACTTTAGCTTCATATTTACTATTTGACCTTCTAATGAGCAGTCAGGGTTGATTTCTTTTAGGATCGACTTATTTGTTCTCCTTGCTGTCCAGGGTACTTTCAAAACTCTCCTCCAACACCACATTTCAAAGGCATCTATCCTTCTGCACTCAGCTTTCCTAATGGACCAGCTCTCACAACCATACATTACCACCGGGAATACCATTGCTTTGACTATGCGAATTTTTGTTTGCAAGGTGATTTTTTATGCAAGGTGATGCATACATGAGGAATAGATACATTTTACCACTTGTAGGAGCACCCCTGGAAAAATTTGATAAAAGTATTATCTAACTTGACCTTGAGACAGGCTAACATCATCATTTATGCAAATGCACTGACCAGCACTGGGTTCATTAGTATATTTCCAGGAACAGTTCTAAGTGC
Source organism: Bradypodion ventrale (assembly GCA_035047345.1). Classification (NCBI taxonomy): domain Eukaryota; kingdom Metazoa; phylum Chordata; class Lepidosauria; order Squamata; family Chamaeleonidae; genus Bradypodion; species Bradypodion ventrale. The sequence continues at coordinate 221,023,828 of JAWDJE010000003.1, read as the reverse complement.
TAACATTAACCTGTAAAATCATGTTGGTCTTTAACCATAATAAATTATCACTTGCTTTCTCAGCCTTTAAGAATCTAAAAGGCTTCAGGCCTCCACCCACATTTACTTATTTCATTTTGTGAGACTCACTTCCAGATGTTCCCACCTTATGAGTCAAGGCAGAGGGCATTTCCAGGCATCGTATCCTCCTTCTGGAATGCTCCTCTCAGAGAGGCTCAGCTGGCACAATAACATTTTAGCACCAAATTAGTGCAGTTTTATTCTCCCAGACATTTGAAGAAGCATTTAAGAATTGGCTTGGTGCTCTTGTTTGGTGTTATCTGAACTGTTCTATTTGTACTGATGGTTGTCTATGGTGTTTTTATTGTGTGGTCTGACACTGATGTGCAATATCACTGAATTTACTTAGCATGGTTTGGTCTTCTGCTATTTAATTCCAACACTGGAAGCATTAAAGAGAGAATTGGACAACCATCTGTCATATCTGCTTTGATTCAGATTCCTGCATTGAGCAGGGGGTTGGACTCGATGGCCTAAAAGGCCCCTTCCAAATTAGTTATTCTATGATTCTATGATTCATTGTTATTTTATCACTTATGATTTTGTTTTTTTTTAAAAAAAAATCTGTTAAACCACCAAAGGAACCCAGTTTAAAGGTCAGGTGCAGACAGGCAGGCACACAGACAGATCAATAGATTGATAAGCAAACCCATTATAATAATAATTATTCTATGTTGAAAGGATTTTTGCAGGAGAAACTCCACTCAGGAGATGCCCAAATGAGGCTCCTTTCATGTCCCCAAGAGCTGGGACAGAGACTGGCACTCATTCCATCATGCAGTACCTGGGTCTCGAACTGCCAACTTGCCAGCCTTCCAGCTAACAAGAAGAGCTTCTTAATCACTTCTTAACCACTGAGCCACCACAGCCCAGAAAAACCATTAAATTAAAACTTAGAAAAGTTAATTTTGGACTAAAACTTCCAAAATTCATTCTGAACTTGGGAAATATGAGGTGTATATTCTTGTGGTCCTGACCATTATATATGGGTGTGAATGCTGGACAATAAAGAAAAGATGCTGAAGGAGAGTTTTTTCAGATGCTCTGGACTGCCAGAAAAACAAATAAGCATAAATAAAATCAGAACTATCTTTGGCGGTAAAAATGATGCAATTAAGCATGCCCTTCTTTGGGTATATCATGAAAAGACAAGAGTCTCTGGAAAAGGCAGCAGCTGGGAAAGACTGAAGGTAAGAGGGAAAGAGGATGACCAAATATGACCGGGGCACCCAAACTACGGCCCACAGGCCCAATTAGGCCCCTGCATATCATTAATGCGGCCTGTGGTGTGCACCCAGGCTCACCGTGGACTGTACCACCACCACCACCTGACGTCAGCAGCTGTGGTGGCGGCGGCAATCATGCTTTGTCCTGGCTGCTCTGAGCAGCCTCTTGCTTGGTCCCATCCCCTCTGCAGCCTTTGCCAAAGCCAATTGCTGCATTGAGGAAATCTTCAGAGCCTCCTCTGTTTCAGAATCCACAGCGCTATGAGAGCCCCCTGGGTGGCACACCCAGGATGATTTCACCACAGTGCGTGAGGTTTACCCTTCCAGCACCGCAGATTTTGAAACAGAGGATGCTCCGAAGATTTCCCCAATGCGGCGATTGGCTTTGGCAAAGGCTGCAGAGGGAATGAGACCGACCCAGAGGCTGCTTGGAGCAGCCCGGACAAAGTGCGATCACCACCGCTGTTGTGTTTGGAATATTGTGCCTTTAAGTAATGTAACACTCGGATGAGTGGATATAATAACCACCAGCTGTAACACTGTAACCTTCTGTATCAGGACGCGAGCTAATGACCACTAGGGGCAATAGTGAGCACCCAGCTCACATGGTTCCAATTCCCCAAATACCTACAGCGCGGGAAGATTCCCGCCACCACCTCACCTGGACAAGAAGGGCGTGACGGGGAATGACGTCACGCAGACAGTAGCCAATGGGCTATCGAGGAGCCACATTCAAATGTATAGCCACAGTATATATTGAGCTGTTCATCCGCCATTACCACATGTTCCCCCGGACCATCATGCAATAAAGATGTGTTAAGCCAACCTTTCGGCTGTTTCTATTGTCTTGGTTCTCATACACTAAAACCGCCACCGCTGCTGACGTCAAAACTGTCAGCAGCAGGAGCAGCCCACCTCCGGCCTCTGCAGCTGTGTGCCAGAGGTGGGACGGGTCCACGAAAAAAAAGTTTGGGCACCACTGAAATATGAGATGGATTGATTCCCTAAAAAGAGTCATATCCTTTGCTACAGCCTTTTCTACAGCAGGACTGTAGAAAACAACATTTTGGAGATCTCTCATTCATAGGGCTGTCATGAGTCAGAAATAACTTGACAGCATGTAACAAAAACAACATCCCAAAAAGGAGCTTTTTTCCAAGCTGCACATCAAATTCACAATAGAACGAGGGAGGAAGGGCAGGGAGTATGAGAGAAAAGCAATACTATATTCTGAGAATGGTGATATTAATTTTAAATTGAATTAATTTTAAATAGATTATTTTTTCTTTAAACCCACCAGAGTGGGAATAGAGCAAGATGCTTCTCTTTCTACTCCATATAAAATTAGAACTTCTAGCCATTTAATTACATTTGATTGGCTGACAGTTTGGAACTAACCAAAAAAGTACAACTTCATTTCATAACATATTGTAAGTAATTTGTCTCCAGAAGAGTTGACATACTCACATCTCACATAGATGATTTTGAAAAGGATTCAGCAAGTTTATGAAGGGTAGATCTCCTGTGTGCACAACTACTAAGTGCAATCAGTAGGTACAGATGTAATCTTTCTCTTCCGAGATAAAAACAAATCATCACAGAAGTAGATTTTGATCAATGAATTTCACAATGAAATAAACCTGTTAGTCCTTAAAGTGTCACAGTATCCTCAATCTCTCTCTCTTTTTTTACTTTTTAATTCTGACAATAAAGAAGAGGGAATTATCTTCACCAACATTAATTTCATGTTTGGAGTGTCTTCATGAAACATACCTTCTATGCCCCCCTCCTTTGTTGCCTCTTTGGTTGATTTTTTTTCTTTTAAACAACACCTGAAAAGCAGTGGTAGTGGGGAGAGACATACCAATTTTTAATAGTTCCTTCTTACTTTGCCCATCAACTTTGCTTGCAAATGGCAGATGGACAGTCAATAGCATAAAAAAAGAACCTCAAATGAGAGCAATATTGAGACCTCCAATTGCTTCTTGACTTCTCTTCCCATCAGTCACAGCCAGCATGGTTAGGAGTCTTGGATGATGGGAGCTATAGTTCAGAAAAGGACTAAAGGTCCTCTGTCTTCACAATAGAGATTGGCAGTGATGCTTAATTTGGGGGTGGGCTTTAACAGGTGCCACATTGTCAATCATGGATACTAGCTCCTTCGCTCTGACAGTGGAGTTCCCAGGAATATCTAGGACATCAATACTCGAATCAAAAATAGTTAACTAGATGAACCTGGAGGAGTGGTAATTCCACGCATTCTCAATAGCTATTTTCACATACAGCACCAATAGGTTTGTATCAGACATGGTTGTGGATGTATGAATAGTGGACACATATACACATGAAGGTGGTAATGATAGGTGGATGAGTAGCAAACTCATGAGGGAACCCACAAGACAAGCTTTTAAAAAACATCAATTATATTAACATACAGCAGTGGTTCCCAACCTTTTGAAGTCAGGGGCCAGGCCATGCTCCCTCAGACAGTTAGTGGGCTGGACTGGTGGTCCAGTCACCACCAGAATCAGCCATGGACTCATTTGTAAACCATTTGCAACAGCCATAAATGAGTCTGTGGCCAATTCGGGTGGCGGTGACTGGAGCAAGGACATGGACTGATTGATTTGGTGCCATGGGCAAGATCCGGCCCATGGGCGGTAGGTTGCCTATCCCTGACATACAGTGTGGAAAACCAGAGCTTAGAAATTTTATTTCTGCATTAGAGCTCCCAGAATTTCATTGAATCCGCTTGTCTCAGCTGGCTGGAGATTCTGGGAGCTATTGTCTTTAAAATAAGTCTTTCAAACTCTACAACAACCCCACTCCTACCCACTCCCATTTTAACAAGAAGCAACAATTATGCGTGGGCTGCTGGCCACCTCACCATGTTGAAAAACTGACATTTCCAATTCCTGCCAAGTCTTGTATACAGGTAAATCAATTATTATTCTTAGGACTGTCGCACTAGGCAGAAGATGGAAAGGGGAGACATTTCAGAATGCCCCTAAGTGTGACAAGCAACAATCACGATAGAAGCAACAGTTCAGGGAGAAAGCCTGATCATTGATGGCCAACACAGCCATCATCCTCTGTAAAATCAATATGGCTGTTTACTTTTAGTCAACATATCAGTCAAGTCAGTCATCCAGAATGCTCTCATCCAAAGAAGACTGCAGTTGTACCAAAGTTGCAGGAAGGACAGGAAGGTGAGAAAGGATGCAGTTGTAAGTAGAATAGCATAATGATTCAAAGAATGGCACATTAAATTAGGACTTGCTACCCATCTCTTGCCTTGCAGACTGTGACTCATGCTGAATTTGAAAAATCAGCTGGGGACCATTTCAGCTGGAGTCTAAATCAGGTAACCCTTAGGCAAGCATCCCCCCTCCCCCCCTCTCTCACACGCAGATAGATAGACTTTCCCCCAATGTTGATACAGAGTAATAAATATGGGCTTTGTTGGATCATTTGATGCAGAAATACATATCTCACTACATCCCACCATAAAACTCTCCAACATGCTACCACTATTGAATTTGGACTGGGTTCTGCATTTCAAAAGAAGTGTCAATATTAGGAAAGCTGATAACCATTATGAAAGTGGGCAACTTATACTTCTACATAGCAGTCCTACTTAGTACAGTAAATTATTTTGAATATTGATACATTTTTCTGATGTCTGCCAGTTTTTGTAAAAGGAGGCTCTTGTTTGCTGTTTCTGTAGGTACCTTTAAAAGGTAAGTGTTATAGGCCTAGTGGGCCAGTGAAAACATTTGCACACTTCCTCTTCTCCTTCATACAGATTACATCACACAGGATACAGGTTCAACATACAAATGTCCATTTGAGCAGAAAGTTGGGCATGAACTAGGGCCATCTAGAAGGTCATACCTATACAGAACAGGCAGTGATGGGATTCAAATTTTTTTACTACCTACTCTGTGGGCATGGTATGGTGGGTGTGGCTAGGAGGAAAGCCCTGTGTTGCACCTGAATTAGGACTACTTTATTTCCAAAATTGGATGGGCGGGGCCAGCCAGAATTTCTGCTACCGGTTCTGGAGAACTGGGGCGAACCTGCTGAATCCCACCACTGAGAACAGGAACAGGGAATGTATGATGGATAGCAACTTCAGCTGTAGCCAGGACAACCAGGGGAGAAAGATTTGGGGGATCAATTGCTGCCCTTCAGGAAAGATCTGAAAACATGGCTGGTGGGGCAGGTGTGGGGTCCTGAAGATGTCATGACCCCCACCTGCTGGTTGGTTTAATATCAAAGTAACCTTCCTCTTTTTAATATGTGTGGGGGTTTTAGCAGGGTAATTTGTTTTAATGGGGTTCTTGTTTTAAGTCTTTTAAGATTGTATGCCACCCAGAGTCTTCGTGAGTTGGGCAGCTATATAAATATGAATATAAATAAAAAAATAAAAATAAAAAAATAAATATAAAAATATACCAGGACAACCACACTTTACACATAATTGCTTCTAAATCTTTCAGCTCAGAGTCCCAAAGGTCAGTGTCTTGAACTATGCTGGAGCCTAAGGAAGGAAGATTTGGTTCAACGGGTGGTAGCAGACAGGTGGACTCCTTCTAATTATATCAACAGCTTGGAAATATTAGTTTTTGGACTACAATTCCCAGAATCTCCCAGCCAGCATGGACACTACTCAACAGACTCTTATCAAATAAAGTAACTTTTCCTCACCCTTAAATAAATATATGTTTGCACCTCTTGATCTGTGCTGATAAAATTGCTGAGATATAAAATTAAATTAGGCCTTATACTCTGCACAAAGGACTGTTATTGTTCAAAATGATTTGGAATATATTCAAGAGTAGAGTGAACATATTTGCCCTTTGCAATAAAAGAAGAGAGAAAATCATTGCATGACAAATATTTTTATGAATGGGTAAACTAATCAGGCATGGATAGTGTTACAGTATGCTTTGAACCTGTGCTTTAATTGCTGAACCCAAACGAGCCAAGATTAAACACAATTTTGATGGTCTGCAGATCCTAGTTTCTGGACATGATAAACTACAACATGTATTTCAATATAAAGCTAAGTAAACTGCAGTGGCTCAAGTCGCTAAGACGCTAACTGGGAAGCGGAAGGTCAGCAGTTCGATTCCCGAGTACTGCAGGACGGAAATGAGCTCCCGTCTTCATCCCAGCTCCTGCTAGCAGTTCGAAAGCAAGAAATTGCAAGTAGATAAATAGGGACCACTTCGGTGGGAAGGTAACAGCGTTCCGTGCGCTCCGGTGTCTAGTCATGCCTGCCACATGACCACGGAAACGTCTGCAGAAGCAGACAGCGCTGGCTCTTCGGCTTAGAAACAGAGATGAGCACTGCACCCTAGAGTCGGATACGACTGGCTTTCGAGCAAGGGAAACCTTTACCTTTAATCTGTACCTATCTTACTCACATTATGGGAAGAATAGAGTAGGAATAAATGGATGTGCATACATGCACACACCTACACACTCACTCACTCACTCACTTACTCACTCATACACACACACACAGAGACAAACTATTTTATTTTGGCATATGATGCAGAAAATCCCAAATAAGTTTCCCGATCCCTGACAATAAAACAACCACATATTATAGAATAAAAAATAGTTAGCCTTTCATGAAACCTTCAACTTGCTGCCTGAAGTGACTTCTTCACCCTACACAATGGAAGGACCAGCCTTTCCGAAAACAAACACTAGGTCATTAAAGAGTGCTTCCAAGAAAATATTGGGTCACATACCCAGGCATTAATTTTGAAAGACTGTTCTGGAATCCCCTGGTAGGGGATGGTAAGGAATGAGAAATGGCAGAGGATATTAAATTAGAAGTGGGGACTAGACAAGGATGTCCATTATAACCAATACTATTTGTGATGGCTATGGAATTATTAGCAACATTAATAAGAGATGATAAAAACATTGAGGGAATTGAAGGAATAAAAATTAATTTATATGCAGATGATACAATGATTATAATGAGAAACCCCGTGAAGGCAATGGAACGAATTTATACACACTTGAGAGATTTTGAGGAAATGACAGGACTGAACGTGAATTGGGATAAATCAGAAGCGATTTTTTGTAATATGGGTGATGAAGAACAAAAAAAGATTAGGGAGAAATATAATATACAAATTAAAAATAGTGTGAAATATTTAGGAATAAACATTACAACTAAAATTGAAGATCTTAAGAAATTGAACTATGATAAACAAATAACAGAAATTAAAGGGAAAATAAAGCAGTATAGTAAGCTAAATTTGTCCTGGTTTGGTAGGGTTGCGTTATGCAAGATGAAGTTGTTGCCAAAGATAATTTTTTTGTTTGATGTCCTTCCTATTCAATTAAAGGAAAAAGATTTAAAGGATTTCCAGATTATAATAAATACTTTTTGCAATGGAGGAAAAAGACCAAGAATTACAAAAAGTTTATGGTATGCATCACAAAGAGAAGGTGGTTTAGGCCTTCCAAACATTAAACACTATTATAGAGCTTTTCAATTAAAAAATATTGTTAAGATTATAGCTAGGTCAGAAATTATTTGGGATGAAATAGAGATTAAGGATTTATAAGGAAGGGGTAATGCAATTTTTTTGGATAAAGATGAAAAGATAAAGACAAATAATCAATTGACAAAAGCAATGTTAGCAGTTTGGAGAAATATTAAAGGGAAATTTGCCCCAGGGATTTCTCCAATAATGGATATGGATGATGTAAAGACATTTCCCATTAAAATTGATAAAAGAATAAAAGATATAATGTTGAGGAATGATGTGTTTTTGCTGAAAGATTGGATAAAAATGTCTGGTGATCTAGAACTGAGAGCTGAAATATTTGAACAAATGAAATTGAATTGGTTACAAGTAATTTCAATAAATAAATGAGAGAAGAAATATAAAGACTGATTTAATTTACAGAGGGATAAAATGGAATTTGAAGAGATTTTTTGTAAAGTAAGAAAAGGAGAAATGGGGATAAAAGGGTTAGTAAGTAAAATATATAAGATTTTAAATAAGGATGAGAACTCACAAGAGGTTTTGAGAAAATTTTGGGAAGAAGATTTGAATATAAAAATTTTAGAATCCCAATGGAAAAGCAAATGGAGGAGGAGAGTTATGAAGAATCTTTCAGTTAGATTAAAAGAACATAATTATAAAATATTGTGGAGGTGGTACCTGACTCCAGTTAAATTATTCCGAATGGATAATAGCAAAACAAAGAATTGTTGGAGATGTAAAAACGAGCTTGGAACATATGAACATATGTGGTGGAGTTGTAAAGTGGTAAATGCTTTTTGGAAAATGTTTGAGAAAGAAGTATCCGATATTTTCAAAGTTGATTTTAAACTGGACTCAGACAGAAATGGATAATATAAATATGCGTACAAATAATAAGGAATTGCTATCTATAATGCTAACAGCTCTAAGATTATGTATAGCTAGGAAATGGAAGAGTGATTTAACATTGAAAATGGACGAATGGTATAAAGAAATGTGGGAAATTGCCTTGAATGATAAATTGACATGTGAATTGAATGTGAAGAAAGGTATTTTGAAAGAAAACAAATTTTGGGAAATATGGAGACCTTTTGTGGAATACGTTTTAACATGTGGTAAAGGAGACAAATCAGTACCTCAGCATGAGTTTTTGGAGTGATTAAAACAAAATAATGATCTTCATGGCATGTATATATCACTGGGTGTCATTACTATTATTATTATTATTGTTATTATTATTATTTTAATATAACAAGTTGAACTTTGTAAATCTTTGGAATTCTAGATAAAATATGCGATATACTGTAAAATATTTGATAAATATAAGGTTCTAGAGTAATATTGTTTTACAATACTATTATATATGGAATTTAAGTTTTGAATGAATATAATTTGTTTTTTATGTTTATGTATATTTTTTGTAATTTTGTTTTTTCTTTAAAATTAATAAAAATTAATTTTTTAAAAAAGGAATGAGAAATGGATGAAGGAGAAGGTTGCCAAGCAAAGGATTCAGGGGCTGGTTTCATTGTCACTCACGCTCTGGTCACCTCCCGACTAGACTACTGTAATGTGTTCTACATGGGGCTGCCCTTGATGACCATTTGGAGACTGCAGCTGGTCCAGAATGCGGCGGCCCGGGTGGTGATGGGGTGCGGACGATATGCCCATGCCTCGCCGCTACTTCGGGAGCTGCACTGGCTACCAGTTTGCCTCCGGGTGCAATTCAAGGTGCTGGTTTTGACCTTTAAAGCCCTACATGGTAGTGGGCCAGGATACCTTAGAGACCGCATCACCCCAAGTGTGTCTGCCCACCCAACCAGAGTGGACAGGAGGGGCTCTCTAGTTGGGCCATCAACTAGAGGAGCACATCTGTCTAGTACTCGGAGGAGGGCCTTCTCTGTGTCCGCACCAGCCTTCAGGAACCTCCTGCTAACAGATCTAAGACTTCAAACAGAATTGCTGCCCTTCAGGAAAGGTTTGAAGACTTGGCTGGCAGGGCAGGTGTGGGGTCCTAATGGGAATACGGTCCCCACCTGCTGGCTGACAACATGATAACAATTAAGAACCGTCTCTTTCTCTTTTGTATAGTGGGTTGAGTGGGTGATTGGGATAATTGGGGTTTTATGTGTTTTTATATGTTTTTAAAATTGTTGTAATGCCACCCTGAGCCGGGTTTACCAGAGTGGGTGGCGTATAAGTGTGACTATTAAATTAAATTAAAATTAAATTAAACTTCTCCTTCATCCATTTCTCATTCTTTCCCATCCCCAACCAGCCCCATCAGTGTTCCCACCTTTCTGCCCACTCCACAAATAAAACTATTTTATTCCCTTTCTTGATACTGACAGAATTTCCACAATGCAGCAGGCCAGAGTTTTAAGTTACAAACACTCACACAAGTAGTAGTCTGCACTCCTTACCTGACTTCTTCTTAGTTGTTTAAAAAATACACACTAAAACATGTCACAGAACCCTGTATTATCAAGTCTATATTTATATTGGTTTTATTCCCAAAGTTAATATGCCAGTTTCTGAGGTGTATCTGATTTAATGTAAGATATTGGAGATGAGTATGAATTGTCACTGCAGTGATTTCATGGTGAATTTGGTTTGTGGCAAACAGTAAAACAAAAAAGAGGAGGAGATACTTTCTCATGGCATCTCCAGTACTGTATCTGTGCCCAGAAAATAATTGACAATAATATTTGTAATATGTTTACAGGCACAAACTGAAGCTCCGTGGTGATAATTCATGAATTAAAAAACTTATCCAACATGGGGAAATGGTATTTACTCATGTTAAATTCACAACAAAGTTTTGTAGAGAGTGAAAAGTAGGAGATTTTGGAGGAGCATGGAGCAAGCAATAAATGTCATTAGTAATCTGTGGTTACACTGAAATTTGAAGAAAGATGCTTCTTGGAACTTACATTTGTTGTAACTATAGAAACTAGAGATTGTTTTGCAATGAGAGCTCTGCTGAACCAAAAGAATGTCATGCTTGCCTAATTCTATGCAAAGCAAGGCATGATTAACACAACATTTTCTTTTTCTGGGAACAAGTCATTCTGACAACCTTCAGATGCCTGCCTTCGAGAATGATCTCAAGAATTTCAGGAAACACAATGGTCTTTACCTTATTGTGGTTGCCGCAATAAAAAGCAGCCATATACACGCTTGCTCACATATCAGGTTATCAATTCAGAATTGATCAGATGCCCCAGGAAGCAATATTGTCTAGCATGCACTAATCCACTCCATTTCTTTAAATAGCATTATCAAAATGCACATTATGATAAAATGGAGTCAGTGATGCATGATCGGTTTGACAGAAAATAAAGGCCATGCCTGGTTGATGAAGAGAACTGGAGCATCTGAAAGATGTCAACTTTGGATCATTCTGACTTTATGGACTTAACCTACATGTCTTGATCTCTGACCCTGAAAGTAACCTGGAGGGAGAAATTTGCTGGTTTTGACCTTTAAAGCCCTATATGGCAGTGGGCCAGGATACCTGAGAGACCGCATTGTCCCAAGAGTGTCTGCCCGTCCAACCAGAGCAGACCGGAGGGGATCTTTGGTGGTACCTTCAGCTAGAGAGGCTTGCCTCTCTGGCATGTGGAGGAGGGCCTTCTCCGTGTCCACACCAACCCTCTGGAACCTCCTTCCAACAGAATTGAGGCTACAGACAGAATTGCTGCCTTTCAGGAAAGGAGTGAAAACCTGGCTGGCAGGGCAGGTGTGGGGCCCTAATGGGAATACGGCCCCAACTTGTTGGCTTATTTCCAACTAGAGCTCAACTGTCCCTCCTTTTTGTGTTGTGTACTACAGTATTCCTGGGGTGGGAGTGGGAGGGTAGGTTGGTGGGTGGTCAAGTGAGGGTTTTAATCTGTTTTGTTATATTTTTACTGTATTTTATCTGTTTTTACCATTGTGTGCCGCCCTGAGTCAGGTTTCCCCAAGTGGACGGCATAAAAATCTAAGAATAATAATAAAAAAAATTCACATGTATTTAAATTTAATAATTTTTAAATTTTGGATTTATGTGTTGCCCACTCAGGCAAACCTGACTCAGGGCAGCATATTTTCTCTTGATCATGGACACTTAAATGTCAGCAGATCTAGTTTAGTCAGATCTAGTTCTAGTCGCTAAGACGCTGACTGGGAAGCGGAAGGTCAGCAGTTCGATTCCCGAGTACTGCAGGACGGAAATGAGCTCCCGTCTTTGTCCCAGCTCCTGCCAACCTAGCAGTTCGAAAGCGAGAAATTGCAAGTAGATAAATAGGGACCACTTCAGTGGGAAGGTAACAGCGTTCTGTGTGCCTGCCACATGACCACGGAAACGTCTGCAGAAGCAGACAGCGCTGGCTCTTCGGCTTAGAAACAGAGATGAGCACTGCACCCTAGAGTCGGATACGACTGGCTTTCGAGCAAGGGAAACCTTTACCTTTTTAGTTCTGCTATAGAAAAAATACAGAGAAGATTTTAATCAAACAACTATGCACAGAAATATGAGAATGCAAGCAAATAGCCATCCATAACTGCTATGTGAACATGCAGAAAAACACACTGCAACCCCATTTTAAGAACTTTTATTGTTAAAGTATTTTTTTCCTAAATTTACAGCAAAGTCTTCCTAATGAAGCAAAACATTACAACAGCTTTTTAAAATACTTCCATTAGTCTTAAGGAAAAGGGGAAAGCTACCAAAGTACAGGAGATCCTGATTCAGCAGAATCTAATACAAGGAGGAGAAAATCCAGATTTTTATTATTTCATTTCCTTTTCTATGCTTCATTATCTGAGATACTTTCAGACACTTTGCAGGCGCACCCCCCCAATAACGGACACAGACAACATTGAAAGTGGATAACAGCAAAGGGCCACATTTATTGATTCAATGCCCTAGTCCGAATTATAAATTTGTATTGGTAAAACGACCAATCATAATTCCTAAGGTAAGCAGGCCGAAGTAACACTGGTAAGGTACCACCCCAAAATTGCCAACGGCAATTGGTTACAATGTATCAATTTGTATCAATTTGTTTGTTAACAACAAACAAATTGTTGACCGTAGTCAATAACTAACTCATGACCCCACCCTCTGACGCGTATCCGTGAAATCACAGGGGTGATGCATGCTGGTTAACAATCGTCATCACCCCATCGCCTGGTTCGTCGTTGACCGGACAACGTTTAACTAATTTATTCCTGTCTAGTGTTGTCCAGTCAATTGCGAACCTGCCGGATACTTGTGGGTCATACTGTTTACCTTACCAGTGCTACCCGCCCATGTGACCAAAGTCAACAGTAGGAACGCAGAAAGACCCCTATATCAAACCATAGCAACAGTGTGGGATGGGCAAAAAAGCCAGGACCCGGAGCCAATATGGGTCCCAACCAAAAATTCCCACCCGGCCCCGAAGCGACCATAATATCACACTGTTAACTAGGGAGGGGGTGGAGGGGAAAAAACTTCTCTGCTCCGTCGCTGAGGCAAAATGGCAGCTCGGCTGCCTCGTGGCCACCCCTTTTATAAGGGAGCTGGCCACGCCCCTAACTACCCGGATTCTCTGTCCTGTGGGGGGGGGGGCCCGCAAAGGGCGCGGCGGCCATTTTGGCGCCGCGCTTGCATTGCAGGCGCACCCCCCAATAACGGACACAGACAACATTGAAAGTGGATAACAGCAAAGGGCCACATTTATTGATTCAATGCCCTAGTCCGAATTATAAATTTGTATTGGTAAAACGACCAATCATAATTCCTAAGGCAAGCAGGCCGAAGTAACACTGGTAAGGTACCACCCCAAAATTGCCAACGGCAATTGGTTACAATGTATCAATTTGTATCAATTTGTTTGTTAACAACAAACAAATTGTTGACCGTAGTCAATAACTAACTCATGACCCCACCCTCTGACGCGTATCCGTGAAATCACAGGGGTGATGCATGCTGGTTAACAATCGTCATCACCCCATCGCCTGGTTCGTCGTTGACCGGACAACGTTTAACTAATTTATTCCTGTCTAGTGTTGTCCAGTCAATTGCGAACCTGCCGGATACTTGTGGGTCATACTGTTTACCTTACCAGTGCTACCCGCCACACGGAGGGGCTTCACAGAAGACCTGACGCCCCCCCCCCAGACCGTCAGCTCGGTCAACAGGCCTGCTCGCCAGTCACCCAACAGGAGGTCCATACCTCCTCGCGACAGATGGACCCCATCCCCTGCATACAGGTCATAATTTTGTAGACTAATATCGGGGTGATGACTAACCCGTCCCCAAGCCCTGGTGGCAAGAAACCGCGCCACTGCCTTATTGACCGCGCGCCTAGCGCGGTCAAGAGCCAGGAGGTTAACGCCCCCTCTGTAAGAATGGCGCGGAACAATGTCCGACCAAACCAGGGTTGTGGCAGGCCAGACATAATGCAAGTAGGCGAGTTCCTCGCAAATCGCATGCTTGAGCGATAAGCCGGTGACCTGGCCCAAATCATTGCCCCCCAGGTGGATGATTAGAATGTCAGGCGGGTCAGCCCCCAGGCCAGAAAAAAGGAAAGGCCGCAGCTCCCGCCATAACATCCCAGGCTTACCATGCCATGCGAGACTGGCGTGGTCACCCAGTCCCAGTCGGGGTCCCCACTCTGTCGCCGCAGCGTAACGCGCTGCCCTGTGCACATAGCTGTGGCCCACCAGCCATACTGTCACCGGTGTAATACGACACCCAGGGTCTGTAAGAAAATTGAGAAAAAGGGAGGTAAGGTGACTGGATTGGTACTCATGGCGGGAGTGGGCGCACATAAAACTGAAAACATTGTGAGCCCCACCTCCCCATGCTGCGTATGTCAGCCCCAGAGTACCCAAAAGCAGCTGCTGTAGAGGCTGCACCAATACGGAACGAATGTGTGCCATAACGGGCACCTGGTAGGCCCACCCTGGTGAGGGCTCTGGCTGTCACCTTCCAAAACTGAAATTTAGTAAGGGGAGACCCATCTTGGTGACAGGCACGCAGTGCCAGGAATTCCTGTAGGGCACCAACCGGACAGATGTCTGCCAAAGAACACCGTAGCAGTCTTACTCCACTGCCTACGCCATGCTGATCTGTTTTAGAGGAGCGTATCCTCAACTGGGCCCAATCTTTGGCAACATAGACATCTTCGAGTTCCAGTGCCCTACCACTTGCATCCGCCTTAGACAGCATCACGAGTTCGCTGACGCGGAGCGCTCCAAAAAATGCCACCGTTGTGGCTGCATGAAAGAGGGCTGCCTCATAATGATCAAAACAGAGGCCTGGCCAGCCCCGGGCCAACTGGGTAAGAACCCATGGGGAAATAGGGTGCCGGTCGTCCGGGCAACGCCCGCGCTCGCGCACCCACCCCTCCAAAACGTGTCTCACACGGAAGTCAGAGGTGGTATCCACATGACCCCCTACTTTGGCCATAAAAGCCAACGCCGAGAGCTTGGATGCTATGGTGCGAGGTGCGAGGCCCTGTGCATGCAGGTGAACCATGAACCGCAGAACATGGTCCACCGGGATAGGCCAGGTCTCTGGCAAGTGAAATTGAGTAGCAAAAACCCTGTACGAATTGAATGCTTGTTGATACGCCTTACGCGTGCGTGGCGCTAGTGACAGGCCAATCGCCCGGTTCACCTCTCCTTGCCAATAGTCCACATCTCGTCCGGGAGTGGCGAGGGAAATTCCTCCGCATCCGGGGCCAAGGCGCGGAACCGGGAGATCTGCAGGCGGGACAAAGCGTCAGCAATATCGTTATTAACCCCCGGGACATGCCTGGCCCTGAACAAGACGTTGAGGCGCAGACAGCGCAGTACAAAATGGCGCACTAGATCCATAACCCTGGGCGATTTAGAAGTCTGTGCATTGACAATGTGTACAACGGCAGCATTGTCGCACCAGAAATGCACCACCGAATTAGCCCACTGTTCGCCCCATAGCATCAAAGCCCCCAGAATGGGAAAAAATTCCAGGTATGTGAGATCCCGCAGGCGACCTGTGCCTGCCCATGCCGGTGGCCACCCACCATAGGCCCACTTCCCATTGAAGTACATCCCATAACCCAGGGATCCTGAGGCATCAGACTGGATCTGGAAATTGGGGGATGCCAGGAGGTCAGACCTCCAAAATGAGACCCCGTTAAACTCCCTCAGGAATTGCAACCAGACGAACATGTCTGCCCTGATACCCCGGGTGAGCCTAACTCTGTGGTGGGGCCTGGATAACCCTGCCATGGCGTCGCATAAGCGCCGGGCAAAAGCCCTGCCCGGTGCGACCACCCTGCAAGCAAAATTAAGGTGCCCATGTAGCACCTGCAGTTCCCTCAGGGATGCCTTACGCTTGGCCAGCAATTCAGAGATAAGGGTCACTATCCTGGACCTTATCACCCGGCAACCTAGAAGCCTGCACTACTGTGTCAATCTCAACCCCCAGGAATACTAACTTGGTCGATGGGCCCTCGGTCTTTTCGGGCGCTAAAGGGACACCAAGTTCCTGCATTAGCGTCTGAAATGTATTGAGGAGACGTGCGCACGTGTCCCAGCCCCGTTCACCCCCGAATAAAAAGTCATCCAGGTAATGGGCTACAGACCGGGACCCTGACCTGCGGACGAAAGCCCACTCTAGGAAGGTACTAAAACGCTCGAAAGCCGAGCATGATATGGAGCAGCCAAAAGGCATGGCCTTATCGAAATAATATTCCCCTTTAAATTTAAAACCCAGCAATTCAAAGTCGCCCGGGTGCACCGGCAAGAGGCGAAAAGCTGACTTAATGTCGCACTTGGCCAGCAGGGCACCCGGGCCACACGAGCGCACCATGCGCAGCGCATGGTCAAACGATGTATACCTGACCGAACAAAGGTCATCAGGTATAGCATCGTTGACCGATCGGCCTGCTGGGTAGGACAAATGATGAATAAGGCGAAACTCCCCTAGGGACTTTTTGGGAACCAAACCCAACGGCGAGACCTTAAGATTGGGAAACGGGGGTGCGGGGAAAGGTCCAGCGACCCTGCCCGCGTCTAACTCCTTTTTAATGCTGGCCGCAGCAACCTCCTCCCTTCCTCTGAGGGATAAAAGGTTGGGAGCATCCTGAGGGGACCTGTCACCCATAAAAGGGATACGAAATCCCTGCTTAAAACCTTGAAGGAGATACTCCCCGTCCTCCCCCTTCGGGTACGATGCGAGCCAGCGCTCCAGCATGTCCACCTTAATTGGGGAGGGGGCCTTTTGGAGAATTAGCTCCATCCGTGGCAGCCTTGCCAGCCCACTGTCCACCCCTCCCTCTGCCTCGCGCCCCCCCAGGCTTGGGACAAGCAGAGGCTGCGTGGGGACCAGAACATGTGGGACACTCGTGCTTATACCTGCAGTTCTTTCGATTGCAGGAACCATTTGACGAGAAAGTCCAGCACAGCAGGCGGGCTGGAACCCCCTGCCCCGCCGGTTGGCGGGTAACCTGTGCTGGAGCCGCTCGCTGGACCGCATGTCCACAATGGTATCTATCCCCCGGGGCTGGGCGTGTGGGTGTCATATACAAGAGCCACAGTCTCTGGCACGGCTCGTCCCATCTCATCTCGGGGTGGAGGGGAATCCTCATACGTAATTCCTCATCATATGCTAGCCATGAGGGGCCCGGAAAATCGACCATCGCCCTATATATGTTGTCCAAATATTGGACCATGGGAATAGCTAAATCCGGCCGCGCCCTCAGATATACCGCCATATATATTAAATAAGCGGGGAGCCAGTTGGCCCAGGTACGCGGCGGCTTACGGCGGCGTGCCTGCTCCTTATCCTTCTCATCCTGACCCTCCCTTTCCTCCTTGGTGGGCTCTCTGTTCAGGAGTGAGAAGATATCTACGTACTCCCCTCGCCATATCTTTTCTCTGGTAGCCTGTGCCAAGTGATCACCCAATGGCAAGGAATACCCTGCCGTTGGCAAAGCCGAAAAGGGGACAGCCGGCCTATTAAAAGGGGCCTGAGCTAACCCTGCCACCCCCAGGACATTCCCAGCAGTGTAAGGACCGAGGCCCACCCCAGTGGGCATGGTGGCAGTCGTTGTCGCCGGGTGGGTCGCCGGCAGCGTGGCCCCCGCACCACCCGCGCGAGGCCAAGGCCACTGAAAGGCCCCCCCTATATTGGGAATGTGTGTGGATGTACTTGCTTGCACCGTATACTCACATGCTGCACCCCCGCGGGCCGCCCCCACCGGGGGTTCCGGCCCACTGGGGGCGTCGGAGCTCACGACCGATGTAGAGCTCATCACCGGGGCTTGACCCGCACCAGGTCGCTGGCTGGGGAGCTGCGAGGCAGTGGCCGGAGCCGCGCCACCCGCCTGCAGCAGCTCAACCCTCCCCGCCGGCTGTTGTCCTGCTGCCGACAGCGCCTCAAAAGGTACCCCGAAGGGGGCGCCTGCCTGACTGGCCCGGGCCAAAGACGCCTCCAGGGCCGCAATGCGGGCCAGTAAGGTGTCCACGTTGACCATGGGCAAAGGGCCGGCCGGCCCGCCTGATCCTGGCATGGGGACAGGTCCCTGCGCCCCAGGGCCCATATATGGCCATTGGCCAGCGCCAAAGCCCGGTAGGGCTGGTGAAGAAACCTGCCAAGGCAGGGAGCCGGGCCACCCCCCGAGGCTAGAGGGCCCCGGGAGAGGGTGCGGCCCAAAAGAAATAGGCCCGACGGAGTGAGGAGGAGGAGCGGTGTCCACCGCTCGCGGGCCGCGGGCCGGAGCGCCCTCCGCGCCCGCACTCTGCTCGGGCCAAGGGGCAATAGACCCCATTCCACCAGCCCCGGCCGGGGGTGGCAAAGGTGGCTGCTGAGGAGGCGGCACCACGGTCCTCCGACCTGGGTTGCGCCTCCTCACAGCCCGAGCTGAACTCGAAGCTGCCTTCTTTTTCGAAGGCATCTCTCCTGAAGCAAAAAAGGGAAGCCAGCCAGGCAGAATCGCCACCAAAAGGCTTCCCGGTAAGCTAACGAGCGACGGAGACGCAGGGAAAAAACTTCTCCGCTCCGTCGCTGAGGCAAAATGGCAGCTCGGCTGCCTCGTGGCCACCCCTTTTATAAGGGAGCTGGCCACGCCCCTAACTACCCGGATTCTCTGTCCTGTGGGGGGGGCCCCGCAAAGGGCGCGGCGGCCATTTTGGCGCCGCGCTTGCATTCTCTCAGGTCTGTCTGCCTTCAGGCTGAAATTAAATTTCCCAACACTAACTGCATTCAGAGTGAAAGAGTTGTGCTTAATCAGCAAGAAGTTTTGAAACAGAAGTCACGCAGATACTAGTTCCTTTAACCAGGGGTGGAGAAGTTGATTTGTAGTTCAAATCACTTGAAAGGCAAAAATTCCTTCACCTGTGCTTTAGGTCAGGGGTTCTCAACATTTTCAGTTCATGAGACTGACCATGCCCCCAGACAGCTGATTGAGCCAGTCACTTGGTTCCTCCCACTGGAAGTGGAAGCAAAATGCACTCAAACATGCGCATGTTTTACTTCTGCTTCTGGGAGCGATGCATTCAGCGTGGGACAGATGAATTGGCATTGGGGGCCGGGGCCAGCTCACGGGCCATAGGTCGTTAATGCCTGCTTTAGTTCATGACTGACATAGAGGAATGTTCTTCTCTTCTACCCATGATTAACCATTTAAGAAATTATTGTCTTTTCCTGGAATTCTGAATCTTCTGCCTAAAGCCACTGTTGTAATTCAATTTTCAGATTCTTTCAATAATCACCTGAAGGCAGAATCATGAATTAAGTCCCTGAATCCACCCAACCTACTATCTGCAGAGAGGATAACAGTTTCTTCTCTAAGAAGAATAACGTTATAAGACAAAAACAAACCACCAGCTCCCTAAGACTGTTTCCCCTTTAAAATGTATGTCAGGCCTTTCAATGAGTAAGTGATATATGGTTTCAGAGAGCTACTCTTTCAAATTCCATGCAAGTCCACAGGACAGGCAGAGCTTTGATACTTGTCAAGCCCTGTCTAGAGAGAGGATAACTCAGACCTGGACAAGATGATACTTTCAATCCTAATTGTTTCCATAACATGCAGAGAACAGGGTTAACTCTTTCCCACAATGCAGGCTCCCAGTAAAAAACGGGGAAAACATTCTATTTGTTCTGAAATGTCATTTATTTGGAGAGGAGGTCAGTGAAGAAAATGACATGAGTTGGGAAAATCCACACAACAAGAAACTATGTCACTGCTTGAGTCAAATAAACGTAAGTGTTCAAGTGAGTAAAAAGGATTTTCACCTGTCAAACAAACCCTGATTGTTGATTTCCCAATATTGTAAAGATCAAGGCATTCTGAAGGTTCTATTTCAAATAAACTGAAACAAAAGCAAAATGTGATGATCCACACATAAAGATGTTACTGTAACAAGCCCATGAGAAAAAAAGCCTTATCCAGAACTATTTTTTAAAAATTAAAACAACTGGAAGAGGCTTTAGACCAGTGGTTCCCATGCCTCACAGGGGGACCTCAATTCCCAGAAGCCTAAGTCAGTACATTGGCTGATCAGTGCTTTGGGAAATTGACTTAGACTTCTGGAAACTAAAGTTCAATAAACACTGTTTTAAGCCAACCTTAGATTGACATTATTATGTGCTTTTTCTCCTTAGGAGCTGTCCTAAGTGCTGAATAATCACAGTCCAAAAAGGTGTCCATAAAAGGTTTTCTATTACTAAGATCTGCTCCCAAGTTAAGTTACTACTCCACTCTAACAGCCATACAAGAGTGCTTAGCTGTAATGATCCTCTCAGCAAGGAGCCAGCTATTACTTAGAAGGAAATATTGTATAGTTTGTATGATCAGATTCCACCTGTCCAAAGTACTCCAACTTGACATTGGATAGTCATCAACATTCTGTGCTTGATATGGTCATATTGTTGCAGGCTAGTCCAATGGCAATGGCAGTTTTAAGTGCTTCATGCTGACTAACCAGCAGGACCAACCTGACAGTTAGGGAGAGTGAAGCAGCCATGTCAGGGTGCAGATTTTGGATGTCATGCAGAAACAGCAAATTGGTAGTTAATCAATTTGTAATATATATTTTACTGCCAGGAATAGGCAGAGCTGATTGGAGAACTCATATGCCAAAGCAATTTATGTCCTTTTGGAGAAAAATGGGGTAAAAAAGATTTTAAATAAATGCAAATAAAAATAAACTTGTAGAACAATGGAAATGGTGAACCTCGACTTATTCATCCAAATTTCCCTTCTCTCACCCAATTCAAACAAACATGCTCTCTGAATAACTGAATAACTTAAGAAACATGCTTTCTGAATAACTGAATAACATAAGAAACAATTTTGGAACCCAAAAATACTCAGCAAGAACAAGGAGTTGAACTCTTAGGGGGTTTTTTTACCCTTCATTATCAGCTATTCCTAAAACACTGGACCAAGATGATATTTATCTAGCAAAAATGGATCTGGCAGACAGCGATCTTCTTTCATCATTATGCAATCAGACAAATCCCCATTTAGACACACAGTAAACAGAGGCAACTGCTCTCTAAGCTTATTTTACTGTCTTAAGCCAAGATAGGATTTCAAGGGTGATATCTTGTTCTTTGCCAAGTGAAACTACTTAATGTCAGAGGAGCTGAGATGACTGATATTCTACTACTGATAGCCCTCTGCCTCTTGCTTAACCTGTTACCAAATCAGTGGCAGGAGAAATAGACTTTTCTGTTTATATGCAAAAGACTGGGAAAACCTCCTGCTCACAAAGTGCTAGGTTACAGACAGTGAACACAAAGTGCAATTCTTCCCTTTCCCACTCAAGGGGGACAGGGATGGAGAAAAAGTTTAAAAAGTGGAAGTTTCACACATCTACAGCCACCACACAATGACTTAAATTGAAAGACACAAGCCCAAAGCAAATGAACAAAACAAGCCCTACTTTTAGGCAAAGCAGCAGGTAGGAGATTATGAGGGACAGAGGTGGTGGGTGTCTAGATCTTCCTGCCAGATCCTCAGCTCTTTCTTTCAGTTGGAGGACAATGCTGTATATGTTAATCAAAAAGAAAACTGAGAACCACTCTAAAAGAAATAACTCTGTATTTTCACAGTATCATAAATTCTCCAGAACTCATAGTAAACTTAAGCACAAAACGTTGCAGTGAATATAGGCACAAAAAGTTGCAGCAATAATATGACAAGGAGGTCAAAGTAAGTCCGAATGAAATAAAAGTTCTTTCTTCAAGATACATAGAAACTTCAGGCACAAAAGTTGCAATTTCTTCAAGGATACATGGTAGGCATGAGCAGGAGGTCAGCGTATATCCAAAACAAATCTGTTCCGGTAAATTCAGTCTTTCACATAAAGCTTCCTCAGAATAAAGGTTATGTTTTATGCATTAAAGAGCCTCTAAATGTTTGTTCTTATTAGTGCTCAAAACGTTAATCAACCTGTCCTGGACCTCCTAAGCTGGTCTGCCGGCTCAGATGTGATGAAAGACATCTCTGCACATGGAGCAAGGAGATGGTAGATGTTGTCCTCTGTCCTTGCAAGGAGACCTTTGGCCCTGGCACAAATGCCTAGTACCCAAACCAAGTTTACTTACTCAGTGTACAGGATCAATATGATGTACAGTATTTAGACCTGCAGTAGCAGTTCCATATTTAAAGGAAAGCAATATCATTTCTCCTTGGGGGGAGAGAGTCTACGTACATATTTCTATAGCTCTCAATGAAGGTATTGCCCAGGTATGTTTGTCATAATAATCACAAGAGCTGATTTCATATTTTAATTTTCTTTACGTTTATTAAGTGTTAAAATTCATATAGTATATTCTGTGTAAGTTTGAGGATAGCTAACTCGATAGGGATGCACATTGAAGCCAGTTGCATTCCATCAAATACCACACATTCCACATATTAACATATCACTAAGTATCTAAGTTGCTAAGTAGCAATGCCAGTTACTAGACACCTCTTAGGGAATTCACACTTGCATAACAAGGGGAATTCCCAGGGTTACAATCAGTCAATAACCCATCACCTGAGAGAGAGAGAGAGAGAGAAAGGTGACATTCACATAGAAGTGGATCATGGGACATTAACATCTGTTCAAATATCTGGGGACAGGATGAAAACAAACACCTGCACAGACACCTAAGAATTAGGTGACATCAATTCATGTCTAAGAAATTAGTTACATCATTGTTTGGGTACACCTGTTTGGGTAAACAAGACAATTAGGTCATCTCACATGTTTAACACTCTGGAGGAAGGTGTGAGAACCCAGATAATGTATTTAAACCCAAGATTTTGAGGGTTCAGAAGACACCAATTGGAAGGGGGCACAAGCCTATGTTTTTCCACATCAGAATCATGGAGATCTAAGGACGTCCTGATGGGGGCTTTCAAGCCCATAGAGAAGAAATGCTTTCTTAGTGAAGGAAGCTATTTTCTTATTTTGTTAAGTTAGAGTAGAATAGATTATTACTTCAATCTGTATCCTGCATATTTTTGGATGATACTTCTTCTTCAATAAAAACCTGGAAAAGACAACAATGCCTGGTTTGTTATCTGGAAGAAGGAGAGTTTTGCAGAGCGGAGCAGACCTGAGATAAGGGAACTTTTTCAAGGGCTGATAAGGTTTCTATGGAGATGGGAAGGGAGTGAACTTTTCTGATCCACCGGCAGGCCTGGGAAAGTATATTTTTGAGACATCTCTGCCTTTGAAGGTAAATCTATTGGAGGGCAGTTCCCAGGGCCAGAGAAAAGCTCTGTCTCTCTGTGTGTGTGGGAAGGGGGTAATATAATGGACCATTATTCACCTTTGCTACTATACTTGCTACTACATTCCTGCCTAAAGTGCAAAAGTGCCATCTTCCCCATTAAAGCAGTGAGGGAGCCGAAGGAGAGTGTTCTCGAGGTAGGTGGGCTGCTGAACCCAGCTGGATTGCCCCACCTGAGTACCCCAAGTTTGGGGACTCCATGATACCTCATAAGAACCTTCCCCCCATCTTCATGACAGGTTCTTTTAATCTTTTAATCTTTATCTCATGTCATTTTATACTGGACCCTTTATGTAGAGCTGAGAGACTAAACAATTTGCCCCCCCCTTTTTTTTTTTTTTTTTGCATTCACTTTTGGTTCATCCTGGTGAGTGGCTATTCAGGTATTTTTTGTCAGAATACAACCCCTGCAATATTACCCAATCTGTTCTTTTTTCTTCTTCTTAGCAACAACGCAGAACCAGGTTCAGTTAATGAATTATCCTGGCTTTCCCTCTCTCTAGCACAGATTTTCTGCCTAACTATGTGTAAAGGGTTTGGTTTGTATTTGGAAAAAACTGTCTTTCATTTGACTCAGTTTGATATTTCCAGAGTCCTACATCATCTCCTGTTCTTGTTTCTAAGTCAGGACAATAGTGATAAGATAAGATTTTATGGATCATTCTGGATCTTATTTTTTACAGCATTCTTCTTCACCCACCAAATCCTGGGTAACAACTCAACCCAACACTTGCTGGGTGAGAAAAACTTACAATAAATACATATTTTGTCCATATTGTCACATCATTTCTACTTTTCTTGGAAATACATATATGGGTCATCACATCATTACTCAAATCCCATCTTTAGCTACCACGTTGCTGCTAAGCGATATGCAGCACATGTTTAAGTTACTGTTTATTTATTAAACTGTTGCTAGCCTGTTCTGTATCCAGGCATCCCCAGGGTGGTGTATGGGTAGTAGAGCAATAATTTTACAATAAAATAATATTTATACTGTTAACAATTCAGCAACATTATTCAGTGTTGTCCTTTCCAGATGGCATCTTTGCACAACAAGAGCCGGAAAGACAACTGACTCGTGGTCATGGCAAAAAGCTGAGTGCACAGATTATAACAGAGAGAAGAGATTTGGTGGCTGCTTTCTTAGATATACCCAGAGAGGCTATTATTGTCTTTCTGAACATGAAATTATGGACTAAATTGTAAAAACTGTCATCTCTCATTAATACTACAAACAGTACAGATCCCAATTTAGGCACAATAGGGAAGAATGAAAGACAAACTGAAGCAGCTTAGCCAACACATTTTGTCAAAGTGTTTTCTCTGACAATTATAGAAGTACTGTGAGAAAGCAAGCTGTTCCTAGCCATCACTCTCCCTCTCTATGTTTGCTACACTGGTTTCATGAGCTATTACATCAGATTTGATTTTCATAATTGGCTTCAACTCTCCACTTTACAAATGACTTGTTCTGAGTACTTCGATGCACAAAGTTCTATTCCAGCCACAGCATCTCATAGGTCCTACATTTGGCTAAAAAGCACTTATAAAATTCAGGTAATTCCTTTGGCTGCCATCTTCTTAGATTATTTGCCCTCTTTATGTGTAAATCTCTCTGAACATATGTGAGTGTGGACACAAAGGCTAACAATAACTAGCTGTCAGTTGAAAGTTGTATCCGATAATGCATTTTTTTCTGAAGCAGGAAAAATGCCATTGCCGTGAATTTGTCTAAGTGGATCCCAGCTTGCCAAGAGGTGACCCACACACTATGATCTTTGAGCCATCTCCTGCAGCACAAATGAAATGAGACACGTGGGATTTAACACTGGGACTGCAATGGACTGCCACAGCCTTGAGGTTATGGACAAGGTGTGCCTTCACAGCCAGTCCATCTGGCATGGCAACTTCCACCTCCATGATCATTGGGAATCAGAGTTCCTCATCCACTCATTTTGCCGTTGGCCCCAATATGATGGTTTCCAGTGGCATTTCCTCCACTGCGGGGACCATCGCCCCACCTTAAGGGGCTTATCCACCCATAGCTGTTGGCCCCTTTAGGAAGTCAGGTTATTTACCACTGCCCAACACCCTGCATTGAGTCACTGGCTGTACAGTCTACTCCATTACCATAGCAGGATGTCCAGTCAGACATACAATAACTAGTGATTCACTTACTAAATAACATCTTTGCAGCTTTTCCCTTTTAACTAACTAGCTTAAGAATAAATAAAATATGATTTCCTTCCAAGGAACAACTAAACAATTAGTTCTATTGCATATAGTGCATTAAGTGAAATACATGGGAAAGACCTTCCAGCTGGACTGTATTTTTTATTTAAATGTGAAAGAACAGTTTAGAGAGCAGTATGCATGTTACAATATGGTGGGAGCAAAGAAAAGCACAGAATGACATATAATCCACAATGTTAGTTTTTCTGGTTAATACAAAGCAGGTTTCTAGCCCTTATAGTTAGGATGATCTAAAATATCATGAGCTAGAGACCTATGTTATTTTTGGTAGTTGTAGTTATAACTCTTGCACTTTTGCCTTTCATGTGCTTAAAAACAAAATAAATTTTGTATGGCAGGCAAAAAAGAGTAAGCGTAGAATAGATTAAGCAAATGAATCAATGTGTATAATGTATGCAAAGAAGATAATTCTGCTCTTGATGCAGAATCCTTGGCTTTCTGGACATAGCATTTTTATTCATTAATTTATTTCACCTCGTATACAGATTTGATTAAAAGTGCAAAAGCAGGGGACATGAACAAGTCAAAGGCAAACACATTTAAAAGCTATTGATTACAGCAAAAGAGATGTTAAAACATATTTAGAGACCCACACTGAAATCAATGAAACTAAATGATCTTAACTCTTGCTAGATTATTACAACTAGTTAGAGCCTGTCTACAGAGCAACTTGGCTGATAAGAACTGAATACTAAATATCCACTGAATTTCTGAGTTTTGGAGGATGAGAAGAGTAAAATATTTATTTATAGGGCTGGGTCATAATGAGCAAATCTTTGGTAGGCATGTCATACAATAAACATTTCCTAAATTACACTATAAATAAGTGAGACAGAAGTCATCTTTTGCCACTAGAATGACATAAAAAAAAACACCTCAAATATAAAGCAAGGATCATGAGGTCACAGCAGTTGGGAAGGGACATGCAATGAGCCCCACAATCTGAACACGACATTAAGCACAGATTGGAAGTTATCAGCTTCCTCCTGTCTGTTGTGAGAATCTGAATTTTTTTAAACCATTTAAACAGGTACATGAATGTGCCAATGTGATTTACTTAGTGTGTTGAGTTACACTGTGAAGAAACTAAACTGTTTTGAGCTGTTATTGTTTAGAATTCCTGAAAAGGAGGGTGTCGTGCCAAGTTTAAACAGAGCCCCTAGTGGCTCTCTTTACTATTAGGAGAAAAGTTTACCCAGAAGCAACATGCATGAGTTCACAAGCTTTGATCCCAAGGGTTCACCTACCCACTTTATTGTGAGAAAACAGGTACAAATCACTTCGTAGAACCATATAAAAAGATAGTCAAAGGAGAGTTAGACAGAACTTTTGGAGTAGCTGTGGAGGCCTTTGAAGTTGAAGGGAGCACATTCCTGAGAAGACAGAGGATGGACATCTGAAGTGAGATGCGGCCTCAATAGGCCATCCCTTCAGAGATTATCAGCAGAAAGGAAGCGAGCCGCTAGATTTAGAAGAAAATCTGCAACCTTGTCACTTAGGTTATTTTCAGCTACCACACTTAGAAAGTTTTCCCAAGTTTGGGACTTAGAATTTCTCAGTTCACAGACTGAGAAGTGACTCTTAGAAATACCGTATTTTTATTTTCCAGTTGAAAGTGCTAGGTAGGGTATTCTGCTTACGAATAAGTTTGTGATAGAGATAGACTTAGAAGCTCAATAGCTTAAATTTTACCCAGGAATTGAATATTTCATTTTGGTTTTGCTGAACCAGATTTTAGTCTTAGCTGTTGCTATGCTTTGTTTATTGAAGTGATAGTTTGCCTTATGGACAATGATTTGCCTTTTATTCAAATAAATATCAAGACCACCCTAGGTCTTATTTTCAAGGAATTGGGAATTTGCTTACCAACTATTTTACCAAACTATTTTTCAATGCTACCAGACACACACACAAACCTTCCATGGCTCATCGTTTGAAGATTGTGACCGGAGTGGGGGTGGGAGAGGCCAATCCAGGTGTAACACACTAGTTACAGGGCTGGAGTTTTGGAGCTGTGGGAAACAAAATAGCCCTCATCCTGGGGGACAGAATTACATTAGGTGCATACACCATCTCATCATCCTGTTCTCACCCTTCCCATTGTCGTGACACTGTCAACCCAAAATTGAGAGAGAGTGGATGGGGAGAAACATCAAGGGACAACTTGGAATAAGCAGAGATTTTGTCTGTGTCTGGACATTCTTCTCCATGAATTAAAATCTTCACAGACATAATGTAAAGTTTAAAACCAGATTAGATTCCAGCCAAATTCACAATTGGGTGTTGCATCAGGGCTAGCAGCCAGTGATATGGCAGTGGTACACTAGGCTTAGGTGGGATTCCCAGGTTGTTTAACATACCACTGAATGAAAAGGAGCCAAGTGAGAGATTACAATCACATACACATGTGTGCATGCACACACACACACAGAGTTATGTGTGCTGACTTTTAGCGATGTTAAAAATTAATGACTATCACATGAACAGCCCTGCTCAGTTCTTGCAAACTAGAGACCATGGCTTCCTTTACTGAGATAATCCACCTCATACCGGGTCTTCTTCCTCCTCCAGACTTCAGCTTTTCATACCATAACTTCTTGGAAACACTGCCAAGTCTATGTAGACTAGAGTGTCAGGAGGATGTAGTGCCAGGTTGGTTTTATAAAATTAATCCCAACTGATTCTTCTTGGGCTCATGCATCCCAGAACAAGCAGGGTAATGTTGTTTACTGGCTAGGGAAGAAGCCTCCAGAGCCCAGATACCATCACACAGAATCATCATAGACTGTCCTTTTTCTCATGTCATTAAGTCTTAATCTCCTATATTTATATTTTTTTCTCTTCCATTCTAATGCATATACACACCTGCCAACTAAGGACAATAGTTAATGCATCTGATGATGTAGACACCAGTCTATAAAATATTTTCCCATACTAACTATGTTGGTATTTAGGGTGCTACAAGACATAGTGGATAAATTGGCTTCCTTGTATAAAATAACCATACAGTAATACCTCATACAACGTCCAAACTTGGTTCCACAAGTTAGGACGTTGTATGAATTCCGACTTTGTATGAGGCATGCAAAATCCTATCCACGATGCCTCATACAACGTCCAAATTATTGCCACCAATGCTTTGTATAATGTCGTTCCCATAGGTGAGAGCGGGGAGGCGGGAGCGAGATGCTGACCTCAGCTGTAAGGTGGCCGGCATGGCCCATAAGAAGGCCAGTCTCGCTCCCACCTCCCTGCTCTCACCAGGGGAAGCGTCTGGCGGCTCTGGTGTGGCAGGTCTTTTCATGGGCCACACCGACCGCATCACAGCTGAGACCAGTCTTGCTCCCGCCTCCCCACTCACAACCAAGGGAAGGGTCTGGTGGGTGTTGCGGCTTCGGCATGGCAGGTCTTCTTGTTGTGAGCAGGGAGGCTGGAGCGAGACTGGTCTCAGCTGTAAGGCGCCCGGTGTGGCCCATAAGAAGACCTGCTGCATCAGAGCCATTGGAGATGCAACACCCACCAGACACTTCCCTTGGTTGTAAGTGGGGAGGTGGGAGTGAGACTCCGACGCAGCAGGTTTCCTTATGGGCCACGCCGGGCGCCTCTCAGCTGACACCAGTCTTGCTCCCGCCTCTCCACTCACAACCAAGGGAAGCGTCCGGTGGGTGTGACTGCTCCGACGTGGCAGGTCTTCTTATGGGCCATGCCGGACACCTTACAGCTGAGACCAGTCTTGCTCCTGCCTCCCCGCTCACAACAAAGGGAAGTGTCCGGTGGGTGTTGCGACTCCGACGCAGCAAGTCTTCTTATTGGCCACGCCGGCCGCCTTACAGCTGAGACCAGTCTCGCTCCCGCCTACCCACTCTCACCAGGGGAAGCATCCCTTGGTTGTGAGCGGGGAGGCGGGAGCAAGACTGGTCTCAGCTGTAAGGTGGCCGGCGTGGCCCTTAAGAAGACCTGCTGCATTGAAGTCTCACTCCCGCCTCCCCGCTCACAACCAAGGGAAGTGACAGTGGGTCTTGTGGTTCTGACGGCTCCAATGCAGCAAGTCTTCTTATGGGCCACACCGGCCGCCTTACAGCTGAGACCAGTCTTGCTCCCGCCTTCCCGCTCTCACAAGGGGAAGCGTCCCTTGGTTGTGAGTGGGGAGGCAGGAGCGAGACTGGTCTCAGCTGTAAGGCGGCCGGCGTGGCCCATAAGAAGACCTACCGCATCGGAGTCTCGCTCCCACCTCCCCACTCACAACCAAGAGAAGCGTCCGGTGGGTCTTGCGGCTTCTTTCTAATGTAAAAACCCTAATGCCTCATACAACATCCGGCAACGGTGTATGAGGCATCTTTTTTCCCAAGAATTGGGTGACGTTGTATGGATCCGACGTTGTATGAAGCGGACATTGTATGAGGTATTACTGTAATTACTAAACTTCTTAATGCCTCTCCATTATATTTTAAACACAAAATGCCAGTTTACTCAGGCTCTCACTTAAGATTTTGCTGCATTTTCTAAACAATTTTCTTCTGTTTCCTTTAAATCAGAAACCAGTTTCCTTAACAAAGTATCCTTCAGAGCAGCTTTACAGATTTACAAGGACATCTGGAGAATACATGTTCCCTTGCTGCACACGGAGCCATAATTTAAGGCCTACCAAGGTATCCACATGGCCAACACAAGGACTAGTGTCCACACGGCCAACACAAAAGAATTTGGCTGTTTCTGGCCACTGTGATTTGAGAAATATAATTTAACATCTGTAGCTACACATTTTCAGCAAGCATGTGGCCAATTAGAACTTGTTGTATGCAAACCCCATGATCCCCTAGCTTTAGGGCTATTGGGAACTGGAGTAATATAAGTTAAGAGCAATTAAGCCTTAATGTGGAAAAAAGAGGCCTTGTCGTTTAGAAGCATCCCTATAGGTCAGTGGTTCTCAAATGTTTCTTTTCACTTGAAAATTGCAATTTGTTTTAGCTAACCATGCAATATACTTTTGTCTACCAGTCAAACCACTCATACCTTTTAATGGCTTCACTCTTGCCTTTCAATAGTAAATGTTAAAAAATTAACAGAGATACTTCATGAGCACTGTAATATGAAAACTATACACCTTAGGCCAGAATTACGCATTCCTGTTCAGGCCTGTGGTGGCCATTTGTGACAAGTCCTGGTATGCCCCAGCAACGAGTCTCCCCCCCCCCCCCCGAGGTGGGCAAAATAATTACATCAATTTCTGCCATAGCCCCTAGCCAGAACCTTCCGGGCAGTGGGGCAGTGTTTCCATCGGGCAGTTATCATTGTGCACCAACCAGGCCCAGCCACTGCAATGGCCAGGGGGACAGGGCTGGTTGGTACACAGTGATAATCGTCCTGTGGAAACAGCACCCTGCCTCAAAGGGCGAAGGCAGGGGGCAGAGGCGTTGTCCCGGCAGCCATGGAAGGGGCTCCCTGCTTCTCCCTGAGGGGAAGGCTGCTTCTCCTTAGTCTCTGTATGCTTATCATGTGTGCCTCTTCTTTCCACACATGTGTGGAATAGACTGGATCACCATGGCCTATGGTGGAAGGCTGGGGAACCTGGTTCAGGGCGGGAAGGAAAGTACCCACTGCTGCCAACCAGGCACTGAGGGGGCATTGAGGAGACATCCAGGCAGGCACCCTCTTTCCCACCAGCATACCCACATTGCCAGGTGGCAGCGGGGGAAAGCCAGGTCAGTCTTGGGAGATTGGGGTGGGTGGATGCTGACGAAGGTCTGGGCTGCAACATACATTTCTTGTGCATGCCAGGGGATTCCCCAGCAAGAGAAGGAGAGTGGAAGAGGCACATGGGAGCACCGCCACCCTCGTCGGGAATCTCCCTTGGGGCCCAGTGTGTCCTTCCCCAATTCCCCCCAATAGGCAGCCCACCCTCATCACTCCCTGTCCAGCACCCACCCAGGGTGTCCAGCACAGGCCTCTGCCTATTCAGTACGTCAATCAGCCTTTCTTAAGAAAAGAAAAATCAATCTACTCTATTGGGGGTGGGGGGAATACATCATGTGCAAAGCCAAATACAGATTGCTTTAACTGCCTCTTCCTTTCCTCATAGGCACAAAACTGTCTCTCAGGGCTCTCTATGGACATGCCAGGCTTAACTCAATAGCAAGGGTGTTGCTGTTATGTGTCTTCAAGTCACATTCAGCTTATGGCAACCTGACTGTGATTTTTTTAATGTATGTGAGATGTTATGGGAGTCATTTAGCACTGCCACCTCTCAGAAAGTTTCTATATCCAAGCAAGGACTTAAACCTGGATCTCCTGGGTCATCTCACTCTATCCTCTACTATAACTACATGAGAAGCTTTTCTTCTTCTTCTTCTAAAGTACATTCTTGAGGGTATACAAGAGCAAAACTGAATTAAAAGATGGAGGAAGGATCTCACTGGGAAAGGAACATAATTAAAGGTGGATATAGCTGAAGATCTCAATCTCCCCTACATCACCTGGAGGACCCTGAATGTGCTGTGGGTTGGAGTCTCTAAATGCAAGACCAACATGCTCAAGTTGGGACTGCTGGTGGACAATAACACACAGTGTGAATGTGGAGAGACACAGAGTCCGGCCCATTTGCTGGTCTGCCAATTGCTGCCAGAGACATGCACTGATGAGGACTTGCATTTGGGCAATGAAAACGGAACACAGTGGCTTCATTTTGGCAGTCCAGGGTCTGATCAGGACATGAAAGAAGAAGCTTTTCTGAAGAAAGGTTTGTCAGGGTTATATTTGCTGTCCCAGGAATGAGGCACAAAGGCAGACGAGAGCAACCCTAAGAGTAAAGTGCAGCAAGGGAAAAGATGCACCTTTCATTTAGAAATGAAAATCACAGACTTTCAAGCCTTTTGGAAGACTTCCCACTTCCACATAATACTTTGCTGCTACAAGGCAGAGGAAAGCTCTTCAGTTTTACAGTAGCTTGCTCTTTGTACCCTTAATCTCCTAGCCTGAGGTTACTCATCCAGCTACATTAACTTTCCCTCTGCCCTAAGCAGCATGGCTAAGAGTCTGTGTGACAAGCATCCTTTCCCCAAACAAAATGGTTAAAATTCCGACAGAAGGAAATCCAGGATGCTATTTTCACACCAAGAGAACTATAGCATCTATCAAGAAAACAAGTTCTTCTGCATTACTGCATAGAAGCTACCTTATAAATGTATTAGGCCATTTAGTTCAGTAGTCTTGACAATGAAGGACAGAGAACCCCTGGATTTATCGGCTGTCATGTGGTTCCGAACTTCTATAAGAGATTAATGACAAATTTGGCATAAGGAAATGCATTTTATCTCCCAAAGCCATATGCATATCTTATACAGTATGTTTATGTCAATCTTATAATAAGGCATGAGAATGGAGCAGAAATCTCTTTACACATTTTTAAAAACCTATAAATATTACATGAATATGAATACTGTAATACCTACATTCAAGTTTCCCAAGATTTAATTTTATTTTTTCTCTGTGAGGTATGTATGTTATAGAAATAAAAATACAGTAGGTTTATTCTGCCAACATTGAAACAATTTTTTTTCTGAATTGATGATAAGCCATAAGACATATCTAGCCCCAAAAAGTCCTTTTAACTGGAGAGCCCAAAGGCTTAGAACTTTTCTTGTTGCTATAAACTAGGCTACTACTGAGTTTCTATATTTTTACTTCTTTTTTTATTGCAGCTGGGGGGCTGTTACACCTAGCAACACTGGACATTTATCCTCTGGCAGTTTTTTTCATTGCCAGCATGCTGTAGATGTGAATATACTTTGTATTGTATTTATTTCTTGGTGTTCTCCATTACCCAGTTATGCCTTTTCAGTGGTGCAGACTGTTAGAACACCTTTATTTTACGATTAAATGGGACGATGAGATAACTCAGGTTTGTTTTCAGCCAGGTTCTTGCAGGTATGCTTTCACTCACATATACAGTAATGTGCAAATGTCCAACACCACCTGGTTTGGGGAAAATTCAATGAGTGGTTTGGGGAACATAACTCAGCCTACAAGCCACCTAGGCAGATCAAAATTAGAGAGTCTTCTGCTGATTCTCCTCTCAATCTTAACCACATTTGTTAAAATTTGGTGTTAGGGTGTCTACATTATGGGCTCCCAAATAACTCACTAAATTTTCTACTGACCAGCTGGTGGTGGCCTAAGGCTTTTGCACAGTATAGTACATGTGTGTGCCTTAGCTTTGGTTGCCAGCTTCTTCCTGACAAGGTTCATGTTTTGTTGTTGTTGTTGTTGTTGGTGGTGGTGGTGATACTCCTTGTTGCTTAGTATTGCTGCTGCTTTGGGACAGACTAAAGAGTCAAGTCTAAAAATTAGGAATCACATTCCAAAACTTGGCAAGTGAGATGATTTGTTCACAAAATTACTGATATCTTGAGTTCAGGAAGCAAGTATTGACAGCTATTTGACACTCTAAAAATTTTGGAATACCTCCAATTGCTGAAATTTGTATGATTAGGAGGATGACCTGCTTTTGCTTTCATATTTTTAATCTTTTAACCTGAAGTTGGATATTTTGCCATTTTTTATACTTCCTGTACTTTTGAGGTTGCTTATTGGTAAGGCCCCAACTTCTATAAGTTATCCAAAGAAAATGTGGTTTCATTTTCTAAAAGTGGAACTGGCTAGAATTATTAATAAAGAGGAAAAGTTGTAAGCAATCCATAAGATTTAACCAAATGCTAAAAAAAATATTGTTGCACATAGGTTACCTCTGCATGTATAATTCCTTGATATCACCTTGGAGTATCCTGCTATGATATGATGAATTGTTTCTTTAGATTGATGAAATCACCTACATATATCATTTACAGTTTGCTTTATTATTATTATTATTATTATTATTATTATTATTATTATTATTATTATTATTATTATTATTATTATTATTATTATTATTATTATTATTTGGTGCAAATAACTTTTCCTTCAGTTGATCTGTAATATTTATACCCTCAGTTTTAGCTTGAATACAACTTCATTTAAACCAGGGATTCTCAACCTGCAGCCCATGGGCCAAATGCATCCCACT
This sequence comes from Bradypodion ventrale, assembly GCA_035047345.1. Classification (NCBI taxonomy): domain Eukaryota; kingdom Metazoa; phylum Chordata; class Lepidosauria; order Squamata; family Chamaeleonidae; genus Bradypodion; species Bradypodion ventrale. Next base: position 220,988,947 of record JAWDJE010000003.1, on the reverse strand, counting down.
GCGCCATTTCATTTGTCATCCCCCCGCACTGCCTCCACCACACCAGGAAGTGTCATGTGGTGAAGGAAGGGCAAAATGGATGTCTGGCCCCCAAAGTTGTCTGATGGAGTGTGACCTGATCACTGTCTTTAAAAGGTTGAGAACTCCTGAACTAAAGGAGATCTACTTTGAATCGGATTCCTGCATTAAGCAGGCGGTTGGTCTTGATAACCTAAAAGGTCCCTTTCAACTCAGTTATTCTGTTATTCTATCATCAACAGCATTACTCCATTGACAGCCGCAGCAGCAGCATTAATATTTTTATTTCACAGGTCCAGCATTTCCAATTTTGCAAATGGTTATATATAAGGAGCCCTCATCTAGAGATTCTGCCACTTCATGAATATAGGCAAAAAATAAGCAGCCAGTTGGTGCAGGATTTAGGAGCAGTGCTTAAAGATATATCCCTTTCGAGCCTGAAAAACATATTTTCACAGCTTCCATGTCACAGCTGTGCATTTTTATTGTCATAATACATCTTACCCCATTTCCTCCATTTTAACAATAATGCACAGATTAGCAAAACCATAACATCCTTCACAGATTTCATGTAGCACAATCACATTAGAATATGCATAATATTCTATAGGAGTCTCCCTAAACTTCCTTTCCAAGGAGTTGATGGGCAAATCTAACATGCACAAAGCATTATACAGGAAAATACTTGTATAATTTGTATTCTCAGTACAAATTCAGTGCTGACTGAGAAAATATTGTATGCAAGTCATTTCCAAGGCTGAGATGCACAAAAAGATATTCTAGAGGCCACTTGATTTCTTTACAATTTCAGGACAGACTGCCTTGAATTGTGAAAGAACTGCCACCCAATTTCCATGCAAACACCAGACTGCAGCACAGTCTACCTCAACTGCTGAATGAGGCAAGAACTTCTTAGGGAGGTAGCACACCTACAGAAGTCTCCAAATGCTCAAAGAAGCCACTGTCTCAGGCAGCCACTACACACATATGATGGGTAATGGTACCTATCCCTCCTCCCCCTCCTTTGCTTTGTGCTCCACACAAAGAGACATCTACACACAGCAGCTACAACTGACTGCACATCGTTACCAAGCAACAGGCTTGCTTTTATTTGGTAAAAGACCCAGGGATGTGAAAGCCCAATTGTTTGCCATACTTGTCCACTTGGGCACTGGCTTCTTTTTCCTGCTCATCCCCTTCCCAAATGAACCAGTTCTAAATCTGTGTGAAGTTCCTGTGCTAGGACATATGATACTGAAATAACACAATGTCTGCTCATGGCCTGCAGGCTTATTGCAATGAATACAACACTTGACAATAACTATCATTTTTGCTGATCTCAACTATTTTTGGCTGTTAATAGCAAAATAGAGGTCCTTTTCCTCTTCCGCCCACTTAGAAGTTATTCAGACACAGCTGTCAAATGGAAGAAACTAAAGAGTGTTACTACATGAATTTGTTCTGTTCATATAAATACGGCCATTGTCTCAAGGCCATTAATTTTTATTTTACAACTTTTCACTTGTGCAACAAAAATCTGAGCATAAATAAGGCAGTTTTTTTCTGTACATAGCTGCATTATTTCAATTAGATCTGAGATATACAAACAGTATCCAGCCTAATCTTCTTTCTGAGCTGTTGGCAGATCCACGCTGCCTTGCTGAAATATAGGAATATGTTTAACAGAACCACATTGAGTCTGTATGAATGAAACAACTTTCAAAACCTCCAGGCAAAATTAGCAGAGTAAATTAGCAGTAAATAAATTAGCAGCAGCAAAGCAAAATGAGACAATTTATATTGCCAAGGATAGAAACCCAACAGGCTTCAGTAGCAGAGCAATGGCACTGGCACTAATTTGATGTGGAGAAATTGTGTTTGTACAACTGGAACCCTTAGTAAGAGTGAGAAAAAAGCATGGTCATTCCATGCATTACTCAGCAATAAATGAAGGTTTGCTAAAGAGTGGGCATTTAAACAAGGGCTGACAGTCATTTCTCCTTTATAGGAATATACATCTAGAAAACAAACATTTCAAAATGAAAACAAACATTTCAAAACATGTATTAGTTGCCTCATTGCTCTCACGAGAAGGCTACTGAGAATGAAGCTACATCAAAACACAGAGCTCGTCCAAGGCATTTGTGTAGTTGGGAGAGCATGGCTAGCAGCAGCAGTATTTGAATGAATGTTGCTCATCTCAAAGATCTCTTTTTAAAGCTAAAATGTTCCTGCTTCAATAGCTTGTGAAGGGGACAGTAACAGTTTTGGGGTCATGATCAGCCTTATCTTAGTTTTCACATACTAAAGAGACAATGCAAGCGCGGCGCCAAAATGGCCGCCGCGCTCTTTGCGCCCCCCCCCCCCCACAGGACAGAGAATCCGGGTAGTTAGGGGCGTGGCCAGCTCCCTTATAAAAAGGGTGGCCACGAAGCAGCCGAGCTGCCATTTTACCTCAGCGACGGAGCGGAGAAGTCTTTTCCCCTGTGTCTCCGTCGCTCATTAACTCACCGGGAAGCCTTTTGGCGGCAATTTTCCTTTTGGCTTCCCTTCACTCCGGTGGAGACGCCTTCGAAGAAGAAGGCAGCTTCGAGTGCGGCTCGCGCTGTTAGGAGGCGCAACCCGGGTCGGAGGATCGCGGTGCCGCCTCCTCAGCAGCCGCCTTTGCAGGCCCCTGCCGGGACCGGCGGAATGGGGTCTATCGCCCCTTGGCCCAGAGCGGGTGAACAGAGTGCGGGCGCGGTAGGGGCTCCGGCCCGCGGCCCGCGAGCGGTAGTCACCGCTCCTGCATCTGCCCACCAGGTTGGGCCTGCTGCTCTTGGGTCGCAGCCTCCCCCGGGGCCCTCTAGCCTTGGGGGGTGGTGCGGCCCCCTGCCTTGGCAGGTTTCTCCACCGACCCTGCCGGGCTTCGGTGTTGGCCAATGGCCATATTCGGGTCCTGGGGTACAGGGACCTGTACCCATGCCTGGACCGTGCGGGCCGGCCGGCCCTTGGCCCCAGGTCAACGTGGAAGCCTTACTGGCCCGCCTTGCGGCCCTTGAAGCGTCGTTGGCTCGGGCCAGTCAGGCGGGGGCCCCCCTTTGGGGTTCCTTTTGCGGCGCTGTCGGCAGGAGGACAACAGCCGACAGGGAGGGTTGAGCTGCTGCAGGCGCGTGGCGCGGTTTCGGCCACTGCCTCGCAGCTCCCCAGCCAGCAGCCAGGTGCAGGTCAGGCCCCGGTGATGAGCTCTACGTCACTCGTGAGCTCCGACGCCCCCAGTGGGCCGGAACCCCCGGTGGGGGCGGCCCGCGGGGGTGCAGCATGTGAGTATACGGTGTAAGCGAGTACATCCACACACATTCCCAATATGGGGGGGGGGCTTTTCAATGGCCTTGGCCTCGCGCGGGTGGTGCGGCGGTGCACCCGCTGACGCCTCACCCGGCGATGACAGTTAACACCCAGGGCCCCGCGGTGGGGGGTGTTCCCTACCCTGAGGGGAATGTTTTGGGTTGGGTTGGTCCAAGCCCCTATTCCTTACCGCTGAGTGACCACTTGGCACAGGCCGCCAGAGAGTAAATGTGGCGGGGGGAGTACCTGGATATCTTCTCACTTCTAAACAGGGTGCCCACCAAGGAGAGAGGGAGGGGCAGAATGAGAAGGATAGTGGCAGGCATGTTGTCGAAAGCCACCAAGTATGTGGGCCAAATGGTTGCCGGCCTGCATCATATGCATGGCGGTGTACCTTAGGGCCCGGCCGGATCTGGCAATTCTGATGGTCCAGTATTTGGACAACGTCTACCGGGCGATGGTTTATTTTCCGGGCCCAGCGTGGTTGGCTTGTGACGAGGAATGCCGTAGGCGGATTTCCCCGCACCCCGAGATTAGGCGGGATGAGCCAGGCCAGAGGCTGCGGCTTTTGTACGTGACGCCCACGCGCCCTGCGCCCGGGGAGATATACCATTGTGGGCATGCGGTTCAGCAGGCGGCCCCAGCATAGGTCACCTGCCAGGGGGCGGGGCGGGGGGTTCCAGCCCGCCTGCTGTGCTGGACTTTCTTGTCCAATGGCTCCTCTAATGGGAAGACTTGCAAATACAGACAGGAGTGTCCCACCTGTCTTGGCCCCCATGCGGCATCTGCCCGTCCCAGGCCTAGAAGGATGCGGGGCAGAGGGTGGGGCAGACAGGGGGCTGGCAAGACTGCTGCAGATGGATCTAGTTCGCCGAAGGGCTCCCTCCCCAGTCAAGGGGGACATGTTGGAGCGTTGGCTCACATGGTACCCGAAGGGAGAGGATGCGGGTTCTCTCCTTCAGGGTTCTAGGCAGGGGTTCCGGATCCCTTTCATGGGTAATAGGTCCCCTCAGGATGCCCCCAATCTTTTATCCCTTAAGGGGAGGGAGGAGGTGGCTGCTGCCAGCTTTGACAATAGGGTCTATGCGGGCAGGGTCGTTGGCCCTGTCCCTGCACCCCCGTCCCGGGGAGCATATTATTTCAATGATGCCATGCCTTTTGGCTATTCCATTGGGGCTCGGTATTCGAGCGTTTCACCACTTTCCTAGATTGCGCTTTTGTCCGCAGGTCAGGGTCCCGGTCTGTAGCCCATTCCCTGGATGGTTTTATTCGGGGCTGAACGGGGCTGGGACACGTACACACGTCTCCTCAACACATTTCAGACGCTAATGGAGGAACTTGGTGTCCCTTTAGCGCCCGAAAAGACCGAGGGCCCATCTCCACAGCTAGTATTCCTGGGGTGGAGAGTAACACGGTAGCGCAGGATTCTAGGTTGCAGCGGGATAAGGTGTCAAGGCTAGTGGCCCTTGTCTCGGTCTTGCTGGCCGAGCGCATGGCATCACTGAGGGAACTTCTGGTGCTACATGGTCACCCCAGTTTCGCTGGCAGGGTCGTCGCACCGGGCAGGGCATTTGCTCTGCGCTGGTGCGATGCCATGGCGGGATTCTCCAGGCCCCACCACAGGCTCAGATTTACCCGGGGTATCGGGGCAGACGTGCTTGTCTGGCCATAGATCCAGAGGTAGTTCACCGGGGTCTCATTTTGGGGTCTGATCTCCTGGCTCCCCCTTGCTTTCAGATGCAGTCCGATGCCTCAGGATTCCTGGGTTTATGGGATGTACTTCAATTGGAAGGGGGCCTATGGTGGGTGGCCACCATCCTGGGCAGGCAAGGGTCGCCTGCATGGTCTCACGTATCTGGAATGTTTCCCTATCCTGGGTGCTTTGATGCTATGGGGCAAGGAGTGGGCCAACTCGGTCGTGCGATTTTGGCATGGCAACGCGGCTGTTGTCCGCATCGTCACTGCACAGATCTCCAAATCGCCCGGGGTTATGGAGCTAGTGCGTTGGTTTGTGTTATGCAACCTGTGCCTCAACGTTCCCTTCAGGGCCAGGCATGTCCCAAGGGTTGATAATGATATTGCTGCTGCTTTGTCCTGCCTGCAGATCTCCCGGTTCCGTGCCTCGGCCCCCGGATGTGGAGGAATTTCCCTCGCCACTCCCGGACGAGAGATGGAACTGTCACTAGCGCCATCCATGAGTAAGGCGTATCACCACGCATTTAGTTCCTTCAGAGTATTATGTACCCGATTCCGACTGCCAGGAACCTGGCCGACCCTAGTAGCCCATGTTCTGCGGTTCATGGTTTACCTGTATGCCCAGGGCCTTGCACCACGCACCATAGCATCTCAGCTGTAGGGTTGGCTTTTATGGCCAAAGTGGGAGGTCGTGTAGACAGCACCAATGACTTCTGGGTGAGACATGTTTGGGAGGGGTGGGTGCGCGTGCGCGGGCGTTTCCCGGGCGACCGCCACCCCATTTACCCAGGGGTTTTTTACCCAGTTGGCCCGGGGCTGGCCTGGCCTCTGTTTTGATAGATGAGGCAGCCCACTTCATGCGGCTACAACGGTGGCCTTTTTGGAGCCCTCCGCATCGGCGAGCTTGAGATGCTGAGTAAGGCGGATGCAGGATTTTCCCAGGGTTTTTACCCAATTGGCCCGGGGCTGGCCTGGCCTCAGTTTTGATAAATGAGGCAGCCCACTTCATGCGGCTACAACGGTGGCCTTTTTGGAGCCCTCCGCATCGGCGAGCTTGAGATGCTGAGTAAGGCGGATGCAAGATTTTCCCAGGGTTTTTACCCAATTGGCCCGGGGCTGGCCTGGCCTCTGTTTTGGAAATGAGGCAGCCCACTTCATGCGGCTACAACGGTGGCCTTTTTGGAGCGCTCCGCACCAGCGAGCTTGAGATGCTGTATAAGGCGGATGCAAGTTGTAGGGCACTGGAACTCGAGGATGTCTATGTTGCCAAAGACTGGGCCCAGTTGAGGATACGCTCCTCTAAGACAGATCAGCATGGCGTAGGCAGTGGTGTAAGACTGCTACGGTGTTCTTTGGCAGACATCTGTCCGGTTGGTGCCCTACAGGAGTTCCTGGCACTGCGTGGCATGCACCACGGCCCGTTTTTCTGTCACCAAGATGGGTCTCCCCTTACTAAATTTCAGTTTTGGAAGGTGACAGGCAGAGCCCTCACCAGGGTGGGCCTACCAGGTGCCCGTTATGGCACACATTCATTCCGTACTGGTGCAGCCTCTACAGCAGCTGCTTTTGGGTACTCTGGGGCTGACATACGCAGCATGGGGAGGTGGGGCTCGCAATGTTTTCAGTTTTATGTGCGCCCACTTCCGCCATGAGTACCAATCCAGTCACCTTACCGTCTTTTTCTCAATTTTCTCAATTTTCTTACAGACCCTGGGTGTTGTATTACACCGGTGACAGTATGGCTGGTGGGCCACAGCTATGTACACAGGGCAGCGCGTTACGCTGCGGCGACAGAGTGGGGACCCCGACTGGGACTGGGTGAACACGCCAGTCTCACATGGCATGGTAAGCCTGGGATGTTATGGCGGGAGCTGCGGCCTTTCCTTTTTTCGGGCCTGAGTGCTGACCCGCCTGACATTCTCATCATCCACCTGGGGGGCAATGATTTGGGCCAGGTCACCGGCTTATCGCTCAAGCATGTGATTTGCGAGGACCTCGCCTACTTGCATTATGTCTGGCCTGCCACAACCCTGGTTTGGTCGGACATTATCCCGCACCTTTCTTATAGAGGGGGCATTCACCTCCTGGCCCTTGACCCGCTAGGTGCACGGTCAACAGGGCGGTGGCGCGGTTTCTTGCCGACAGGGCTTGGGGACGGGTCAGTCATCACCCCGCTATTAGCCTACAAAATTACGACTTGTACGCAGGGGATGGGGTCCATCTGTCGCGAGGAGGTATGGACCTCCTGTTGGGTGATTGGCGAGCAGGCCTGTTGACCGAGCTGACGGTCTGGGGGGGGGGGGGCGTCAGGCCTTCTTTGAAGCCCCTCCGTGTGGCGGGTAGCACTGGTAAGGTAAACAGTATGACCCACAGGTATCCGGCAGGTTCGCAATTGACTGGACAACACTAGACAGGAATAAATTAGTTAAACGTTGTCCGGTCAACGACGAACCAGGCGACGGGGTGATGGCGATAGCTAACCAGCATGCATCACCCCGTGATTTCACGGATACGCGTCAGAGGGTGGGGTCATGAGTTAGATATTGACTACAGTCAACAATTTGTTTGTTGTCAACAAACAAATTGATACAAATTGATACATTGTAACCAATTGCCGTTGGCAATTTTGGGGTGGTACCTTACCAGTGTTACTTCGGCCTGCTTGCCTTAAGAATTATGATTGGTCGTTTTACCAATACAAATTTATAATTCGGACTAGGGCATTGAATCAATAAATGTGGCCCGATGCTGTTATCCACTTTCAATGTTGTCTGTGTCCGTTATTGGTGGGTGCGCCTGCAATGATTTCTAAGGCTGAGGAAACAAGTTTTCTTTCTGTCCTTGAATCATGGGTTGCCTTGAGAGCCATGGAGAGAGTGAATTTAGGCCTCTTCCATCCATGAATACCTCTTTTTGAAAGCTCATTTCTCACAATCTTTTCACTGCTTTCCCATCTCCATTTTTTCCCTCGAGCAAAAGAGCAAAAACACAAAATAAAACACCCCTGGCTTTCATCCTAAGCGATGCAGGCACTGTGACCATAAAAGCTATTCTCATCCACTGTGTAAACTTGTCTTTGCAATGTGGGACAGATACAAACACTAGCAGTTTGTGTTTTCTACATTATTTGATTGCCCCCCCCTTGTTTCAAAGCAATAATACAGTTTAAAAACATTCCTCTATCATATATTCATAGAAGAATTTGGCAACCAATTTCTCCATCACACTCCACCACAAACTGCTTCACCATCCAGGTGGGCAGTTTTAGCCATCAGACTATATTCGCTGTCATCCACTGAGAGTGTATGCCTGCCTTCAACCACAAATGTCAATGGTGTTTGAGATATTCTTCCTCTAACAGATTTAGAAAACTTAAGATGTCCTGCTTAGATTCTCATAGTTCTCCACCACTGTCAGCTTCAGCAAGTCCACAATTTCCTGAGCTATGCCTTATTAAGCCAAAGGTTAAGATCAGGGCCCATTATTCCTTTGGTGAACCATCAGTGGTGACCATCTTCTTGAAAGTGTGTAGAAATGCCTCTGCGTTCATCCTCTGGGTCTATCTTGTTTACCTTGATCAGCAGCGGGCTTCAAACCAAGGTGTACAGTGATACTCCACTGGCCAAGTCCTGGGCCATGCCCACCACATGCTGCAAAGTTTTGGCTTGTGACTCCATCTGTGCTATCAAAATTTGTAGGGAACTCTGGGCTGTAAAGCACCCGAAGACAATAGACCACTAACCATTACAGTCCCTTCCTTATACAGGGTGTGCAGAAAATACAGCTAAAAGGCTCCACCTCTACAGTAATCATGCCACTTTTGTTCTGTTAATAACAAAAATTACTCAGTGTTCTGCAAACTAGATACTGACATGGCAATTATTCAAGTTTTTTTTTTTAATTTATGTAGGGGGAGTAGTCTTAAAAATAGGACAAAGCTTCTTTTTTCCTCCCCAAAAACCCTACCCCCTTGGTCAGCTTGTCATAGGGTGAACTTTAGGGAGTTCAGAAAACACATTTAAATGCCAACAAATCTGAATTTCCAATGTTAAATTATGCTGAGTGCTGGGAAGTTACTGTGACAGTTGAGCCAGATTAGGAGGCAAGTCTGCTAAATTATAGCTAATTGTACAGCCTTTTCTGTGAATACTTGAGTATAGGCCTTGAGAAACAGAAATGATTACTTCCATGTTGCTAATTAATGAGACATAAATTAGTTTCCTTTCTGTGACCTTTAACTGAGTTTCTAATCCATGGAATAGAAATGAAAAGGCAGCAGAAATTTCCATTGTGACATGCAATGCTTCCCTGCAGCCATATTTTTTTTTAAAATGCTAAGTCAAAAGCAGAAGACTTTACATAGGTTCAGATTTGTGTCATAACTGGGAGTGAGCTTAAGCAATAAACAGACCTCCTCTTGAGTATCCACAATGATTGTAAATTGGGCTGCACAACCTTTTGACCCCAGGTTCTACATCCAGGTTTGTTTGGGGGATCAAAGGCTACGTGCATGTGTCCACACACATGGACACACCCACACACTCCATCATCTCAAGAGCAGGGGAAATGGTGGTGCCTCACTCTCTCCAGAACACAGACACTGGTTAGCTGGGCTTGAGGTGAAATTAGGCAGGGTACCACCAGTTTAGGGAGTTCCAGAACAAATGACTGAAGACACATGAAGATGACTTTTATTCTTTTCTGCTCAGCAAAGAACAATTCTAGACTGAACACGCATGAATCTAAATGTTGCACTGCCAGTGTGTACCCCATGTAGACAATCATATTTATGAACTCTGTGATTTGGCATGATTTATTAAACAGATCATCTGCAGGTCCTGTTACATAATTTACTTTGATTATAGAGGAGTTACTGAGGGGTTAATCTGGGTCTCTTGAGGACTGTATGCATCTCAATAGCCTCATGTTTCCCCATCTTGTTCTAAAACAGTGATGGCAAACCTTGGCACTCCAGCTGTTATTGGACTTCAATTACCAGAAGCCCAAGTCAGCACTCTTGATGATCAGGGATTCTGGGAATTGGACTTCAAGAACATCTAGAGTGCCAAGATTCACCACCGATGGTCTAAGAGATTAAGGGCAATATGTATCCAGAACAGATTTATTTGCAATGTTGTTCTTATAATTTTAAAAGCCTCTCTTTCTCTCTCTCCATATTATACACATACAAGCATATAAAGGCACATACCCTATACACCACCTTACAGCATCACAATCACGCCAGTTCAAAGAACTATGCAACTTCCCAAAAAAAGTTTACAGCATCTACTCCACAACATAAGCATTTACACTTCCAGGTATTTATCTGAAATGAGCCTTAACTTGACAAATGATACTGTTTAGAGGTTTATGGCTTGACACTCAGCATGTACCTGAAATTAATGAGCACTCTAGGACCCCTAACAGTTAACTTCTCAGCATTAAAAATCATCAACAGTACCTCTCTCTGCCATAAGCCATCACTCACACACACACACACACTTCAGCTTTCATTACCAAAACTGGAATAGGCCTGACGGAGAACAGTTTGTCCTCCCTTTTCTTGGCTTTTCCTGTGTTGCCCATTCTTCTCTGGGTGCCAGTTCCTGCCCTCTGTCCTATGTGCCATATCTGCTTGTGTCAGAAGACAAGGGGTCACCATACAAGCACCATGGAGCACTCTGTTCCATTAAGGTCAAGCTCCTGGCTGCCTCAGCAGAACATAGCTAGAAGGCAGAATGGGCCAGAAGCCCCGGAAGAGCCAGCTCTTTGCACAACCAAATTCAGAGTCTACTCATGAAAAGAACAGGATAGAGGCTTTCTTTCATCATTCAGAAGGAAGAATTTGGGTGATGCTAAGACCTGGAAATAAGGGAATTTACCAGAGATTTTCACAAAGTTGGAAGTGCTCCCAAAACATTGCAGGAGATGCATCCAAAAAACAGCTTGAAAGAACATAAGGTGATAACTAAGATACCACAGTACGGTGCAAGGCAGTGGCATGACTGGGATGTAATGTTGCCCACATGCTTCCTTATGTAAATATGCCACAAAATCATCATGCCATGTAAATACATTTCTCAGAATCATTGGCTCATATGAAAATAGGCTAAATATCAGCTGGTGCATGGGGCAAACACATCTGAACAAAGCAGTTGGTATCCACCTACTTCTGATGCTTTCATTCTCACTATCCACTGCTATCTAAAAGAAGATGAAAAATGTTATCTGCCCATTCTTTGCTACATGTTTTTGACTACCTTATTAAACAAATAAAGAACTAATAAGAATCCCACCTTATGTGTAAAAGGATAGATTCATGCCTTCACAGTTACATTTGGATGGCTGAATCTTAACAATTGTAATCACATACAGTACTGTACAAAGGTCATAGGCCACCAGCAACTAGTTTAGAGGGAAATTCAATGAGTGATTTAGGAGAGCATAACTCAAATTCCCAAGCCACCTAGATGCATCAAAATCAGAGAGAGTCTTCTGTTAACTCTCCCCTTCAACCCCAGTGTTGGGCATCAGCCGGTATACCCCTAATCGGGCGTACCAGTACTAGAAATTTCTGGTGGCCACGCCCACTGGCCCACATATGCATGAATGCCTCCAGAGCTCCAAAAAACCCTCAGCTTGGCTTGTGCAATCTGCCTCAGTGCATGTGCATTGAGATCTGCCTCAGCACAAGCGCAAGAGCCCAGGGAGGTGCCTCACCGTGCTCTCAGGCATGCGCAGCTGCAGAGCTCAGTGCTCACATGCTGAGGCAGATCTCCGTGCCCTCGCTGGGAACACTGCTGGCTCCATTGTCCAGGTAGAGTCCTCAGCAGATGCCAGTAAATCCCTTGCATGTTTCTGGCAGTTATTGGCAGACCAGCCAATGAGCCAATGGATTGTGTGTCTCTCCACACTCACACCGTGTATTGTTGACCACAAGCATCCCCCACTTGAGCCTGTTGGTCTTGCATTTAGGGACTCTGACCCTCAGCCTATTCAGGGTCCAAGTGATGTTGGGGAGGTTAAGATCCTCAGCAGTTTGAGACCCAAGTACTACACAATGGAATGAGCTCTCATCTCAGTCCCAGTTCCTGCCAACCTAGCAGTTTGAAAGCAAGAAATTGCAAGTAGATAAATAGGGACCACTTCAGTGGGATGGTAAATGGCATTCTGTGCACTCTGGTGTCTAGTCATGCCTGCCACATGACCACGGAAAACAGTACTGGCTCTTTGGCTATAAAAGGAGATGAGCACTGTACCCTAGAGTTGGATACGACTGGCTTTTGAGCATGGACAACCTTTGCCTTTACCTAATAACAGAAGATCCCTGATTGGTATTCAAATTTGCTGTGAAATTTGGCTCTGCTTAGTTAAAAGTGATTAGTAAAGGTAAAGGTCACCCTTGCTCAAAAGCCAGTCGTATCTAACTCTAGGGTGCAGTGCTCATCTCCATTTACAGCCAAAGAGTGAGTGCTGTCTGTTTTTGCAGACATTTTCATGGCCATGTGGCAGGCATGACTAGATCGCCCACCCCGTCACATGGCCATGCCCACAAAGTAGGCCCCACCCACAAATCAGGCCCCACCCACAGTGTGGTAGTAATTTTTTCACACACACACTATAGATACAAGGGAAACAGCCTGTCTTGGTCTGAATCAAGGCATGTCTTAGCAAAGAAAGCTTACTCCCATTCTGCTATGAGATATTCACCACTGAAGGTTGCCCTTAACAAAGCTTCTATGTTCTCCCATATTTTGTAGTTGTGGGACAGGGGATACTTTTGTCAGGAAAATACTGCTAGTGGAGGGTAAAGCATACCATCACCTATTCTGCAGAAACAGGCAAAGGATCCTTCTCATACACAAAGATATGGCCAGCTGCAAGCAAATAATTCCAGTTTATCTGTCAACCTAAGCAAATAAAGCATTTCAGCCATTCATACATTATATGCTAGCCCCACTCCATCCTCTGGGGAAAGGAAAAAAAATTCACAAAAGGTAAGAAAGGTCAGATCCAAAGGATTTGCTCACTCAACCAAGCTCGGTTTAAAATGAGGATAATGAAAGCGCGGCGCCAAAATGGCCACTGCGCTCTTTGTGGGCCCCCCCCACCCGGACTCAGACATCCGGGTGAGTTAGGGGGCGTGGCCACCCCTCTATATAAGGGGTGGCCACGAGGCAGCCGAGCTGCCATTTTAAAAGAGCGACGGAGAGGAGAAGTTTTCTCCGTCGCTGCTTGTTTCCCCTTGACCTTCCCAGCTGGGAAGGAAGGATTTGGCACGGAGCCTTTGGCTTGCGGGCTCCTCTGTGCCTTTTCTCTGCTCTTCGATCCCTGGAAAGGGATCCTCCTCCTTCGATATGCCTCCCAAACGAAGGGCCTCGGCGACGAAGCCTCGGCCCAGGGGGAGGACTTTTGGCCCTGCGCAGCGTGGGGGCCAGCCCTTGGGTCAGAGGAACAGGGCTGCGCCCACGCGCCAGGACTCTGCCCCCACCGATACCGATGGGGCGATGCAGGCTGCTTGGCCCTCGGCCGGTCAGCCTTCAGCTGGCCCTTCCGGGGCTTCGGCCCTTGGCCCGCAGATACTGGCCATGGGTCCAGGCAGCGGGGGTGGGTCCGGTGCTGGTGCACAGCACGTTCCACCTCCGGCCCCTCATGGGCCGGAGTTTTGGGCATGGCCCTATTCAGGCCCGGGCTCTCATGTTGGGGTTCCTGGTCCAATGCCTGGTGGGCCGTCCGGCCCACCCGGCCCTCCCTATACTGGGGGATCTGTGGCAGTCGATGCATTGCTAACGCGTTTAGCGGTGCTTGAGGCGTCCTTAGGGATGGCACACAACCCCATGCCGGGTGGCCCTTCATTTGCTGTGGGGGCACCTTTGGGTCCTCCGTCTGCCACAATGGCCGCCACATTGCAGCAAGCGGCTAGCCGGGTTGAGCTGCTGGAGACGCTCCGGCCTACCCCGGCCGGTGTCTCGCAGCTCCCAGTTCGGCCAGAGATACAACAGGAGAGTGGTCAGGTGCGGCCCCAGAGCTCGATTCCGGTCGCGAGCTCCGACGCCCGCCGTGGGCCGGAACCCCCAGTGGGGACGGCTCATGGGGGTGCACCTAGTGAGTATCAGGTTCAAGTTAATGCACCCACATCACAGTCCACTTCCAATGGTGGGGTTCAGTGGCCATGGCCTCGTAATATCGTGGCGAGTGGGCATCAGTTGCAACCTTATCCCAGTGCCCCTTGGTTCCATACTGGTGCAACGTTGGGGGTGGGGGTTTCTGCCCACGGGCTAGTGCCAGGCATCGCAGGGACTGTCCAGGTTCCGCTGAGCATGCCCCGGGTACCTAATGTGCCGGTGACGGCTTTGCCGACGGCTGGTTATTCTTTGCCCCTTGGTGATCATTTGTCCCAGGTCACGAGGGAAAAGATTTGGCGGGGGGAGTACGTGGATATATTCTCCCTATTGAACCGTGAGCCCACTGAGGAAGAGAGAGAGGGACAGGACAACAGAGACAAAGAGCTGTCCCGCCGTCGTAAGCCACCACGCACCTGGGCCAACTGGTTGCCCGCATATCTTATTTATATGGCAGTGTATCTCAGGGCCCGGCCAGACCTGGCCATTCCTATGGTCCAATATTTGGACAATATTTACAGGGCGATGGTGGATTTTCCTGGCCCATCGTGGTTGGCTTACGACGAGGAATTCAGAATGAGGGTGCCATTGCACCCGGAGATGAGATGGGATGAGCCCTGTCAGAAATTGTGGTTATTGTACATGACCCCCACGCGTCCGGCGCCTGGGGATAGGTACCATTGTGGCCATGCCGTTCAGCGAGCTGCTCCAACGCAGGCTTCCCGCCAGCTGGCGGGGCAGGGGATTCCAGCCCACTTGCTGTGTTGGAGCTTCTCGGCCAGCGGTGTGTGCAATAAGCGGCAGTGCCGATACAAACATGAGTGTCCCTCTTGCGCTGGCGCCCACGCCGCCTCCACGTGTCCGCGGGCCGGCGGGTCACGGGGCAGAGGTAGAGGTGAACACGGAGCGGGCAGAGCGGCTGCTGAGGGAGCTAGCCAGGCAAAAGGCCCCCTCCCCAGTTAATGTGTATATGTTGGAGCGATGGCTCTCAACTTATCCTCGGAGAGAGGATGCAAAGTACCTCCTTGAGGGTTTCCAGTGGGGCTTCTGAATACCATTCAAAGGAGTGCGGGGACCCCAAGATGCACCCAATTTAATGTCCCTGAAGGGTAGAGAGGAGGTGGCTGCCCTAAGTATTGCTAAGGAGGTTGGGGCCAAGAGGGTGGCAGGCCCCTTTTCTGTGCCACCCTTTCCCAACCTGAAGGTCTCCCCTCTGGGGTTGGTACCCAAGAAGGCCCCAGGGGAATTTCGTTTAATCCACCATTTACCGTACCCGGCGGGTTATTCTGTCAATGATGCTATCCCTGATGACCTTTGTTCGGTCAGGTATACGTCCTTTGACCAAGCCCTACGGATGGTGCGCTCTTGTGGTCCGGTTGCCCTCCTGGCAAAATGTGACATCAAATCGGCATTCCGATTGTTGCCAGTGCACCCTGAGGACTTTGAGCTGTTGGGTTTTAGATTCCAGGGGAAGTTCTATGTAGATAAGGCCATGCCTTTTGGCTGCTCTATATCCTGTTCAGCATTTGAACGTTTTAGCACCTTCCTTCAGTGGGCCTTTGTTCGCAGGTCCGGGTCTCGGTCTGTAGCCCATTACCTCGATGACTTTTTGTTCGGGGGTGAACGGGGCTTGGACACGTGCACGCGTCTCCTCACCACATTTCAGACGCTAATGCAGGAACTGGGTGTCCCTTTAGCACCCGAAAAGACCGAGGGCCCATCCACTACCCTCACATTTCTGGGTATCGAAATTGACACGGTCACACAGGCATCCCGGTTACCCATTGACAAGGTACCCGGATCTCTGCGATGATTTTGGCCTTGCTGGCCAAACGTAAGGTGTCACTTAGAGAGCTTCAGGTACTGCATGGCCATCTTAACTTTGCCTGCAGGGTGGTTACGCCTGGCAGGGCATTTGCCCGGCGCCTGTGCGATGCCATGTCTGGCTTAACAAGGTGCCATCATAGGGTCCGACTAACCAGGGGCATGCGGGCTGACCTTTTGGTTTGGCTCTCATTCCTGCGGGACTTCAACGGGGTATCCTTTTGGAGGTCCGACCTTTTAGTTTCACCTAGGTTTCAAGTGCAGTCGGATGCCTCCGGCTCCCGGGGATATGGGATTTACTTCCAGGGGAGGTGGGCTTATGACCAATGGCCTCCAGAAT
Source organism: Bradypodion ventrale (assembly GCA_035047345.1). Classification (NCBI taxonomy): domain Eukaryota; kingdom Metazoa; phylum Chordata; class Lepidosauria; order Squamata; family Chamaeleonidae; genus Bradypodion; species Bradypodion ventrale. The sequence goes on along the minus strand of JAWDJE010000003.1, from coordinate 220,972,621 downwards.
GGCGGGGCACGGATCGCCTTCGCGATCTTACATTCCTTGAATTTTTTTCCAATCCTGGGAGCTTTGATGCTATGGGGCAAGGAGTGGGCCAACTCAGTGGTCCATTTTTGGTGCGACAATGCTGCAGTAGTGCACATTGTCAATGCTCAGACATCTAAATCACCCAGGGTGATGGCTTTAGTTCGCCAATTCGTGTTACGTAGCCTACGCCTTAACGTGCTTTTCAGGGCCAGACATGTACCAGGCATTGATAATGATATTGCTGATGCTTTATCCCGCCTGCAGATCCCCCGGTTCCGCGCCTTGGCTCCGGACGCAGAGGAATTCCCCTCGCCACTTCCGGCCGAGATTTGGACATTTGACAAGGAGAGGTGAACCGGGCGATTGGCATGTGCTTGGCGCCCCGCACGCGTAAGGCGTATCATCATCCTTTAATTCAATTTAATAGCTTTCGTGTGCAACTTCAGTTGCCTGAGGCGTGGCCCATTCCAGTGGAACAGGTTTTACAATTCATGGTTCATTTACACAGTCAGGGCTTCACTCCCCACACTATAGCATCAAGGCTGTCAGCATTGGCATTTGTTGCCAAGGTGAGGGGTTTTGCTGACAGCATGAACGATTTTCGCATACGGCATGTTTTGAGGGGTGGACACGGGAACGTGGCCGCCGCCCGGACACTCGCCACCCAATTTCCCCAGGGGTGCTCACACACCTTGCACGAGGCTGGCCTAACCTATGTTTTGACAGGTATGAGGCAGCTCTTTTTCATGCGGCTACCACGGTGGCCTTCTTTGGAGCGCTCCGCATCAGTAAGTTGGTACTACTGTCTAAGGCAGATGCGACTCGTAGGGCACTGGAACTCAACAATGTCTATGTTTCTAATGAGTGGGCTCAGTTGAGGATACGGTCCTCAAAAGTTGATCAGCACGGCATAGGCAGTGGAGTTAGACTGCTACGATGTTCCATTGCAGACATCTGTCCGGTTGGTGCCCTACAGGAGTTCTTGGCAGTGCGTGGCACGCACCCTGGCCCGTTTTTCTGCCACCAGGATGGGTCTCCCCTTACTAAATTTCAATTTTGGAAGGTGACCGGTATGGCACTTTCCAGTGTTGGCCTCCCTGGGGCTCGTTACGGCACCCATTCATTTAGAATCGGCACTGCTTCAACTGCAGCTGCATTTGGGTACTCGGAGGTTGATATACGCCGTATGGGAAGATGGGGATCTATGCGTTTTGCATTATATGTTCGTCCTCTTCAGACATGAGTACCATTTAAGTCACTGTTCTCTTTTTTCTCTTACAGACCCTGTGTGTCCCCGCACACCGGTGGCAGTATGGCTGGTGGGCCACAGTTACGTGCACTGGGCAGCTCAGTATGCTGCGGCGACAGAGCATGCATACATTGGTACGGTAAGCGTGGAATGAGATGGCGGGAACTTTTGCCATTCCTTTTCTCCATTAGGGATGCTGAACTGCCCGATGTCCTTGTACTGCACCTCGGGGGCAATGACCTAGGCCAGGTCACTGGCCTTTCCTTAAAATTTGCGATTTGCAGGGACCTAGCTTATTTACACTATGTGCAGCCATTCACCATGCTGCTATGGTCGGACATCATACCACGTCATGCTTACAGGGGAGGTATTGACCTCCGTGCCCTTGACCGCGCTCGTCGCTCGGTGAACAGGGCAGTTGCCCGGTTCGTGACAGTCTTCATTGAAGCCTCCCCGTGTGGTGGGTAGCACTGGTAAGGTAAAGATTTATGATCCATAGGTATCCGGCAGGTTTGCAATTGACTGGCCAACACTTAGACAGGTACAGGTGTAATAATGTTGACCTGTCAACGACGAACCAGGCAAGGGGTGATGGCACGAGCTTTTCAGCATGCATCACCCGTGATTTGACGGATACACGTCAGAGGGTGGGGTCAGTAGATAGTTTATTGACTACGGTCAACAATTTGTTTGTCTCAACAAACAAATTGATACAAATGGATACATTGTAGCCAATTGCCATTGGCAATTTTGGGAGGAACCTTACCAGTGTTACTGCGGCCTGCTTGCCTTAAAGAATTATAATTGGATGAGTACCAATTGAAAGTTATAATTCGGACTAGGGCATTATTCAATAAAAGTGGCCCAATGCCTTTATCCATATACCGGTGTCTGAGTCTTTCTTTGGGGGGTGCGCCTGCAAAGATTCTTCTCAACACCAAAGAACAGTTCAGAGAAATAATTGTTTTAAATGGATTCTTCACACTGAAAGGTAAACTATTGTTAATTGTTTTAAGAAAAAGAAGTCAGAAAAAAGTGGGGCACCATAGTTTGATTACTTTAGTTTTCTTTGGGGTGGAGGGTGGGGAATTCAGTCCATCTCACTGTGGCTGTTTCCTAAGCATCTATTAGCTTTTGTGGGTAAATTTAATTTTATTCTCTAAAGCATAAGTTAATTCAGTTTATCCAATTTATCCCTTCATTGTTTGGTGAGAAAAGATCTAACCCAATACAGGCTGACTGAGAATGCCTTGGTCCCTGAGACAATTCTGATTTTTTCCCCCTGTAGGTTAGATTTAACCTAAGTAGATAATGCAGCAGAAGATTGAATATATTATTTATGCATTAGTAGCAACAACAACAACAATCCAATCAAGTCTTGCAGTATAGTTGCCAGGCAATGACAAGGAAGACAGTCCCTCTGCAAGAGATAAACTGACACCATGGAATTAATGAGTATTGATAACTGCAGACGCTAAGTAACACATCTATGTCATCCCTAAGCATTTGGAGATGCTGCAATCAGGTTTAATTGAAATGTACAGTCCCAAAGCAAAGATAAAATGATAGGGGCATGTGGCCATTAAGAAAATGTCTCTTTGTACGTTGAGCACCCTTACAGATATGGGAAACATTTTATGTGGTCGCATCTATCAATTGCTCTGATTTAAGGACAGTCCAAAAAGAAAGCGAGGAGACCATTTGGGATGGAACATAAATTAAAAGCCCATTTCTTCAGTCCCAGAGAGATGTCCTTGGCACTCAGCAGATATCACAGGCAGATACTCTGCAAGGTCTAAAACATGCTAGTAAAGCTGCAGTGCCTGGCTTTCTGCCAGTCTCTTGAATTTGGTTCATGATAGGAGGACACATTCCTACTTCCCTAGGTGGTAGCAAGTTCAAGGAGGAAAAAAACATTTCAGTAGTCTGTTTCAGAATAACTTTCCCCAAGAAGAATGAAAGTGTGGCGCCAAAATGGCCGCCGCGCTCTTTGCGGCCCCACCCGGACTCAGACATCCAGGTGAGTTTATAGAGGAGTGGCCACGAGGCAGCCGTGCTGCCATTTTAGAATAGCGACGGAGAGGAGAAGTTTTCTCCGTCGCATTCTCTCTTTAGTTGGCTATAGAGCCTTGCAGAGCTCTATGCGTTCGATTCCCGGCTGGGAAAAGAGAACTCCGAGTACCCGGTGCCTTTTTTAGGATTGCCTCTTGGCTACCGCGGTACTTACACGCAGGAGCTTGATCACTGGATAGGGATCCTTCAGTGATCCTTATTCTTTTAGGGAGACATTCCTCCCCAAGCGAAAGGCCCTGGCACTGAAGCCTCGGCCGAGGGGAAGAGCTTTTCCTGGCCCTGCATCGGATGGGGGCCAGCCTTTGGGTCGGAGGACCAGGGCTGCGCCCCCACAGCAGGGCAGTGATAGACCCTTGACCACTGGTACCAGTGGGGCCGGTCAGGCTACCACTTGGCAGCCGGGTGACAGCTTCGTAGCTGGTCTGGTGCAGGCTGGCCCCTCCGGGGCTTCGGCCTGAGCGCGCCTTTGCAGAGCCCGGGACAGGCTGGCCCAGGGGGGCCTGGTGCGGGTGTCCGCCTCACAGCTCCTCCGGCCCCCCATGGGCCTGAGTTCTGGGCATGGCCCTACTCTGGCCCTGGCTCCCCTTTTTGGGTTGCCTTTTCCTCAACTGACTAGTGGGCCATCCGGCCCACCCGGCCCGCTTTATACTGGGGGCTGGGGCAGTGGATGCTCTGTTAGCACAGATGGCAGTGCTGGAAGCATCCTTGGGCATTGCACAGCCTCGTTCAGAGGGGGGCGCTACTCTTTCTTCAACAGGGGCCCCTTCGTCGGCCCTGGCTACCTTGCCGGCCGCAACGCTTCAGTGGACAGCCAACCAGGTCGAGCTGCTTGAGACGGTCCGGCCGGCCCCAGCTGGTGTCTCGCAGCTCCCCATTCGACCTGGTGTCCAGGCTGGGAGCAGTCAGGGTTGGTCCCAGAGCTCGATTCCGGTCGCGAGCTCAGACGCCCGCCATGGGCCGGAACCCCCGGTGGGGGCGACTCACGGGGGTGCACCTAGTGAGTATCAGGTTCAATTTAGTGCACCAACACCACAGGCCATTTACAGTGGTGGGGTTCAATGGCCCTGGCCTCGTCAAGTTGATGCGAGCGGGCATCAGTTACCATCCTATCCCAGTATCCCATGGTTTCTAAATGGTCCCTCGTTAACGGCAGGGGTGCCCCTGGGGCAGTGACGAGCATCGCAGGGGCTGTCCAGGTCCCGCTGCATATGCCCTCTATGCAGAATGTGCCGACGATGGCTTTGCCGACGGCTGGTTATTCCTTGCCCCTGGGTGATCATTTGTCGCAGGTCACGAGGGATAAGATCTGGTGAGGGGAGTACGTGGATATATTCTCCCTATTGAACCGTGAGTCCACTGAGGAAGAGAGAGAGGGACAGGACGACAGAGACAAAGAGCTGTCCCGTCGTCGTAAGCCACCGCGCACCTGGGCCAACTGGTTGCCGGCATACCTCATATATATGGTGGTATGCCTCAGGGCCCGGCCTGATTGGGCCATCCTGATGGTTCAATCCCTTGATAATATTTACAGGGCGATGGTTGATTTCATGGGCCCATCGTAGTTGGCTTACGATGAGGAATTTGGATGAGGGTGGCCCTACGTCCTGAGATGAGGTGGGATGAGCCCTGTCAGCAATTGTTGCTCTTGTACATGACTCCCACATGACTGGCGCCTGGTGATAGGTACCATTGTGGTCATGCTGTGCAGTGGGCTGCTACAACACAGGCCCCAAGCTGACTGGTGGGGCAGGGGGTTCTAGCCCGCCTGCTGTGTTGGACCTGCTCAGCTAGCGACGTGTGTACTAAGCGCCAGTGTCATTACCGACACGAGTGTCCCCTTTTGCACTGGCCCCTACGCTGCCTCCGCGTGCCCGCGGGTTGGTGGGTTACGGGGCAGAGGTAGGGGTGCACAGGGGGCGATCAGAGCTCCGTCTGACGGAACTAGCCATGTCAAAGCCCCCCCTCCCCAATTAGTGTACTCATGCTGGAGTGATGGCTCTCAGCTTATCCAAGAAGGGATGATGCGAGGTACCTGCTGGAGGGTTTCCAATGGAGCTTTTGTATTCCATTCGGGGGTGTTAGGGGCCCCAAGATGCTACTAATTTAGTTCCCTTGAAAGGTAACAAGGAGGTTGCTGCACTGAGCACAGCTAAGGAAGTTGAGGCTATGAGAGTAGCGGGCCCCTTCTTGGAACCACCTTTCCTAATTTGAAGGTCTCCCCTATGGGGCTAGTACCGAAGTAGAACCAGGGTGAATGTCATCTAATCCTCCATCTAGCTTACCCTGCGGGTTCTTCGGTCAGTGATGCCATTCCTGATGACCTTTTTCAGTCAGGTAAACGTTGTTTGTTCAGCCCCTAGGAGTGGTATGCTCATGCGGTCCCGGTGCTTTCCTGGCACAGTGTGATATGCACTCGGCTTTCTGATTACTGCCAGTGCACCCAAGGGATTTTGAGCTATTGGGTTTTAGGTTTCAAGGGGAATTTTACTTAGATAAGGCCATGCCTTTTGACTGCTCTATTTCATGTTCGGCATTCGAACGATTCGGTACTTTAATTCAGTGGGCCTTTGATCGCAGGTCGGGGTCCCGGTCTCTAGCCCATTACCTCGATGACTTTTGGTTCGGGGGTGAATGGGGCTCGGACACGTGCACACGTCTCCTCACTACATTTCAGACACTCATGTGGGAACCGGGTGTCCCCTTAGCTCCTGAATAGACCGAGGGCCCAGCTATTAAGCTCACATTTATAGGCATTGGAATTGACTCTGTCGCACAGGCATCCGGGTTACCCATGGATAAGGTGGCTCAGATCTCTGCGGCGATTTTGGCATTGATTGCCAAACATAAAGTGTTCCCTCGTGAGCTGCAGCTACTGCATGGCCACCTTAACTTGGCCTGCAGGGTGGTTACACCTGGCAGAGCATTGGCCAGGCGCCTGTGTGACGCCATGGCTGGCCTGTTAAACGTCACCACAGAGTCCGGCTGATCAGGAGCATACGGGCGGACCTTGCGGTCTGGCTCAAATTCCTCCAGGGTTTTAACGGGGTCTCTTCCTGGAGATTAGACCTTATGGTCTGCCCTAGATTTCAATTACGGTCGGATGCCTCCGGCTCCCTGGGTTATGGGGGTTTACTATGGGGGTAGGTGGACTTACGGCCGAGGGCCTCACGCATGGCTTGGCATGGATCGCCTCTGCGATCTTACCTTTCTTGAGTTTCTTCCCAATTTGGGGAGCACTGATGCTATGGGGTGACGAGTGGGCCAACTCAGTGGTCCATTTTTGGTGTGACAATGCGGCAGTAGTGCACATTGTCAACACCCAGATGTGCAAATCCCCCAGGGTCATGGCATTCGTTTGTCAATTCTTTTTGGGAAGCCTACGCCTAAATGTGCTGTTCAGGGCCAGACATGTTCCAGGTATTAATAACGATATTGCTGATGCTTTATCCCGCCTGCAGATCCCCCGGTTCCGTGCCTTGCTCCGGAAGCAGAGGAATTCCACTCGCCACTCCCGGCCGATATTTGGACGTTTGGTGAGGAGAGATGAACCGGGCATGTCATTGGCACCTCGCGCGCATAAGGCATATCAACATGCTTTCATGCAATTTAGAACTTTTTGCGAGTAACTACAGTTACCTCAAGTGTGGTCAATATCAGTGGACCAGGTTATACAATGCATGTTTATCTTCGCAGTCAGGGTTTGGCCCCCCGTACTATAGCCTTCAGGCTTTCGGCACTGGCATTTATGGCCAACGTGTGTGTGTGTGGGGGGGGGGGGGGGGGTTCAATGACTGCGTGAGTTACTTCCACATGCGTCGTGTTTTGGAGGGGTGGACATGTGAACGTGTCTGCCGCCCGGACACGCGTCACCCCAGTTCGCCAGAGTTTCTGACCCACCTTGCATGAGGCTGGCATGACTTATGTTCGGATAGGTGTGAAGTGGCTCTTGGTCACGCAGCTACCACGGTAGCCTTTTTGGAGCGCTCCGCATCAGTGAGTGGGTGCCAGAGTTGGTACCATCTGTGTAAGGCGGATGTGTCTCGTAGGGCACTGGAACTCGACGATGTCTATGTCACACATGAGTGGGCTCAATTGGGGATACGGTCCTCAAAGGTTGTTCAGCACGGCGTAGGCAGTGGAATTAGACTGCTACGAAGTTTCATTGGAGACATCTGTCCGGTTGGTGCCCTACATGAATTTTCGGCAGTGCCTGCTGCGCGCCCCAGCCTGTTTTTCTGCCACCAGGATGGGTCTACCCTTACCAAAGTAATGTTACTGAGGGTGACCGGTGCCGCGCTTTGCGGTGTGGGGCCCGTTTTGGCACCCATTTATTTAGGATAGGCGTCGTGTTGATCGCGGCTACGTTTGGGGTACTCGGAGGCGGATATATGTGTATGCGTAATTTCTTATATGTACATCCCCTCACTGTATGAGTACTTAGTTATGTCCTTCACCTCTTCTCCTCTTTTACAGATCCTGTGTCTCTGCACACCGGTGGCAGTGGGGCTGGTGGGCCGCAGCTATGTACACTGGGCAGAAGTATATGCTGCGGTGACAGAGAGTGGACCCCGACTTGGGCTGTGTGCATCAGCACGTATGCGACGGTATGGTATGCGCGGCACAAGGGGGCGGGAACTGTGGCCATTCCTGATGTCCGTCAGGGATGCTGGACCGCCCGATGTTCTTATTAGGCACCTCGGCGGCAATGATCTTATACGGATCACTGCTATTCTTAAACTGTCGAGGGGCAGTGACCTGGTGTTTTATATCATGTATGGCTTACACACGGTCGCTATGGTCTAACATCGTGCCGAGACACCAATTTAGGGGAGACGTGGATCTCCGTGGTTCGGACTGTTCCGGCAGTCAGTGGACAGGGCTGTTGCTCGGTCCCTTGCTGAGCATGGCTGGGAGCAAGAAAGAGGAAATCTATTTAAGAGAAAACTAGGCTTGTGTCTTTAATAAAAGAAAGTATTCTCATACTAGTCCTATGGCGAGATATCAGAAAAGCAGGTTGGGGTGTATAAATCTGACACGGTCATATCTGGTATTTCATATATCAGCGTCCATGTATAACACAATACTACACCCATAAACCATAATGCAACAACATATGATAAACCTCTACCATACAAAACGCATTCATGTGAACCCACGCTACTACAAAATACAATTATACAAAATATCCACGTGTTGGCAATCCCCAAAGAGGCACCGAGGTTCGCCTCGAGGTTGGTGTATGGCAACAAAGAAAGTCTATATATCATGTATCATAGTTCATAGTCCGTGGTAGAGTAACTGGGTGCACTCAGTCACTGGCACATTTTGGACTCTATACCAGGGTGCCAATATAGACCCACCGTAGGCTTCAGGAGAACACAGACTATCGCCAACCTCCTCTCACGGACCGACATCATCACCCCTGGCAGATCATTATGTACCATTGTCTCTGGACACTTCCCCTGTGGCCATTGTAAATATTACGTCCACATGTGGAGTACTAAAAGTGTTCATGTGCCCAGTAGCAGTTTCACCCTCAATCTCACCGGGTTCTCGAATTGTAATTCAAAGGACTCCATCTACATGTTAACTTGTACATGTCAATTAGCATATGTGGGACAATCCAGGCGACCTCTTAAGGTACGCCTAGGCGAACATCTTTCCCGCATAAGGAATCGGATCGCTACTGCTCCTCTAGTAAACCACTTTATCGAGAAGAAACATACATCAAAAGATATCAAGGTGGTTGTACTGGAAACCTTCGTGCCCAATAAACATCAGATTATAGATGTGGAACGCTTCCTCCTACAGAGAGAGGCGTTCTACATCCACCGATTTAACACTTTAGCCCCCCAAGGACTGAACACAGAATGGGACCTCTCTGCATTTTTATAGAGCCGATCTCACGTTTGTGTGTACCATCGATGTTCATACCACTTTAAGAGTCTCTGATAGGTTTGTAGAAAATTTGAAGACTTACAGGTTGATTAGTCGCAGTTGTCCCTCATTAGTTCTGCGCTTATATATAGAGTAGATTCATGCAAGGATTTAACGCGTGCACACATGGAAAGATAAATCATCAGAGGTGCTATACGTGCGCATTACGCTATTTTAGGTACGTACCTTGTCCGCTTGTTCATTAGAGTTGAATTTTGACTTATATGTTCTTGCACATACTTGCCAGATTCTGCATGTCTGTTCGTAACAAAAATTTTAGTCACAGGCTTGTGTACCTTATGTTATGTTTGTAGATGCTTGAGAAAGCTATTCCAAATGTCCCGTTACCGGAAGGGCATCGGAAATCTGTCTACTACAGCCTGATGCTACCCGCCGCATGGGAACCCACGGATGTAACAGTAACACTTCGGCCCCCGACGTTTTTTTCAAGAACAGCCTATATGGTGACTGAGTGCACCCAGTTACTCTACCACGGACTATGAACTATGATACATGATATATAGACTTTCTTTGTTGCCATACACCAACCTCGAGGCGAACCTCGGTGCCTCTTCGGGGATTGCCAACACTTGGATATTTTGTATAATTGTATTTTGTAGTAGCGTGGGTTCACATGAATGCGTTTTGTATGGTAGAGGTTTATCATATGTTGTTGCATTATGGTTTATGGGTGTAGTATTGTGTTATACATGGACGCTGATATATGAAATACCAGATATGACCGTGTCAGATTTATACACCCCAACCTGCTTTTCTGATATCTCGCCATAGGACTAGTATGAGAATACTTTCTTTTATTAAAGACACAAGCCTAGTTTTCTCTTAAATAGATTTCCTCTTTCTTCATTTGGGAGTGTTGTTGCTTCCTGTGCTTATTGCCACACCCCAGCCGTCCCACCCCCCTGAGCATGGCTGGGAGACAGCCATTGGACACCTGCGGATAGGCTTACAAATTTTTTTGGTGGTAGGCAAGCGATGGGGTCCACCTGTCGGCTGGAGGTATGTACCTCTTTCTGGGTGTGGTGCAAGCAGGCCTGGCGACCGAGCTGACGGTCTGGGGGGGGGGGGGCGGTGAGTCCTCATGGACGCCTCCCCGTGTGGTGGGTAGCACTGGTAAGGTAAAGATTTATGACCCAGAGGTATCCGGCAGGTTCGCAATTGACTGGCCAACACTTAGACAGGGGTAATAGCTTTGGCTGGTCAACGACGAACCAGGCAAGGGGTGATGGCAGGAGCTTAACAGCCTGCATCACCTTGAGATTTAACAGATACACGTCATAGGGTGGGGTCAGTAGATAGTTTATTGACTCCGGTCAACAATTTGTTTGTGTCAACAAACAAATTGATACAAATAGTTACATGTAGCCAATTGGCATTTTGGGTGGAACCTTACCAGTGTTACTGCGGCCTGCTTGCCTTAAAGAATTATAATTGGATGATTACACCAATTGAAAGTTATAATTCGGACTAGGGCATTATTCAATAAAAGTGGCCCGATGCCTTTATCCATATACCGGTGTCTGAGTCCTTCTTTGGGGGGTGCGCCTGCATAGAGTACTTGCAATCCTTCCAACACACAAAACCTGAAAGCATCAATGAAATATCCAGTGCATAGAGCCATGAGGGGAAGCAGTCAGAAAACAATGTTATATTAGCCAACCACAACAAGGGCAGAACTGCCTTGTCCTCTACTTGATTAGTCCAAATATCTATGTAGTCAACTGTTCTGTTGACACACTGGCCAACCAGAGTTTGCCTCTGGGAAGCTCATCATTAGGACCTGTGTACAATGTCACCCTCGATCCACCCTCGATCCTGCAGGCCACACATTCCTCATCTTCTTTTATATGCTGGCTTGAGCGGTCTTCCACAATAGATGGCAAAGCATAGATCCAGATATTTCTACCCCTCACCCTGGCAAATCCTGCCCTGTTCTGAAGTATTTAGGATTGGTATATTACACCTCTTCCCCCTCCCCAGCTCCATTAGCAATGGAATGTCCTGCTATACAAAAAATTGTCTGGTTAAAACCAGGTAAAAAACCTGTGGTTTTCATGTGTTGAGATTTCTAGGTGCCACATATCCAGGTCCAAACACAAAAATATGCCTCTACCCAAAGTGTTTGCCAGTTCAATCAAATCCCAAGGTACTTCCTGTGACAGCTAATAGTTCTCTAAAAAGGAAGAGATCACTCAAGTGGAAGACAATATAAAATAATAATAAATCTATTTATTATGGTCGTTGACCAGCAAGACAATATTAAATGTATCATCTCATCTGGAATATATTTTATATTTAACACAAAAAGTTAAAGAGTGTAATAAAGTCAGATTTGCTCATTACTTCTCATCTCATCTGCAAAATTATGCTTCAGATCAGAATGCATATCATATGCAGGTGTTCAGTTCACACATTGACATACTCTACTGGTGACTAGCAGAATACAAAATGGCTAGCAAATGCATAGGACATGCCAAGCATGTGGGTGGCCCTGAATATATGCATGTTAGCATCAACTTGAGCTGATCCCATTTTGGTTGCATCATTATAACACAATCCTTGGGGAAGAGCCATAGCTCATTGGTACAGCATCTACTTTGGATGCATGAGGTCCCATGTTCAATTGCTGGCAAAGGCTCTTGCATGTGGGGGGCGGGGGATGAGGGGCTTGTTAGAGTCAGCATAGATTCAACTTTATGCTAGATAGACCAACTGTCTATTGTCTTATAGGACAACAGCCCACAGGGAATTTAAAACTGTGTTACACAATATATAGGAGGTAGAAGAATCAGAACAACTAGGAGAAAAAGAATGTGACCAAAATTCTTCAACACATGATCCCATACTAAGATGGAGACCTTCAGGGCTTCAGAATCGCAGCAGCCATCCTAATGTATCACAATGAAAAACACCAGAGTCATTTGGTACCAGGCAGACCACCCAACGCATTGCTCCTTAACATGCCAGAGTCCAATCTGAAAACTGTTGTGTCCTAATGGTTTGATCCTTCACATGGATAACAATGTATCTGAACCAATGTAACTTTGCCTATGGGCAACAATGTAACCTTCAGCTGTATCACATAAACCCTGTAATAGGACGCGAGCTAATGACCACCAGCTGGCAGCGGCGAGCGTCCAAGCTCTCTTGGTCCAAACTCATCAAAGGCAACAGCGCGGGAAGTTTTCCCGCCACCACCTACACCTGGACAAGAAGGGCGTGACCAGCAATGACGTCACGCAGGCAGTAGCCAATGGGCTATCATGGAACCACGTTCAAATGTGTTACTACTGTATATAAAGAGCGATTGATCCGCCATTACCTCATGTTCCCTCTGACCACCATGCAATAAACCTGAGTTAACCCAGCCCGAGGCTGTGTCCTGTGTCTTGGTTTTCATACACCAAATTGGCGACGAAGGTGGGATAATGGATCCCCAAGGAGCAGCCAGGGCACAGAGCGGGTTCAACATCACCAAACCGCAAGACTGGGAGCTTTTTGAGATGGACTTCCAGGCGGCGCTGGTGGAACTCAAAGTCAAAGAAGACGATGAGGAGAGGAAGAGGGCCATCCTCACCAGAATGCTTGGGATAGAAACCAAGCGAAAACTGGTGGGCCAGGGGATTCTTATTCCTGTTGATTCCGCGGAGTGGGAAACTCCAATTGTAACCGCTCTGAAGGCTAACGGGGAGGTGCGCATTTGCGCTGATTATAAGTGTACAATTAACAAGGCGATCCGCCCTAATGCATACCCGGTGCCGGTGGTCAGCCACCTGCTGGCCAGGCTGAATGGGGGAAAGTGTTTCGCTAAACTCGATTTGGCTCAAGCTTATCAGCAACTCCCTGTAACTCCCGCCACGGCCGCGGCACAAACGATAGTCACACATAAAGGAGCATTCCAGGTGTCGCGTTTACAGTTCGGCGTGAACTCGGCACCCGGCCTTTTTCAGTCGCTTGTGGAACGCCTCCTGAAGGGGCTGGAGGGGGTGTTGCCTTATTTTGATGACGTGTTGATAACAGGGGGGAGTGAGGCCGAACTGGCAAAGAGATTGGATAAAGTTCTGACTGTCTTCGAGAAAGCGGGGCTACGACTGAGAAAAGACAAATGTGTCTTCTTCGAAACTGAGGTTGAGTTTCTAGGGTTTCGAGTCACGCCAGAGGGTATTAAGCCATCCAAATCCAAAGTAGCCGCCATCAAGAATGCCCCTCGCCCCACATCCAAAACCGAGCTACAGTCATTTCTGGGGCTCCTCAATTTTTACCATACCTTCCTTCCACGGAAGGCGTCCGTGGCCGAGCCACTCCATCGGTTGCTAAAAAAGGAGGAAACATGGGTGTGGGGTGATGAGCAAGAGAGGGCGTTCAAAGAGTTGAAGCAACTCCTAACATCCGAGGCAATCCTAACGCATTTCGATCCCAAACGGCCAGTGGTCTTAGTCTGTGACGCATCCCCGGTGGGGGTGGGGGCGGTGCTTTGCCACGTGTTGGACGACGGAAGGGAAGCCCCGATAGCATTTTATTCAAGGTCCCTGTCCCAAGCAGAGCGTAATTACGCACAGACCGACAGGGAGGCACTAGCGATAGTAGCGGGGACCAAAAAATTTCACGATTTTCTGTATGGTCGGCCGTTCAAAATCGTGACTGACCACAAGCCCCTATTAGGAATTTTCACTGCAAGTAAGCCCACACCACAGATCCTGTCCCCAAGAATGCTGCGGTGGGCTATTTTTCTCAACGCATACCAGCATGAGCTGGAATACCGGCCCGGGAAGGAGATCAGCCATGCCGACGCACTCTCGAGGTCTCCTTTGCCCTTGTCGGGCGTCCAAAAGGAAAGGGCAGAAAGAGATCACCAGGTTTTGTTAATAGAGGTTTTAGACTCACCCCCAATAGTACCAGCCGACATTGCCAGGGCCACAGGTAAGGACAGAACGCTAGAGAAAGTTAGCTCATGGGTACAGAAGGGGTGGCCGGCGTCATCCCCAGGTACGGAATTCGACCCATTTTTTCGAAAAAAAATAGAGTTGTCCCTAGAGAGGGGCTGCCTTTTGTGGGGCCAACGGGTGGTGGTTCCTACGTCCCTGCGACCGAGGGTACTCGAACTGCTGCACGTCAGCCACCCCGGCATCGTCCGGTCCAAGGCGCTGGCCCGGAGTTACTTCTGGTGGCCACAGCTGGACGCGGACATTGAGCACATGGTCGGCACTTGTGAGGCATGCCAGGGCTCCCGACCAGAGGCGGCCCGTCTTCCGCATAGGGAATGGGACACAGCAAGGGGGCCATGGTCCAGGGTGCACGTAGACTTCGCTGGCCCATTCCGAGGAACAATGTTTCTCCTGGTGGTGGATGCATTCTCCAAGTGGTTGGAGGTTATCCCAGTAAAGACTACGTCCTCCGCCACTACAATTAGCCAGCTAAGGAGAGTCTTTTCCACGTTCGGTTTACCCGACACTTTAGTCAGCGATAACGCTAGTTGTTTCACCTCCGCTGAATTCAAGGCATTCATGGAGGCAAACGCCATTCGACATGTCACATCCGCGCCGTTTCACCCCGCCACGAATGGCCAAGTGGAACGGCTGGTGCGAACGACAAAGGATGCGCTGCGGCGCATGGGCCCGGGGGACCTAAATCACCAAGTATGTCAGTTTTTGTTAGCGTATAGGGTGACCCCCTTAGCGTCAGGTTACTCGCCGGCAGAGCTGCTGATGCGGCGAAAACTGACCACGATCCTGTCCAGGCTAGACCCGACGAGAGTCGAGGACAAAGGAAAAAACATAGGGCTGGCAGTCTCGAAAGGTTTCGCCGCCGGCGATCCTGTTCACTGCAGGAACTACGCCAGCGCAGGTCCAGCCTGGGTACCAGGGACGGTTGTGGAACGGACGGGGCCAGTGTCGTACCGGGTCGAAACTAGCACGGGTCTCCTCTGGAGGAGGCACGCGGACCAACTTAGGCACCGAGTGAGTGGGGGGCCGGTCAGTGGAGCTCAGCGACAGGACTCAGCGTTAGGGTTCTCCCCCACCCGTTTAGCCCAAGGGGGGGACAGCAACGGACAACGGTCCCAAGCAAAGGGGGAAAGCAGCGGCCCCGACTCATACCCTTTTGATACGTCAGCTCCATCAGAGGCTGGGGAAGGGGGAGAGGAGTTCGCGACCGCTGCCCCCGACTTTAATTCTGATTTTGATTTTGAGAGCCGGGGGGGTTTTCGGGAGTGTTCCCCCACCCGTCCAAGCGAGAAGAGGGGTTTTTCGTTAGCCCCCGGTGCCCCCGGTTCTTCCCCAACAAAGCACACACCTCCCAACAACGCCGCGGAGCCGCGGCAAGTCACTAACGAGTCTCCCTCTCCAATTACAGGGCAGGAAACCAGGGGACAAAGAGAAGGTAGCAAACCAGGGGGAAGGCAGCCCGCACCGAGACCCCAGCGTGTTCGAAATAAGCCATCTTGGCTGAGAGACTTCGTCTCATCCTAGGGGGGGGGGAGTGTGGTGTCGAGACTTCGTCTCATCCTAGGGGGGAGGGATGTTGTGTCCTAATGGTTTGATCCTTCACATGGATAACAATGTATCTGAACCAATGTAACTTTGCCTATGGGCAACAATGTAACCTTCAGCTGTATCACATAAACCCTGTAATAGGACGCGAGCTAATGACCACCAGCTGGCAGCAGCGAGCGTCCAAGCTCTCTTGGTCCAAACTCATCAAAGGCAACAGCGCGGGAAGTTTTCCCGCCACCACCTACACCTGGACAAGGGCGTGACCAGCAATGACGTCACGCAGGCAGTAGCCAATGGGCTATCATGGAACCACGTTCAAATGTGTTACTACTGTATATAAAGAGCGATTGATCCGCCATTACCTCATGTTCCCTCTGACCACCATGCAATAAACCTGAGTTAACCCAGCCCGAGGCTGTGTCCTGTGTCTTGGTTTTCATACACCAAAAAAACCCAGTCTCTAGTAGCTAAATCTACATAACCTGAAGTTGCACAGCTTTGCACTAAGGTTGAAGTCTTATCTAAAAATCAGTTCCATGGGTATAGTTGTGCAATCAGACATGCGGACTAGCTGGGTGTAACTCCCCATGAGCTTCCATAGGCTTAATTTTAAGTTCAATAAAATGGATCCTACATGGGATTGAATCAAATCCACACTCACACTATGATGCTTGCCAGATGGCTCTGGGTTAATCAATTCTCAACCTTATCACAGAAACTCCAGCTTTTCAGGAAGACAACATCTTACACCCAAAATACACTCACTGCTTTTGGCAAAAAGAAAGGACTCATGTCATTCCTTGAATTTACCTCTGTCTCTTTCCAGCAGAGTAAATTTACAAATTGGCATGGTTGCACTGCCTTCAGCTTTCCTCCGAGTGAAGGAATTGGCTCTACAGGGGGCAGAGGGAGTGAAGAGCCCAAGGCAGCAGAAGCTGACTAAATGCAACATAAATGAGACTATAAAAATAATACAAACAGGTGTCCCTGCAAGGCTAAAACTTCTCTTTGGTTTTTTCCTACACTTTAGCTGGCCTCCTCAGATGACATTTAATATTTCTGCTTGAAGAGTGGCAAGAGAATATTCTTCCTCCTTTTCTTGTACTGCTTTCCTTAGAGAAAAAGTGTGACTTTCTTGTGAGACAGCACTTTCGTTTTCCAGCCTGTGTGAAGTAAGTAAGTACATTTAACTCTCTGCCAGCATCACAAGGAGAAATGCCAGATCCCGGCCAAATCATGATGTTAGATGAAGGAGTGCATTTGTTAGTTGCCTTGGAAACTTCCAGTGAAAAGAGAGCAAGAAATCTTACAAAGATAGTCAGTGAAGAGTCAAGGCTGAGCCACATGATTAGGTGGAAACCAGTGTCAGAATCAAAAGGCTGACCTCCCACCTTCCAATCAGTGCCTTAGCCATTTGAGCCACTGCAGTCCAATTCCCAAGTACTGCAGGACGGTATGAGCTCCTGTCTCTGTCACAGCTCCTGCCAACGTAGCAATTCAAAAGCAAGAAATTGCAAGTACTGTAGATAATTAGGGACCACTTTGGTGGGAAGGTAAACAGTGTTCCGTGTGCTCCAGTGTCTAGTCATGCCTGCCCCATGACCATGGAAACATCTGCAGAAGCAGACAGTGCTGGCTCTTTGGCTTTGAAATAGAGATGAGCACTGAACCCTAGAGTTGGATAAGACTGGCTTTCGAGCAAGGGAAACCTGTACCTCTACCTAGTGTCAGAATACAGGTTAATACTAAAGAACATGGAAGAGCAGAGCAGAAATTTCAAGCTAGGAAGCAAGAAGTGGGAACGCCCACAGCCCTTTCCCTGCCCCTAAATTACTTTTCTTCCATTTGACCATCAAGACTTTCTCTTCTTTCTTTCTGGACAGTCAAGCTGTTGTTTGGAAAGTTTAATATCTTGCCTTTCTCCCGTTGCAGAATTTAAGGGCGTGTATACAGAAGTTCTGAACTGACCCAGGCATTCCCCATACCCAAGCCTCTTTCTAGTACAACAGTGTGCCCTCTGACAATGGCCTATGCTACTCTGGCAGGAGGAATGATATGAAGATAGAGGCAGGGGATCGTGATGGGGAGAAATGAGAACCACAAGCACTCATATGCGTGAGAAAAGTCTGCACAAGTAATTTATGTTATCTCACAATGTGACAGTTTTTTTGCCTCTCCCACCTTCAGCCTGTCAGAGGAAAAGTTCTGCTGACTGGAAAGACAGCTTGTGTTGAATATTTATTAGTTTGTTAAATGTATTTGTTCAATTTGTCTATGGAATTCATTACATGGAAAGCCAGACTAGATCCAGAAGAAAGAGGAGTGAAAATTAGTGGAAGAAACACGTATGGGCGCATTTTCCATTCACTTCCAGGAGCGACAAGGGCATGGGCCAGATGAATCACAGTAAACCCCTTCGTGTGGATTCACAGGGGCTTGGGCTTCAGGGAATTGAAGTCCAATAACATCTGGAGTGCCAAGATTCACTATCATAGTACTATAAGCTGGGGCCACCATCACTTGAATTACAAGGAATCCAGTTTGTTGTGGAGTAGTGAGGCAGCGCAGCAGCAAGCCAGCCGCTATCTTCACTGGAGCTGCAACCTTTTTGTGAACCTTCATTGCTCAAGTTAACTCTTTTTCTCCTGGTGGTGAAATTGAAGAGGGCTTGTATGGCTAGGGGCAAGACATCCTGGAGTGAACCAAAGGAAGCAGGCTTCACTTTGGTCCGCCTCAGGAGAATTTCAGCTCTCAACAGTTGTCTTTAGGTCTTATCTCCTTCCTCCATCCCTTCAATTATGTCAGACATTTGGCAGCAGCAGCACTGTGTGTAGGAATTCACATACTTCAACTTGGGTAGGTGCTGGTGAGTTTCCATACCACTGGAAACATGTTGTCATATTCTTGCAGACTCAGAGCCCACTGTAAGGTGAAACTTACTTGTCCACCACCTAGAGTTAATGTCCAGTTTACAACAGATAACATATTGATCTCTGCTGTCTGTCCATCCTTCTGTCCTCCCTCACACACCTAAAATTACTAAGAGAAGAGAGTATCAGAAGGGAGTCTTAAAGAAGCCCAAAAAGCCTCTGCTTTCAGATTTGCACATGGATTGCCCAAGAATGCAGGACAGCCTGTTAACTTATGTGCTGTAGTTAGAACATTTCTTATTGAGGTAAAAATATCTATACTGGTTACATGTTTGTTTCCAGGCACTGCCCAAAGTTGCAGCAACCAAACAGAACAGGAACAGACTTCAACAGATATTCAGGGCTGCAGAAAGAATAATTAGAGTTAGCTTGCCCTCCACGGAGGGTCTTTATATTGCTTGGATTAAGAGAAGTGCAGATAAGATATCTGCAGACTCATTGCACCCAGGATGACGTCATAGGTTTAAGGATAGTTTCCCCCACTCTCACCCCATGCCATTATGCAGCTGAACAATTAGTTATACAGTAAAACCCCTTACTTAAAAAAATCCATTCCATACGCTTTTGCTTAAATTGGTTATTTATGTAACTCGAAGTAAACCCATAGGAAAAATTATTTTTAATGTAACTCAAAGCAAACCCATAGGAAAAATGAAATTTTTAAATGTAAATCGAAGCAAACCCATATGGAAAAGAATCTTCATGTAACTCAAAGCAAACCCATAGGAAATTGTGTACATTGGGACATGGTTTTAGCACAAAATCATTATGTAAGTCGAATTTTATGTAACTCGAGGCATATGTAAGTCAGGGTTTTACTGTATTAATAATAGGATATAGTGAATAATGTTTAACAATTTTTTTAGATTCTGATTGTTCTTTTTGATCAGTCAGCACACTGTGAGCTTTGGTACCAAACTTAAATTTCTTGTGTGTTTGTTACACTGGGCCAAAAAACTAATATCTAAACTACTCGCTTTGATCTTCAAAGCCCTTAATAGCTCCAGACAAAGATAGCTGAAGGACTGAATAATTCCAAATGAATCTCAGACCTTAATAACTGCTTTGGGGGCCTATCTCTAAGAGTCCATGCTTTCAGAGTCAGGATGGGGGAAATGTGCATTAACTCAGGTTTTTTTGGTTTTTAAACTAATTATCCATTTCATGGTATGTAGGACAGTTAACAAAAACTTGTACATATCTTTTAGCATCAAGGGGAGATTCTAATTTCTTGTTTGCCTTTTGAATTATACACACCCATCAATGAGCCCAAATGCATTTGAAAAAAAATGTGTGCAAAAAGATTTTTTTAGTGAGCATGGTAAACATATTTAAAAGGCAAAATTTAGGGGTAGCTTCATTGCTACCTCTCTATGCAAGGCTACGTTTTGGGAGACAAGAGCTGATAGAGGGCTGGCACTGTGTCATAATGCATTATGCATTAACAATTGCATATATTAGAAAAGGTGTATACTGATCTATGTACAAATTGTCACACAGAAGAAAAGCTTGCAACCAAATATAAAACAGGTATAGAACTAAAATGATGGTGAGAGTGTATAAAGATGCAACAGAAATAAAACCAAGAGCCCTTTGCATCTTTACTTCAGAGATTAAGTGGATGTTTCCATCTTCAAATGCACTCTCCAGATAGTTCTGGGAGAGATTTTGTACATGCATATATATTCTCCTGGGCCTTTAATTAAATTTTGCAAATGTTTGTTTGTTTTATTTCTTTTACTGCTGCTTTACTGCTTTCTTTTATTGACTTGCTGCAGTTTGCCCTATTTCATGGCTTGAAAGAAAATAAATCATAATTGAAGCCATGCTTTAATCTTTAAACATTACACTGTTTCTGTGAGTCACTTTAGAGCCATTGTTTCATATGACAGCACAGCAGCATATAAATATTTGAAAATAAACAGAAAAGCAAAATGCAAGTGCAGTTCCTGAGGCCCCTCAGACCAATGCTTTGAGATGGGACCTCAGAAATGACATTCACAAATGACTCATAAGAGTTTGCAAACTTTAGATATAAGTCCTTGGCTGCCTTTCATTCTGGATGTCATCCACGCAGAGCTTCATTGCTACCTCTCTATGCAAGGCTAAGTTTTGGCAGACAAGAGCTGATAGAGGGCTGGCACTGCATCATAAGATATCAGCCATAGGCTTGAATACAATTGGTTCTCCCAGTTAGTGTTGACCTCTTAAATACATGAGATTTACATAAATGTTGACCATCATTCAGCAACTCATTCACTTTGGTCACTTGCTGCTTTATGCCAACAAGCTGCTTCTGTCCAATGGTGACCCTATGAATCAGTGTCCTCCAAATGGTCTTACCATTAACAATTCTGTCAGGTCTTATGATTTCCTTTACTGGATCAACACACCTCACAGTAGACACTCCTGTCTTCCTCCTGTCTTCAACCTTTCCTAACATTATGACTTTTCCAGAGAGTTTTGAGTTCTCAAAGTACAACAGCCTCCATTTAGTCATTTTAACTTCTAGCAAGAATTCCAAATCAGTTTGATCTAGAACCCATTTATTTCTCTTTCTGACAATTTACAGTACCAGAAAGCTCTCCACCACATTGTGCAGACCACCACTTGAGATGAGCAATTCAGGTAGGTCATGAAGCATAAAAGAACTCTACGGGGAAAAGGTCAACTTTTCTGAATTCTCCAAGAAAGCTTAGAAGGAGTGATCCTGTTGTATAACAAAGTTGGAAAGCATACTCATTATTCTCCATAGTCAGGCTTTTTACATGCAATAGTAAACTGCAACTGATCTGTTGTTATTCTCCCCTCCCTCATTTAGGAGGCATGACTCCAACATATCACACATGAGATCATGATAATAATACTACTGTTGCTCTGAAAATAACAGATTCTACTACAGTACTGACCTATAACATAACTTTCGAGCCACTACTATCCACAGGGCAGTGAATAAAAATATACAGCAGTATGATCTGCAATACTGAAAAATTCCTTAATAAGTATGTGGACCATATCTCCATGTCTGAGCAGTTATGTAATTGTTCTCTTTAGCCTGTGACCTGATGACAAGCTTAGATGATGTGAAAGAATGTGACATAGTCCACCCCTCTTTCTCTCTAATTCTTCTAGGATTATAGAATTGAGCCTGGCTGTTTTTCAGAGTAGTCAAGCCTGACAATTCAATCTGGTTGCAAACCCGAATGTGTAGGATGCTACAGAGAATGAGGGGTCAGGTTGGATAGAGCAAGGTTGGGGGTAGGAAGTAAAAAATGTGAATTTCTAGCAAAAAACCATTCCCCCAGACAAAAGCATTAGCAAATCTCACTCCCATATACCAAAACAAGAAACACCAATACCATAATTTCAGAGCCTTTACACTCCGAATGAAAACTAATCTCCAAACTGAATTTCTAATATGCATGGTTTCCCATTTAATTAAAACCAAAGAAGGTAATAATTGTGTGTTAAGCAGCAATTTAAAATATACTGGCATCAAAGAGCTGCACAATATACATTGACTCTACTGAGTATTAAGCTGATATTACTGCCTTTTGTGGAAGGAAGGATACTTGTTTGCACTAGAATCTAATTGTGGCCATGTACAACAGCAAGAAGAAACCACATTTGGATCAATGAACATAATTCTTACAATAATCCTTTCAATACACCCTACCCAAGATTTCATGGACATCATACCAGACATAAAGGAGGAGGGAAATTGTACCTTGCCAAGGATCATCTAACAGAGCTCCTGACAGTGTGACTTCTTGTGATTTTCATATGTAAAACTAGTACTGAGAAGTACATCTGGAGGTGCCTGCCCCAAAATGAATAATTAGTTATACTCCTAATGGACTAGAGAGGTTGTTAAAGAAAGGAAGGGGTGTGTGTGTCTTTAAAAGGGGTTTACAACATCCCCAGTTTTCACAGGCTTTCCTCCTTTATCATCCAGCTTTTTGATCCTTCAACTAGATCAGGCCTTATGAATCCAGGGTGTCCTCTCACCTGCAATACTGGCATTGTAACATCAGTTCAGCTCATAAACAAATAGACACACACCATAAAACTCTTCCATCTAAGCTACTCCCTCAGCCTGAGTACCTTGCTTCATCATGTGCATTGTAGTCCTCATCTGCCCAATTTGACCACTGGCTTGGCCATGTTCTCAGCTACTGCCTCTGATCCACCTGGTTTCCCCAGTTGTGTGAGAAGCAAAACCTAATTGCCACCTGTTGCTAAACTAGACTTAAAAATGTGACAGCCCTAATCCCAGAGATCCCAATTTTGAGACTGCAGGCACTTTAAACGTAATCCCTTCCCTCTGCTAGTGAGGAAAAATGACTCACTGGAAACACAAATCTCCTGGTGACAGCCCACTGCCCTCAGGTGGTCCTTGTCTCTGCAGTCCTCCAGATAAACAGCACATGTTGAATCATAGCTTGAAGCAGTTTTGAATATGATGACCAGATTGCACTGTAAGAGGAGACACTTCTCCCCATCAACAAAGCAATCACTTGCGTATTTACTTAGTTCCTGGTGACCTGTATATGCAAATGCAATGTGTTTTGGTCATTAGACAGTGTATGAGACTCGAAGTAGCTGTGAGATTTTGGAGTTGTATGTTCCACAGAGCCTTTTCTGAACCTCCTAAGCTAGCCTTCTGCCCTTGACAGCACAAACTCAAATAAGATTGAATTGTTGCATCTGTTTTGCATCTGTTTCTGGAACTGGATTTGAAGGGGGAGGGGTATGATCTTGTCTTTTGTTTCAGATAGAAAAATGACAAAACTAGGGAATTGGATCGCCCAAAGGTATAGATTTTCCTCTGAAAAGAGGATATTGCAAATGAAAAACAATGCTTTTAGAGCCCTGGCAAGCATGTTCTTCCAAATTCTTATTTTCAAATTTCTGTCTCATCAGATTCTAGAGGAGTAATTAATCTTCCCAGTCAAAATGGAGGTGGGAGTTGAGTCAGGCTTCAGCATTCTTCTATAAGCTGATCCATCTCTCACAGCATTTAAAAGTATACCTCCCAATAAAAGGCTGCATTGCAGTATAGCAGATGAAGAAAGCCCACCTTATTTATAACACTGTTCTGTGAATACATGGCAGCTACAGATGTAGCTGATTGATTGCTTTTGCTACAAGGAATCCAAAATCTTTTCAGCTTTGTATATGGAATGATAATTGTGTGAGACAGAAAGAAAATCCTTTCTGAAGAAAAAAACCACAAAGCGCATATCCATGTTTGTGCACATGCATGTATATGGGTGAGAGAGAGTGCGTACACACAGGGCTGCCATCAGAAATTACTGGGCCCCATACTGAGCAATCCTATTGCCCCCCCCCCCCCACACACACACACTTTTCTCTCTCCTCACATTGGGGTGACGGTGGTGGCTGGAATACACAAATTCCCAAAAGAAATCGATGGGCAGTTGTATCCAACTTTAGAGTTCAGTGCTCATCTCTGATTACAGCCAAAGAGCCAGTGGCTTTGATCCACAAAAGCTCACATTAAAATACAGAAGTTAGTCTTTAAGCCTTGCTTGAAAACCAGTTGTATCCAACTTTAGAGTTCAGTGCTCTTCTCTGATTACAGCCAAGAACCAGTGGGCCTGATCCACAAAAGCTCACATTAAAATACAGAAGTTAGTCTTTAAGCCTTGCTTGAAAGCCAGTTGTATCCAACTTTAGAGTTCAGTGCTCATCTCTGATCACAGCCAAGAGCCAGTGGGCTTGATCCACAAAAGCTCACATTAAAATACAGAAGTTAGTCTTTAAGCCTTGCTTGAAAGTCAGTTGTATTCAACATTAGAGGTGTTATGTATGCATGTACAATGTTACTTTAAATATATGAATGTAACCAGTCCACAATCACAATGTATCTCAGCTGTTAAGGAACGCGAGCAAGCCGCCCATAGAGGGCAGCTGCGAGCGTTCAACCTCACATGGTTCACA
The DNA here is from genome assembly GCA_035047345.1 of Bradypodion ventrale. Taxonomy (NCBI): domain Eukaryota; kingdom Metazoa; phylum Chordata; class Lepidosauria; order Squamata; family Chamaeleonidae; genus Bradypodion; species Bradypodion ventrale. The sequence goes on along the minus strand of JAWDJE010000003.1, from coordinate 220,947,935 downwards.
TTCCCCAAATCACGAACAGCCGCGGGAACTTCCCCGCATGATCAAGAACTACAGAAGAAGAACTACAGAAGAGAGGCGTGACCTGGGCGATGTCACGCCGGTAGCGGCCAATGAGCTACCGTGCAGCAAGATTCAAATGTATTGTGCTACTGTATATAATGAGATGTACCTCTGCCATTGCCACATGTTCATGCTGACCATCAATGAATAAACCTGTGTTAGTCCTTCCTGCGACTCCTTCTTTGTCTTCCGTGCAAGACACTAAAAGAGTTCAGTGCTCATCTCTGATTACAGCCAAGAGCCAGTGGGCTTGATCCACAAAAGCTCACATTAAAATACAGGTTAGTCTTTAAGCCTTGCTTGAAAGCCAGTTGTATCCAACTTTAGAGTTCAGTGCTCATCTCTAATTACAGCCAAAGAGCCAGTGGCCTTGATCCATAAAAGCTCACATTAAAATACAGAAGTTAGTCTTTAAGGTGCCACACATTATGCCCAAAAAACAGACTTTTATATCAACACGAACAAAATTAAAAGGTAAAGGTTTCCCTTGCTCGAAAGCCAGTCGTATCCGACTCTAGGGTGCAGTGCTCATCTCTGTTTCAAAGCCAAAGAGCCAGAGCTGTCTGCTTCTGCAGATGTTTCTGTGGTCATGTGGAAGGCATGACTAGACACCAGAGCACATGGAATGCTGTTACCTTCCTACCGAAGTGGTCCCTATTTATCTACTTGCAATTCCTTGCTTTCAAACTGCTAGGTTGGCAGGAACTGGGACAAAGATGGGAGCTCATTCCATCCTGCAGTACTCGGGAATCGAACTGCTGACCTTCCGCCTCCCAGTCAGTGTCTTAGCCACTTGAGCCACTGCAGTCCTTATGACCACAGTTTTGCACCACCAAGGCTCCAAAAGAAAGAATGGAAGGAAGGATGGAAGAAAGAGAGGAAGGAAGGAAGGATGGAAGAAAGAAAGAAAGGAAGAATGGATGGAAGGAAGAAAGATAGAAAGAAAGGAAGGAAGGAAGGAAGAAAGAATGGAAGGAAGGAAGAGTGGATTAGTGAAGATAGATAGATAGATAGATAGATAGATGGACAGATGGACAGATGGACGGACGGACCCACCTGGGAGGGGAGGGGGCTGGCCAAAGAACAGCAGCGGCCTGCCTGAATTGGCAGTTAAAACCCCTCCTGTTGAGTGCTCAGCCAAAAGGACAAGCAATCTCCGTCTGTTTCCTGCCCCCCACCCCCCGCAGGCAGGCAGTCAGGCTTACCTGGCATTCGTGGGGCGCGTGTTTTGCCCGGCAGGTCCATAGCTGGTGGTGGGGTGGGAAGCGGATGTCCAGTGTCGGTGCTGGCCTGAGAAGTCATGCTCCCTACCCCATGGCTTGCTGCTGCTCGGCGGCGGGTGCTGGAGGCCCTGGTGCCTTAGAAGGCACATGCCCCATGGCTTCCCACTGCTCTGTTTGGCCGCAGGGCCCGCCCTCCTCATGGGATGGCAAGCCTTGACCCCAGATATCCGGGTCGAGGCAGGGGAGAGGGGCCCCTCTGGTGAGGCATGTGCAGTGGCGCCGTGGCCACCGCCGCAATTTAAAAAAAGGTAGACATATATATATTTTTAAAAAATTAAAAATGGGCTGCCCACCCCTGCGGCCCGGGCCCCCTGCAGCTCCGGGCCCAGGACGGGAGTCCTGGCTATACCCTCCCTGATGGCAGCCATGCGTACACACATACACACAGATCTTACTGTTTGACAATATACAAAATTATTTCCTAGATCATGTTGTATTTTCATTGATTAAACTTTATAAACTATGCACAGCTAATGGGAAAAAACCCACACACATCTGTAAAGCAACTGTTTTAATGTGACAGCAGCATTGTATGCGGTATAAGCATTAACAATTTCTCTTCTCATTAAGAAATGACAGCTGTGGAATGCATATTGTATTCTACTGTGAATTAGATAATCACTTTTGTTTTTAAATTAGAAAGAGAATTTCAGACTGATTTGTTGTAAGTGGATTCTTTGGATTCGAGCAGATAATTATGACAAAGTATCTCAAACATGCACAAAAGAGGATTTCAGTATTTCCCATCAGCACACAGTTAAAACCCCTCCTGTTGAGTGCTCAGCCAAAAGGACAAGCAATCTCCTTTTGTTTCAGAAGGCGAAAAATCATGCTCAGAATTTTCCAAACTCCATCCATATACCTGAGGAAAGCTGAAGAAATCTAAAGAGCCTAAAATTAGTTGGATTCGATCAAAGATGCAGTGTTTGAAAAAGTTAATTATTTAGGCTGCAGTTTTTGTGGCCATGCTAACTGTCAAATTCTGTAAGTTGTGGTCCATAAAGTAAATTTTCTTTTACTTTTAAGGTCCATATCTTTTTCAATGTTGTCAAAAAACGCACTAGCAGGAGCCTTGCCCTGTTGCATCTATCTCCTGTATTCAATATTTTCAAACTTCAAGTTCCTCTCATCCCAAATATGTGATCTGAGAAAAGAAGCAAATTCTTTTTTAAAAACCCACTATAACAAATTCTTCACTACCTGCACTGGCTGGTGCAGGTATAGCATGAAAATCCTCATAGTATACATGCATGCCATATATGTATTTAACCTGAAGAGCCTTTTAGAAGAAAAGACAGGACAAGCCTGAGTCACCATTAACATGGTAACAATGATTCAAAGCAAGGTTTTTCAGATTTGAGACTCAAAGCCCTGAGCCAGAATAGATTGTTTCAGTTAATCCCTCATGCTAATTTTAAGTTATTTCTTCAAAGGTGTCTTCAGTTTGGCAGCTTCATGCCTGGCTTAGACATGGGAAGAAGAAAAAGAAATTTGCAAATTCTTGTAATTAAAAATTAACCAAAATGAAAATCCTTCCAATCTGTAAATACCTTTAAACAAAGGCATGTGTAATATGTGTATGACAGCTATCGTGATATAGTGGATAGAAGGTCATACTCAGGAGACCTAGGTTCAAATCAATTTCAGACATGAAAACTCACTGGGATGGAGTGGCAATTGTAAAGTATTCTTTGAAAATTTTACATACCTTAAAAACCTAGTTAGTTTGCTGCAAATCAGAAGTGACTTGAGAGCAAGTAACAATATATGCAAACATATATACAAGCAGATTCAGTTGCTTACATGTACTTATGAGTATTCATTAAGCTAAGAAAATCAAAAAGATAAAATCAATAGACTTTATTTAAATATACATTCAAATCTGTGGCATACTAAATATTAGGGGTGCCCATTGGACAGTAGTAGAGCCAGGAATGTTCTGTTTTAAATTTTCCTTTACATTACATCTCAAAACATTATCATGTAGTTTTCAAGAGCCCTGCATATCTAGGAGGAGGTGCAATGTTCCAATGAAAATGTTGGCTTTGGTAGCTGCTTTTATTGAAAAGATCACTTATTTAAATCTTAGTAGCAGTGAAGTTATCCACACACAAGAGCAGAACAGCCTTCTTTCTCTAACAGGAAATTGATATTCAAAAAAGGATCCAGGGGTGATCCAGGAAATTACCGACCTGTCAGTTTGACATGTGTCCCAGGTAAAGTGATGGAAACCATCCTAAAAGATAGAATTAATAGGCACATAGAAGAGAAGGCGCTGCTAAAGGAGAGCCAACATGGCTTTTACAAGGGCAAATCATGCCTCACTAATCTGTTGGAATTTTTTGAGAGTGTCAACAAGCATGTGGATAAGGGGGATCCAGTTGACATTGTTTATCTGGACTTTCAGAAGGCTTTTGACAAGGTCCCACACCAAAGGCTCTTGAATAAACTTACCAGTCATGGAATAAAGGGACAGGTCTTGTCCTGGATCAGCAACTGGCTAAGGGACAGGAAACAGAGGGTAGCACTAAATGGACACTTCTCCAAGTGGAGGGAAGTAAAGAGTGGGGTCCCCCAAGGTTCAGTACTGGGACCCCTGCTTTTCAACCTCTTCATAAATGATCTAGAGGTAGGAGTAAAAAGCAAGGTAGCCAAATTTGCTGATGACACTAAATTATACAGGGTAGTGAAAACTGTGAGAGATTGTGAGGAGCTCCAGAGGGATCTCTTGACACTGGGGGAGTGGGCAAAACAGTGACAAATGAGCTTCAACATTAGTGAGTGCAGAGTGATGCATGTTGGGGCAAAAAACCCAAATTACATTTATAAACTGATGGGGTCTGAGCTTTCTGCGACAAACCAGGAAAGGGACCTTGGTGTCCTCGTGGACCACTCAATGAAGGTGTCAACCCAGTGTGCCTCAGCAGTGAAAAAAGCAAACTCAATTCTAGGGATCATTAGGAAGGGTATAGAAAATAAGTCAGCAAGTGTCATTTTGCCTCTTTATAAATCTATGGTGAGGCCCCATCTGGAATACTGTGTATAGTTCTGGTCGCCATACCTCCAGAAGGATATTATGGAGTTGGAGAAAGTGCAGAGGAGGGCAACCAGAATGATTAGGGGGCTGGAACACCTTCCTTACCATCTGAGGCTGCAACGGTTGGACCTTTTCACTCTTGAACGATGGCGTCAAAGAGGTGACCTGATTGAAGTTTATAAAATCATGCACGGTGTGGACAAAGTAGATAAGGAAAAACTGTTTTCCCTATCGCACAACACTAGAACTAAGGGACACTCAATGAAACTTTTGGGTACTAGTTCTCAAACAAATAAGAGAAAGTACTTTTTCACCCAGAGGATCACTGGTCTATGGAACTCCCTGCCAGAAGAAGTGGTGACAGCTGTCAGTCTTGACAGCTTTAAGAAAGGATTAGACAAGTTCATGGAGGACAAGGGTATCAATGGCTATAATTATGGATACTTAAGGACAACCTCGGGGTTGGAGAGATAGGCAGGATATCTCTCAATGCCATTTCCAGGGAATCCTAAGCAGGTGAAGGCATCTCCTTGGGAATACCCTGAAGGAAATGGTGAGCCACTGTGTGAGACAGAATGCTGGACTGGATGGGCCGTGGCCTGTTCCAGCAAGGCTGTTCTTATGTTCTATGTTCTTTTGATATCTTTTAAATAAAACCTGTCTCACTCTAGGTCTACTCTACAGTCTTGTTGGGGCCAAGACAAAAATAAAGCAATTCCCTGAAGCATCTTTGTCAAGCAGAAAGGTCTTTGTGTTCACTCTCCCCCCTCCCATTGTAGTCTTTTAAAATATGAAACCCATTCACACCTTTGGGATGAACTATGAGAAATGTCTATACTAGTTCTTTTGGTAGAAATGATGGAACAAAAGATTAATTAGCCACCCTGATGCACTGAAGGGGAAAAAGCACAGTTGAAACAAATATGTAAGGGTGAAAAATGGAAAGGGATTAACCTTCTCAGCTCATCTATCCATCATAGTAGCTGGTCACAGTGGCCTGTCACCATGAGACAGACATATTTTTTTCAAACATGTGGGAAATGTGTCAGGATCAGAAGAGGACCCCCTGGCTGAGAACGTATTTCTGTAGAATTCAGTAAAAATCTCTCCTGCTCAGCTAACAACTGAGATTTTCATCATCGTAGCAACTCCAGATATGTGGTCTTAGCTCTAAGATATGATTCATAGAGAAGGTGTGCAGATTTGGGTTACACCTCCCAGAATTCCTTAAGAGCCCATGTATCTGAAGATTTTTGGGAGCTGGGTCCAAAGTTACAAATCCGCACACCTCTAATTCATACTCTTACAAGACCTAGAAATCTGTTTGTGGAGAGGCAGTTTAGTAAAGTGTTCAAACTATTTGACTAGGACCAGACAGGATCACATTCAAATCAATGTTCAGCCATGAAGCTTAGTAAATGTCTCTGGGCTAGTTATTCTGTCTCAGTCTAACTTACTATGCAAGGTTGTTGTGAAAGTAAAAATGGAAGGGAGCACAGATTTTTGAAGGGAAATGAAAAGTGAATAAAATAAATATATGGTATATGAATATTTATTCATTTATTTACCATACCGCTTCATAAACACATGGTAGATAACATTATAACATTTACCACAAATATGGCTCAGGTATAGGTAAAGAAAATATGAATACAATATAATACAATATACTGTACATGTATAAACATAGAAGTGCTATGCCCAGATTCTTGTTCCAGTCAATTGTGGGAAAAGATAAAGTAAGAAAATTTGTCATATCTCTTGCAAATGCCCTGTTTACACATTCATGGACTATATGAGAAACAGTTTGGCATAGATTTCCACAATCACATTGGGCTTTGGGCAGCTTCCCCCATTTATATACCTATATATGGTCTGGTCTTATCCTGCTAGTAGTCTTCCAGATATCAAAACCATTTAGGTCCTGATTCGTCAGCATATTCATATAAATATCAGATGTTGGGGATTGCAGCCATACCTTCATCTATTTTTGTTGCATATCAAAATTATTAGCACAGAGCTCTTCAGCTGTTCTAATTTTATGTTATTGGTATTTCAATCTGCAGATAGATCGAGTAGCAGTATCTTCATGTACATGTATGTTAGGAATTTTAGCTATTTTTCTATACTGGCACACTTGCATCTCCTGTCTTCTCAATGACCTTTTTCTTTCCCTTCTTTGTTCTACACATCCATATATTCCACAACTAGCTTTTCCTTATCTGGTGTCCTCTGAATATTTTGAATGATGACTCTCATCATCCTTAACCACTGGCCATGCTAGCTGGGGTTTATGGGAGCTACAGTCAAAGAAATCTAGATAGGAAGGTTCATCAACAATAAGATACGTTATTTACCTAGAGATCCCTGTGCATGTAAATACCTGTCTCATGCTCAGAGGCAAAAGTTCAGAAAGACTAGCTAGTGGCTGGATTAACTACCTCATCATGCATCTATACTGTAAATGATAAGAACACATGTCTGTCCTTTCACCATGTGAAGAGAACTGTCATCATCCTAGTTAAAATGTTTGAACCGAGACATTAAAGTTACAAAAAAGAAGCAAAGGGGCCTATTTAAATTTCAGACAACCATATTTATGTTGCTATAAAGTGCAACCATAATCTCTATTGCTTAGGAAAAAAGTAATGCATGCATTTAAAGACTGAGTTGTTTGCTGCCAGTAAATTCCAGCTTTTAATCAAGGCCTCTTCTGCCACTATTCAAAAACAGATTACAAATGAGGAAGAATCATGATATTTACAAACTGGATTCTATATAACAAACATTGATATGCATCCAACAATGTCAACAGTTTCAAGAGGAGAAAAAAGAGAGCCCGCTCCAATGATAATGTGAAATAAATAATACATAAGGAACAAAAACATACTTTATTGCCTAGAATACCCAAAAATGCTACTAAAAAAATGATCTGAGATTCTTGTTGATTTGGAATAAGCAAAAAGCTGAAGGCAAGCCTTATAACCAGTTTCTTTTATGCTTTCATTTATAATAAGCAAAGGACATGCCCTGACTGTTTAGTCTTATCAGTTCAAGATCAGACCACTCAACTGATCCAATAATCAGTGAATCACCAAAGTAAGAAGGATTTTACTTTCAGTCCATGGTATACATTTACAGGTCTTCTCTCCAAAATGAAGATTTGTACTTTTCACAACCTCTCTTAGCTTGGTCCCTGAAAGAGTTTACTCTACAACTAAGAACAGCTAGACCTGAATGGACCTACTAGACTAAAAGCCACATGTTGTCCTTAAGTTATCTTCCCTCCAACAGATACAACAATACATTAAAACAATTGCATGTACGCATGCACACATCTGCAATCCACAATATGAAAGCGCGGCGCCAAAATGGGCACCACGCTCTTTGCGAGCCCCACCCCACCCAGACTCAGACATCCGGGTGAGTTAGGGGGCGTGGCCACCCCCCTATAAAAGGGGTGGCCACGAGGCAGCCGAGCTGCCATTTTAGAATTGCGACAGAGAGGAGAAGTTTTCTCCGTCGCGTTTTCTCTTTAGCTGTGGGTTTAGTTGCTAGAGGTCTGTGCGTTTGATTCCCGGCTGGGAATAGAGAAGGACCTCGTACCCAGAGCCGTTTTAGATTTCCCCTCGGCTACCGCGGTACTTCTACACAGGAGCTTGATCCCTGGATAGGGATCCTTTGGAGTCTCATATTCTTAGGGAGACATGGCTCCCAAGCGAAAGGCCCCAGCACTGAAGCCGCGGTCGAGGGGAAGGGCTTTGCCCGGCTCTTCATCGGATGGGGGCCAGCCTTCGGGTCGGAGGACCAGGGCTGCGCCCCCACGGCAGGGCAGTGATAGACCCTTGCCCACTGGTACCAGTGGGGCCAGTCAGGCTACCACTTGGCAGCTGGGTGCCAGCTTCGTAGCTGGTCTGGTGCAGGCTGGCCCCTCCGGGGCTTTGGCCCTGAGCGCGCCTTTGCAGGGCCCGGGACAGGCTGGCCCAGGGGGGCCTGGTGCAGGTGTCCGCCTCACAGCTCCTCCGGCCCCCCATGGGCCTGAGTTCTGGGCATGGCCCTATTCTGGCCCTGGCTCCCCGTTTGGGTTGCCTTTACCCCAACTGCCTAGTGGGCCGTCCGGCCCACCCGGCCCACCTTACACTGGGGGCTCCGAGGCAGTGGATGCTTTGATAGCACGTATAGCAGTGCTGGAAGCATCTTTGGGCATTGCCCAGCCACTTTCTGAGGGGGGTGCTACCGCTTCTTCAACAGGGGCCCCTTTGTCTACCCCGGCCAACTTGCCGGCCGCGATGCTTCAACAGGCGGCCAACCGGGTTGAGCTGCTTGAGGCTGTCCGGCCAGCACCGGCTGGCGCCTCGCAGCTTCCCGTCCAACCTGATGTACAGTCTGGGAGCAGCCACGGGTGGTCCCAGAGCTCGATTCTGGTCGCGAGCTCCGACGCCCACCGTGGGCCGGAACCCCCGGTGGGGGTGGCTCACGGGGGTGCGACTAGTGAGTATCAGGTTCAATTTAGTGCACCACCACCACTGTCCACTTACACTGGGGGGGGGGGGGGTTTAGTGGCCATGGCCGCGTCAACTTGATGCGGGTGGGCAGCAGTTATCACATTATCCCAGTAACCCCTGGTTCCAAACTAGTCCCTTGTTTAGGGCGGGGGTGTCCGCCCCTGGGGCCGTGCCAAGCTTCGCAGGGGCTATCCAGGTCCCGCTGCGTATACCCGCTATACAGAATGTGCCGTCGATGGCTTTACCGACGGCTGGTTTATTCCTTGCCCCTGGGTGATCATTTGTCACAGGTCACGAGGGATAAGATTTGGCGAGGGGAGTACGTAGATATATTCTCCCTATTGAACCATGAGCCCACTAAGGAAGAGAGGAAGGGACAGGACGACAGAGACAAAGAGCTGTCCCGTAGTCGTAAGCCACCGCGCACCTGGGCCAACTGGTTGCCGGCATATCTTATATATATGGCGGTATACCTGAGGGCCCGGCCTGACCTGGCTATTCCGATGATCCAATACTTGGACAATATTTATAGGGCGATGGTTGATTTCCCTGGCCCGTCGTGGTTGGCTTACGATGAGGAGTTTAGAATGAGGGTGGCCCTACACCCCGAGATGAGGTGGGATGAGCCCTGCCAGAAATTGTGGCTCTTGTACATGACTCCCACGTGCCCGGCGCCTGGGGATAGGTACCATTGTGGCCATGCTGTGTAGCGAGCTGCTCCAACACAGGCTCCCCGCCAGCCGGCGGGGCAGGGGGTTCCAGCCCGCTTGCTGTGTTGGAGCTTCTCAGCTAACGGCGTGTGCAAAAAGCAACAGTGTCGTTTCCGACATGAGTGTCCCTCTTGCGCTGGCCCCCACGCCGCCTCCGCATGCCCGCGGGCTGGTGGGTCACGGGGCAGAGGTAGAGGTGGACAGGGGGGCAGTCAGGGCTTCCTCTGACGGAGCTAGCCACTCAAAAGGCCTCCTCCCCGGTTAATGTGTATATGCTGGAGCGATGGCTCTCAGCTTATCCAAAAAGGGAGGATGCGAGGTATCTACTGGAGGGTTTCCAGTGGGGCTTTTGTATTCCGTTCAGGGGGGTGCGAGGACCCCAAGATGCCCCTAATTTAATTTCCTTAAAAGGCAATGAGGAGGCAGCTGCAATGAGCATTGCTAAAGAAGTCAAGTCTATGAGGGTAGCGGGCCCCTTCTCTGAACCGCCTTTCCCTAACTTGAAGGTCTCCCCTCTGGGGTTAGTACCTAAGAAGACCCCAGGTGAATTTCGTTTAATCCACCATCTGTCATACCCTGCGGGATCTTTGGTCAATGATGCGCTTCCTGATGACCTTTGTTCGGTAAGATACATGTCGTTTGACCAGGCCCTACGGATGGTACGCTCATGTGGTCCCGGTGCCCTCCTGGCAAAATGTGACATTAAATCGGCATTCCGATTACTGCCAGTGCACCCGGGGGACTTTGAGCTATTGGGTTTTAGATTCCAAGGGAAGTTCTATGTAGACAAGGCCATGCCTTTGGGCTGCTCTATTTCGTGTTCAGCATTCGAACGTTTTAGCACTTTTCTTCAGTGGGCCTTTGTTTGCAGGTCAGGGTCTCGGTCTGTAGCCCATTACCTCGATGACTTTTTGTTCGGGGGTGAATGGGGCTCGGACACGTGCACGCGTCTCCTCACTACACTTCAGATGCTAATGCGGGAACTGGGTGTCCCCTTAGCACCCAAAAAGACCGAGGGCCCAGCTACTAAGCTCACTTTTCTAGGAATTGAAATTGACACGGTCGCACAGGCATCCAGGTTACCCATGGATAAGGTCACCCGGATCTCCGTGACGATTTTGGCATTGATGGCCAAACGTAAAGTGTCCCTTCGTGAGCTACAGGTACTTCATGGCCATCTTAACTTTGCCTGCAGGGTGGTGACACCCGGCAGAGCATTTGCCCGGCGCCTGTGTGACGCCATGGCTGGCCTGTTAAAGTGCCACCACAGAGTCCGACTGACCAGGGGCATACAGGCGGACCTTTCGGTTTGGCTTACATTCCTATGGGATTTTAACGGGGTATCTTTCTGGAGATCAGACCTTATGGTCTGCCCTAGATTTCAAGTACAGTCGGATGCCTCCGGCTCCCTGGGATATGGGATTTATTTTGAGGGGAGGTGGGCTTATGGCCAATGGCCTCAAGCATGGCTTGGCACGGATCGCCTCTGCGATCTTACCTTCCTCGAGTTCCTTCCCATCCTGGGAGCTTTGATGCTATGGAACGAGGAGTGGGCCAACTCAGTGGTCCATTTTTGGTGTGACAATGCAGCAGTGGTGCACACTGTCAACGCTCAGACGTCCAAATCACCTAGGGTTATGGCATTGGTTCGTCGATTCGTGTTAAGGAGCCTACGCCTCAATGTGCTGTTTAAGGCCAGACATGTTCCAGGCATTAATAATGATATTGCTGATGCTTTATCCCGCCTGCAGATCCCCCGGTTCCGTGCCTTGGCTCCGGAAGCAGAGGAATTTCCCTCGCCACTCCCGGCCGAGATTTGGACGTTTGGCGAGGAGAGGTGAACCGGGCGATCGGCATGTCATTGGCACCTCGCACGCGTAAGGCGTATCAACATGCTTTGGTACAATTTAGAACCTTTTGTCAGCAACTACAGTTGCCTGAAGTGTGGCCCATACCAGTCGAACAGGTTTTACAATTTATGGTCTATCTTCACAGTCAGGGTCTGGCTCCTCGTACTATAGCATCCAGGCTGTCGGCACTGGCATTTATGGCCAAAGTGAGGGGCTTCGCTGACTGCGTGAATGATTTCCGCATACGTCATGTTTTGGAGGGGTGGACACGGGAACGTGGCCGCCACCCGGACACTCGTCACCCAATTTCACGAGAGGTCCTGACCCACCTTGCACGAAGCTGGCATAACCTGTGTTATGATAGGTATGAGGTGGCTCTTTTTCATGCGGCTACCACAGTGGCCTTCTTTGGAGCGCTCCGCATCAGTGAGTTGGTACCACTGTCTAAGGCGGATGCGACTCGTAGCGCACTGGAACTCGACGATGTCTATGTCACTAAGGAGTGGGCTCAGTTGAGGATACGGTCCTCAAAGGTTGATCAGCACGGCATAGGCAGTGGAGTTAGACTGCTACGATGTTCCATTGAAGACATCTGTCCGGTTGGTGCCCTACATGAGTTTTTGGCAGTGCGTGGCGCGCACCCTGGCCCATTTTTCTGCCACCAGGATGGGTCTCCCCTGACTAAATTCCAATTTTGGAAGGTGACCGGTATGGCACTAACCAGTGTTGGCCTCCCCGGGGCTCGTTACGGCACCCATTTATTTAGGATAGGCGCTGCATCTACTGCGGCTGCGTTTGGGTACTCTGAGGCTGATATACGCCGGATGGGAAGATGGGGATCCATGCGTTTTGCATTGTACGTCCGCCCACTTCAGGTATGAGTACCAGTTAAGTCATTCTTCTCTTTTCTTCTTTTACAGACCCTGTGTGTACCCGCACACCGGTGGCAGTATGGCTGGTGGGCCACAGTTTTGTGCACTGGGCAGCACAGTATGCTGTGGCGTATGCTGTGGCGACAGAGTGGGGACCCCAGCTTGGACTACGTGCAACCGCACGTATGCGTTGGTACAGTAAGCGTGGAATGAGATGGCGGGAACTGTTGCCATTCCTGTTTTCCATCAGGGATGCTGAACCGCCTGATGTCCTTGTACTGCACCTCGGTGGCAATGACCTTGCCCAGGTCACTGGCCTTTCCTTAAAATTCACGATCTGCAGTGACCTAGCCTATTTGCATTATGTTTGGCCATCCACACGGCTGCTATGGTCGGACATCGTGCCGTGACATAATTACAGGGGAGGTATTGACCTCCGTGCCCTTGACCGCGCTCGCCGCTCGGTGAACAGGGCTGTTGCTCGGTTCTTGACAGACAAGGGTTTGGGGATGGCCATCCGGCATCACAAGATAAGTTTGCAAAATTATGATCTCTATGCAGGGGATGGGGTCCACCTGTCGGCTAGAGGGATGAACCTCTTTCTGGAAGATTTGCAAGCAGGCCTGGTGACCGAGCTGACGGTCGGGGGGGCAGTGAGTCATCATAGACGCCTCCCCGTGTGGCGGGTAGCACTGGTAAGGTAAAGATTTATGACCCATAGGTATCCGGCAGGTTCGCAATTGACTGGCCAACACTTAGACAGATACAGGGATAATAGCTTTGGCCGGTCAACGACGAACCAGGCAAGGGGTGATGGCAGGAGCTTAACAGCCTGCATCACCTTGAGATTTAACGGATACACGTCATCGGATGGGGTCAGTAGATAGTTTATTGACTCCGGTCAACAATTTGTTTGTGTCAACAAACAAATTGATACAAATAGTTACATGTAGCCAATTGCCATTGGCATTTTGGGAGGAACCTTACCAGTGTTACCTGCTTGCCTTAAAGAATTACAATTGGATTAAATCACCAATTGAAAGTTATAATTCGGACTAGGGCATTATTCAATAAAAGTGGCCCGATGCCTTTATCCATATACCGGTGTCTGAGTCTTTCTTTGGGGGGTGCGCCTGCAAAGCCAAGTGGCCTATGCTGCCTTTCCCCCCTGCATTCTGACCTAAGTTCCTAGAGCAGCATAATGTGTGCCTTCAAGTCAATTTTCTCTTATGGTTGCTCCTTTCCAGGGTTTTCTACATAGAGAATACACAGAAGTGGTTTATCATCCCCTTCTTCTGGGGACGCCCTTGTACTATACAATGTTCCCAAGGCTGGCTCTTCTTCTCACTAGACATACCTTGGGGAATGGAACTCCAAATCTCTAGCTCCACAGCCAGATACCTAAAACATTGAGCTATGCAGTACACTTGACAGAAGGATAAGCCTTGACTTACTTAAGTGTAATTTATCACCCCAGATGGGACTTCATTTTTTCTATGCTCCACTTCCCTGTTCTTCCTAACCCTTTTCAATTGGTTCAAGGTGATTGGTACCATTACCAGCACTGTTCTCTTCAACAGCTAGATGTTACTTACACAATTTCCAGATAATGACACAGTGGCTAAGGTAGCTATTACCTTTGCAATAGAAACAGGGATATAAGGTACTTCTATGCCACCAATGTTCAGAAGAACTCAGGCTAAGGATCTTAATGGGTCCTATGAACAAGCAAAAAATAGGTTGTACAAACCAAGAAAGTTGTTTCAAGGTTCTTCAGTATTCCACCAGCCGGTGTGTGTGTGTGTGTGTGTGTGTGTGTGTGTGTGTGTGTGTGTGTGTGTGTGTGTGTGTGTGTGTGTGTGTGTGTGTGTGTGTGTGTGTGTGTGTAGTACTAGCACTGTTCTGATGGTGATCCCTTTTGTTGGTTTTGGACTCCAGATTATTTCCAAAGCCACTCCAATTACTATAAACTGATTAGAACACATCCTATGATGACAGTCTACTTTTCATTTTAAAAACTGCTGAAAAGTTGTCAGGAGCATTGCTCAAAATTTCCAGCAGTCCAATTCAATAGTGGCTAGTAGGTTTACAAAATGGCATTTTATTTATTTATTTGAATTTATATTGTCACCCCCTCGCCAAGGTGACTCTGGGCAGCTCATAAATATAAACATCACTTAACAATAAAACAGGAACCTCAAAACTTTAGAAAAAAAGTTAAAACCATTAAAATACCCTCCCAACAACCACACATTAAAACTTAACTAAAAGCCTGGATGGCCCTCATATAAGACAGCGATGGAGGGCTACCGCACTGGCAGCACCCCACACCTGCTGCCCAAGCCAGGTTTTCAGATCTGTAAGACACCATATTTGGCCAATGCAGTAATCAGGTAAGCCTATATTTTGGGGTATTGACAGGAATGGGATGCTTCCAAGCTATTTTGGGTGCATGAAGGGTATCAGATACCAAGAAGGAGATCAGAGAGTAAACAAAACAAAATAAAAAGACAAACTACATTGTGATACTTTAAAGACTGTTGTATTTTAATGTTAGCTTTCAGGGATAAAGTCCACTTCATCCAACATAGGAGTGAGACTTCATGGCATCAATTTATGCACATCAGGAACAGAATGGTTGGTTAACATAACAGATGAATATGACTCAGCAGGTTCAGAGAAATTTCAGGGTATACCAGCGTCTTTCTTCCCACTATGTCCCACATCCATAAAACATAATCCTACAGATAGAGGCCATGGCTCAGTACAGGTTACATGAGAGGTTCCAGATTTAATCTTTGCTATTGTAAATCAAATTTATTAGTATCTGGTGACCAGTAAATTTCATGCCTGAAACTCTGCAGAACTGCTGCCAATCAAGGTGAAACTAAACATCATGCTTAATGCATTATTAGAAACTCTGTTTTCTTCCATCATTCCTTTCAATGGAAGGTGGAGGAAGAATTTTAGTCAGGTATTTGCCACACAGGGGAGACTTTCCCTTCATTTTTTGCTGCAATCCTCAAAAAAGTTATCCTCTGCTCAATTATGAATGTAAAAACTTCTGTTCTCTCCATGGTCAGCTTTTTTCCTACATCCTACAGCCATAAAATATAGAGATAAGTAGATGCAATCATTGCTGAGACAATAATGGGAAGGTTAAATTTTCCCCACCTTTGCTCTGGTCTCTATAGACCAGTGATGGTGAACCTTGGCACTCCAGGTGTTCTTGAACTTTAATTCCCAGAAGCCCTGATGTGGGCTTCTGATAATTAACATCCAAGAACACCTGGAGTGCCAAGGTTCACTATCATGGCTATAGTCCCTTTCATGCCTATCAATAATTCTGGGGAAAAGCCAGATATAACATCCTAGTGATGCATGAAGGACCACATCATGTTTGACCATAGAACAGGTAAAACTGGTTTATTAGCTAACATAATGTCACATTTTTATTTTATTTTTCAGATAACAAGAGGGAAAATATTTTGCTGAAATGAAAAAAAGGATCAATGTCACCCTAGACCAGTGGTTCCTAATGTGGGCCACACACACCATAGGGAGATTTCAATTCCCAGAAGCCTAAGTCAGTACATTGGCTGATCAGTGCTTTGGGGAATTGATTTCTAGGAGTTGACATCCAAAAATCAAAGGTTGGGAAACACTGCTCTAGAGACTATATTTGAGAAAATTACAACAATAAGAAGAAATAATACAAGAGCTTGATGGGTGAGATGAGCTATTTAAAGCAGGAAAACAATTCTTCTGGGAGGGAAAAAAGTGGTGGGTGTTCAAAAGAATACAGTAGTGCTGTTACAACTGAAGCTGAAGAAACTGCAAGTTTTGACTCATCTGATGAGAGTGGAAGTAATTAAAATTGTAGACATTTTTGGAAATTAAAGTAAATGTAAAAAATCTCATTACTGTGTTACCCACTACTTACTCACTGCATTTTGTTAGTCTAAAATTTCCAATTATAATTATTCTATTAATTCAGTTAAATGGATTATTGTATTTTCTGTTAGTAAAATAAATATTTTTACTTCATTAATGATACCATATTTTCCAGCGTATAAGACGGCTGGGCGTATAAGACGACCCCCAACTTTTCCAGTTAAAATATAGAGTTTGGAATATACTTGTCAGCTGCAGTTAAGTACCTGTCCTATAAGACGACCCCCGACTTTGGCACAGATTTTTCGGGGTTAAAAAGTAGTCTTATACGCCAGAAAATACAGTATATGTAAACCTCATTTTGTAACATAAGCCATGGAATGATTTTGGGAACTACAGTACTATCTGAAATAAAATTCAAAGGAATAAAAAGGATGACTTTTTTTAAAAAAAAAATGTATTGCATTTTTAAATGCATTTATTTTTTCTTGTACACTCGACATGCTTTACCTGTGTGAACGTCCCTCCTTTCAAAATTCCCAGAAGGTTTACATCTCTAGTATATGACTTATGTGAGTTTATGGTGTTCTTTGCCAGGTGGAATTGTATGCTACCAGCCTGCTAAAGGCTTTTGTTTCAAAAGAACTCATGGACATGAATTGTAGAAGCATCGACTGAATTTTCCCAAAATTTTTCCATCCCCCCACCCCCAGTCAATTTTCCCTTCCCAATTTTCCCTGGGGAAAAAAACAATTTCCCCAGGTTTTCCCCCCACCTTTACATCTCTAAGCCCAAGTCAGCAGCACTTCATTTAAATTTTAAAAAGTTGTTTTTTGTCTATGTATTGATGATTAAAACCACAGCTATGGACAACTTCTCGAACAGCAAAACATGTAGAAAAACAAAAGGTTTTTTTAAAAAAATATTTAAACAAAGTGATAATATAGCAGATATAAAAAAAATTACCTCCCATGACCATTCACAGATGAGCAGAGGAAGTAGACTCAAAGGAGTTCCCTTTTGGACAATATGAATGCACTGAATTGCACATCACTCCTCCCCCTTAAATGGAAACCAGCACTTTTCTGACCAATGGTCAGTCTGGAGAGTTCCTCAGTTACCTAGTTATTTGCTGAGACGAGGCAGAATTTTGGCTGACTAAGGTTGAAGGTGGAGTTGAAAATCACAAGCAAGGCTATATTTGGAAAAATAGCTAGGAAAGAAGGAGAGTGTAGACTGTGGCACACATTGAAGGTAAAGATCAGTTTGCACTGGAAACCAGGAACAGATAAGGAACTATTTATTTATTTATTTATTTATTTATTTATTTATTTTGCGCATTTATATCCTGCCCTCCTGGTGGGTACACCACTCAGGGTGGTAAAACCAGCACCTTGAACTGCACCCGGAGGCACACTGGCAACCAGTGAGGCTCCCGGAGAAGTAGTGAGGTGCAAGCATAATACCCGCACCCCATCACAACCTGGGCAGCCGCATTCTGGACCAGCTGAAGCCTCTGAATGGTCACCCAGGGCAGCCCCATGTAGAGCATGTTACAATAATCCAATCTGAAGGTGACCCAGAGGACGTGAGTGACCGTGAGCAAGGAGTCCCGGTCCAGGAGTGGGCGCAATTGGTAAATGACACAGAGCTGTGCAAAGGCCCTCCTAGCCATGGCTGCCACCTGCTCATTGAGCAGTAGCCGTGAGTCAAGGAGGACCCCCAAATTACGCACTGGATGTGACTGGGGCAAAGGTGCCCCAGCCAAGACCAAAGATGGTAGCTCCCGGGATAACACAGGACCCCGCACCCAAAGCCACTCAGTCTTGCCAGGATTCAGCTGAAGCCCATTGTCCCCCATCCAGACCCAAACAGCCTCCAGACACCTGGTTAGGACTTCGACTTCATCACTCGGGTCCCCACGGGCCGAGATGTACAGCTGGGTATAATCTGCATACTGATGATACCTCACCCCGTGGAAATGAATGATCTCTTCTTCATGTAGATATTAAACAATAGAGGTGAGAGTACTGAGTCCTGAGGCACCCCACATGGGAGCAACCTAGGGCTGGACAACCCACTCTCTAAGGACACTGACTGAGTCTGGCCCTTAAGAAATGAGGAAAACCAGGACAACACAGTGCCCTGGGCCCCCAATCCTCGGAGCTGGCCCAGAAGGATACCGTGGTTGATGGTATCAAAAGCTGCTGAGAGTTCAAGACGAGCAAGGACAGAGGGGTTGCCTCCATCCCACTCCCACCAGAGATCATCCAAGATTGCGACCAATGCCGTCTTGGTACCATAACCGGGCCTGAATCCTGAATGAAACGGGTCCAGATAATCTGTATCATCCAGAACCCCCTGGAGCTGCCGTGCTACTGCTTTTTCCAACACCTTCCCCACAAAGGGAAGGTTGGAGATAGGTCTGAAATTGGAAATAACAGTAGGGTCGAGCGATGGGTTCTCCAGGAGAGGGCGAACCAGCGCATGTTTGAAAGCTGCTAAAACCACCATCTCCTGCAGGGAGGCTTCACCATCGCACTGACCCAACTGTCCATTGTGGCCTTGGAAGCTCTAACTAGCCTGGCTGGGCAGTGATCTAATAAGCAAGTGGTATTATGCACAGCTCCAAGGAGCCTGTCCACTTCATCAGGGCCAACCGAATCAAACTGATGGCAGATAACATGGCTAGACTCTGCTCCAGCCCACTCCAGGTGATCAATTTCCACATCAAGATTAAACCCCAAACGGATGCGAGCAACTTTCTCTGCAAGATGGTCAGCAAAATTGTCAGCTGAACCCTGCCACCCAGGACCAGGCCCCTCCTTACCCAGAAGGGACCTAGTGACCAGGAACAGGGCTCCTGAACAATTATCAGCAGAGGCAATGAGGGAGGTGAAGTACTGACACTTCACCACCCTCATTGCCACGAGGTAGGCTTTAATAGCAGCTCTAACTCGTGTTTGGTTGCACTCGCACCGGGTCTTCACCCAACGGCGCTCAATGCATCTCCTAACCTGCTCCAACTCCCTCAACTCATCAGTATACCAGGGAGAGCTGTGTGGTCTGCGAGAAGAGAGAGGCCACATTGGCACGATAGTATCCAAGACCGATGTCGCCTCCTTTTCCCAGAGGACGACCAAGGTCTCAGTAGAATCGTGCAGCCTGTCTGGAGGAAAATGCCCAGCTCTGTCTGAAATCTCTTGGAGTCCATAAGTCACTGGGGTTGGACCGATTGAATGGGTCCAGCTTCCCTACGGTGAGGCGTCGCTCCCCGAAAATCAAGACCATATAGTGATCTGACCGTGGCACTGGTGTTATCTCTATATGCTGTAATTTCAGATCACTCAGCCACCACTCCGACAGGAAAACTAAGTCAGGGGAGAGGCCGCTACTCCTGGTGGGACCCCCAATTACTTGAGTCAGGCCCATAGATGCCATGGAAGCCATGAACTCCCGAGCCACTCAGAAGCCGGCCCCAGTGAGGGCAATTTAAAGTCCCCCAGGACCATAAGGCCCGCCCCACCGCTCCCGCTATATCGCCCCTTGCCCATCACTACTGAGATGTGATAAACTATAATAAAGATTCAAGAAATAACATGAGTTTCTAACTTGTGAGACACAGCCCTTTTTTTGCTAATTTTTGCGATTTCATTTGCTAATTATTTTGTTTATTTAAATTTATTCATTTTACTTGTTTAAAATAATGTTGTTGTTTTTGCATGGTCCTATTTGTTTTGGAGCATCACCTCATATTAAAAACTAACACAAGAAAATAAATTACATAATTGCTCTGTTTTTCTTCTTCTTCCTTTTCTAGGCCAGAAATGAAACTGCCAAAATAAAGCCACTTGTAAAACACTGATATTTAAAATAGCTTTGGAATATTTTACATTCCCTGCTTGTAAAATTCTCAACTAATGTTATGGCTAGCCTGTTGTGTTTATATATATATAAAGATTGTCCCCATATTTACAGGATAAGTAGCCACAGTTTCAGTTGCCCATAGGTCTAAAAATATTCAAGCAAAAATCCTGAAATACATAATATACATGTATTTCTATGGCACATTACCAGAGTTGCCAACTAGAGGCTACTGTAAGCAATGTAAAACATAGTGTTCACTGTTATCTGTGATTTCATGTATCTGCATTAAGACTCTGGAACTTATCCCCTGCAAATACGGTGTAGGCAATCTGTAATCCATGCAACTTTGCTTTTATATTTTGCTATATTTGCTTCTAGGCCGTTTTCTACTTAATGTCTCATTTATCTTGTTTAATCAAGCACAGTACTCTCTTCAGGTCAAAAAGAAAAAAGCTCAGGAAATGCATGAAATGTGACTAAAGGTCACTGTGTACCAGGACAGGCAATTTTTAACATGATTGATGTGTACAAGGCAAAATGTAAGATTGCTGAAAGTGAAAATGGCACTTGGAAAAAAAGCTAAATAGATCTGACCCTCAGAAGCGTGAAGTATTTATTTATATGGGGCATGCACCATAACATTATTCTGCTTCCTGCCAGTCCAAACTTTTGTGCTGTATCACACCCTGTAATCCAATGTTAAAATACTGTCCAAGCTGGACTGAAACCCATCATAAGAAATTTTATATATACAGTAAAACCTCTACATATGAATTTTTTTCTGTTCCACAAGGTTATTTGTACTGTATGTCAAGAAATTTGCATGTCGAAAACACACTGCATTACCAGAAGAAGCCACTAGATTCACCATATTTTTTGTATGTCAAATTTTTCCTATTAAAATTTGTATGTTGATTTATTTTTAGCCAGGATTTCTATTTGTATGTCAATTTTTTTGTAAGTTGAACCATTTGTATGTCAGCATGAGGATGCACAGTATATATGGGCGCATTTTACTTCCACTTCCAGGAGCGACGAGGGCAGTGTCGGCTGGATGAATTGCAGTAAACCCATTCATGTGGATTCACAGGGGCTTCAGGGAATTGAAATCCAAGAACATCTGGAGTGCCAAGGTTCACCATCATGGATATATATCAACAGCAGCTAATGGACACCACCCAAACAGAATGAGACAGGGAAAGCTCTTGGAAAGTCCAGTCATCTAAATTCTTTAGTACAGTTGCCAACACCTCTCAGCAGCTGTTTTATTTCCATTCTAACATTCTAATCTTTCTAGAATTGCAAGGCAAGGAAATGTTAACAGCCTTCAAAAGGGACTGCTAGAACAGAGAAGGGACAATTTCTACAATATATAGAGCCAATACCACACACTTTTCAGTTTTCAGCAAGTTTGATTGAAATTGTATTTCCCATTAAATCTGATTGAGTGAGTTTTGTAAAGTCTGAGAGGATATCCCATGCTCTCTTTACAGCCTGAAAATTCCCAGAATTATATTGAGGAAAGGGAGTGGCTACTAAATCAGTATGTCTATGATGTAGACATGCCTTCAAGGATGATTGTGGTTCTAGTTTTTCATCAAGTAGCACGGTTGACTTGCTTTAAGTTACTTATACCACAGGCACAGCCAGAGTGAGGATTTCATGGCTGTCCAGTCATTGCTGAACCACAACCACTATCAACACAGCCACTATCATATCGCCAAAGGATAATGAAGCTGCGGGCTGTAGCTGAAAAATACCCAGAAAGTCACACACTTCCAGCCTTGTTTCAAACCAGAGTCTGGAAAAGAATAGAAACCTGTGCTCTCTCCCCTCCCCATAGTCATCATAAGCCAAATTAGACAACATTTTTCTCTCTCAGGCATGTCTCTGTTTTGTTGCTGTTATTGTTTTAACAAACACCTGCTACAGGGATAGGCACAGAGCAAAATCAGAGTATTGGGCAGGCAAAGAGCTGCTCACTTGTGTTCCAAACTGGTCTCCTAGTGATATCACTGAACACTTTCATTTCATCACACACAAATATTCACACTTGCAGTTTTACAATCCATACTGCCAGTGGGATCAGTTTATTTGATCACTTCCACTTTTCTAATAATCAATGCATAATACTGAGCATATGGTATTCTCCAGTTCATCTATGTTCCTCATCTCTTTCTTCTCTGTGGTCCATCTCTATGGTCCACTTTTCTGTGCTTGCATACTCCTAGGCCTAATTAATGCACTACTCAGCTATAGCAGAATTGCTCTCTCTCTACTGCTAAACACACTATGATTACAATTAGTAAAGGCAATAATTAAGCCTGATTCATTAAACATAGAACTAGGTGTGCATAGTAGAAAGTTTTATCTTTGATTATGAAGGGGTAGTTATTAGATGCCTGTCAAAAATGATTTTAAAAGTATGTGTCTTCCAGACACTTGGTGTAATGGTTACTTAAACATAAGTTAAGTATTATACTTTTCAAAGCCTTGGGAAAGTTATGCCTTGCCATTAGAAGTGAGTACCACCCATCTGTGTGATTGTATGGTTTTTTTTTCCTTTACCTCATTTGTTTGATTAGTTTGAACTGGTTGAACCACAAATTCAGAACATAGCTGGGTTTCTTACTGTCTCCAGCTATGACCTAGGACCCTGTCTGTGGATGATAGGAGTTGCAACTTGATGCAACAACTTTGGAGAAATCTGGTTCACAAGATAAAAAGTACATTAAAGGGAGTGGTAGAATACCATGGAAAGATAAGGCAAACAAATGCAAATGTTTGTACTGTCTTTGACAGGGAATAAGAACAGTTGAGATGGAATTGGCACAGTAATAAGTTCTGCAAAAGAATGGCATTCAA
Organism: Bradypodion ventrale; assembly: GCA_035047345.1. Classification (NCBI taxonomy): domain Eukaryota; kingdom Metazoa; phylum Chordata; class Lepidosauria; order Squamata; family Chamaeleonidae; genus Bradypodion; species Bradypodion ventrale. The sequence continues at coordinate 220,924,992 of JAWDJE010000003.1, read as the reverse complement.
GAAGAGTTGGGCACTTTAGGACAATTCATCAAGACTTGCAAACAGCCAAGTAGGTGCTGAATATGCATTTTAAAAGTCCGACATACTATTAATGCTGTCAATTTCTCTGTGTTAAGGTTTCACATTTGCCTACATTATCTTGTTGTATCACCCATAATGTATGTAGTAGGATTTAAAGCTTAGCTCCTGAAATATCAAGTGGCAGACACAAATTGCTCCCCTGATAAGAATAGATGATTGCTTCTCTATTATTAAGATAGCAGGCAAGGGGTTTTTTTGGTTTTTGTTTTGCTTTGTTTTAAGGAAGATAAATTAACACTGTCTGCCTCATCAAGGCATTGTGATCACTCCCCTCTATTTCCAACATTCAGGCTGTGAGTATTCCTCATCTAAACAGTATTATGCAAGGGGCAATTCAATGTCAAGAAAGGCTAATTTTCATAGCTTTGGCCATACATTATAACTGAGTGAAAGCCATCTTGCATGTTGGTTCATGTAACTCACCCCAATTCAACCCAACAATGTATGACTATGAGCACATCAAATGACATGAGGATTATAAGAAGTCCCAATACTCTGAAATGAAAAATTAGGGAAGTGACAGATAAGCCAATTTCTCAGTTAGAAGGTGACAAAAAATTACCCCTCCAAAGATACACTAACTGCAGTCCTGTTGCAACTGGTGTAACATAAAGCTATGCCAGTATAACTTTGCAGGTATCACACTCAATCAGTCCACAATTGGACTATTTGTTCGCAGTTGGACTATTTGTGCAACATGAATGCAGGATAACTTCTTGAATATTACTTCTGCCTTGGTGCAATCTTCACTTACACTTGTGCAACCTCAAGTTGGGGAACATAGGAGGAGCTTCCCTAAAGAGTGGAAAGCATTGTGAGTACATTCAGGTGTACACTGGGCAATGGCATAAAGCCAGCCAATCCTTCCACTACAGAAGATTCACACTGTACTGTAGAGATAACTTCAAATTTTGTAATACTCTGCTATGAAGAAAGAAATAAACTTAAAGTTACACTGGTATAGCATTCCAGCCACAGATTCAAAGCTTCCTTGTCAGTGCAGTCAACTTTCAAATGAATCCCCTTCTTATCTCCTGATGACCAGGCAATGAAGAAAAGTAGCCAACCTGCAGCTTGCAGAGCTGAACAAACTGAAACCTCAAGATAGGAACATTATTTAACACACAGGGGATATGCTTCAATTTGTGAAACAAAAGTTCAAAACTTGTTGCACAGTTACACAAACAGCTTAACTTTTAGATATCAAGTGCCATAAGTTAAGAAACGTCTAAAAGCATTATGTGTTGCACATTAAGTCTATGACTCAGTGTGCAACAAAAATGTCGACAGTAATTTCATAACTTATGGCATTTGCTTGTCAAAGTTACGCCAGTTGCATAACTGTGCAATAGAATTTCCAGCCAACATTTCTTCTAAATCATTGAAAAATACATTTTCACAGCCAGTAGTCTAAATTAAAATGAAAACTCCCCTAACCTTTAGTCCATATATAAATAGTTTTCCCATCTCTCTTTATATGTGCAAGTGAATTCTAGAAGGAAACCAGACATACTTATGAGTGATGCTTGAAGGGTCGTATTTAATTTGACCTCACAGTAGACAACTTTGGCTTACTACTTAATACAGTTGCAGTGTCACCTCTCTCTCTCTTGCACACAACAGCAACAAGAAAAATATTTTCTGAAATGATAAAGGATTGATCTTATTCTTCTTAAAGTTGCCCTAGACCTGGGGTGGCCTACCTTGATGCCCCAGGTGTTCTTGGACTTAAATTTCCAGAAGCCCTGAGCAGCAGGTGTGCTTACTTGGGCTTCTGGTAATTGAAGTCCAAGAACACCTGGGGCACTAAGGTTGGCCAACCCTGCCCTAGATTATATTGAGAAAATAAGAACTAAAAAAGAAATAATCATAGAAAATAAAGGGTGAGATGATGCACTTATACCAGGAAAACAAATCTGTGTGATCCTCTTCTACACAAGAAGAAAGACTCTTCAGGAGGTCAAGATTCTTTCCTAGGAGGATGGAACTTACAAGCAAATCCATTGTTAAAAAGGAGGACCAAATAGGGATTTCTAGCCATTGAGAACTAAAGAAGGAACCCAGGAAGTTGTCTCATACTGAATAAGACTATTGACCTATTTAGCTCAGTGTTATAATGTATCTGAACTGGCAGCTGCTCTCCAGGGTTCCTGGCAGTCTTTCTCAGCCTCAGTCACAGATGGAAGGGACCAAACCTGAAATTACTTACAAGAAAAGAAATTCAGATGCAACTTACAAAATGTGGTGGAAGAGGGGGAGGGAACGTAACTAACAGACATATCCATCTCTTCGCACCATTACTGCCAAGACCCAGTGTGGTGTAATAGAGTGAGAGAGCAGGAATGCCCTGTTCAAATCTTTGCTGAGCAATGGAAACTCAGGGGAGGGTTGGTACTCAAATACCTCACATATCTAGAAAACCTTCTGGAGTCATAATAAATCAGAAGTGACTTGAGATCACAAATCAAGCAAAAGCACCATTACCTAGAAAATTGTTTCTGATACATTTAACCGGAAACAGGCTCCGCGTTACTTAGGAATAAATGCTATTAACTAATGCAGACATTAACTATTACTTATACCAGTGATGGTGAACCTTGGCACTCCAGGTGTTCTTGGACTTCAATTACCAGAAGCCCAAGTCAGCACTCCTGCTGATCAGGGCTTCTGGGAATTGAAGTTCAAGAACACCTGGAGTGCCAAGGTTCACCATCATTGACTTCCTGAGATGTGGAAATGGAAGTACAGTGGTACCTCACTTAAAGATAATGTGTTCCACAGGATTGCTCTTTAAATGAATTTGCTCTTTAAGTGTGTGATGGAATGGGTCACAAGTTATTCAACATGAAGTCTCTTTGGTTTTTAAACTATCTTAGAATGTAGCTTTGCTTCTTTGCAAAGGCCTCATAATTCTTTCTGCTGCACTTATCTAGCAGATGGGCCTTGTAGAAGCTTCTCAACGCTTCAGGCCTATGTTTTGTCTTCTTCCCCAGGTCTGGAATGTCCATTTACATCAACATCCAGACCCTGGGAACACCAGACAATTGTTATGGGAACCAGTGGTTGTTTATACAAACCATGAGCTCTAATTGGCAGTATGCTAATTAGGAGGGCCAAGCTCATGTCTTTCCTATAGACACATGGGTTTGGGAGTTAGTTGGAGTTAGAGTTTGAGTTCGAGTTGGGGATTTCTGGGTCCAGAGTCCCTAGTCCTACCCAACATGATTACCTAGACTAGTCAGGTTTTCCTTTTGTTTCTGGGGGAAGGCCTGAGTGCGGCCTTCCCTAACTGTCCTTTTTCATTAGTATTTTTTGTATGTTGTAATTCTGTATCCTGAACCAACAGAACTGTTATTTCTACAATATGCTTCTAGAACAATAAACATTTTTACTTCATCAACAATGCCTGTTCTCCCAAAGGGCCAGGTCAAAGCCTATCTGTCACAAAGTGAAACATAAGAACATAAGAACAGCCTTGCTGGAACAGGCCACAGCCCATCCAGTCCAGCATTCTGTCTCACACAGTGGCTCACCATTTCCTTCAAGGTATTCCCAAGGAGATGCCTTCACCTGCTTATGATTCCCTGGAAATGGCATTGAAACACCATTGTAACTTCTGGTGAGGGAGATTGCAAACCCCGATTTAGTTGTTAAATGAGTTTTTGGTTGGTTTTAGTTGTTAAGCGAGGCAACCATTCAGAGAAAATTCTGCTCTTTAAGCGAGTTAGTCTCTAAGTGAGGTGCTCTTTATGCGAAGTTTTACTGTATTTGGACACCTTAGGTTTATGTTAGAGATGAAGTGTTAAGTTCTCTACTTGACAAAGAACTTGTTAAGATAAGAGAGCATCCCAACCCATCATCCCCATCTACTATCTGAAATAACAAAAGTCCACTTTGACATTTCAGAAAAACTGTGCCACCTCCTTAGGGATGAATTTGTATATGCGCTTGTGTATCTTGTTTGAAATCAGCCCTCACTCATAGCCTGGAAGGTGCTTTAGTAAATGAACAGTGCAAGGTCACCTTTAGACAGACTTCTGTTGCTTTTTCGCTCATGTTACAAATACTTCCCATCCTTTTGTCTTCCTCTCACCCTGTTAAAAGATTTATGAACAGGAATCTCCATAAACAAAGCCACATTTATCTACCTTCAGGGAAGAGAGAGATTTGAGAAGGTGACTCAGCAACTCACCTGTTGCATAGAAAAAGCTGTATATTTCTACCCTCAGAATGGAAGCGTGGCGCCAAAATGGCCGCCGCGCTCTTTGCGGGCCCCCCCCCCACCGGACGAAGCCATCCGGGTAGTTAGGGGCGTGGCCAGCACCCTAATAAAAGGGCTGGCTACGAGGCAGCCGTGCTGCCATTTTGGCGAAGCGACGGAGCGGAGAAGTTTTTCCCTCTTACCTCCGTCGCTCGTTTCCTTCCAGGGGAAGCCTTTTCGGGCAGCTTTTCTTTTTCTTCGGCTTCCTAGCTAATCCAGCTATGCCCTCTAAGAAGAAGGCAGCTGCGAACGTGGCTCGATCGGCGCCAGCCGGGTCGGAGGACCGCGACTGCGCCCGCCCAGCAGCCACCTTTAGCGGAGCCCACCGGGACCGGTGGGATGGGATCGGTGGCCCCTTGGCCCGCTGCGCGGGGCGCGCAGGCTGCCCCGGACGGGGCCTCGGCCCTTGGCCCGCAAACGGCGACCACTGCCCCCGGCATGGTCCGTGCGGCTGGGCTCTCTTGTCCGGGCCCACAGTTCCCCATGGGGGGAGCGAGCCACGGGGGGTGGTTAGGTTCCCTGCCTTGGCAGGGCGTCCCCACGGCTCCCCAGGGGCCGAGCATGGGCTCTTGGCCTTATCTGGCCCCTGGGGCCCAGGGATCTGGACAGGTACCCGTGACTTATGGGCCGGCTGCCCATTTGCCCCCTGTTGGGGCTGGGGCCTATGTCAACGTGGAGGCCCTTCTGGCCCGTGTAGCGGCCCTTGAAGCATCCTTAGCGAGGGCCAATCAAACAGGGGCGTCTCTAGGATTCCAGCTGGACCCTTTGGCTGCCGAACAGCAGCTGGCGACGGGTCGGGTTGAGCTGCCTGAGGCGCGCGGGCCGGTGGCGGCCACTGTCTCGCAGCTCCCCGCTCAACAGGAGCAGCAGTCTGGTGCTGGTCTGGCCCCATCGACGAGCTCAGCTTCGGTCGTGAGCTCCGACGCCCCCAGCGGGCCGGAACCCCCGGTGGGGGCGGCCCGTGGGTGTGCATCGGGTGAGTATGCAGTTCAAGCTAGTGCACCCACACAACTGACTTCCCTGGGGGGGCTTTCCAATGGCCATGGCCTCGCACGGGTGGCCCGGCGGTCGAATTGCCCCGGCCCACCCGGCGACTTCATCCCGGGTCAGGGTGGCGCCCCCTATGTGGTAGGGAATGTGTGGGGGATCCCCGGGCTGGTACAGGCCCCCCTTGCTTTGCCCGCAGTTCCCTCTGTGCCGGTGTCGGCATTGCCAACAGCAGGGTATTCCTTGCCCCTGGGGGACCATCTGGCCCAGTCCACCAAGGCACAGATCTGGAGGGCGAGTACATAGATATCTTCTCCCTTCTTAATAGGGAGCCAACCAAGGAAGAGAGGGAAGGGCTGGACGAGAAGGATAAGGAGTAGGCACGTCGTCGTAAGCCGCCACGCACGTGGGCAAATTGGTTGCCAGCGTACCTGATTTACATGGCCGTTTACCTCAGGGCTAGGCTGGATTTGGCCATCCCTATGGTCCAGTATCTGGACAACATTTATCGGGCTATGGTTGACTTCCCGGGTCCGTCGTGGCGGGCTTACGACGAAGAATTCCGCATTAGGATTCCACTGCACCCAGAGATGAGGTGGGATGAGCCCTGCCAGAAGCTGTGGCTTCTGTATATGACCCCCACGCACCCGGCGCCTGGGGAGAGATACCATTGTGGACATGCGGTCCAACGAGCGGCCCCGGTACAGGTTCCCCGCCAAGTGGCGGGGCAGGGGGTTCCAGCCCGCCTGCTGTGCTGGACCTTCTCGTCCAATGGTTCTTGCAACAGGAAAAATTGCAAGTACAAGCACGAGTGCCCCTCTTGTTCTGGCCCCCATGCTGCCTCCGCCTGTCCCAGGCCGGGAGGATACGGGGGCAGGGGTAGGGGCGGACAAGGGGCAGGTAGGACTGCCACGGAGGGAGCGGGTTCACCGAAAGGCCCCCTCCCCAATTAATGTCGACATGCTGGAGCGTTGGCTCGCATTGTACCCGAAGAGGGCAGACGCTGTGTACCTCCGTCAGGGTTTTCAACTGGGTTTTCGTATTCCTTTCACGGGGGATAGGTCACCGCAAGACGCACCCAACCTTTTGTCACTTAGAGGAAGGGAGGAGGTGGCTGCCACCAGCATTAATAAGGAGATTGCTGCGGGCAGGGTCGCTGGCCCTTTCCCCGCGCCCCCGTTCCCCAACCTTAAAGTGTCTCCTCTAGGACTAGTGCCCAAGAAGTCCCCAGGCGAGTTCCGCCTGATTCATCACTTGTCCTACCCAGCTGGTCACTCGGTCAATGATGCTATCCCTGATGACCTTTGTTCAGTCAGGTATACATCCTTTGACCAGGCATTGCGCGTGGTGCGCTCATGTGCTCCGGGTGCACTGTTGGCTAAGTGTGACATTAAGTCGGCTTTTCGTCTCCTGCCGGTGCACCCGGGTGACTTTGAGTTGCTGGGTTTCAAATTCCGGGGCGAATATTATTTTGACAAAGCCATGCCATTCGGCTGTTCCATATCCTGCTCGGCTTTCGAGCGTTTCAGTACATTCCTGCAGTGGGCATTTGTCCGTAGGTCAGGGTCTCGGTCTGTAGCCCATTCCCTGGATGACTTTTGTTCGGGGGTGAACGGGGCTGGGACATGTGCACACGTCTCCTCAACACATTTCAGACGCTAATGGAGGAACTTGGTGTCCCTTTAGCGCCCGAAAAGACCGAAGGCCCGTCTATTAAGTTAGTATTCCTGGGGGTGGGGATTGACACGGTAGCGCAGGCGTCTAGGTTGCCGGGAGACAAGGTGTCAAGGATAGTGGCCCTTATATCGGACTTGCTGGCTAAGCGCAAGGCATCCCTTCGGGAACTGCAGGTGCTACATGGACACCTTAATTTCGCTTGCAGGGTGGTCGCACCTGGCAGGGCATTTGCTCGGCGCTTGTGCGACGCCAGGGCAGGCTTATCCAGGCCCCATCATAGGGCGAGATTGACACGGGGCATCAGGGCAGATATGCACATATGGCTCCAGTTCCTGAGGGAGTTCAATGGGGTCTCATTTTGGAGGTCCGACCTCCTGGCTTCACCTCAATTTCAGTTTCAGTCTGATGCCTCGGGATCCCTTGGTTATGGGATGTACTTCAATGGGAAGTGGGCCTATGGTGGATGGCCACCAGCCTGGTCAGGCACGGGTCGCCTGAGGGATCTCACATATTTGGAATTTTTCCCATACTGGGGGCTTTGATGCTATGGGGTGAGGAGTGGGCCAACTCTGTGGTGCATTTCTGGTGTGACAATGCGGCCGTTGTCCGCATTGTCAACTCACAGACCTCTAAATCTCCCAGGGTCATGGTCCTCGTGCGCCAGTTTGTATTGCGCAGCCTGCGCCTCAATGTACTGTTCAGGGCCAGGCATGTCCCGGGGGTGAATAATGATATTGCTGACGCTTTGTCCCGCCTGCAGATCTCCCGGTTCCGTGCCTTGGCCCTGGATGCGGAGGAATTTCCCTCGCCACTCCCGGAGGAGATATGGACTTTTGGCAAGGAGAGGTGAACCGGGCGATTGGCTTGTCACTAGCGCCACGCACGCGTAAGGCGTATCACCATGCATTAGTTTCTTATCAGACATTTTGTACACAATTTCAGCTGCCAGATACCTGGCCGATCCCAGTGGCCCAGATCCTCCGTTTATGGTTTACCTGCATGCCCAGGGCCTTGCACCCCGCACCATAGCATCCAGGCTGTCAGCGCTGGCTTTTATGGCCAAGGTGGGAGGTCATGCGGACAGTACCACTGATTTCCGTGTGAGACACTTTTTGGAGGGGTGGGTGCGGGAACGTGGGCGTAGCCTGGACGACCGCCACCCAATTTCCCCTGGGGTTCTTACCCAACTGGCACGGGGCTGGCATGACCTATGTTTCGATAGGTATGAGGCACCCCTGTTTCATGTGGCTACAACGGTGGCCTTTTTTGGAGCGCTCCGCATCAGCGAGCTTGTGATGCTGTCTAAGGTGGATGCAAGTCGTAGGGCACTGGAACTCGAAGATGTCTATGTTGCAATGTTTGGGCTCAGTTGAGGATACGTTCCTCTAAAACAGATCAGCACGGCGTAGGCAGTTGAGTAATACTGCTACGATGTTCCTTGGAAGACATCTGTCCGGTTGGTGCCCTACAGGAGTTTCTTGCACTGTGTGGCACGCACCATGCCCCGTTTTTCTGTCACCAGGGTGGATCTCCCCTCACTCAACCATTCCTGCAGGATGGGGGCGGTTTCTACTGCAGCTACTTTTGGGTACTCTGGGGCTGAAATACGCCGCATGGGAAGGTGGGGATAACATTGTTTTCAGTTTTTGTGTTCACCCTCTTCAACCGTGAGTGCCAGTTTAGTCACTGCAATGTTTCTCACCCCCCTTTTTTTCCTTGACAGACCCTGGGTGTCGTTTTACACCGGTGACAGTAGGGCTGGTGGGCCGTTGCCACGTGCACAGGGCAGCGTGTTACGCTGCACAGGGCAGCGCGTTATGCTGCACAGGGCAGCGCGTTACGCTGCGGCGACAGAGTGGGACCCCGACTGGGACTGGGTGCACCCGCACATCTCAGGTGGTGTGGTAAGCGCGGCATGTTATGGCGGGAACTGTTGCCATTCCTTTTCTACATCAGGGATGCTGACTCGCCTGATGTCCTGGTTATTCACCTTGGGGGCAATGGTTTCGGACAGGTCACTGGCCTATCGCGGAAGCTTGCGATTTGCAGTCACCTGGCCTACTCACATTATGTGTGGCCTGCCACACCCCTCATTTGGTCGGACATGATACCGCAGTACGCTTACAGGGGAGCGTTTGGCCTCCAGGCACTTGACCGGGCTCGTCGCTCCAGGGCTATTGCCCGGTTCCTTTTTGACATGGGTTGGGGACGCGTCATTCGCCTCCCCGCCATCAGTCTGCAAAATTATGAGCTTTATTCAGGGGAGGGGGCCCATCTGTCGCGAGGAGGTATGGACCTCCTGCTGAGTGATTAGCGAGCAGGCCTGTTGACCGAGCTGACGGTCTTGGGGGGGGGGGGCGTCGAGCCTTTATTGAAGCCTCTCCAGGTGGCGGGTAGCACTGGTAAGGTAAACATTTATGACCCACAGGTATCCGGCAGGTTCGCAATTGACTGGACAACACTAGATAGGCATAAGTTGTTTAAACGTTGTCCGGTCAACGACGAACCAGGCGAGGGGGTGATGGTTACCACTAGACAGCTAGAATCACCCCCTGATTTTACGGATACACGTCAGAGGGTGGGGTCATTAGTTAGATATTGACTACGGTCAACAATTTGTTTGTTGTCAACAAACAAATTGATACAAATAGATACATTGTAACAATTGCCGTTGGCAATTTTGGGTGGTACCTTACCAGTGTTACTTCGGCCTGCTTGCCTTAAGAATTATGATTGGTCGTTTTACCAATAGAAATTTATAATTCGGACTAGGGCATGAATCAATAAATGTGGCCCAATGCCGTTATCCACTTTCATTTGTGTCTGAGTCCATTATTGGGGGGGTGCGCCTGCAAAGAACAGCCAACAACTATGTGCCATTGGGTCTTTCAGCACAGCATTTTCTGAGGAAACAAAGCACGGTTCTAAATCAGCAGAAGAGGAATATGGAGAGTGGGGACAAAAACATAATAAACATGGACAATAGGAGACAGCTAAAAGCTATTTAAAAATAATGATATACAGGAGGAGGAAAAGAAAAACCATACACCAAGAAATGGGCAGACATGATTATATATCCTACGAACAACTCTGAAAAAATGCAGTAAGATTACAGCAATTATATCCTGCCACTATGCCAGGAGAGACATCTGTAGTCCTGCCCTTCAATATTTACTGTTTCACTATATTGACCTTCATAATAGAACCAACACTAAATTAAACCTAGCGGGTGCTGAAACTCACAGACTTGGACAGAAATATACAAAATTAAATCAGGGCTTTGGCTAATGGGAAATCAATAGTACTGTGCATGTGTGCCATCTAGCCATCAAAGAACACATGCTCCCTTTAATTTTAAAAACTGTTCATATTTGCACTGATTAAAAAAGATCAGACACAATACAGATGAGTGTATCAGGACAGGAAAGGGAATATGAGTCTAGGCCTGATACAAAGAAACTTACCACCAAGAAAATTAACTCAAGGAGAAAGGAAATTCAAGCACAGCATCCAAGAGATATAATCAAGAAACAGATTATGACTGTGCTTGCTCTGAATGATTCATGAAGCAAAATGTCTGGCTGCATATGAGTAATTTGAAGAACTTTTGCCCATTTCCCCCCTTTCTTTCCTCAGACTCTGATGCCAACTTTGCTTGCCTTAATGGCTATGGAAAAGCACACAGGATAATTACAGCCATTATTCACAGAAACACAAGAAAAGCTGTGCTGGATCTGATCAATCTCATCCAGCATTGTGTGTTGATAGTAGTGGTCAAGGAGATACCTCTTAGAAGCCCAAGAGAAGGACTTGACAGCTTCTCATGTTAACACCTGATATACAAAAGTATATTGCCTTTAGCATAAGAGGGAATATAACAGAAAGACAGACAGACAGATCTCCATCATGACTACTACTCATCCTTTATGAATTTATCTAATTCTCTGTTAAAACCATACAATTTGCCAGCCATCACTACATCCTGTAATATAAAATTCCACAGCTGAAATATGTTCTATATGAAAAATACTTCTTTTATATATCCTACATTTCCCACTGTTCAGCTTCAGCAGGTGAACACATGTTTTAGCCTTACGAAAGAGGAAGAAGAACCTTCCCAGCCCTATCCGCATTGCCCTAAGGACGTCTATCCATCCAACCAGAGTGGACCGGAGGGGCTCTCTAATTGTTCCATCAGCCAGAGGGGCTTGCCTCTCTGGCACAAGGAGGAGGGCCTTCTCTGTGTCCGCACCGGCCCTCTGGAACCTCCTGCCAACAGAGCTACGTCTCTGAATGGAATTGCTGACTTTCAGAAAAGAACTGAAAACCTGGCTGGCAGGCCAAGTGTGGGGTGCAGGTGGAAGGGTAACCTCCATTGGGTGGCTGTTATAGAAGATAATTCCTTCCCCCATGGTTCCTTCAGTCCCTGCACCCTTTTTTTACGGGGTGGTTAGTTTTAATTAATTTTAACATGTTTTTATTTGCAATTGTGAACTGCTCTGAGTCGGTCTTGGCCAAGAGGGTGGTGCATAAATCTAACAATTAAATTAAATTGTCTGGAGCTGTCTGAGAGAGCATGACCTGGCTGAAGTGCACTGATGGAAGAAGAGACTGCCTCCAACAGGTGACATAACAGGAATCATAGTGAGAGAACCACTCAAAACACTAGCTTTACTCAGACCCCTGTCCAATAGAGAACCCCCTCATCATGTTATTTTCCATTTCTTTACACTGAATAAAATAATTTGTTCTGTAATGTGATCATTCCTTTCCACCCAATAAATCACCTCACCACCTCTTTTAGTTCCATTCTGGATCTAACTCAGGTAGCCATGCTTCTGTGGCAACAGTGAGCTAAGGGGTTCCTTTCTCCAGCACTTATAGTGATACAGGAAGCCACATTAAATGGCAAAGGGGAGGTGACTGCAGGGCTGGGGTACTTCCAGAAATGGTGTAACTCTAATTTCCATCAGCATTGTTTCCTAATGTTGCTTCTCTGAAAGTAAAACTAATACAGTGGGGTTGGAGGAGCTTTCCCCATACTTAGTGTTCCCAAATAAACCTAGTATTAAGAAAATAACAAAAGGAATGTTCTGTGCTCCTTCCATTAAAAATGTTTTGATCTCATATTACATAACAAACACAAACATTCCATTTTGACTATATCATTCATGAGTAACAAAACAAAACTTTAACCAGGAAGTCTTGTGTATAAGATTGCTGTGTATTGTTAGACTAAAGTAAATGCTAAGACTTTTCAGAAGTACAAACCAGGACAGCAACATGATGTCATTGCATTCTTCAAACTGTGCATGCATCGGAAGGGGCTGTCAGGGAAACTGCAGCTCTGAGAACCTGTGGAATCCCCATCCAGGGCAGACAGTCTTTGTCAGTTTAAAATAAACTGTAGTCAAGAGGTTTTTCTCATGTGATTCTTCTTGCAAAAGACTATTCTTGGTGGTTCTATTTTTTTTTTGAATAAAATTTCTTGGGCCACTCTTGAAACTACACTTCCTCCCCCTGAGGTCACCGAACCCTCCTCTTCACACATACCCCACTGAAGTAGACTCACCCTCAAACCCTACAAGAGGATCCCTTGGAAGAAAGTTCTAAAGAGGACCCCAGAACAGCAATGCAGTCCATGGCACCTCCATTTCCCTCTGGAAGGAGAAAAGCAAGAGACAGGAAGGGACTTATTTTGGAGGAGGACCTTTGCGATGGAAGACTCTTCACTTTCTGTCCACCCTGTTCCCTATGCAATTAACCCTTTGCAGTCATGTGAAGAAGGAATCCTCCATCCCTGTGTATGGTGGAGGTTTGGCTTCTTAGATATGGATATATCTTGTTCCCTCCTGGCTTTCAAGGAAAAGGGCTGAGGATGACTCCTTGTCCCCCAAAACTTCAATGTGAGCCAAGAGATTTTTGCAAAGAGTTATTTCACTACCTCCATGCCTTTCTTTCAATTATCTTGCTTGCAAGTATCTCCCCTCCCTGGCGGGCTTCTCATTGTGCTCTTTTGCCTTCACTGCTTTCAAGCAGGATAATTGAAAGAAAGGCAGCGAGGCAGTGAATTAACTCTTTGCCAAAAAAAAAAAAAAACTTGGTGAAGGGTGATCTTGCTTCCTTTGTCCAAATTTAAAAATCCAGGACTTTTACATGATTTTCTTGAACTGGCCGGGACAGCTTGAATCTGGGAAAATCCTGGAACACCGGGACATATGGCAACCCTAAGACAGTAGCCTCTTTCAGTCACAGACAACTTTGCCTGGACACTAACTAGCTGGGATATGAAAGTCCTTGTATTAAAACAAATCACACTAATCAGTATTATAGGTCATAAAGTATCTGAGCCCAGCTTGCTGGTGTGGGTATTTAATAATAATAATAATTTTGTATCAGAAATTATCCTGGGTTGAAAGGATTTTTGCAGAAGAAACTTCACTCAGGGAATGCCCAAATGAGGCTCCTTTCACATCCCCAAGAGCTGGGACAGAGACAGGTGCTCAATCCATCTTGCAGTACCCATGATGTGTAATCTAGTTTTGGAGAATATGTGGCGTTTCTATCATAATTAAACTGCAAATCTTAACAGCTGTAATCATTCATCAATGGGCATTGCAATTCAATGACATGGAAAGCATGTCATTGAAACTGCTGACTTGCCAGCCTTCCAGCTAACCAGGTGAGCTTCTTAACCACTGAGCCACTGCAGCCCCTTGTGTATTAATGAATTATAAGGAAAAGTTAAAGCTTGCTTTAAAAAAAAAGTTCAAGTGAGAGAGTTATGCAAATTCTCATTCTATTTAGTAGAAACTGACATCCCATCAAACATTTCTTAGACAATTCTACAACAGATTCCTCTGACCTACGTTCACTCCAAAATCTTATTTTGATTTTCATAGTTAATCCCATTCTTACCTTGGTAGCTGAACTATTTGATGACATACACTCAAGCTTTGGCCATGGGTAAACAGGGGAATCCCCACTGAAATGCTTGCTGTTTCCCAAATGATCTTTTGACTGTCCTATATATGAAGCCTAGAGGGCCATATGTTACTGATGGCAATGCGCCTAATCACAAGTTAGGTCATCACTTTTATTAAGAGCATCAAAGACAACTAACTGGAGATTACTTATCTGCACAGCAAGCTGCATCATCCTGCATAAACCTCTTCCCTGCACTGCAAAGATCATCTGGATTTCTAAAACTTAGGGAAAGGGCTGTAGTTTAGTAGCAGAATACATGTATCTATTCAGTACAATCTATGACATCTATATCCTAACCTGGAACAACCACTCTCAGGAAAGTGTAGACAGCCCTAAACTAGATGGAGCTGTGCATGTTCATATGGAACAGTTCAATTATCTTCTTTGTAATCCATTATGAAACCAAAAACTGACAGAAATGCTTGGACTCTTGTTAATTGAAAAAAGGCCACTCCAGACATACAGGTGCATTGCACAATACTTTGTTAACTGCAACTGAATGTGCCAAGTAAAAATTTGTAAATTTATTTAAGGTATATCTTTGTTTCAGACAAAAAATAGGACCCACAACAATGGAAAAAATCAAGTAAAACAAGTACAATTTGAAAAATTTTAGAACAGAATTAACACGAAATTAGATTACACACAATTGAGTGTACACCAGTTAAAAGCAAACTCCATATTCCAGCCAGCCAAATTCTCCTTCATGAACAACACAGCTGAGGTACCCAAAATCTTCCTAAAGCAAAAGGTCTATGTCTGCTGAAAAGATAAGAAGTAAATTAGCTTAACCTCCATAGGTAGGAAATTCTAGAACCTGAAAGTGAGCATTGAAGATTGCTTTCTTTCTTTTCTCTAAGGGTGATGGTGTCAAAAGAAATACTTTCCCTGAAGATGGTAAGGGCTTAGGGCAGGGATTCTCAACCTGTGGCCCGTGGGGTGGATGCAGACCATGGCGCCATTTCATGTGGTCCCTCACCGCCTCCACCACACCAGGAAGTTCCATGTGGTGGAAGGGCAAAATTACCACCTGGCCCCTGAAGCTGTCTGAGGGAGCGTGACCCAGCCCCTGGCTTTAAAAGGTTGAGAACTCCTGATTTAGGGCTTAAACTTGAGGAAACCATCTTACTCCCTGTCTCCTGCAATGACATACAAGAGTTCGAGTGCATTAATTACTTTCCCTTGCTTTCCATGTCATTGAATAGCAACACCCATTGATGAATGATTACAGCTGTTAAGATTTGCAGTTTAATTATGATAGGAATGCCACATATTCTCCAAAACTAGATTACACATCATACTATATGTGCAATTTGAAACCATTTCCACAATGTATCAAGCATTTTGCCTCTTCTAGAATCACCACATTCATCGAAGACATCCTTGCTGAATTTCTGCATCACGTGTAACCAGAACAGACTTCATTAATGCTATCCAAGAGATAAATGGTATCTCTTTGGTTTAAGGCTTTAATCCCATCTGTGTTAAAGTGCTTCTGACACCCTTTGCTTGGCGACTCTCTCTGCACATAAATATCTGTTGCAAGAAAGCAATTTTGACAGCTATAAATACATTCCAGATTAATGATTCTGAGAGCTGCTCAAGGAAAGACTTTACACCATATGTGGCAGGCCCATCAGACAGGCTTCCTAACTCTTGCTTGGTACCTTATGCTTTTTACACAATCACCAAAGGATCATTTGTGACCCCTTGAATACGATGATCCTCTTTTCTGCTGCCTAAATCAATAAACAGTTTATTGCTGCTGCTATGATATTTTGTTATATACAACAGGCATGTAAACAAAAGACAAAAGCAACACTAATTCATGGAACACTATCCATGCTGCAAAAACTAAATGAAAGAAAGCCAAGACCTCTAGCCTGATCATAAGAAAATGTCAGGGCAGAGCGAGGAAGATGAATGGATAGCAAGTTTCTTTGCATTCAATATTCTAACTTCATGGCCTTGATATGTAATCATTTCTGAAGTTGAGGAATGCACCAAGACACAGGCTAGGTTCTAATGTTTCCGGGGACAAACAGATTAAGATGGCAGTTTGACTTTTCATATTCACCTCACAGTGACCTTATGGAATTTACTTCTTTGGGATTTTTAATCCTTGTACATAAGATGGAAATGGAATAAAACCTTAACTGAAGTGAAAGGATGTATTGATTGCCAAATGGCATACAAGCTGTGCTCTATATTTCTGTCCTAAAAACATTTCCCAGTAAATGTGGAAGGGGGTAAAAAAAATCTACAGCAAACATTTCAACTTGGGAGTCTATTGTATGTTGAAGAAATATAAATTCAAAAATCATCATAATATTATAGCCCTATGTAGCAGTCATCTTAGAGAAAGGGCTGGCAGACCAAGGATGAACTAGAAGGAAAAAGTAAATGACCTATAACTTAACTTGCTTGACATTTGAAGGGGGGCAATTAACATGATGATGAATGTGTCTCTGTTTTGAATAATTCTTTTCAGAAATCCAAATAGCAATCCCTAGGGAAACCAAATATAAGTGCAAAGAATGGTTCTTCCTTTCCCCCAAGATACAGAAAACCTTACACTTGCAAGAGTGCCATATGCATTGGAAATAGACAAAGGCATAAAGCTTTCTTTTCAGTTCAACCAACATCCGGGAGAGTTTTGTTGGCGGTGGCGGCACTGGTGGCAGCAGTAGTGGCAGCGGTGGTGGTGGTGGTGGCGGCGGCGGTGGTGGCGACTTAAGAGAATTCAGGCAAGATTTCCTTAATATGTCACTTGATTACTTTAAGTAGAAAGAGGATACAGTACTGCATTTATACTTACGAGTTAGGGTAGTTTGGTGTTCTGAAACCAAGACAATGGAAGCAGCCGTAGTCTGGCTTAACACATCTTTATTGCATGGAGTAGAGTATGAACATGTGGTAATGGCGGAGGTACAGCTCTTTTTATACGGTCACTATACATTTGAATGTGGTTACACGGTAGCCCATTGGCTACTGTCAGAGGTACGTCATCCTGAGACACACCCCTCTTGTCCAGGTGTATCTGTGGCGGGAAGGTTTCCCACAGCCATGGTGATTGGGGAATATGAACCATGTGAGCTGGATGCTCACTGCTACCACCACTGGTAGCAGTTCGCATTATTATGCAGCTGGATACAATGTCTCAATACAAGCTATGATAAGTATGCATTTCCTGTGGAACCGGTTACATTCATCTTTAAAGGCACAAGTATACAGTTACAATCCATGCACAACACCCCTCCCCCCTAGGATGTGACAAAGTCCCTCAACCAATGTGGTTTTCCGCATGTGCGCTTGGGATGCGCGGCTGCTGTGCTTGGTTCGGGGACCCTCGCACTTCTCTGCTCTCCTGGTTCTTGCCCTGCAATGGGAGGGATTGACTCATTAGCAGTTTGCTGTGGCCAAGCGGCCTCTGACTGCAAATATGGGGAACTGGGGTTTCTTATTTGCGCTGGCCCTGACTGGGGGACCCAGGACTGTAGACGTGGGGTAGGGGTGAACTCTAATGCCAAGAAACTGGGGGCTCTTGGGACTAATGAAAAACCCCTCTCTTCACTTCGATAGGTGGGGGACCACTCCGAAACACACACACCCCAGTTTCGCAAATCAAAATCACAATCAAACTCTCCCTCTTGGACAAACTCACTCCTCTCTTCCAAGGTCTCCACTGTGTCCCCAGGATATGGATTTATATCAACCCCTTCCCCCCTAGGGGAGGACCGACATTTTGCTTTTGAACCTGAGGGATACCCTGTGTCTCCCCCTTGGAATAAACGGGTGGGGGAGAACCCTAATGCTGAATTCTGGGGCTGGTTTTCAGTGTCCTGCCTCTCGGCAACCCTTCGCCTCAGTTGGTCGGCGTGCCTTCTCCAGAGTAGACTTGTGCTGGTCTCTGCACAGTATGAGACTGGCCCCGTTTGCTCAATGATTACCCCCGGGACGCCGGCTGGCCCTGCGGCCGCGTAATTTCTACAATACACCGGCTCTCCTATTCCAAAACTTTTGGTGCTTCCCAATTCTATGTTCCTCCCTTTATCCTCCACCCTGGTTGGATCCAACCTAGTCAGAAGTGTTGCGGGTTTCCTGCGCATGAGGAGCTCTGCAGGCGAGAGCCCAGATGCCAGTGGCGTCACCCTATAGCACAGCAGGAACTGGCACAGTTGCCGGTTCAGATCTCCGGGGCCCATCCACCACAATGCTTCCTTTGTAGTTCGCACCAGGCGTTCTGCCTGACCATTCGTGGCAGGGTGAAAAGGGGCGGAGGTGATGTGCCAAATGGCGTTTCTCTCAATGAATGCCTGGAATTCCACAGACGTGAAAGTACTGCCGTTATCGCTCACAAGTACGTCCGGTATCCCGAAACAACTAAACACCTTGCGCAATTGCTTTACTCTTGCGGCTGAGGAGGTGTTGGACATGGGGATAACCTCCAACCACTTGGAGTATGCATCCAATATTAACAGAAAAAGGGAGCCTCTGAAAGGACCTGCGAAATCAATGTGTACCCGAGAACATGGCCCCCAGGCAGTGTCCCATTCTCTGTGGGGAAGTTGGGACTCCTCGGGACGAGAACTTTGGCACCCTTCGCAAGTGTCAACCATGTGCTCTATTTCAGTGTCCATCTGGGGCCATCAGAAGTAGCTTTGGGCCAGCACTTTAGAGTGAACGATTCCGGGGTGGCTGACGTGTAATAGTTTGAGGATTTTTGAGTGCAAGGACTCAGGAATAACCACCCACTAACCCCATAGGATGCAGCCCCTCTCTGTGGAAAGCTCATCCCTTTTCCTAACATAAGCCGTGAATTCCTCCCCGGGGGAAACCGTTGGCCACCCTTTCTGAACCCAGGAGCTTACTCGGGAAAGGGTCTTATCCTTGGCCATGGCTTGGGCGAGGTCTGCGGGAACTATCGGGGGTGAGTCGAGGGCTTCGATCAGAAGCACTTGGTGGTCTCCTTCTACCTCACACTTAGGGTCTCCTAACTGTGGTAGGGGTGACCTGGAAAGAGCATCTGCATGGCTAATGTCTTTTCCCGGGCGGTGGACCAGTGTGTGCTGGTATGCATTGAGAAAGATAGCCCATCGGAGCATTCTGGGGGACAGAATCTGTGGTGTGGGCTTGCCTGTGGTGAAGATGCCTAGTATGGGTTTGTGGTCAGTCACAACAGTGAATGGTTGACCATACAGGAAGTCGTGGAATTTCTTTGTTCCCGCACAAGTATACAGCTACAATCCATACACAACAGGTAGGGAATGTTTTTTTCTTTCCAGATGTTTGGGGCCACATCTTAGGAAACCCTAGCCAAGACACCTAATGTTACTGGATTATGTAGCCCAAAAATATGGATGGCCAAATATTTCCCAACCCTGCCAGAAACATCTGCTTTCATCCCAGAGTGGTCATCTCTAGCTCCCAAAGAAATCAGTTTCATGGGGAATCTTGAAGGTTCCATAGTAAGTATCTTCAGATAATGGAGGGATTATGACATGAAATACCAAAGATTGTGTTGACTCAAGTTATGCAGATTTCCTTTCTCTGAAAAAAGTGATTTTATCATGGGGATCAGTATTACAGTTGTTGTTTTGTTTTTGTAGTTTTTTGCACTGAAGTTGTTTCTTAAGCAACTGAAACAAAAACCAATTTTCTCTAAAAGTATCCTGATTTCTTTTATGGCATGACAAATGGCTGTTTGGTTTGCTGTATTATTGATCAGCATTTAAAAGAAAGATCACACCATGAGGAAATATGGATTTGACCTGATACTAATTTTTAACAGCTAGAATCTATAAATCAACATCATAACTTCCCTCAACGGGATGTACAGTGTATATTCCTGACCTCATTGCCACTGTAGTATGCTTTCTCAGATCAAACAATATTAAAGATCTCATTAATAACTCACATTCCATGTCCCTATGCAGTATTGTTCCTTGCAACACCCTCCCCCTTTCCTGTCCCTCCCCTTCCTCCACTCTGTTGTGCTAAGCATCCTGTACCATCTAAACTGCTCCTTTGTTTTGCCTTTTGTTTTGGTCAATAGGGTTCTCTTGGCAAGCTTTGTGGCATGGTTTGCTGGTTTCTACTCCATTTTTTCTCCCCTCATACATTTTATCACAGTTTTTAAAAGTTTAAAACATTTTAAACAACATTTAATCATGCATATTATCACACTTTAAAATACAGATGGGTGAATTCAGCTCTGGAAACCATCATTTCTACTACTGTTGACAAGAAAACCTTAGAAGAAATGGAGTAGCCATAATTGTCAATAAAAGAGTGAGAAAAGCAGTAATGGGATACAACCTAAAAATTGACAGAATGATGTCAGTCAGAATTCAAGGCAAACCTTTCAATGTCACTGTGATCCAAATATACGCTCCAACCACTGGTGCAGATGAAGCCACAGTAGACCAGTTCTATGAGGACCTAGAACACCTCATAGAACAGACACCAAGAAATGATGTCCAAATTATATTAGGAGACTGGAATGCCAAAGTAGGAAATCAAAAAGTGGAGGGAATAACAGGCAAGTTTGGTCTTGGAACACAGACTGAAGCAGGGCAAAGATTGATAGAGTTCTGCCAAGAGAATGCACTGGTCATAGCAAACACTCTCTTCCAGCAACACAAGAGGCGACTTTACACATGGACATCACCAGATGGCCAACACCGAAACCAAAATTGACTACATACTATGCAGCCAAAGAAGGAGAACCTCCATACAGTCCGCAAAAACAAGACCTGGAGCAGACTGTGGCTCAGATCACAACCTACTGATCGCAAAATTCAGGCTTAGACTAAAGAAAATAGGGAAAACAAGGAGACCAGACAGATATCACCTAGACAGCTTCCCTAAAGAATACACAGTGGAGGCGATGAACAGATTTAATGGCTTAGACTCAATAGACAGAGTGCCAGAAGAACTATGGAGAGAGATGAGGGACATCATGCAGGAAGCAGCAAAGAAAACCATACCAAAAGAAAAGAAGTGTAAGAAAGCAAAGTGGTTGTCTGATGAGGCTCTCAAAATAGCAGAGGAACAAAGGAATGCAAAAGTCAAAAGAGAAAGGAAAAAATACAATCATTTGAACATGGAATTTCAAAGAAAAGCAAGGAGAGATAAGGAAAACTACCTAAAAGAACAGTGCAGAGAAATGGAGGAAAACAACAAAAGAGGCAGGACTAGAGATCTTTTCAAAAAAAAATCGGGGAAATCAAGGGAACATTTAAAGCAAAAATGACCATGATAAGCGACAAAGACGGAAAGGAGTTAGCTGATGCAGAAGAGATTAAGAAAAGATGGAAAGAGTACACAGAGGAACTCTACAAAAAGGACCTCAACACTCCTGATAGTCACAATGATGAAAAAATTGAACTTGAGCCAGACATCCTGGACAGCGAAGTCATAAAGGCCCTAAAGAGCACTGCAAACAACAAAGCTAGTGGAGATGATGGTATCCCAGTTGAATTTTTCAAAGCTCTAAAAGAGGATGGCATCAAATTACTGCATTCAATATGCCAGCAGATTTGGAAAACAAAACAGTGGCCACAGGATTGGAAAAGATCAGTATACGTCCCAATCCCAAAAAAAGGGCAATGCCAAAGAGTGTTCAAATTATCGAACAATTGTACTCATCCCACACGCCAGCAAGGTGATGCTCAAGATAATACAGGATAGACTTCAGCAGCATGTGAAGAGAATTACCAGAGGTGCAGGCTGGTTTCAGAAGAGGCAGAGGGACTAGAGACCACATTGCCAACATATGTTGGATCATGGAGAAAACAAAGGAATACCAGAAACAATTTTACTTTTGCTTTATTTACTGCACTAAGGCATTTGACTGTGTGGACCACAACAAGATGTGGCAAGTAATTAAAGAGATGGGAATACCAGAGCACCTCATATGCCTCCTGAGAAATCTGTACATGAATCAAGAAGCAACAGTTAGGACAGAACACGGAATGACAGAGTGGTTTGGAATAGGAAAAGGAGTAAGACAAGGCTGCATTCTATCACCCTGATTATTCAACTTATACACAGAGCACATAATGCGCAATGCAAGGATGGAGGAATCACAATATGGGATTAAAATTGCTGGGAGAAACATCAACTATCTGAGATATGCAGATGATACCACCCTAATGACAGAAAGTGAGGAAAACCTAAAGAATCTCTTGATTGGGCTGAAGGAAGAGAGTGCAAAAGCTAGCCTGAGACTAAATATCAAGAAAACCAAGATAATGGCAACAGGCCCGATCAGTTCCTGGAAAATAGATGGGGAAGAAGTAGAAGCAGTGACAGATTTTACTTTTCTAGGATCTAAGATCACTGCAGATGGCGACTGCAGCCATGAAATAAAAAGACGAGTGATTATGGGGAGACAAGTGATGAGAAACCTGGGGAATATAGTGAAAAGCAGAGACATCACCTTGAAAACAAAAATTCACATAGTCAAAGCAATGGTATTCCCAGTGGGAATGTATGGGTGTGAGAGCTGGACCATTAGGAAGGCTGAGCGCAGAAGAATAGATGCATTTGAGATATGGTGTTGGAGGAGAGTCCTGAGAGTCCCTTGGACAGCAAAGAGAACAAACAGGTCAATACTAGAGGAAATCAAACCTGACGGCTCATTGGAGGGACAAATAGTGAAGATGAAGATGAAGTACTTTGGACACCAAATGAGAAAGGGAGGACTCACTTGAGAAGGCTTTGATGCTGGGAAAGGTAGAGGGCAAGAGAAGAAGGGGACGACCAAAGATGAGATGGCTAGATGGTATTGTGGATGCAGTGGGCAAAGAACTGGGCGGGCTGAGGAGGATGGTGGAGGACAGAGGTGCCTGGAGGAAAATGGTCCATGGGGTCGCAAAGGGTCAGAATCGACTGTGCGACTGAACAACAACAACATTAATAACTTGTCCAAAGCTCTTCTACCTCTACTCCCACTATTGATTTTGAAACAATTGAACAAATCAGTTAAAAATTTCACATACCCTGCCTTGTTGTTCGATTCCAACCCTATGGACCATTGTCCTCCATGCACCTCTGTCCTCCACCATCCTCCTCAACCCATCCAGCTCTGTGCCCATTGTGTCTACAATACCATCTAGCCATCTCATCTTTGGCTGCCCCTTTCTTATTTTGCCCTCCATCTTTCCCAGCATCAAGGCTTTCTCAAGTGAATCCTCTCTTCTATTTGACCTTCTAAGGAGCAGTCAAGGTTGATTTCTTCTAAGATTGACCTATTTGTTCTCCTCGCTGTCCAGGGAACTCTCAAAATTCTCCTCTAACACCACATTTCAAAGGCATCTATTCTTCGGTGCTCTGCTTTCCTAATGGTCCAGCTCTCACACCCATACATTACTAGCGAGAATAACATTGCTTTGATTATACAAATTTTTGTTTGCAATGCGATGTCTCTACTTTTCACTATGTTCCCCATGTTTCTCATAGCTTGCCTGCCAAGAATCAGTTGCCTTTTTATTTTGTGGCTGCAATTACCATCTGCAGTGATCTTTGATCCTAAGAAAGTAAAATCTGTCACTGCTTCTACTTCTTCCCCATTTATTTTCCAGGGACTGATCGGATCTGTTGCCATTATCTTGGTTTTCTTGATATTAAGTCTCAAGCCAGCTTTTGCACTCTCCTCCTTCAATCCAATCAAGAGGTTCTTTAGGTCTTCCTCACTTTCTGCCATTAGGGTGGTATCATCTGCATATCTCAAATTGTTGATGTTTCTCCCAGCAATTTTGACCACATATTGTGATTCCTCCATTCCTGCACTGCACATTATGTGCTCTGTGTATAAGTTGAATAAACAAGGTGATAAAACGCAGCCTTGTCTTCCTCCTTTTCCTATTCCAAACCACTCCGTCATTCCATATTCTGTCCTAACTGTTGCTTCTTGACTCATGTACAGATTTATCATGAGGCATATAAGGTGTTCTAGTACTGTATTCCCATCTCTTTAATTACTTGCCACAATTTGTTGTGGTCCACACAATCAAAGGCCTTGCTGTAGTCAATGAAACAGAAGTAGACTCCATGATCCTAGCCTACTCAAAATTTCCTGTTCTATATTCTGAAAAAAAGGGAAAGAGCAAGCTAACAAAACTGAGGCCTATGGACCAAGATAGTAAAGGTAAAGGTTTCCCTTGCTTGAAAGCCAATCGTTCAGTGCTCATCTCTGTTTCAAAGCTGAAGAGCCAGCGCTGTCTGCTTTTGCAGAAGTTTTGTGGTCATGTGGCAGGAATGACTAGACACCGGAGCACAAGGAACGCCATTACCTTCCCACCGAAGTGGTCCCTATTTATCTACTTGCAATTTCTTGCTTTCGAACTGCTAGGTTGGCAGGAGCTGGGGCAAAGACGCGAGCTCATTCCGTCCTGCAGTACTCAGGAATCGAACTGCTGACCTTCCACCTCCCAGTCAGCATCTTAGCCACTTGAGCCACTGCAGTCCCTCTCTAACCAAGATATTGTGGGTTATTTAAAAGCTACACAAAGACATCCAGCCTTTCTTATCCTTGCAGCACTCTATGATGTATATTTGTTTTACATCTCTACTTAGACCATCGCCAAGGTTTTCTTTTTTATTTTCCTCTTTCTCAGATCCTTCTCCTGCAACTCTTCCAGATGAATCTTTATGAAATCCTGGTTTACCTCCTTGGTTTCCATAGACCTTTAAGACCCTTGCATGTTCTGTTTCTGAATCTCAGACTTGGACTACTTGTGACTCTCCAAATACTGGGAAGTAACTCCCATTACCATTCCCCATTTTGCATTTAGCAACAATTCTTCTCCAGCCTCTAGCTGGTATTCATAACAGGCATAACTCATAACCCCCCTTTCAAGTAGCATTCATGTTATGTATATAATGTAGCCATGACATAATATAACTATATAGTTGTCGGTGATGTAGCAATTTTTAAACACTGATGTATGTGTTCCCAAGTATAACTCCTCTTGCATGTTCCTGTACCAGGCTCAATTTGTGCACAGTAGTTTTTCCTTTTAATTAAAAACTGATCAGAATATGAATCTTGAATTAGTATTTACCACTTCAGGGTTATTATAAGGATATAGTGGGCGCTCAGAAGCTGTTTAATGCATGTCTAATCCTGCTGTTTCATTTGGTTCTGTATCCACCAGCTCTTTCTGGGACCTCTGCCAATGGAAGATACTCGTCTACTGCTGGCTGATTTAAACCTATACTTATAGGTAACATCATAATGAGAAGAAATGAAATTAAAAGAAAGGAAAGGAAGGGTTTTTTTTTTTTACTTGGCAAGCTGGCTTTCAATTGCCACCCCCCTCAAATTTTGTGAGACCATTCACTCAGCTAAGAAGACGGGGAAGAGACTACTGCCAACTTTGAAGTGAAGGGATACTCTCAACAAACATCCAGGAAATGAGCTTGACTTTAAAGATGAGTTTAAACAAATTTTCCTACTGTATGTTTTCAGAAGAAAAGGTTTTACTGTTTAGCAGGCAAGAGGTAATGCCTTCTTGGTTCAACATGAGACAATAGGGAAAAGGACAGACATGTTTCCCTTCAATTATTAAAAGTGGAAACCATATTTTTTACCCCATCCAAATTCCATAAGGGAGATTCTGTGCTATGACATGGTACCATTCCCAATGGACATTCTGTTGAAGACTTTAAGTGAAAACGCTGGCATGCCACTTAAGGTCGGTGAAGCCACCACTTGAAGTAGCAGCATAGCTTTCTCCTCCACATATACCGCATATAGGAGTGCAAATGAAAGAGAGGAAAGCTTTCAACCATCTCGACTCTAAAGATGACTTACCAACAAGGAAGTTCCAAGATTCTCCTCCCATATATTAAGTTCATAGTACTGGATTTTCCCCCATGCTGGAAAAAAGAATTGGCCAGCACTAATTTCAGTGTGAGGAAACATCTAATATTCTAAGCAATGCAGCATAAAAGGCTGGTTCCAGTTTTATTTAATATGATTTGTGGACTGCTTGTGAACCAGGTGGGAAAGTGCCTCATCTCAAAAAGGGCCTCTTCCTGTCCATATCATAAGCCAGTGGTGGTGAACCTATGGCACCCATGCCAGAGGTTGCACTCGGAGCTCTCTCTATGGGCACCCATGCAATCACACCAGCACAGAGTTTGCTCCACCCCTCTGCTCAGTAGCCCAATGGGAGTGCTTCCTCCCTTGCCCAACATAGTTGGCCCCACCCTTTTGCCCAGCAGCCCAATGGGAGTTTCCTTCTTCCCCTGTTGTTGTGTTGGCATTTTGCGATAAATAAGTCAGTTTTGGGTTGCAGTTTGGACACTCGGTCTCTAAAAGGTTCACCATCACTGTCATAAGCTGGCACTGGTAATAGCCACCTTCTCCTATGTGAAAACAGCAAAAGGAAATGATACCACTGAATATCTGGAATAAAATAATTTTTGAGCCCTGTTAAGAAACATCAGCAGGGTGTCTCGATCACAAACAATACTTCAGCAGGATATCTTTAGTCGTCTAAGAAAAGGCCATGTTCTCATCCCTGAATGTCCTTTTCATATATTCTATGTATAAAAACTTCCAGGTCAAGGCTGCTCACCATCAGCTATGAACCAAGATTTCTCCTTCCACCTTGCCATCTCTTGGATAACCCTAACTTAAAACTTCACAAGAGCCACGTCTGGCATGGAAATCAAAATGCAACATGGTTCAAAGTTGTATTGAGAACAAAAATGGATTCAGTGTCTCTAGAACTCTTGGGAGAGCTGTATTTATGTGTGTTTATGTTTATTCAATTTATATCCCACCCTACTCAACACATGGCCGACTCAGGGTGGCTAACAACATATAAATGACCCCAGGGCAACCCAAGGGGTTTACATATAAGATACAAGATACAATGTTCAAAATACAATAATAAATACAATGTTTCAAGTAAATACAATAACACAAATCACAATATAAAGCAAAACAATCCACAAAATGCAAAATATCAGCACCACATCAAAATAGAAAACAATTCAACCGAAACCACCCACAAAAAACCCCTGCCTACAGAGTCTTATGAAAGGG
This sequence comes from Bradypodion ventrale, assembly GCA_035047345.1. Classification (NCBI taxonomy): domain Eukaryota; kingdom Metazoa; phylum Chordata; class Lepidosauria; order Squamata; family Chamaeleonidae; genus Bradypodion; species Bradypodion ventrale. The sequence continues at coordinate 220,897,936 of JAWDJE010000003.1, read as the reverse complement.
AGGACAGGGCCCAGAAATGCCAACCGGTGGCATGGCCAGAAGGGCCTCTTCAGGCCGGGAGTGCTGTGGCGGTGGATTTGCCCGGCAGGCCCCCTTACCTTTTAAGTCCTGGTGAGGGGGGGGGGACAGCAGGGCCAGGAACGCTGGCCGGTGGCATGGCCAGAAGGCCTCTTCGCCCCCACCAGGGCCGAGCACGATGGCGGTGGTTCGCCCAGCAGGCCCCCTCGCCTTTTAAGTCCTGGCGAGGGGGGAGGGCGAGGGGAGGGCAGGGCCCGGAACGCTGGCCGGTGGCATGGCCAGAAGGCCTCTTTGCCCCCACCGGGGCTGAGGTCATTCTGGCTTCTGATATTTCAGCAGAAGATTTTGGTTCCATCAAACAAACAAGACAGATCATAAGGAACAGTCTTCTTGCTTTTCCTGGCTCCCTCCAGCTGGGTCTTTCAAAGTCAAGAGAGAGGTCAAGAATCTGAACGAATTCGATGCCTTTCACTCAAGATAAAGCAAAAAATGTTAAAAGGATGTTAAAAGGATGTGCACTGCCTACACATAGATATTACAGTACACTTTATATGTGTACTTCATCAAAGCTTCCCATATTTCCTCCTTGAGTGTTTCTATTTGACATCCCAAGCTTTCTGGTGCATAAAGATACCAGATTGGCTGTACTAGAACTTGAAATTTATATAGGGATATTATCAACCTCCTCACTCTCTTTCAGTCACACACACATACAGTACATATACACAGGAACACCATGTTATCTGGCAATGCAATGATATTGCTAGAGGGATGATGGGGTTTTCCACTGACAGTATTGGCTTGGCTGCTGAAGCCAGCTAATATTGGTGTCAACAATAGTTACAGATAAATCAATTCAAAACAACTGGAGCCAATAACTGTCCTTTCTTGGTCGAGAAGTAAAGGGGACTAGCCAAAGATGCAACTATGCAGCTACAAGCATCTCATCATGGCCCTTTGCTTCAGGCATAGGGTTAGTACACACTGCCATCTGTACTGTAGTGGTGCCAGGAGGTGCTGCCAAGCATAAAACAAAACCTGTTCCTGTTGGCACTTAACCACAGGACCAAAACACTCTCCTATTACAGTTTCTGCATTCTAAGGTATTACCCAACAAAAAGAGTTTAAAGCATAGCAACCTGGACAGGCATCAGAACAGGGAACTTTCTACTGGCCATCAAAAGAAAATTACAAGATTTGTCCATGCAGTCTGGACTAGTTAAAGAGTTCTCTTTCCAAGAGAACAACAAGATGGAGAGGGGCATGGCTGGCTTCCCCTTTATAAGGAGTGGCCGAGCCAATGGCCCCGCTCTTCTTAATTTGGCTGGGCCCCGGGTGCGTTTGCCAGGCCCAGCTGACCTTGCCTCTCCTGTCGCTAGCCTGGGAACGGGCTTGCGCCGGTGCATCGTGGCGGTCTCGCCGCGCCTCTGTTGTGTCCACCGGCTCCCACCCGGAAACGGGCCGGGGCCACAGACTTTTCCCCTGCGGGCGCCGCCTGCCTTGCTGGCTTGCTTCAGGCAAGCTTTGGTGGCCCGTCGGCGCGGGCGCTCACCCATGCAGGGGCCTGCGCCACGTGCACCTCTCAGGACAGAACTTGAACACTTCATATATCTATAGTTCAGAAGACAAATACATAAAGTAGTGTGCTTTCCTAAAATGTTCTTCATTGGTACACAACTCTTTCCTGATGTGGCTCAATGCTCTCCTAATTATCAAAAGCTCATTATAATATTTTGATAACCTAACGTCAGTTCTGGTCCTCATTTTTAAGGGCCATTTTCAAAGAGTATACTGTACTGTTAGGTACGACAGGTAAGTCTTTGCCCTAACTAGTTGTATAGGATATTACACTCCACTGCAGTACTGTTGTATTGCTTTAAGAGGTTTGTGGCTGTAATAGATAGATAGATAGATAGATAGATAGATAGATAGATAGATAGATCTTTATTGTCATGGTCCTTCACAGAACAACGAGATTGAAAAACCACTTATCGACCCAAAAAAACCTAAACAAAAGACAACTATACAAAATTATCAACATACTCCCACCTCACATATACACATTTAACCCCTAAAAAGCTCTAAAACTCTAAGACTCTAAAACTCTAAAAACTATATACAGAAGGCCCCTCATAAACTGCATTTCACTGCATTCAAAGCCAGAACCGCTTTTGGGTAGAAACTATTTCTCAAGCGGCTGGTCCTGGTCTTTATGACCCTATACAGTGATACCTCATACAACGTCCAAACTTGGTTCCACAAGTTTGGACTTTATACGGATTTGGACTTTGTATGAGGCATGCAAAATCCTAGCTGAGATGCCTCATACAACATCATTTCCATAGAGATACATTGTACTGTAACAGCACAGACTTCAGGGCAAAGTCAAGGAAACAGACAAGAAACTGACAGAACTTTAAGAAATCATTGTCTAAAGGCTAAAAACATTACAAAAACATGTCAAACCACCCTGATTGTCCAAGAACCTGAAGAATGCTGCAAAAATCCCAGGAATGCTTCTAAAAATTCTGATGAAAAATTCAGAAAAATCCAAAATTGCGCTCAAAACCACACTTAAACACTCTTTGCCTCATGCAAAACCCACAAGAGTAATGCACGCATGTGTCCTGCCTTTTATACTGCCCAGGCACAATGCAACCTGGGAAAACCCCAATGCCTCATACAATGTCACACGACTTTGTATGAGGCAACTTTTTTCAAGGAATTAGGCGATGTTGTATGAATCTGATGTTGTATGAAGTGGACTTTGTATGAGGTATTACTGTTACCTTCTTCTAGAAGGCAGAAGCTAAAAGAGATCATTTCCAGGGTGCGTACTATCCTGCACAATCTCTACAGCTTTCTTATAACACCTGGCGGCATAGATCTGATCTAGAGTGGGAAGAGTACGCTCGATTATCCCCTCTGCAGTCTTTATGGCCCTGGACAGCATTGTTCTTTCCCTAGCTGTACAACTCCCAAACCATACACACAGACCATAAGTTAACACACTCTCTATGGTACAGTGGTAAAATGCCAACAGCAGTTCCTTTGAAAGATTGTTCTTCCTGAGGATTCTCAAGAAGTATAACTTCTGCTGTGCTCTCTTCATCAGATCTTTGGTTTTTGCTCCCCATGTTAAATCATCCCTCAGCTCCATTCCCAGAAATCGAAACACCGAGACCTGTTCCACACAATTCCCTTCAACAACACAGGTGTTGTTCACTAACTGTGTAATTCCTGAGACCTGTGTGTAAAGCAAGGCATGTGCTCACACATCTTCAGCCTATGTATATGTGCGCATCAGAGCCTGTGTGCTCAGGCTGCCCTTCTTGCTCTCTGAAATCTATGTACAAGGTACTGCTTGTAGTGAGGACTTCTGCTGGAGAAGACTACCGTGGCGTGGCCACTGTTGGAGAAAGAGAAATACACAACTGCAGTGAAGTCATAAGCCTTTTTTCATGTCTGCATCAGAGGTTTTGCTTTCTATCTTGATTGAGTTCCCATCAAAACATATTTGTTAATTTATTGCTGATTAGGTCTTGCATTTAAATTCAGAGATACAAATTAACAGCACTTTGACGGGAAAAGTCAGCTCTTATTTAGAAGGCATTTTACTGACAGTTTTTTCAAGTACTGTATGTACATTTATTTCGCATCCTACCCAATAGGTTGAAAATGGCTTAAGTTATTTAGATGGAGACAGACAGATAGATATAGAGGTAGTCATGTCATATATTAATGCTAAAGTAAGCCACTATTTGAGTGCAATAAGCTTCATGATATGTTAAAAGATAGTTATAATGCTGATGACATTTTCATGTGCAATTCCAAAGTGCAGAAATTGTTGTTGAATACATGATTGCAGCTTTATTTATTCACACCATTACAGTATTCAGAAATTGTTATTCTGCTTTTCTGTCTGCTAGAGACAGCACTGATTATTAACCATGCCATTTCTTGTTTCAATGAGCTTCATTTATAATAACTTAATGTCAGAAATTTTTCTGGGTTGAAAGGATTTTTGTGGAAGAAACTCTGCTCAGGGAACACCCAAATGAGGCTTCTTTCATGTCCCCAAGAGCTGGGACATAGATGTGCAAGCAATCCATCATGTCGTACCTGGGACTTGAACTGCCAACTTTCCAGCCTTCCAGCTAACAAAGCAAGCTTCTTAATTACATTTTATCCTATTTTATCTGAAAATTTTGTGCCCGTGGTAATGCAGAGTTTAATAGTTCCTGTGGTAACAGTAGCTGGCAGCACAACTCAATGGTTTAAATATCTGGCTGCAGTTCAGCTTTGTGCATTCCAGAAGCGCCAAGCTTGTATGACCTTCGGCAAGTTGCACAGTCCCAAGATGCCCCCAGAAGAAAGGAATGATAAACCATTTCTGTGTATTCTCTAACTAGAAAACTCCAGAGAGGGTTGCCATAAGTCAGAACTGCCATAAGACACAACTGCCATCCATTACACCCAATGTGATGTAAGTGGATGGAGTGACAGATTAGGACTCTGGAAACCAAAGTTCAAATCATGATTCAGCCATGGAAACCCAATCGGGGAGCAGAACTAGTGAAACCATTCCTTAAGTATCTCACTTACCTATAATGGTTGCTATAAGCCAGTTCTGACTTGACAGCACATAACAACAACTACTACTACTAAATTTGGCCTTGAAAGGAGGTTCAATGGTTTTTGATTCACTGCTCCCAGTGTTGCAGGATTTGTTTATTAAAGAATCTGTGCAGTTGCCCATCAACATATACCTTCTGACTGCTTCACAAAACATTTTAAAAATAAAATGCAATTATTTCCAATCTTTTAACTAATTACTGTACTTCTTTTTGCACAGTCACAGGACATTTGTCTATTATAGAATCTAGTTAGGATGACAGAGCAAATACACAATGCAGAGCATCTCCACAGGTTAGGAATGTGTAGGAAGACCGAAATGTAGTAAACTTTTATCCTTAAACATTCTTATTAATATAAAAAGTGAAGGATGAGACTTTTTTTACAACTGGTTTGCAAAGCCTGTGAAATTATTGTTGTTTGCCATTGGACAGATTCTAGCACTCAGTATATTGCAAACTCCTGTGCCTTTTAAGAACTACAAATGAGACTATCACAAGAAAAGCTTCCTGATTCAAGCAACATCACGAAAGACATACCAATCACAATCTTCTTGTAATTGCCTAACCAATAATATTTTCATTGGATTGCCCTTTCTAATGGCCATAATCCTTCATTTTCTCAGGTAAGGAGCAATAACTTTTCAGTTGTTGAATATTCTCTTTAGAAATCCTTTATTTTATTTCTTTTGTTTAATTATACATAACAAAAACCCAACATAAAATATAAGCATATAAAAGAAAAACCAAGATAAAATACATAAAAACCTTTATAGACAGCGCAGATTATTAACCATACCATTTCTAATAATTTATTTATTTATTTATTTATTTATTTATTAGTCAAATTTGTATATGCCGCCCGCTCAGGCACCACTGATGTGACATTGGATTTAAGCCTATCTAAGATGGATATACTGTCAGTACTGAAAGTAATTATATAAAGAGAAACACCTCTATAATGCATGATTTCTAGAGGCTTACCATAACAATCCGACAGATTCCTCATGATTTTTAAAATTACCAAACAAGAACCTAGGAACTTAGGAACTTAGAAAGATTGTCTCAACACAAAACACTTGCCTAATGGCACTGGACTGCACCAAAGGCACCGAAGATCAACTGATGTATCAATTTTTCCTATTTATCGCCTTGCAATAAAAGAAACTGCCCACTTTTAGCAAACTCCCACAACTTAAACAATCAACAAGCATCCTTACAGTTGTCAAAGTGGTAGCCATGTTGGTCTGTGCAAGCATATCAGATCAGACACAAAATATTAAAAATAAAGACAACTAACATGTTGTGGCACCTTAAAGACTAACTGCTATATTTTAACATGAGCCTTTATGAAGTTGATCCATGAAAGCTCACATTAAAATATTGCATTTAGTCTTTAAGGCCGTGGTAGCCAACCCCCAGCCTAATGCAGCCCATGCATATCATTAATCTGGCCCACAGCGGTCACCCGGAGACCTATAGACCCACCAACCAACCACCACCAGAAGTATCAATACGTCACTTACTGCGGCAGTGGCAGTGGCAGGAATCATGATTTTTTTCTGGCTTTTTGGACAGGCTCTGCTGCTTCCCAGGGCAGCAGCAGGCTTTTTGGAGCAATTTCACTTCAGTTTGGGATTTTTCTGCCCCTTCACCACTGCGTTTGCCAGGTAGAGCTTACATCAGCACCTGGGATGACTGTGCAGAACCAGGAAGTAGCTCACGGTGCTGCTCTAGCTGCCTAAGCACAGTGGAGAAGGCTCAGAAAAATCCCAAACTGAAGCGATCATGCTCCAAAAAGAATCATACCACCCTGGGAAATGGCGGAGCCTGTCCAAACCCCTGGGGGAAAATGCATGATTCCCACCACCACTGCTGCCACCGATAATGACAAAAACTTAAGTAGTAGGCATAGCAACACTTCCGACCCCCAACGGGAAGTGTCAGAGGCAGGTCCAGATCCTGGCAGGAAAATGTTGGGAACCACTACTTTAAAGTGTCACAGAGCTTTTGTCTTTCTTTGTTTCATTTTTTATCTGATGAACAAGCATCTTTTTATAGCACCATGACAATGCCAGTACATTCACAGAAGACTAAGGAAAGCTGTGTTTAAACTACAAGTCACCCACCCATTATTTCTAATACCTGAGTTTATTTTAGGAAAACAATTATCTTCAGGAGTATTAAGACTATCAGAATAATTTAAATCACTGTACACAAATATCCAAGTTTTCACATTTCTCTACAGGTAAAACAACTGACGTATACATATGTTTGAAGAACCAGAAATCTACACAGAAAGTTCCTTCCAGATTCTGTTCTATTCTTCCCTCTTGCACCCATACATGGAAATGCCATTTAATGAAGGTGTTGCTTAAAAATCCAGATGGACTGTCTGAATAAAATTCTCTGATTAGAAAGATCACAAAGAGTGAACACCTAGCCAGACTTTTTATCTTCTCCATCTCTATATGGCACCTCACCAGGCTGCCTGTTGTCTGGTCATTTCTGCAGCAATCTGTGGATTTAGAAAAGCACACCATAAGCAGTGGGCACCAGTGAACAGGCAGTGAAGTTACAGACCATGCCAAAGCTTCTTGGAAAGGATAATGACTGTCACCATGTATAATCAGACAAGGCTCAGCATTATTGCAGGCAAAGGCAAGCCAAAAAAGGAAGGCCATTACAGCTTCAGTTAGACGCAAAACTGTTATGGTGACAAAGCCCAGCGAAGGAGGATACACAACTGGAACAGAAGGTCTGTTGCTTAATGGATGAGCACATCATTTCATGCAAAAAGTTCAATCACCATCATATCTAGATGGAGCTGGGAAAGTGTGCCACCTGAAATCTAGAGAGTCTCTGCTAATCATGATTGACAATACTGGGATAGAGAGATCAGTGATTTATCTCAGCTTTAAGGCAATAACTTGTGTTGTCTGCATAATTGCTTACGAAATAGAAAAAGACTGGAATAAACTAAACAATGAGAGAAATCTAGCCCTTATTAAAGATTTACCAGTCCCTTGCCTTAGACCCCAATGCATTTCCATGGCAATGGAATTGGAAATAAAGCCTTAAGGAAGGGCAGTAGTTGAGTGACTGTGAAAAGAACAGGAAAAGAGACAAGAGATGATTAAGGCAAGGAAGAATGGATGAAAAAGGCAATAATGGCCCTGAGATTGAAAGAAGAAGCCGGGACAAAGAAAAATAATTTGAGAAGGACAAATATAGGGACAAATGAAAGATACAGTAGAGCCCCATATAACAAAAATAATTCATTCTACAAGGCACTTTGTTATATGATTTTTTTCATTATACAATGCATGCATCACACAACGAAAATCCCTATGGGGAAAATTGTACAATGAAAATCTCTATGGGGAAAATCATACAACGAAAGAATTTTAGAGATTTTCGTTGTACAATTTTCCCCATAGAGATGCATTGCATCATACAACGAAAATGTTTGTTATATGGGGCACAATGGTTTTTCAAATCCTCTCTATTGTAGGATTTTTTTTCACTGTACGAGGCATTCGTTATACAGGGTTCTACTGTAGATTAATAAAGGGGATGAGAGAGAAATTAATTGATAGACAGAAACATAAGGGGTAAGGAGAAAGCAAGAACAAAGAAAAATAAAGGTAGAGCATAGAACAATGATTGGAAACTATATTTGTTCATTGTTGATTAGCTCCTTTCTTGCATATTCCCACCAATTGATAGTATACCAATTAAAGTAACAACAGAATGTAGAAACACTGAGTACAAAGGGTGTATTTCCCCTATACCACACTTATTTTTCTTTTCAAGGATTTCTACGTGCTCAGCAAGGCAATTTCCATAACTACAAACCAAATGGCCAAATTTCCAACAGCTAAATATGATCGTAAACATGTATGCTGTTTAGACCGTCAATTAAGCTTAACATCCCACTATACCAGAGATATATGGTTATAAGAGCTCTATTGACACAAAACAATACAATCTTATGATCCAGATGTTGCTGTATCCATGCTCCATTTAACTCCATATAAAGCCACACAATTTTCATTTTCCAGCTGATGCATTAGTTTTCAATGTTTCCAAATGCCCTTCCATGTTATTCTTTGTTCGAGCAACATTTTGCACTGCACAACTGCAGAACTCTGATCTGTTGTTTGTTTCAGAGGGTTACAGCTAAATGACACACTACATATGTTATTTTTTTTAATTTTATTTCTCGATACACATCCAATAATTAAAAAACAAGAGATAACACACAGAACAATATAAGAAAATAAAAGACAAAATACACAATAATATAAATAAGCAGAGAAGGAGAGAAAAGAAAAAAAAGAAACAGAACAAAATATCACCACGTGCTATATACAATGCTACGGAGACAGAATTTCCCCTTTTATCTATTATCGTCTCAAAAATGCAATGTAATCCGGCACCGGCAAAACTACATATGTTATTGCATTTGTTAAGTATCTGTCAGCATTGCTCACATATTTCTACTTCCCAACAGAAGTATACATATGAAATGCTAAATTAATCATAGAGTCAACAGTGTCATTATTAGTCACTTTATTAAGAATGGTAATCTTGCCACAATGTGTTTGGATTCAGTATGCTGAGAATTATTCTGCATGATATACTACACTTCCCTAGCAATTCCAATAAATTATAAGCCAGTTTTTTTAAAGTAGGTAATTGCAATTAATAGCTACAGGCAAAAATAGCAAAAGGGTGCAGGGTGAAATTTTGAATATTCATTTCATCACCATTAAAAATTGACATAGAAATTATCTTGTGTGAGAAAGAGGGGGGGGGATAATCATGTATTGTATGTCAATTCTGACCTATGGCAACCCTTTTCCAGTGTTTTTTAGTACAGAGTACACTGAAGTGATTTTCCATACCCTTCTGGGGGCACCCAGGAATGGTGCAGCTTATTTAAATCCACACAGGTGGGCTCTTCTGGGAAGCACAATGGGGAACTGAACTCTCCAACCTCTGGTGTTTCAGCCAGATGATGAACACATTAACTCTCTATATATGTCTATTGATTATCCATCATACACACATACACACATGCTGGACAAGATATCAGCATGTTCGCTTGAAGAACATGAACAGTATTAAAGCAGCAGGTAGAGTAGCCCCTGTGATTTATAGAAACAAATACAATGAATGTGTCCCAAGGCACAACTAGAAATCTGGAAAAACTGGAGGCTGCCACAGAAAACAGCTGGTTATATGTAGGGTTACCTTATTTTCCTTCTGCAATATCTAGAGGAATTCACGCTATGTCCTGACATCTTTACACCTTTGTGTAAAATATTTCTATTCTGTCTATCCAAGGTGGATTATGAAAAGAAAAAAATAATGCACCATAAATATACGACTTTGTACTCAAAGCAGTGCCTAGTTTTGTCACAAACATCATCAAGATGTGTCATGTGGTTGTGTGTGCTTCTTAAAGAATCAAGCCTGAACAGTAGATTGCCTTGCATCTACACTGGGCATGGCTAAACATGTTTTCTGATAACAACAGCAATATGTAGTGTAATCTCTTAATCTCCGAAATAGGAAGAAATTAAACTGGCTGGTACTAGATTTGTCTGATCCTTGTTATCTTTAACCTTTTGACTTAACAAGGATGTAATATAATGTGTTTCATTGTAGACATCATAAATACGTGACAGCTGACCTCACAATGGGTTGTGGAAAATTTCAGAAAACTCTGGGGAAGAATTCCTTCTAGCAGCCAATTAGTTAGAAATGAAACAAAAAAGTGAGATGCTAAAGCAGAAACAATAGAATACTTTTTCTAGACACAGAAATATAGTAAGTATATCAATTTATTTGGGTTCTTCGTTTATTTTGCACAACACAATATTTCAGAATATTTCAGCTCAAATAGCAGTTCTTGCATTTTTTATTGTTAATATATAAATTAATTTGTCATTTTTATGCAGCACACAGACATCCCATAACTATTTGCTTGGCAATGTTTTTAATACAAATAACAGTTTATTTAAAATAAAATCAACTACATTAGCAGAATAACTAGAATTGTGCAGTGCTCAGTTCCACACTACAAAAGGTGTGAGTCTTCACATTTTATACTAAGTATTATCTTTTTACAAACACTAGTTAAAAAGAGGTTGATTAATATTGCTAATAAAGATGCAATTTATTAGATTGAATAATAGAGACAATTAATTACAGTGTTCCTCCTACAAAATGTATGATTTATTTCTATTTCCTTGGCATGTTTGTATCTTCCCCTTTCTCAACGAGAATGTGTATGAGGGCCAACTACTATTATTCTTACAAAGCACTTGGAGTAGGAAGATATATTTGTTAACCATTCTGAGATCAGTAAATAAACATTTTAAACAATGGATGAATGAAGAAACAAATGAGAGAATGAATGAACGAGAGAATGACTTTCAGAAAGGCACAGGGTGGGTTCTGCAGCTCATCATGAATTGAACCTATGACTCCCCAGTCTAAATTTAGTATTCAATCCATGGCTAGACTCTCGTCATAATCCAACTGCACATGTCCAGTTCCAGATATGACATGGCCCCATCTGGCAGCCATACCTCAGTGAAGGCTCAGATGAGGAAAGGAAAGCCCACCTTTTTCTATGTTATATCACTTTATACATGTCTTCTTATGTCTTTGGGCCATTGTAGACAGTACAGTAGCATACTAATAAGGGCACAGCTTCTTTAAAGGTTTGTTTATCTGTTTGAATCTGTTCATCCCAGCATGAGTATTACTCATATGTTGCAAATCAGCTTGTCTTTGTCTTGTGAGTTTCCTTTACAAGTCCATCTGCTCAGACACACAGCTCGGAAGGAGCTGCATCATTGCAGAGGAAACATTTTGTCAACTTCTTTACTGCATTGCCCGCATCTCACCTTTGAGCCACTCTACCTGTGTTTGCATTGAGCTGGGAAGCATTCTTTAAAAATACAGTACAATGGTCCTTTAAACCCATAGTCTTTATCTATTTTCTTTCCAGATGCACTTTTTGAATCCATTTTAGTAGTCCTCCCCCTCCTGCGAATTGCATCAGAACATTAGAAAAATCAGTGACTAAACTAAATTCCAGCAAGTTTAGTAAGGTAAAGATCAGGTCCATTCCTAATTCCTCTGAACAAATCCTTATAGTAAATCTTTCACATAAGAAAAATATCAATGGCTACAAATGAGGATTGAAAATCTATGTACACCAAACTGCTGTGTGGCTTTGTTTTAACAATTTAAGTGAATGAAACCAAAATAATTTGAAAGCAAACAAAGCATCTTTAAATGAAACACATGTTTGCCACCATTGGAAGGCACATTCCACTTCACATGGATTGATCTTGAAATGTGTCGAGGTTTGAAATAACAAATTGCAAAGTACCTTATTACAAATATAGCACTAAACAGAAAAGGCATTTTTACAATTATTTTCAATTTACCATAACTTAAGGTAAAGGTAAAGGATTCTCTTGCTCAAAAACCAGTTGTATCCGACTCTAGGGTTCAGTGCTCATCTCTGTTTCGAAGCCAAAGAGCAAGCGTTGTCTGCTTCTGCAGACATTCCCGTGGTCATGTGGCAAACATGATTAGACACCGGAGCATATGGAACGCTGTTTACCTTCCCACTGAAGTGGTCCCTATTTATCTACTTGCAATTTTTTGCTTTTGAACTGCTAGGTTGGCAGGAGCTGGGACAAAGATGAGCTCATTCCATCCTGCTGTACTCGGGAAATGAACTGCTGACCTCCCACCTTCCAGTCAGCATCTTAGCCACTTCGGCCACTGCAGTCCCATAATTTAAGGTGGCAATTAATTAAAGTCTGCTGAAAAGTTTTTGCTTAGTGCAGTCTCTGGGTGGTTCTCAAGATAATTAGCATTTTGCCCCCAACATGCTGGGTACTCATTTTACCAACATCGGAAGGATGGAAGGATTGAGCCCCACCAGGATCAAACTGACTATGTAAGCAGCAGTTTTGGCTGCAGTACAGCAGTTTAACCACTGCATCACCAGGGTTCATTCAAATTAGTATTCTTCACAATGTATATTGCCTCAGTAAATATTTATACATATTAAATCATTTTAGTTGCAAATTTTGCCCCTCACTGGCATATACTAAATTGATTGACCACTAATTTATTTTTTTTATTATTTATATTCAAATTTATATGCTGCCCAATCAGGTAAACCCGATGCTGGGCGGCTCACAACAAGTTAAAACACACATAAAACAGTACAACCAATTAAAACCAATTAAAACCCAACATAACCACCCACCTACCCCATTACTCTTAAAACCCACATAAACCCACATTAAAAAAAGACAATTAAAAGAAATGGGGGCTTAATTTATAAGCCAACAGGCAGGGGCCACTCTTCCATCTGGGCCCCACACCTGCCCTGCCAACCAGGTTTTTAGGTCTTTTCTGAAAGGTAGCAGCTCCATCTGCTCCAGCAACTCTACTGGCAGGAGGTTCCACAAGGCCAGTGCGGACATGGAAAAGGCCCTCCTTCGTGTGCCAGAGAGACGAGCCCCTCTGGCAGATGGAACAATCAGGGAGCCCCTCCGATCCGCTCTGGTTGGATGGGCGGACACTCTTGGGACGATGCAGTCTCTAAGGTATCCTGGCCCACTACCATGAAGGGCTTTAAAGGTCAAAACCAGCACCTTGAACTGCACCCAGAGGCAAACTGGTAGCCAGTGCAGCTCCCGAAGTAATGGTGAGGAATGAGCATAATGCCCATGCCCCATCACCACCCGGGCTGCCGCATTCTGGACCAACTGCAGCCTCCGAATGGTTGACAAGGGCAGCCCCATGTAGAGCGCATTGCAATAATCTCGCCTGGAGGTGACCAGAGCATGTGTGACCATGAGCAGGGAGTCCCGGTCCAGGAGCGAACGCAACTGACGGATGACGCGAAGCTGTGAGAAAGCCCTCCTGGCCACAGCCGCCACCTGATCTGCTAGTAGTAACCCCGAATCCAGGAGGACCCCTAAGTTGCATACCGGGTCTGTCTGGGGCAAAGCAGCCCCATTCAAGACCAAAGTTGGCAGCTCCCTGGATAACGCGGGACCCCCTATCCAAAGCCACTAAGTCTTGGAGGGATTCAATTGTAGCCCGTTGTCCCCCATCCAGATCCCAACTGCTTCCAGACATCTGGATAGGACATTGACTGCATCACTGGGGTCCCCATGGGCCGAGATATATAACTGGGTATCATCAGCATACTGATGATACCTTACCCCATGGGAACGGATAACCTCACCCAATGGCTTCATGTATATGTTAAATAGGAGAGGAGAGAGCACCGAGCCCTGAGGCACCCCATACTGTAGGGGCCTAGGGCTGGACCTCTCAGTCTCCAGCCACACCGACTGGGTACGACCCTCCAGAAATGAGGAAAACCAGGACAGCACAGTGCCCTGGATCCCCAAACCTTTGAGCCGTTCCAGAAGGATACCATGGTCAACGGTATCGAAGGCCGCTGAGAGATCCAGAAGAGCCAGGACGGATGGATGACCCCCGTCCTGCTCCCGCAAGAGGTCATCAACCAGTGCGACCAATGCAGTCTCAGTACCATATCCAGGCCTGAAACCTGATTGATAGGGGTCCAGATAATCCGCTTCATCCAGGACCCCCTGCAACTGCCGCATCACCACTTTCTCCAGTACCTTCCCTAAGAAAGGGAGGTTGGAGACCGGCCTATAATTAGCTGGAACTGCTGGGTTGAGAGATTGTTTCTTCAGGAGGGGGCGCACCAGAGCATGTTTTAAAGGTGCAGGAAACACCCCCTCCCGCAATGAAGCATTTATTATATCCCCGACCCAGCCTCCCATCACCCCCTTGGAGGCTTTCACCAACCAAGTGGGACAGGGATCCAAAGGGCAGGAGGTGGTGTAAACAGCTGCAAGAAGCCTGTCCACTTCCTCAAGGACAACTGGATCGAACCGATCCCAGATAACACTGCCAGACTGAGCTCTGATCCCCTCTGGACCCTCCCCATCCACGCCGGGATTAAACCCCGATCGAATCCGAGCGATTTTCTCCACCAGATAGTCTGCAAAAACCTCAGCCGAACCCTGCCAACCGGGCACCGGCCTCTCCCGGCCAAGGAGAGACCTGGTAACCCGGAATAGAGCGGCTGTGCGATTATCTGCGGAGGCAATGAGGGCGGTGAAGTATTGTTGCTTCACCACCCCCATTGCCACCAGGTAGGTCTTAATAGCAGCCCTAGCCAGTGTCCAGTCAGAATCACTCCGGGTCTTCACCCAGCGGCGCTCTCAGCGTTTCTTTGCCCGTTTAAGCTCCCGCAGTTCTTCTGTGAACCACGGGGAAGATCGAACCCCATGGGCTCGGAGAGGCTGTAGTGGTGCGATTTCATCCAAGGCAGCTGTAGTCATCCTGTACCACAGGTCAACGAGTGCCTCGGATGAATCGTGTAGCCGATCCAGAGGAAAATCCCCCAGTTCCCTCTGGAATTCGTCAGAATCCATCAGTCGCTGGGGGTGGGCCAATTTAATAGGCCATGCCTCCCTGCGGTGAACCGCTGCCCCCAGGAAGTCCAGAGTCACCAGATAGTGATCTGACCATGACACAGGTATAATTTCTGTAGTCTCAGATCACTCTGCCACCGCTCTGACAAAAAAACTAGGTCCAGTGTGTGACCACTGCCCCTGGTCGGGCCATGAATTACCTGAGTCAGGTCCATGGCTGCCATGGAGGCCATGAACTCCTGTACAACCTCTGAACCAGTCCCCAGTGAAGGCAAATTGAAGTCCCCCAGAACCATCAGCCTAGGGAACTCCAACGCCAACGCTGAGATGGCATCAAGGAGCTCAGGCAGGGAGTCTCTTACCCTGCAAGGAGGCAGGTACAGGAGTAAGACTCCCAACTGACCCTTAGGGCCCAACCGCAGGAGCAGGGCCTCACAACCCGGGACTTGTGGAGCAGTGGCCCTGGCAACTCCCAAGGACACCCTGGCTACAATGGCGACGCCACCGCCCCTTCCCTCATCCCTTGGCTGGTGCCAGATACCGAAGCCGGCTGGACACATTTCTGACAGAGGTACACCATCCTCTGGTCTCAGCCAGGTTTCGGTGATGCATGCCAGGTCAGCCCGCCCCTCCTGAATAGATTCTTGAATTAGGGGGGCCTTGTTGCAGATCGACCTGGCATTCAGCAGCAGCAGCCTAAGGGTGGGGTCACCTTGGATCAGCTGCTCAGGACCCAGAGATGTACCTGGGAGACTGGAACGAGAGACAGATACCAACCATCGGCCCAAGTGCGGCCTGCCCCTTGGTACCCGCCATATCATCCCATGCCCGTCACAACCCCAATTTGAGCCCTGAGAACCTCCCCACCCTTCTCAGATGGAGTGCTACCCCTCCTACCCAGCTGACAAGGCCATTTCTCCCACCCTCTCTCCCCTCCAGACACAGAACCCACCCCCACACTCATCCTACCCTCCTTGGGGCATTTCCAAGAGCCCCTTATCAGAGGTGGGGGGTGCCGGCCATCCCTCCCCAAACCCAATCCCATTCCCTTCCCACCCATCCAACCCCTACAATTACTCAAAAAGGGGGGGATAAGGGCCCTCACTGCTGGCACCACCTCCCTCTCTCCTCCCTAACCCCACAAGAGGTGAAGGAGGGGGGCGGCAACATGCCAGTCCATCAATCCGCCAAGGCTTCCCCGGCTGTGACCAATTCCCTCCCACCGGAGCGGCTGGGAGGAAAGGCAGTGTCTGTTCTCCATGGCTGAAGTTGGGCTGCAATTCAAAAGAATTCCACCCAAAATATAGTTAACCTAGGAAGGACTTCCTAAAGGGACCACCCTTGTACTGAAAAATACTTTTTTTAATCCACAATATGCTGTGTGTTCACTAGAATTCAATCTTTTAAAAAAAACTTATTCCATATCACAAACAATCAAATAAAGCACTCTGTCTGAAGCCAAAATTTCCTTCAACTATTTCACATGGTACAATCCATTAGGACAGACCTTTCAAATTAACTCAAATGGAGGGAAAACACAAAATATACAAACCACATACATCCACTGGCTGCTTTCTGATGAAAGACCAACCTTAACCCACAACACTGCCAGATTCTGTGCTGCAGCATGTAAGATCAGAAGAACAATCCTGGCAGGACCTTCAACCAAATAATATATTTGCACCACAGCATAGGCTAGTAATAACTGTAATACTAGAGACCAATGTACTAATTTTACTCCTCCTTAACACTGAGCAGAAATGCTCCTTTTTAAGCCCCCTCATTTTATCTTTTGTCTCTTGATGCATTTTAGTTCCCCCACTTTAACTTCTGTTCCCGCTGCTGTTCTATGCTGGTATTGGACAGTAATAAAGATTTGAGTTGAGGTGACACAAAATATATACTTTCCTTTTCAGATACATTTGTTAATTTCTAAAGGACAGCCTCTGAAATACATTACTTTCAGATTTCCCAAAGAGAGGATAATGAAAATATCAGATTTCTAACCCTGATTATCTCCCTTTGGCCCATGTACTTTAAATCCACCTCATTGATATTCCAGCAAATTAGTGTCTCTCAATGAGGGCTGTTGGTTGTCAGTTAAGATTCAGAAAACCTCCTGAAATGGAGACAGCATTAAAAATTGCTAAAAGAGACTGGAAAACAAAAACACCCACTATTTGCTGCTGGTTCCTTGTGAAATTCTGCTGTTTCACCTCCTGCGCATGTCGTCCATTTTTAATTCACCTGCATCAACATCACTGTGTTGCTCTCACTGTTCCACTGGATTACTTTAAGCAAGGCCATAGCCAGGATTCTAGATATTTGAAGGGGTGTGTGTGATTTTTTTTTCAGGAGGGGCAAAAATTTTCAGGAGGGGCAACAATGTCACACTGCCATATAAAGAAAGCATTGGCACAATGGGGTGGGGTGTGAGGGCTGTTAGCTCAGGAGGGTTTTCGCCCACCTGCCCCCCCCCTCTGGCTACAGCCCTGACGAAGTTCTCAACCGGGGGCCAGGTCACACTTCCTCAGACAGCTTCAGGGGCCAGACAGCCATTTTGCCCTTCCTCCACCACATGGCACTTCCTGGTGTGGTGCAGGCAGTGGGGGGGGGGGGGGCACATGAAATGGTGCTGCAGGCCACATCTGGCCCAGAGGCTGCAAGTTGAGAAACCCTGCTTTATGGAAATGAATTAAATATTGAGGCTAAACATAGAAATATGCCTTAAAATAGCACTTTTATCAATATATGAGAACGAGCAATGGGGCTGGACAATGAAAGAGTTAATTACGAGGTTATTGTCAGCAACAAGATTAATGATAGCAAAGTACTGGAAAGTAAAGCATCAAATTATTGGAATGGTATCAAGAGGTTTGGAAATCATTGATTAATGACAAATTAACATATACTATTAAGGTAAAGAAGGGGTTGTTAAATAAAAAAAGTTCAATGATTTTGCGGAAGTTTTTGTAGAATTTGTATTAATAAAAGACAAGAGCTACTCACTGTTGGAAGAAACAATGCAGTTCTGGGAAACAGAACTTTGTAAATGGAGGAAGATCTGATTGTATTTCTAACAGTCATAATGGAAGGAGGCTTTGTGTAAATGATTATATTTATGTTTATGAATGATTATATTTATGTTTATGATTCCGATTATTTAAATTGATTATGTTTTGTGTATTATTCATGTTGTATTGTTAAAATAAAAAATCCATCATTTTCTATGAAATTGTATCTTTATGTTTTGGATTTGTTACTTGTAGATTTTTTGTCTGTTTTATTGACTATTTGTTGTGAAATTTCTCATGTCCCCTCTTTATTTTTACTGTAGGTTGTCTGCATGTCTGCCCTCTACATCTTGCTACTGGACTAAGGCATAACTGTGATAGTAGGAAGTAATCCCTGATCCCATATTCTATAGTGTGTGTGATTTTATTTATTTCTCATATAATATTGCTTTTAAATTTTTGATGTGGGGAAAGGGCTGTGTGGTTTCTTGTTTGTTCTGGCTCCATAGAGGAGAATATGCCACTTTTGTTTTCTCTGTGTTAGAGGAAAAGGATATAGAATTTTGTATTTCTTCTGCTTAGAATTCCATTGCACATATTTTCTGTTTACTTTGTATTTTTAATTTCTTAACCTGACATCTGATGATGACTGATTTTTGTTACTTATGCACTGTTGCTGTTGGCTGCTTTTGGAATTGATTATTGCCTGTTGCCTTCTCCTTAGGTTTTTAACTTTTTTGAGTAATTTTTTTAGAATTCTGTAGATATTAACTTGCTCTAGCACCAGAATCCAAAATGAGAACAACAAAAAAGAATGATCTCATACTTCTGGTGATTTACCAAAAAAAAGGCTAGCACCTGAATGACTGAAAAACTTAATGACCTACTGAAAACTAAATCCCCTACTGCAGGGGTTCCCAAACTCTTCACGCCGTGGGATGGTCATGTGGTTGAGCAGGCCAGTCACATGGTTGAGCAGGCAGGTCATGTGGTTTCTCCTGCTGTAAAACACATCAGCGGCTGTTCTAAACGTGTTTACTGGATGAACCTTTAAAAAAATGCAGTCCAAAACTTTTCCCTGTGCAGATATCTACTGTATACTTGAAACATCACAGTGACAACTATTAGTACTGTTCATTTGTTTAGAATGACCACTGTTACAATGTCAAAGAACAGCATTATTAAATAATGCTTACAGAAACTCTCCTTTACTCCAATAATCATTCTACTACAGCCAACAATTAGTCCCTGCTAAATCAGAGCTGCTTAATCTTTTTTCAATAACATATAACATATAAACCTCCACCCACCAACACGCAACACTCAAAAATCTCATCCCCCCCCCCCCCCCCCCTGCCAGGCAAAATATTGCCCGGCCGCTCCCATTTAGGGAATGGGGGAGGAGGAGGAGGGAGAGCCTATCCCTTCTATTCTTAATTCCTCCTTTCACTATTCCCCATCTCCTTCTCTTATTTTTCCTCTATTTTAATTCTTTTGGTCCCTATGCTATTTGTATTCATATTCCTAAATTGTTAACACTTTCTTGCCTGTGCCTATTTATATTTATATATTATTTTTACTTTTTGTCTTTTGGCTTTGTCTTTGCACCAGACAATACTGCATCATTTTCTTCTCTTATTTCCCCATCCACTTCCATAACCCAAAGGTTTCTCCCTTTGTTTCTCCCTTGAATGGTCTCTCCCCTTTGCTTGATACTCCTCTTTCCCCTTTGATCCTTCTGAACCTTCTCCATAGAGATTTTTTTACCAATTTTCCCCAGTTTGTGTCTCCCATCGCTATAATTTTAAGTAATTCTAGTTGCCTCATTGCTCCCTTTGGGTCCTCTGCTCTAACCACCTTCCCATCATGAAATATATTTAAGAAGATAGGGAAACCCCATTGATATCTTATATTGCAATTAAACAAAATTTCAGTTATCGGCTTCATCTGTCTTCTCCATTGAATAGTCTCATTACTTAAATCATGATATGCTTGTACTTTTACTTCTCCTATCTTTAAGGCAGAGTCACCATGCTTCCTTAAATAGTCCATTACTTGATCTTTTTTATAACCTGATACAAAAGTAATTATCATATCTCTGGGGCGTTGACCTCTCTTGAAACCGACCTTAAAATTGCTTCGATCTCTTCTTCTTTAATTGGGCCAGAGTCCAAAGCAAAGGTTTGTAACCATTTAAAACCACTTCAATTTTGTCTTTATCCATATCAGGGGAAAACTTAATCCTGATGTTTTTCGTTTTCGATTGATCCTGTAGCTTCACCAGCTGCTTAAATCTTTTGTCCATAGTATTTTCATGCCTTACTGCAATCTCCACCAAAATATTGGTTCTCATGTTTAATCCAGAAATTGATTTTTCCAGAGATTGCACTTCCTCTCTGACCACCTCTTTAACAAACTGTTTAATTTCCTTTTTATCTTCATTAGATTTTGTAGTTATAAAGTCTTTTAATTCCAACAGTCAGATCTCCACTCAGTTTTTTCTTAGATAGTAGTCTTGCATCCATATTTTAAGATTCTTCTTTGTTTATTGGGCTGTCATCTGCACTGACAAGACATCTATATGCTTTGTCTGATACAGTCTCTTTTTTCCAGACTCTCCTCTTCATTTCCACCACCACTGCACTAACTCTTGTTAAAAAAAAGGTCTCTTACTGTTGTCTCTCTTCCAGTACCTGATATTGTTTGCTCAGCAACTTGCAGCTATCAATAGTCCATAAATATTTTTCCACCAGCTACTAAGAGACTGCAGTTTTATTTTAATTTACAACCACAAAGCTTTATCTTATCACAAAAAGCACCTGGCTTCCTGCTAGCTCTGTAGGCTCAGCCCAATATGGCGGTTCCTCCCTCTGAAATTAGGATGGCAACAAAAAGAAACGGCTATAGTGGATAAACTGTAAACTATAAACTTTTCCAAACCAATCTTGTATGAAGCCTTTTCCTCCAAAAATTGTATCAGAGGCAAAGAGGTGAAAAAGAAAGTCCTCACAGCAACAAAAGGGAGATGGCAGGTCTATTGCTTTAAAAAGCCTTGCAGCCAAAGGCCCTCTGCTTCTTAGCACTTCTCTCTCCGGTATTTTTCAACCGAAGATTTAGCAGCAAATAGTTTTTCAACAGGACCTTCAACACCTCCCACAGTACCTTATCATCCAAAGGACTGCAGTAGCTATCTTTTGGCAAATTCCATGGTAATTTTAACCCAAATAGGACCTGTTTTCTATGTCTGGAGAAGGAGACAGCAGAAATCACTTCAACCAGCTACCTTAGGCTCCTCCCTCCTCCAGAGCTGCTTAATAAACAGGATTTGTAAAGTTGATTGCTATGTAAGTTCCACTGAAACACTGAGTTTATGGTGGTTAGAACTAAGACTTGGGTTTATATCTTTCAGCTAAAAAAAATTCAGGTTTTAACAAAAACCTTTTTCAACTCCTGGGATATCACTGGCAGAGAGCAATAACATTAGGTCAGCAGCATTACCTTCCCTGGAATTTCAGGGCCACTTTGAGACACTTCTGATGGCACAGTGACAGACACTTATGTCACAATAGCAGAATGGGGTGGGTATGTGCATTAGAGCATGGGTGATAGAGAGACAGCATAAAGATTCTATGTTAAATTTACATATGCATTCCAACAGTGATGGCGGTAGCAGCTCTGAATCATGCAGGATAATTAAAAAGGCAAGGAAACTTCAAGTCATGTCTAATGGGACCGCAGGAAGCCATGAGAATTAAGCTCAAAATCTTCTTCTTGTAGTTGTGCTGTATCTGATTCTGAATATTGGCAATCATCATGGTGATCAGCTATGAAGAGTGTCCTGCGAATATAATGCCATGGCCTTTCATCTGCCTTCCACACTTCAGCGTGACACCTATACAGTACCACAGATCAGCTCCACGAGTCACTTTTGGTCCTGAGCCCTTATGGCACACAAAGTCTTCCTCAGCCCTAGGCCAGTATTGCTGAAGCTGATGACTGACATCAAGATGGATTCAAGTAGGATTTAATCCACTTGGGGACCAACACCCTTGGACTTCCCTGTGGACTTCGCCAAGGCTGCTAATCCTCAGGGTTGTCAGGTTAGTTAACCACTACTTGATGCTTGGTATTGAGTTGCTAGAAATATGGTTTACTCTATTACCATAGCAGGATAACCTGGCCAGACTTGTCTCAAAATCTAGGGGTGCCAATTTGGCAGCATCCCTTTCCCAGAGATTTCAGGACCAAGGAATACACCCTGAAATCTGAGGGTTAGGACTAAGAACTGCCATCTGTGCCAAAGGTAAAGGAGGGGAAGAAAAAGTGGGAAGGAAGGGGAATGGGAAGATATACTCTTCAGAAATCACCAGTTACAATAAGAGCTGGTTCAGGCAGCACAAGTGCACGCGTGCGCATGTGCACATACACACAGGCACACAGGCACACATGCGTGCACATGCGCACGCATGCTTGCACATGCACCCACACATGCGTGCACACGCACGCACACATGCATGCACCTACACACACATCTCTCTTTTAGTTTTTTTTGTGAAACTCTCATGCCTTCCTTTCCTATTAGTTTCAACTTAAAGGTAAAGGTAAAGGTTTCCCTTGCTCAAAAGCCAGTCGTATCCGACTCTAGGGTGCAGTGCTCATCTCTGTTTCTAAGCCGAAGAGCCAGCGCTGTCTGCTTCTGCAGACGTTTCCGTGGTCATGTGGCAGGCATGACTAGACACCGGAGTGCACGAAATGCTGTTACCTTCCCACCAAAGTGGTCCCTATTTATCTACTTGCAATTTCTTGATTTCAAACTGCTAGGTTGGCAGGAGCTGGGACGAAGACGGGAGCTCATTTCCGTCCTGCAGTACTCGGGAATCGAACTGCTGACCTTCCGCTTCCCAGTCAGCGTCTTAGCCACTTGAGCCACTGCAGTCCCTCAACTTCAACTTACCCAAAGGTTAAATTCTTGATTTAATATGAGAAGCAAACCTAAAAAATATATACAAAATTATTTTAAAAAAATAATCGCAAATAGTTTTTTCTTCTCACAAAAAGTCAATAAAAATCTCTTCATCATATCATACTTTACTTTCTAAATTGCAGCCATTATCAAAATAATTTTCCTGATATGCATATAAAAGTATTTTATCAAATTGATAAATTATTGCAAATGTTCAATTTCCATGGTTAATATGCTCTGCCACCAACCTACAGCCTTCACTAACATCTAACATAATTCTATAACACTTTGTCAGGGTTTAAGTGGCATGAATTGTGGAATTACACTTGGTCCTAAAGCCATTGCCTTTGCCATGGATTTTGAACTTTGTTATCTTCTGGCTATCTGTTTACTTATTTGCATGTTTAATAAGTACTAATTCAGATGACTCAAAAGAAGGAAGAAGTTACTAGGTTCCTATAAATGGCTGGTCAGGTAGAAAGTAGGAAGGATGAAGCTGTTTCCCAAAGCCCAAGATATCTGAGTTCCCCATTTCACAACATTTTTTGATTTATAGCTTGATTTGCTTAATTAATTTGGGGGGTTCACTGTGAAAAGGAAAGACTGTGTTTAGAAAAAGTAAACATTAAATGACTCATGTTATGGTTTGAGTCAACTTCTTCACAATTATAAAAACCTGAGTCCTGTAATGAGCCAACAAGATTGAATAACTCAAATGCAAGCTTGGCGCCAAAATGGCCACCGCGCTCTTTGCGGGAGGGCCCCACCCGGACTCTGACATCCAGGTGAGTTAGGGGGCGTGGCCACCCTCTTTAAAAGGGGTGGCCACGAGGCAGCTCGGCTGCCATTTTTTGGAAGCGAAGGAGCGGAGAAGTTTTCTCCGTCGCTTTTCTCCCCGGCTTTCGCCTTGCTCTTTTAAAAGGGAATTTCCCCCCTTTCTTCTTTATTCTTCTGCTTGGGTGACATGGATCCCAAGCGAAAGGTGACGGCTCCTAAGCCACAGCCAAGGGGGAGGGCTCTGCCCACCCACCCACCCCACATCTAGGGAGCTGGAGGGCTTGGGCGGCGCCCCTGCAACCGGGTAGTAGGGCCAGTTTAGCCACTACCACCAATGTGGGCGGACAGGCTGCTGCCTACCCGCCCGATGCCGGGGTTCAGGCAGGGGCGGCACAAGCCGGCCCCTCTGGGATCACTACCCCTATGGGGTCTTTGCCCGGTTCTGATCCACTTGGGCCTGGTGCGGGTTTCTGCCCCACCATTCCCCCGGCCCCACATGGGCTGGATTATTGGTCATGGCCTTATTTCGGCCCAGGATCCACACTTGGGTTTGTACCTCCGCAATTGCCCGGTGGGCCATCCTGCCCGCCCGGCCAACCTTATACAGGTGGGTCTGAGGCTGTTGATGCCCTCCTTGCACGCATTTCGGTACTGGAGGCATCAATGGGCATTGCCCCACCACCTTCCAAAGGTGGGTTTGCACATCCTGCATTTCCGGCCCACACGTCGACCACCGCTGTCCAGCGGGCTGCTGCCAGGGTCGAGCTGCTTGAGGCCATCAGGCCAGCCCAAGCTGGCACCTCGCAGCTCCCCGCCAGGTCATCACAACGGGGCTTGCTGCAGGGGTCCGGTCCTGCGTGGCAAGGGTGCAGCGGCACGCAGAGCTCGATCCCCATCGCGAGCTCTGACGCCCGCTGCGGGCCGGAACCCCCAGTGGGGGCAGCCCACGGGGGTGCACCGGGTGAGTATCCTGGTCAATTGAGTACACCAGTGACACTACCTAGCAACACTGGGGGGGGGGGGTACAGTGGCCATGGCCACGACAGGTTACCACGGGTGGACAGTTGTATCCGCACTGTCCCGTTAACTCCCGGTTCCCCAATTACCCCCCGGTTATGACAGGGGTGACCACCCCGATGGGTATGCCTAATGTTTCAGGGGTTGTTCAGGGCCCACTTTGCACACCCTCGATTCAATCTGTGCCAACTGCGGCCCTACCGACGGCCGGTTATTCCTTGCCCCTCGGTGACCATCTTTCCCAGGCCACGAGGGAGAAGATTTGGAGGGGGGAATATGTGGACATTTTCTCCCTCCTAAACCGTGATCCCACCAAGGAAGAGAGGGAAGGGCAGGACGATAGGGACAAGGAGTTGTCCTGTCGTCGTAAGCCACCGCACACCTGGGCCAATTGGTTACCGGCCTACCTCATTTATATGGCGGTATACCTGAGGGCCCGCCCTGACTTGGCCATTCCAATGGTGCAATAACTGGATAATATTTATCGGGCGGTGGTCGATTTCCCTGGACCGTCATGGTTGGCCTATGATGAGGAGTTTAGGATGAGAGTGGCCCTCCATCCTGAGATGAGGTGGGATGAGCCCTGCCAGCAATTGTGGCTCTTGTATATGACCCCCACGCGACCGGCGCCTGGTGACCGGTACCATTGTGGCCATGCCATGCAGCGGGCGGCTGCTACACAGGTTTCCCGCCAGATGGCGGGGCAGGGGGTTCCAGCCCGCCTGCTGTGTTGGAGCTTCTCCGCCAGCGGAGTGTGCAACAAGCGTCAGTGTCGGTTCTGGCATGAGTGCCCCTCTTGTTCTGGCCCTCACGCCGCCTCCGCGTGCCTGCGGGCTGGTGGGTCACGAGGCAGAGGAAGGGGTGGGCAGGGGGCGGTCAGAGCTCCCTCTGATGGTGTGACCAATCAGAAAGGCCCCCTCCCCAATTAATGTCCAGGTGCTGAAGCATTGGCTTGCCGCCTATCCTAGACAAGATGATGCGAAGTACCTACTTGAGGGTTTTCA
Source organism: Bradypodion ventrale (assembly GCA_035047345.1). Lineage (NCBI taxonomy): Eukaryota > Metazoa > Chordata > Lepidosauria > Squamata > Chamaeleonidae > Bradypodion > Bradypodion ventrale. The sequence goes on along the minus strand of JAWDJE010000003.1, from coordinate 220,871,983 downwards.
ATTTGGCTTCCGCATACCATTTCAAAGGGTACACGGGCCTCAAGACGCCCCGAACTTAATTTCCCTCAGGGGTAATGAGGATATCACCGCCCAATCTATAGCTAAGGAGGTCACCGTGCTGAGGGTTGCTGGGCCATTTGCTGACCCACCATTCCTGAACTTGAAGGTGTCACCTTTGGGTTTAGTCCCTAAGAAGTCCCCGGGTGAATTTCGGTTAATTCACCACCTTTCTTACCCTGCGGGTTCTTCGGTCAATGATGCAATACCTGATGACCTTTGCTCGGTCAGGTATACTTCCTTTGACCAGGCCTTGCAGATGGTATGCTCGTGTGGCCCAGGGGCACTACTGGCAAAGTGTGATGTCAAATCGGCATTCCGATTGTTGCCAGTGCACCCGGACGACTTTGAGCTGTTAGGTTTCCGTTTTTGGGGCAGTTTTTATGTAGATAAGGCCATGCCTTTTGGCTGTTCTATCTCATTTTCTGCTTCCGAACGGTTTAGCACCTTCCTTCACTGGGCTTTTGTTCGTAGATCAGGGTCCCGGTCTGTAGCCCACTACCTCGATGACTTTTTGTTTAGAGGGGAACAAGGCACGGACATGTGCGCTCGTCTCCTTGCCACTTTTCAGGTGCTTATGCGGGAACTGGGTGTTCCCCTGGCGCCTGAAAAGACTGAGGGACCAGCCACCACTCTCACCTTTTTAGGTATCGAGATTGACACTGTTGCCCAGACATCCAGGTTGCCCATGGAAAAGGTGACGCGGATCTCTAATGCGATTCTGGCAATGCTTGCCAGGCGTAAGATGTCTCTCCGAGAGTTGCAGGTGGTTCACCTCAACTTTGCCTGTATGGTAGTAACACCTGGCAGAGCCTTTGCCAGGTGTCTGTGTGACGCCATGGCAGGCCTTTTAAAACACCACCTCAGGGTTCGGCTGACTGGAGGTTTACGGGCGGATCTTACGGTCTGGCTCACATTCCTTCAGGATTTTAATGGCATCTCCTTCTGGAGATCGGAGCTTATGCTCAGCCCGCATTTCCAAGTACAGTCGGATGCCTCCGGCTCCCTGGGTTATGGGATTTACTTTGAAGGAAGGTGGTCCTATGGTCAATGGTCTCAGACATGGCAAGGCACGGATCGTTTACGCAATCTTACTTTCCTGGAGTTTTTTCCCATCTTGGGTGCCCTGATGCTCTGGGGGGATAGGTGGGCTAATTCAGTAGTTCACTTTTGGTGTGACAATGCTGCAGTGGTGCACATTGTCAATGCCCAGACATTCAAATCCCCCAGAGTTATGGCATTATTTCTCCAATTTGTTTTGAGGTCTTTACACCTTAATGTGCTTTTTAGGGCCAGACATGTACCAGGCATTGATAATGATATTGCTGACGCTTTATCCCGCCTGCAGATCCCCCGATTCCGTGCCTTGGCACCAGAAGCAGAGGAACTGCCCTCTCCACTCCCGGCCAAAATCTGGACATTTGGTGAGGAGAGGTAAACCGGGCGATCGGCATGTCTTTGGCACCTCACACACGTAAGGCATATCTACATGCACTCCTACAGTTTAGGAACTTTTGTGGGCAAAGGCAGTTGCCCGAAGTGTGGCTGATCCTGGTCGACCAGATTCTGCAGTTCATGGTTTACCTTCATGATCTAGGGTTAGCCCCTCGCACCATTGCCACTAGGCTTTCAGCTTTGGTATTTATGGCTAAGGCGAGGGGTTTCATTGACTGCATGAATGACTTCCGCATACGTCATGTATTAGAAGGGTGGACACGTGAACGCGGCCGCCGCCTGGACACACGTCACCCTGTTTCACCAGAGGTTCTGACGCACCTTGCACAAGGTTGGCATAGCTTGTGTTATGATAGGTATGAGGAGGCTCTCTTTCATGCGGCTACCACCGTAGCCTTTTTTTTGGAGCGCTCCGTATCAGTGAGCTGGTCCCATTGTCAAAGGGGGACATGTCTCGTAGGGCACTGGAACTTGACGATGTCTTTCTACCCAGGAGTGGGCCCAGTTGAGGATTTATTCCTCAAAGGCCGATCAGCACGGAGTAGGCAGTGGTGTCAGACTGCTACGGTGTACGATTGCTGACATCTGTCCGGTTGGTGCCCTACATGAGTTTTTTGCAGTGCGTGGCACGCACCCTGGCCCGTTTTTCTGCCACCAGGATGGGTCTCCCCTTACCAAATTCCAGTTTTGGAAGGTGACCGGTATGGCACTTCATAGTGTCGGCCTCCTTGGGCTCATTATGGCACCCATTCATTTAGGATAGGCGCCGCTTCAACTGTGGCTGTGTTTGGGTACTCTGATGCTGATATACGTCGCATGGGCAGATGGGGGTCCGCGTGTTTTTCTTTATATGTATGCCCCCTTACTGCATGAGTGCCAGTTATGTCATTAATTCCCCTTTTTCCTTCTTTTACAGACCCTGTGTGTTTACGCATACCGGTGGCAGTATGGCTGGTGGGCCACAGTTTTGTGCACTGGGCAGTGCAGTATGCTACGGCGACAGACTGGGGACCCCATCTCGGGCTACGTGCAGCCGCACGTATGCGATGGTACGGTAAGCGCGGCATGAGATGGCGGGAACTGTTGCCATTCCTGATGTCCATCAGGGATGCTGGACCGCCTGATGTCTTGATTCTGCACCTCGGCAGCAATGATCTCGCACAGATCACTGGCCTCTCTTTAAAAATGTCGGTGTGCAGTGACCTGGCCTTTTTACATCACTTATGGCCGTACACGTGGCTGCTATGGTCTGACATCGTGCTGAGACACCGTTACAGGGGAGGCATTGACCTCCGGGGCTTGGATCGTGCTCGACGGTCACTGAACAGGGCTGTCGCCCGGTTCCTTTTTGACAATGGCTTTGGAACAGCCATTCAACATCCTAGGATAGGCTTGCAGGATTATGGTCTATATGCAAGAGATGGGGTCCATCTGACGGCCAGAGGTTTGGACCTCTTTCTGGAGGATGTGCAAGCAGGCCTGGTGACCGAGCTGACGGTCTGGGGGGGGGGTGAGTCATCACGGACGCCTCCCCGTGTGGCGGGTAGCACTGGTAAGGTAACAGATTTATGACCCATAGGTATCCGGCAGGTTCGCAATTGACTGGCCAACACGTAGATAGGTACAGGGGAATAAGATTGGCCGGTCAAGGGCGAACCATGCAAAGGCTGATGGCAGGAGCTGCACAGCCTGCATCACCCTGATATTGAATGGATACACGTCATAGGGTGGGGTCAGTAGATAGTATATTGACTCCGGTCAACAATTTGTTTGTGTCAACAAACAAATTGATACAAATAGATACATGTTGAAAGTGATAATTCAGACTAGGGCATTATTCAATAAAAGTGGCCCGATGCCTTTAATCCAATACCAGTGTCTGAGTCTTTCTTTGGGGGGTGCACCTGCAATGAGATATCAGAGTTTGATTTGGGAGGTTGAGATGTGAGTCCTTATTGAACTATGAAGCTCATTGTGTAAATTCAGGCCAGTCATTCTCTCACTGCCCTTGACCTTCCTAACAGGACTATGAGGAGGACAAAAAGGGCAGGAGTCCAGTCATTTATGTTTCATGAGCTCACTTGAGGAAAAGTTCAAATATATATTAAGGAATGTTAAACTTCTGATTTTATATAAGGGAGGGAACGTGATATAAAGGGGAACACAAAAATAGATGTAATCGATAAAAGAATGTGTCTCTTTAATGAGTGTGTTTAAATCAGCATTTCGGAATGTGTTGTATGTCAGCACATACTTTCAAAAGTGTTTCGACTTGGTTATTTGAACCAAGAAGTATCCAGAACATTTGGGAAATGTGAAAGCTGGTGGATATTTATGTCTGATCTCCACACTGATCTGGGGGTGTGCAGATTGAGCGATTTATATTGGAATTTACAAAACTTCAATTCCCTAAGAACACTTCCTAATCAGTCCCTATTAAATTAAGCCCTAGCCTTTCAGCACATAGCACTGCCTTCAAAGTCATGGTGACCAGTGCTATAACTTCCTTTCTAATGGGACATGTGTATTTGACAGTTTTGGTGTGACAAAGCGAGCTGGCAGGCATGTGTGCTAGCTAAGGCTTGTATTGCAATTTACATGCTACACTTTCCTTTATCACCACTAGAAAAAGGAGAGATAAGATGTATTCTGGGAGCATATAAATGAATGGCAGAATATTTTCTCAGTGTTGTGAACAATCTCTCTCTCTCTCTCTCTCTCTCTCTCTCTCTCTCTCTCTCTCTCTCTCTCAATACAAGATCCACTGTAGCCTTCTGTGATCTATTTATTGCATGGGCTGCTACAGGAGAGGTCATGGCAAAGTCACTTCCTTCCAAATGCAAAATGTGCTGCAGGCAATTTTTGCATATAATAAAAGAAAAAGGAGGAAGAAGGCAGGGATAAAAAATTGTATCTTACCTAAGGGGTAACTGTAATATTAAGCCAGCCAACTCTGTCCAAATTTTACAGCTAGGCTGACCCAACCACAAGATGCTTCATGGCATGGAGGATGTTTACCAACAGTGACAGGTTCTCTATGCTCAAATCAAGTCTTCTCCAGGTAAGGCAAAACAAAAGTGATGGTGTTTTTGAGAAGAGGAAAGCAAGAGACAGATATCATGGATCCAGATGTGGTTTCCTTCTGGTCATTTTGTAGATCAAGGCAGCACCCTTCCTGACCACTCTTTTTCTATGGTGTTTTGCAGTGGAAAATATATTCTATTTTGAAATCTCTTTTTCCTCCATCACAACATAAATGGTTTTGACTGAACCCCAAATTTGGAAGAGAGACTGTTTTGGCCAGGCTGACTGAGAAATTGTAAAAGTTGTAGCTTAAGGTTAGTTTTACAAGCCAGCGTGAATGACTGAATATCACAATTTTGTCTGCAACAGAACACAGAATAGAACTATTCTCTATTGTTCTCACAGCCTCACCCAATCCACTCATATGGGATATAAGTAACTAAGTGATGATGATGATGATGATGAAGAAGAAGAAGGTTTGCTATATATCAAATTACTGGCACATAGCTCAGTGAGTTGGGCATCTGGCTGCAGAGCCAGTGGTTGTGAATTCAATTCCTTACTATTCATCTCCTTCTCCTTCTTTCATGTCCTGACAGCAATTGGCAGACCAGCAAATGGCCCAGACTCTGTATCTCTCCACATTCACACTGTGTGTGTTGCCCGCCAGCAGTCCCCACTTAAGCATGTTGGTCCTGCATTTAGGCACTCCAACCCTAAGTCTATTCAGGGTCCTCCAGGTGACGTAGGGGAGACTGAGATCTTCAGCTATATCCTCCTTTAATGATGTTCCTTTCCCACTGAGCTCCTTCCTCCATCTTCTAATTTGGTTTTGCTCTTGTGTACCCTCGAGAATGTTTGTTCTTGCCATATAGCTCTTCCTGGATCTAAGCCAGCAGACTTGAGGCTCATATCCATTCAGAGGGTGTCTGGGGTCATTTTGCTTAGTTCTCTCAGTATCTGCTGCTACTTCTCTCCTGATCTTAGGTGGAGCAATACCAACAAGAGGGTATATTTTCTCAACTGGTGTAGGTTTAAGGCTTCCTGTCACTATCCGCATGGTATTCATCGACAAAGAGTCTCCCTCTGTGGCCTTGAGGAAGCTGCACAGTTCCAGGATGTCCCCAAGAGAAGGAAATGGTAAACCAATTCTGAATAAACTCTGCTTAGAAAACATTGAAAAAGAATCCTTTCTAACCTGTGTAAACTACCTAGAGTAGCTACCATGCTAGGAGGGCAATATATTGTATCAATATATTGTATCAAGGCAAAGAAGATGGCTTTTCATATTTTATAATAGGTGCTTTGTTTTACAAAATCTGTAACAGACGTTGATGGAATATTTTTACAATTGCTAATAGTCTCAAAGTCCGGGAGAAGCTTAGTTTTTCCAAATGAATACACATTTATCACCCGTTTATGAAACTGTTCTGCGAAGAAAAGATTTACCCTTCCAAAGATAACACCTTCTCAGAGGAACAGGCAGCTTAGCTGGATATGAAGTGCCATGCAATATGACTAGAAATGGAGTCATTTGTTATTAAAGAGATTAGCAGCACAAGGGAAAGCTTAAACTAGGAAGAATGAGAGTGTTGAGAAAGTGATTATCAGGGACACCAGACAAAAGTTAACTCCCACCTTCTAAATTCCTAGAATATGGACATAACAGTGAAGCAAGATTATATATATCTAACAAAGAATCTTGTCTGGTCATTTCTTCTCACTTTCTCTTCTCACCATGGCTTCAGTCTAAGTCTACTGAGAAATCTGCCTCACTGAAGTCAGTGTGATTTATTTTCAAGTAGGCAGAATGTGCTGTATGAGGTGCCCTTAGCATATTTATTATTGCATGAGGATGTACATGAATAATCCTCTCAATATTAAGCCATTGTACTATTCTCAAAGAGACTTTTTGTCTTTTCCAGCAAAATTTCTTCTTTTGCATAAATTGCATCTTTTCACCAACAAAGATGGTGAATGAATGTGATTTATAAAACTGTTCATCAATACATTGTGACAAAATGGCAAAAATTGTGTAGATTTTGCTGCATAAAGTTGACAATGTCGGCCTTGGCTGATTGGGTGGGGTAGAAATTGAACAAATAAATAAATAAATAATCAAAAAGCTGTTGCAAGCTACAGAACAGGAGACAAAAGTACACAATTACAAAAAAAATCATCACTGCCAGGATGACTGTACTAGTGTCTACAATTTCCCATCATTTCATTCTGATGATGAAAGCAATTACATAGGAGCCTCAGGCCCTTCAGGGGAGAAATGAAAAAAGTTTATTGTTTAAGAAACATTGTCACTACTGATGACACCATCAATCTTGCACAGTTTAATTTATTACAATAGGATTTTAGCCATTTCCTTCTTTGGAGGCAGATGTTCGATGCTCCCCTTTCACAGAACGTTCTGCCTCAGACAAGAAGCTTTCTTATCCCTTGCCATTGCATTCTCATTAGCCTTACTAATACTGCAATCCTACACATGCTTACATAAAAAAAATTCAAGAGCTCAGTTGGACTGCCTTTGAATCAATATAGGTTAAAAAAATGTCCACACGATGCGACAGATATAAGTGGGAAACTGAGAGCTGGATTAAAAACACTGAAAAATCAAGAGAGAGAACACTCCCAATCTACCACCACAGAAGAGTAGACTATGATGTCTATGCCTGAAAGTAACTAATACCAAAAAAACCTGGTTACAAAGATATAACTACATTACATTACACATGGAACTTAACTAGGGATTACACCACTCTTTTTTGCAATATAATTGTAACTTTTTAGCTGCTCTTATGGAATATACAGAGGAGAAAAACTATCTTGTTCAAAGGCTAATCCTTGCTTTGCTGTCTCATATCCTTTTGTGAATGTTGAGGAATCATCAAGGCAGGCAGGAAGTAACTCTTTTTTGTTCCTCAAAACAAGTTTTGATACCACATTTAGCATCAGGTTCTTTTAAATAACTAAAAGGAAACTATTTCTGGGGGTGGAGTTGCTGAAATTGAAAACAAAAATTTGGTGGGTTTTTTTTAAATAGTAAGTGTGATAGTAAGTGTGGGAGCTTGAAAGTATACCTGCACATTCAGTAAAACATCTTGGAAAAATTCACATTTTGAATTCTAACTCTCAGACACTTCAGCCAGTATAGTCACTCCTTCTGTGCCAGTCCTTCTGTGCTTGCTCTGCTCTGCTTTTCAAATAGAAATGAAGCCAGACACATTTTATGCAAAACACTGGAGGGGCTCTTAATCTCCCACTTGCTACAGGCAACAAATTTTGCATGGCTTTAAAATTCCTTGTTGCCTTTTTTCACAGTGCCTTATACAGTGATACCTCATACAACGTCCAAACTTGGTTCCACAAGTTTGGACTTTATACGGATTTGAACTTTGTATGAGGCATGCAAAATCCTAGCCGTGATGCCTCATACGACGTCCAAATCCTTGCTGTGATGCGTCGTACAACGTCGTTTCCATAGAGATACATTGTACTGTAACAGCGCAGACTTCAGGGCAAAGCTAAGGAAACAGACAGGAAACTGACAGAACTTTAAGAAATCATTGTCTAAAGGCTAAATACATTACAAAAACATGTCAAACAACCCTGATTGTCCAAGAACCTGAAGAATGCTGCAAAAATTCCAGGAATGCTTCTAAAAATTCTGATGAATTTTTTTTTAAAATCCAAAATCACGCTCAAAACCACTCCTAAACACTCTTCGCCTCATGCAAAACCCACAAGAGCAATGCATGCATGTGTCCTGCCTTTTATACTGCCCAGGGACAATGCAACCTGGGAAAAACCCAATGCCTCATACAAAGTCGAGCGACTTTGTATGAGGCAACTTTTTTCAAGAAATTAGGCGATGTTGTATGAATTCGATGTTGTATGAAGCGGACTTTGTATGAGGTATTACTGTATTAGGCACTGCTTTAAACTGAGATAGCCTGAGCACTAGACTACAGTTCCCACGATCCTCAATGAGCATTGCTTGCTAGGGATATTAGGAACTGGAGTCCAAAATCTGTTAGTCACCAAGCAAGCAAAAGATGCACTTCAAAGCAGCAACTGAAATAGCAGCATTTTACATTGGCAGCTCTCTTGAGTTGGATTTGAACCAGCAATCTGAAGGGCAAGAGGCTCTCACTCCTTTTCCCTTAAGGTATAATTCTCCCTCACATCTTGTAAAAGCCAGCTACAGAAACTCAAGTCAAATGAAGCATTTCATGTCTCAGTGTTGACAGACAAACAACAAGCTTGCAAATCCAAGTCCCTTTGCCATGTCTACAGCTTGTAACATTTCAATTGTCTCACCAACAATACGTCATCTCCAAGGAGGTGGTATTTAAGCGTTTGCACACAGTTTGTTCCTCTGGCTCTAAAACAGTGTGGTACAACATTGCTCAGAGGCCAGTGTAAAAGCATAAGCATGTGCTTAATCCAAGGCTTGCCTGTGGAATCGTTCATGTTTGAATGGAAATGTGCTGCTTGCAGGCTTTGTAGAACCACGCAAAACAGGACTTAGGCAAATGTTCATTGTTTTGACATAGTAATACATACTTTCAAAGGGAGAGACATTTGGCAGGCTACTGAAATGTATCAAAAACATATGCAGTTTTGAATTTTATTTTATTTTTACATACTTTGTGGCACTTTTTCAGTACCTTTTTTATGGCCATCCTCAGCAACAGCTTGAAATAAAACTGTATGTGCTCCATGTCCAAATACACCCAAATGCCTCCAGGAAAGAAGCACTCATCAGGGAGTCCTCTCCTCAGTTCAACTCAAATGCTTCCTCAGGCTTACACATACAAAGACGCACATACACCAGCATCCTGTTTCTCAAAGTAGCCAACCTACTGGCAGTGCAGTTCCATTGTCTTAGCATCAGATGCTAAGAAGGACAAAGGCAATGACCACTGCCATCATATCCTGTTTGAAAGATCAATTGCAGGAACCCAGTTGGGTTTTTAAATATAAAAATTACTGAAATGAAATGGAAAAATAAATGGAGGAGAAAGATTATGAGAAGTTTGTCTGTTAGGGTAAAAGAACACAATTACAAAATGTCATGGAGGTAGTACTTGAGCCCACTTCAGCTACACCAAATGGACAATACAAAAACTAAAAATTGTTGGAGATGTAAGGATAGATTGGGGACATATGTGGTTGAGTTGTAAAGTGACCATGGGTTTTTGGGTAAAGCTAGAGAAGGAGATATTGGAAATACTGGGTTTTGACCTGAAGTTGGAGCATAGCTGTCAAGTATCCCTTATTGGCCAGGAAAACCCCTTATTTTACCCTCTTTCCCACCGTCATCCCTTATTAATTAGACTGCAATGCCCTATTGCCGCCATTGGAGGGCAGCATAGGATAAGCATAGCTGTCAAGTATCCCATATTTGCTGGGAAATTTTCCTTATTTCCAAATCCAAAACTTGACAGGTATGAGTTGGAGTCAACTTATTGACAGATGTAGACAATATGGATATGGAGGTAATTAAAAAGGATTTGTTATCTATAATGTTAACAACAGCAAAACAATGTATTGCTAGAAAATTGGAAAATGTTTCTTTGTTAAAATTGGGGGAATGATGTAAAGAAATGTGGAAAATTGCATTAAACGTCCATGTGAATTAAATTAAAAAAGGGTATAATTAAGGAAAATAAGTTTTGGGAAATATGGAGACCTTTTGTGGAGTATACATTGGTGAAATCTAAAGGTGGCAAGCCAGCACCAGATCACATGAGTTTTTGGAAACAGTAATAAAGAGCTGTGACAAAACTGCAATCTCCAGGGCTTTGTATATATCACGGGGTGACACGAATTTTGTTTTAATACATGGGTAATGAGGGTGTTATTGGCAAAAACAGAGTAGTAATATACGTGTGTGTGTGTGTGTGTGTGTGTGTGTGTGTGTGTGTGTGTGTGTGTGTGTGTACAGATACATATATTAAAATGTGATAAAATATAATAACATGACAAGGATCTTTACCTATAAGGAGGGACGTTAACAATTGGAATGTCACAAAGGCTCCCGCACCCATCCCTACTATCCCCTACCGAACTGCCTGCACTCACCTTTACCCGGCCAGACCATCGCTGCAAGGTCCAGCAGTCAACAGTGGGGTAGCCACCCCACGAAGTCAAACAAAAAATAAAACTATGTTTCCCAGCCTCCTTCACGCCGCGCCACCCCTCAGCCAATGAAGCTGAAGGGCGCAAGCATGGAGAAGGCTGGGCAGTCGGCACGGCAGTTTAAAAATAAAAACTGCGCCAAGAGGAAAAAACTTACACAGACCCAGCTGGCAAAAGGTAAGTGCGGTCGATGGGGGTTAGAAGGGGGGAGGCACGGCCCTTGGCACCAGCGATCATTCCAAGTTTTTTGTTAAGATTATTGTCTTATTTTTTGGAATTCATAAAAAATTGAGAATATAAGGAAAAAAAGATGCCAGCAGAAAAGAGAAAGGTGTCAAATCCAAGAAATTTTTTTATACCCACACCTCTTGCCTAAATCTTGAACTACCATGCATCTATGCATAATTTGTTACAATATCTGTCATTTATCTGTCTACATACTTTCTGCATGGACTGAATAGGATCTGAATTTTAACTCCTGTGTTCCTCTATGGCAGTGATGGTGAACCTTGGCACTCCAGGTGTTCTTTGACTTCAATTACCAGAAGCCCAAGTTGATCAAGAACATCTTGAGTGCCAAGGTTTGCCATCACTGCTCTATGGTGTGCAATGTGCAAAAACATATAGTTGGGACAAATCAAGAAGACTGAACTAGAACTGCGGAATCTTCATACCTGCAGCCTAAAGTTTGGAAACTAACTGTTAAAAAAGAATTAATTTCAGTTATAATTCCAACAAGATACTTCCCAAAATAGAGTTACAGTTATAACTGAAAATACCTTTTGTAAGAATCTGATTGCTGTAAGCCATTAACCTGTACAACAAAATACACTCTTCTATCTACCTTGTTGTGGCTTTGCCATGTTCAACAGAACATAAGGGAGCAGTGGGAAGCATACCATAAACCAGTACTTAAATTGTATGATATTTCTCCTTACTTTCACAATTAAATGATCTTTACGCAACATATGCATGCAGTTATCTCTAATTGGCCAAAATCTGGTTAGGCTAGTTCTATCTGAGCTAAAGGGAACAATGTAATCTGAAGTGGGAGATCATGACTTATTAAAGACTTTGTTTTTCAACTTTGTAAAGCACTAGACTTCATCTCTTTGCCTGTGAGTTGTGTGAGCCCCAAAATTGAAAAGAAATTATTCAATAAAGAACAATCTCCTGATGATGATGACATCATTACCACTGAGACGGTGGAGCTCTACAAAAGGATTTGGGTCATTAAATTACAATCATAATCTAATATAGTTAATCCTCATTTATTGGGAAAGAAATGAATTTCAAGTAATTAGTTCATGGTAACCAGCGGTGGGATTCAAATGATTTAACAGCTGGTAAAAAAAATAGCTATTGTTTCTGCCAAACTGGTTCAAATTGGCTGAATCTCACCACGGCTTGCCTCCCTATTATAGTGGAGTGTTCCTGGATGGCTGTTATGTATGTTAACTGTGCTTAACTGTCAAGGCGATTCAAACCACCATGTTCCCGCGCTTTCCTAGCTGTCAAAACAGCGTCCCTGTTTGACAGCTACGAAATCTCACCAGACAACATAGTCTCGCAAGATTTTGATATGGCGCGCGAATTAGAATCTGACAGGAGCGGAATGTATCTTTTCTCATGTATCCATTCTTATGCAAATAAGTGGGTCAAAAAATGTGCACACTCTGTTAGCCAATGGGCTTTTGTTATTGTTGTTACTGTTACTGTTTATAGTGTATATAAGTCTGAGTTTTGTCCCATCCAAACTGTGTTCAAACCCCACTAATAAAGAGCTGAATTTCACTACTTCATTAGTCTTCGTATTCATTCCTTGAACACTAAAATGGCGGCTCAAAGGAGTCTCTCTAGGATGTTCTTTTCCCCCATCATGGATCATCGGGAGATGAGGAAGGTGGCGGTGGTGGGAGGGGCACCCGTGGCTTCCCTTCAGGGCCCGAGGAGAAGGAGGAGGAAGGTGATCCCATTCAGAAACCCCCACAGCAGTCACCAGGTGACAAGCAGTGTGGCTCCAGTGAGCCAACCCGGGTGGGAATCACCTGGTGCTCTTGCAGCCCAGGCAGAGGTTGCCTTTCGTTTCTCGGCTGCTCGCCTCCCACCCACCTTTAAGTAGGCTTGGCTTGTGTCACAGCCAGGTGGGAGGGGAGGCATTTTAACAACCAGTTCACTGAACTCAACAAAAAAGTGGGTATCAGTTCTGCCAAACCGGCGTGAACCAGCTAAATGCTACTACTGATGATAACCAATTAATATCAAACTCTGAGCCAGCCCAAGTTCACTGCAAGACAAAAAGTGGAACTATGCTTTTGCAGGATGTTTACCACATGGATCTGAGCTTAAAAGGTTAATTATCTTTGCTCTCTATAAAAGCTCAATGAATTGATTCAAAACTGAATCAGTGCCAGAGTCTTTGAAAAGTCCTTTGCGGCATACAATAATTATTTCGAAGTTTATACAGAGAGAAAAAGTTCAGGTGTAAAAGTTTTTCCACCTCAATCAACCTTAATACAGCAGGCTTTCTAAAGTTCAGATTTGTCCTCTAAAAACAAGAAGTCCTGCTTCATCTACTACAGAATATTAGAGGAGGCAGAATCAGTTGCATCTATGCCAGCATGCCACAGGAAGTTACACTAAATCCTGATAAAACACAATGTACCTTGAAAAGAGAATCATTTCACATCAAATTCTGCAAGGACAAAGCTACTGCTCCAGGTATGAAAATTAAACAATACGGCACTGTGACTCATCTGTTGTTACTTGGGATGGCAACTGTTCACAGGGACAGTGAACTTTGCCACAAGGAAAAGTTATTGCCCAACCTGTAATGGAAAATCCAGAAATGAGCACATATATCTGTGTCCAATCCATATCAGTCTTACCTATGTTTATACTATATTATTTCTACTCAAGCATTGTTGTTGTTCAGTCGCACAGTCGACTCCGACTCTTTGCGACCCTATGGACCATTGTTCTCCAGGCGCCTCTGTCCTCCACCATCCCCCTCAGCCCTCCCAGCTCTGTGCCCATTGTGTCTACAATGCCATCTAGCCATCTCATCCTTGGCCTCCCCCTTCTTCTTTTGCCCTCCACCTTTCCCAACATCAATGCCTTCTCAAGTGAATCCTCCCTTCTCATTTGATGTCCAAAGTACTTTAGTTTCATCTTTACTATTTGACCTTCCAATGAGCAGTCAGGGTTAATTTCTTCTAAGATTGACCTATTTGTTCTCCTCGCTGTCCAGGGGACTCTCAAAACCCTCCTCCAACACCACATTTCAAAGGCATCTATTCTTCTACGTTCAGCCTTCCTAATTGTCCAGCTCTCACATCCGTACATCACTACTGGGAAAACCATTGCTTTGACTATTCTAATTTTTGTTTGCAATGTGATGTCTCTGCTTTTCACTATGTTCCCCAGGTTTCTCATCGCTTGTCTCCCAAGGATCAGTCGCCTTTTTATTTCATGGCTACAATCCCCATCTGCAGTGATCTTTGATCCTAAGAATGTAAAATCTGTCACTGCTTCTACTTCTTCCCCGTCTATTTTCCAGGAACTGATGGGGCCTGTTGCCATTATCTTGGTTTTCTTGATATTGAGTCTCAAGCCAGCTTTTGCACTCTCCTCCTTCAACCCAATCAAGAGATTCTTTAGGTCTTCCTCACTTTCTGCCATTAGGGTGGTATCGTCTGCATATCTCAGATTGTTGATGTTTCTCCCAGCAATTTTAATCCCATATTGTGATTCCTCCATCCCTGCACTGCGCATTATGTGCTCTGTGTATAGGTTGAATAAGCATGGTGACAAAATGCAGCCTTGTCTTACTCCTTTTCCTATTCCAAACCATTCTGTCATTCCGTGTTCTGTCCTAACTGTTGCTTCTTGGTTCATGTACAGATTTCTCAGGAGGCATATGAGGTGCTCTGGTATTCCCATCTCTTTAATTACTTGCCACATCTTGTTGTGGTCCACACAGTCAAATGCCTTAGTGTAATCAATAAAACAAAAGTAAACTTGTTTCTGGTATTCCTTTGTTTTCTCCATGATCCAGCGTATGTTGGCAATGTGGTCTCTAGTCCCCCTGCCTCTTCTGAAACCAGCCTGCACCTCTGGTAATTCTCTCTCCACATGTTGCTGAAGTCTATCCTGTATTATCTTGAGCATCACCTTGCTGGCATGTGGGATGAGCGCGATTGTTCGATAATTTGAACATTCTTTGGCATTGCCCTTTTTTGGGATTGGGACGTATACTGATCTTTTCCAATCCTGTGGCCACTGTTTTGTTTTCCAAATCTGCTGGCATATTGTATGCAGTAGTTTGACGCCATCATCTTTTAGCGCTTTGAAGAATTCAACTGGGATACCATCATCTCCACTAGCTTTGTTGTTTGCAGTGCTTTTTAGGGCCTTTATGATTTCGCTCTCCAGGATGTCTGGCTCAGGTTCTACTTCTTCATCATTGTGATTGTCAGGAGTGTTGAGGTCCTTTTTGTAGAGTTCCTCTGTGTACTCTTTCCATCTTTTCTTAATCTCTTCTGCATCAGCTAGCTCCTTTCCTTCTTTGTCCCTTATCATGGTCATTTTTGCTTTAAATGTTCCCTTAATTTCCCCGATTTTTTTGAAAAGATCTCTGGTTCTGCCTCTTTTGTTGTTTTCCTCCATTTCTCTGCACTGTTCTTTTAGGTAGTTTTCCTTATCTCTCCTTGCTTTTCTTTGAAATTCTGTGTTCAAATGATTGTATTTTTTCCTTTCTCCTTTGACTTTTGCGTTCCTTCTTTCCTCTGCTATTTTAAGAGCCTCATCAGACAACCACTTTGCTTTCTTACTCTTCTTTTCTTTTGGTATGGTTTTCTTTGCTGCTTCCTGCATGATGTCCCTCATCTCTGTCCATAATTCTTCTGGCACTCTATCTATTGAGTCTAAGCCATTGAATCTGTTCATCACCTCCACTGCGTATTCTTTAGGGATGCTGTCTAGGTGATATCTTTCTGGTCTCCGTGTTTTCCCTATTTTCTTTAGCCTAAGCCTGAATTTCGCGATCAGTAGGTTGTGATCTGAGCCGCAGTCTGCTCCAGGTCTTGTTTTTGCTGACTGTATAGAGGTTCTCCATCTTTGGCTGCAGAGTATGTAGTCAATCTGGTTTCGGTGTTGGCCACCTGGTGATGTCCATGTGTAAAGTCGCCTCTTGTGTTGCTGGAAGAGAGTGTTTGCTATGACCAGTGCGTTCTCTTGGCAGAACTCTATCAATCTTTGCCCTGCTTCGTTCTGTGTTCCAAGACCGAACTTGCCTGTTATTCCTTCCACTTTTTGATTGCCTACTTTGGCATTCCAGTCTCCTAATATAATTTGGACATCATTTCTTGGTGTCTGTTCTATGAGGTGTTGTAAGTCTTCATAGAACTGGTCCATTGTGGCTTCATCTGCACCAGTGGTTGGTGCGTATATTTGGATCACAGTGACATTGAAAGGTTTGCCTTGAAATCTGACTGACATCATTCTGTCATTTTTGATGTTGTATCCCATTACTGCTTTTCTCACTCTTTTATTGACAATTATGGCTACTCCATTTCTTCTAAGGTTTTCTTGCCCACAGTAGTAGATATGATGGTTTCCAGAGCTGAATTCACCCATCCCTGTCCATTTGAGCTCACTGATGCCCAAGATGTCAATGCTTATTCTTTCCATCTCATTTTTTACCACTTCCAGTTTACCTTGGTTCATTGATCTCACATTCCATGTCCCTATGCAGTATTGCTCCTTACAACATTGCATTTCCCCTCCCTCCTTCCTGTCCCTCCCCTTTCTCCCCTCTGAGGTGTTAAGCATCCTGTATCACCTAGCCTGCCCTTTTGTTTTGCCTTTTGTTTTGGTCCATAGGGTTCTCTTGGCAAGGTTTATGGCGTGGTTGCCGGTGTCTGCGCCATTTTTCTCTCCTCATACATTTTATCACAGTTTTTTTAAAAGTTTAAAAACATTTAAGACAACATATTATCATGCATATTATCACACTTTAAAACACAGTCTCTATGTCAGTTTCTGTATTTAGTTAGTATAAAGTCTCTATGTCAGTTTCTATATTAAGTCTTCTACATCTGCATATCAGATACTTATCCTTTGCCAGGGAATCTGAGTCTCGCCCCCTGCTTTTCCTCCTCTGCCCTCTTCCCGTCTTTCAGTTGGTCTTTTCTTGGCCTTTCCGCTGCTCAACCGGCTCTCCTCTTCCTCCTCTTCCTCACCCCCCCCGGCTGGGGGTGGTTGCCCGGCAGCCGCGCGGCTGGCCCTTCCGCCGCTCGCTCTCCCAGCTGGCTCTCCTCCCCACCCCCCGGCTGGGGGTGGTTGCCCGGCGGCCGCGCGGCTGGCCCTTCCGCCGCTCTCTCTCCCGGCTGGCTCTCCTCCCCACCCCCCGGCTGGGGGTGGTTGCCCGGCGGCCACGCGGCTGGCCCTTCCGCCGCTCGCTCTCCCGGCTGGCTCTCCTCCCCACCCCTCGGCTGGGGGTGGTTGCCCGGTCCTACTCAAGCATATGAATTTTATAAAATACAGGCAGGGATGGTGAATCCAATAGAGAGAGATGTTGGATACAATTTTTGAATTAAATTTCCTGCAGCCCTGTATTTCAAGATCAGGGGTTCCCAACCTTTTCATGCCAGGGGCTGGGTCATGCTCTCTCAGTCAGCTTTGAGGGTCGGGCAGCCATTTTGCCCTGCCTGAATGATGGGGATGGCCATTTTGTCCCAACAGTTTCAAAGTGGTTGCCATTTTGTTTCTTGAATGCCCTTGAAGGGGTAGGGGACCACATGAAATGGGGCAAAATGTGTATACAGTATTTGGAATGTGGCAAGAATACAGAGAAGAGCCATACATACACACACATCTGGAATATATATATCCCACCCCGATCTTAACTACGGATGGAAAAATTATGTACTAAATTCTTCATACTCAGTGATTTTTTTCTGTCCCAATACAAGATATGCCAGCAAAAAAATTTGAAACCTTGTATTATCCTCACCTCTATTGAAGAAAGAAACAAAAAAGTATTTCTCCTTTTCTTGAGGCCTCTATAATTTGCATAAAATCTCTTTCTCTTTGAGAGATAAAAAAAACATAAACACACAGCAAGCATGAAAGGACTGGCTCATTATTAACACAGAGCTTGACAATCTATCCAGTGCTCCAGTTACTTAAACAAAGCAGCATTCAGCATAATTTTAGGCAAGTCACACAATTTGCATGGTTCTCCTATTAGGCAAATTGGACAATTTTGTACAAAAGCAAGTATTCTGTATGCAAAACATAATTCTTGCCAATTTCATAAAAATCCCCAAGAAATTCTTCATCATCCTTGCTGGTAAGAAGAAGAATATTACAATTCCTCATTCTTGCCCATGAGGACAAGATAAAAGAAGATTTATATCCATGATTTGGACTATAGCTAGTCATTCCCATCATCAACTGCCAGGTTCTTTTAAATGAAAGGTGTCATGGACCTGGGATTTTCTTACAGCAGAGCAAAGACACTATCATTGAGTGACAGCAGCCAAGGGGGAAAGAACCGTGCATTCATATCTGAGTAGACATGTGGTCAACATTGGGGCAGTGTAATGTTCCATATGAAATGCCACATATTGCAGCTGATAGTCCATCTCCTTTATTCCTAGCTGGTGCCAACAAAGACCATTCTTGCTCAGCATCCAATCTGCATCTTCCACAGGTTATAAAGCAAGGTCTTTCCTCCTCTTCAGCTGCTACATAGTAGGCAACTAGCATCTCAGGCCCCATATCAGTTTAGCTGTGCTGAAAGGTTTGCAAGAAGTCATCTCTAGGACATTATCCATACATACAAGATGATATTAATCTGGTGGGAAGGACCATTGTGATTTGGAAGCCAAGGAACCATGTAGCCAATGCTAACACATTTATGGTAATACAAGAAGAACCATGAGAAAAGCAGCTATTGTCTTTTTCAAATAAAGAGAGCGACCTCAAGAACAAACAGATTTCTCTATATTTTCTCTATATCAGCACACTTCCTTCTCTGAGCACAACTGTTACTGCTTTATTTTGGAAGCTAAGCAGGCTCAAATCTGGCTAGTACTTGACTGGGAAATCAAAAGAAAACAGCAAGGCTGAGAAGAAATATTGCCAGAAACCTTGGACAGCAACAGCAGCTATTGCTGCTGCTGCCGCCAGTAGGAATTTATACTGAGCTTGAAAGACCAATAGTCTGACTCAATAGAACACAGTTTCCTAAGTTCATGCGTTCCTAATCATCATATGTAACCTCTGGCAAACCAACAACACTTTGTAACCTTTGGCAAACCAACAACACTTTGCAAACCTCAATGGATTACTCAACATAGCATGTTTTACTTGGTGGGAATGCTATGAAGCTAACACCTGACAGAGGGATGCCTTTAATCCAGGGGTGGCCAACCTTGGTGCTCCAGCTGTTCTTGAAGTCCTGATAAGAAGATGTGCTGGCTTGGGCTTCTGGGAATTGAAGTCCAAGAACAGATGAAGCACCAAGGTTGACCACCTCTGCTTTAACCAAATGAACTTTGACTTACTTCAGGGTTTGTCCCCCCCAAAAAAGGTTAAAAAGGGGGGCAACCGGCAACATAAAAAGCCACAAAACAGCTGCCCTGGTGCATCCTGGGTGTTGTAGTTATTTTGGTGGGTGGCCCCCATTGAAACAAATGAGGGGAGGGATTACAGCTCGCGGCGGGCTTTGCAATCAAGGGCTATTCACCCCTCCATAGAAAGTCATGCAACATGAGGAGGCAGTTGGCCAACAGAGCAAAATGACAGACCACTCCCATGGTGCATTGCACAACAGAACCCGGAGACAGGTCGTGGTGGGGCCATTAAAAGCAGCAGCATCACTATACGCACACATGGTGGGGGAAGGCTGGTTGCTGAGGGAAACAGTGGTGCTGCCTCTGCCTCTTCAGCCAAACATGAGTCAAGCCCCCTGACAGGAAAAAACTAGATGCCCGCCTCAAACGCCAACACACCCAACACAGCAACACAGCGGCCAGGCGCTGGGAGAGAGAGGTAGCTTGGCATAATCCCATGGCTCACAGGCAGTGGGAGAAAAGAGGTGCAGGGATGCAGCCTCCTCATCCATCTTTTCACAGATCCATGAACAGCGGCACAAGCAGGGAGAGCCTGAAGCCACGCAGTGACAGAAGTGCGGAGCCCAGACCTGTGTTCAGCAGCCTGCAGGCAGGTAAGCTATCTTGCGAATGCCAGGAGCTGGGACAAGGCCTACGTGGAGAGTGTGGAACTTCCATGGCCAGGAGAAGAGGGGACAGAGCAGGGATGGCCTTCTGCCACCTGCAGGTATTGCCAGCCGGAGGCTTGCCCTGAAAAGGTGACTGAAGGGGGGGCATGAAAGATAAAAGTGGAGCCAGAGGGGGTGGGGGAAAGAGGAGAGGGGAAGAAAAGGAAAACGAGGAGGGGAAATAAAATGAGAATAAACAGGAGGACAGAGGAAGAAACGGAACTGCAGGAGGATGGAGGAAGAGGAATAAGAGGATGAAGGAAGAGTAGAGGAGGAGGAGGAAGATGGGATGAGAAGAAGAATGGAGGAAGAAGAGAAGAAGGGAAGGGAAGAGGTAGAGGGGGAAGATTGGGGAGGGACAGAAGAGGAGAATGAAGGAAAAAAGGGAAATGAGGAGGAGGGAGGGAAGAGGACAATGACAATGGATGGAAGAGAGGAAGTAGAGGAAGGGGAAGAGGAGAATTAGGAGGAGTTGTCAGCAAGTCTGACATTAGAAACCAGTACCCTCCACCCTCCCACCCTCCCACCACCCCCCACCCCGCAAGGCCGGCCAATCAGCTAGTAAGTAAAATAAAATAACTGGTGTCTGAGGTCACAGAGGATCAACTAGCTGGCTAATTTATTGCTAAAGGGACCATGCCCTGG
The DNA here is from genome assembly GCA_035047345.1 of Bradypodion ventrale. Classification (NCBI taxonomy): domain Eukaryota; kingdom Metazoa; phylum Chordata; class Lepidosauria; order Squamata; family Chamaeleonidae; genus Bradypodion; species Bradypodion ventrale. Next base: position 220,851,360 of record JAWDJE010000003.1, on the reverse strand, counting down.
AAGGCCTCCTTGAGTAAAATCTTATCTGCTACAGATTAATCCCCTTCCTATCAGGGACTGACCTTCCCATGTTAATCCATTGCTCAGCCAAAGAGCCTGGAGAGGGTTATCAAAGTAGAGGAATGGAGTCAAGTTCCAAGCCAGAGACTTGTATTTCACTACACAAGAAGAAAGCAGAGGATCAATATGTAGCTGCCTGTGGTTGCTGCAATTACTAACCTGTGTGCTTCTCACCAAGGTTAGGAAAGGCCCTTTGGCAACAGTATTTGCATGGGAATAAACTGCTCAACTCCTTTGTCAACCTGCAGACCAATGAAAGCTATACATATAAGAAACAAATAGCTTGTATTTGAGCATTACAAATTTCAAATAGCTGAGACTATTGATTAACAAAATAACATCTGCAAATATTTATTTCTGTTCTACCATGACACTTTCCCCAAATGCTTTACTGTAGTTTCCCCCTAAATGACAGCTAATACAGCTGGGAGATTAGGGGGAAAGTGTCCCCAGGGAAAGTACACCTTTTCCCTAGCATCACAGCCCAAATTGAATTAGTCACCACCATCACCCAACCCACAGCAACATTTACCCTGTTTGAAAAGAACAAAGGAAAACCTATTACAGATCTTCCAATATCAATTGAAAATTGGTCCTCAATCATAATGGAATTATTTTTATTAAAGAGTAATAACACACTGCAGATATATGCCATGTCCCAACACCCCATGTTAATAAACACCAAAGCATAGAACCAACCACTCATGATCATCTTGAGAGATACTTAGAGACAGACTGGTAAACAAAAAAGTAATCAGAATGTTTATAAATGGTTGCTGGGCTTGATTGGGCCACATCAAAAACTGATCTATGGAGTGTAACCTAGACCTACAGGATATGCTCTCCAGCATAGAAGTCAATTGTCTGAGCTAATATGATACCTGAACTTTAACAAACAAGAAATACTGATCATAAATGTTCAGGTTTCATGCCATACTGATAACTTTGGCTAATGGTAGAGACTTTTGTTCTTTCTGAGCATGCATGAACATCTGTAGATCACCAGGCTGGGTCCCAGTTCAGGGGATTATACATATATCAAGTCCCAAAGTAACTTGGATTTGGAAAGTGGTATACAAAACTAGGAGGTAATTTGGCATCCCATAGAAATTGTAATGATTAAGCAATGCTACTTTCATTTCCTCACTAGCAATCTCTTTCAGATTGGCCATGCTTTTCAATGGGTTAAGGTGTGATTAAGGATAAAAACTCTGATGAAACAAAAAAACATGGAGAGAAGTTACATCACAGCAGCTAAATTCCATTGTCAGAAAAGTCTGAAGTAGACTTTTTGGAAGGCACACTAAATTCTGTAGTTATGCACATTTCCTGTAAATGTTTTGTGTCTACCCTCTCTCTTCCATTTCTGGGGAGAATGCCAAGTGGGATAATAAGGGTGGCTAATCCACTTTTTATTTGTGTTCAGTATTGTTTTCTTTTCTTTCCATCTCCAAAGTGAATTCCTTAAGATGCTCACTTCTTAGCAAACAGACTTCTAAAAAACCTTTGCTAGTCCAACCTCCAGCATCCCCTCAGATCATCATTCTTATGAAGACATCCTAGTCAACAAGTGCCTGCCATTTAATTCCAATTGCAGGCAGATTTTTTAAAAGGAAAAACAGGAAATTTTGCTGTATGACTTGACTAACTGGATAGCAAAATGCAGGGGGATATTTCGCATTTCCCCATTTTGGGCCTGCTTTCAATCCTTTGCATCTGTAGATTTTCTCAATTTTCCTACCTTGAACAGGTTGCTCCTTTACTCAGTTGAACAGAAAGTTAAAAAAAAAACTCCAGCAAATGATTAAGGAGCAAAAGGCTGTGAAAGAGAACAGCTACAAGGACAGAAACACATGGAATTTACTGAGGAGAGAGAGGGACACTGAACTCCTAGGAATTGACATGCCAGGAAAATTTGAGTAATGCTTTAATTTCAGAAAGGACAAGCAGAAACTCATGCTTATGGGCAGCAATGTCACATGCACAATTAGTCCTTTTCTTTAAGTCTAGAGGAAAGAGGATATCTAATGCTCAGTGGAAAAAGAAACATATTCTGCATGTGTTCAGATGAAAATTTACTGGTTGGTTGGTTGGCTGGTTGGCTGGCTGGTTAGCTGGCTGGCTGGCTGGCTGGCTGGCTGGTTGGTTGGTTGGCTGGTTGACTGGTAAGACAGAGAGAGAAACTGACTGATTGATTGATTAAGGCTACTCAGCCCAAACACAATTTATAGATCAATAATTAGGGCATTTAAAAAAAACTATACAAAAACTCATCTTGTTCCTCCCTTAAACAGGAACCATTTCTCAGACCTCTTTAGCTCATTGTCAGTTGGGAGCTGTATTTTAACAGCAACAAAAGTTATTCAATTTCATGCATTATTTTGCATTTATTGCACTTTGCCTTCAGCCTTATATTTAGATGCTCATCTGTATCGCACAATAATGCACTCAATTAAACTTTACTGTTCATTAACTGTGAGGAAATGGTTTATCAAAAGCCATGTGTAGTGTTTCAAAACACAACAGGTACTTATGTTTTAATTATGGAATGCTGTTCTGAACCATTTCTCAGAGAGGACATAAAAAAGGAGTCGGAGATGCCGGGCATAAGTATGTCACCTTTAAAAATACTCTAAAAATCTAGCAGATTATGCCTTCCTCCTCATTTTTACCCTAAGATTGAAAGGTAACCTTGCTTAAATTTTCAGATCATTAACTTCTTTGACTGCAGTGGCTCAAGTCGCTAAGATGCTGACTGGGAAGCGGAAGGTCAGCAGTTCGATTCCCGAGTACTGCAGGACGGAAATGAGCTCCCGTCTTCATCCCAGCTCCTGCCAACCTAGCAGTTCAAAAGCAAGAAATTGCAAGTAGATAAATAGGGACCACTTCGGTGGGAAGGTAACAGCATTCCATGCGCTCCGGTGTCTAGTCATGCCTGCCACATGACCATGGAAACGTCTGCAGAAGCAGACAGCGCTGGCTCTTTGGCTTAGAAACAGAGATGAGCACTGCACCCTAGAGTCGGATACGACTGGCTTTCGAGCAAGGGAAACCTTTACCTTTACCTTAACTTCTTTGAAGTGTGACAAAGAACAGTATCATGATAATTAGCCCCAGAAATCAAAAACCTTGCCAAAAGCTTGGAAAAACATGTTGCTGCTTTGCAGAAGTCCTCTTCTGCCCTCCTCCTCAGCAAACACAGTGGACTCCACAATAGCCTAATGAAAGTTTCAAAAGAGTTGCCAGAATCATTCAAGCATAGGGGGTTCTGGGAGCTGTAGTTCAAAAAATATATCATTTAAAGCTCTGGTCTTAATTCCTGAACACCTAAGATGATTGATCTTCTGTATGCTTCTTATAACAGCATGCATAAGAACAAATTACAGGGATAACTAATTAGTCTAAGGCTGATAGTTAAAGGAACTAGCCACTCTCATTCCCTCAAATACCAGGAAGCAGAGAAATATCTTGTCCTGGAACCTAAAATTTTGATAATATCACATGAACCAAGATACAGAGGACATTTTATAGAGCCAGATGAACCAAGATAGAGAAGGCAAGGGAACTTCAGAAAAGGCAGGAGAACTTCGGAAAAGAAAAGACATCTTAACTTTATTTACACATATCAAAGTTTATTATGGATGCATATGAAATATAGGCAAAATTAAAAATAAATTAAAATGTTAGACAGTTTTTAGTAGAAGTGGACTAATAGAGTTGTCTTGACCATTTATTAGATTTTATTTTCTACACATGGTAGGGCATATATTGCATGCACATAAATGATGCACGGATTAAATCTTCAGAATTTATTCATTTTTACAAGGTTTGTTGTTTTTGCTCTCCATAAATTCAGCTTAGCCTCCTATGGTTTTATATTTAGAGCTTAAGAGATATGCAGGAAACTTACCCTTGATTTTATCCATCATCAAGGGCATTGATGGCAAACCTTTTAGAGACCAAGTGCCCAAACAGAGGGGGGGGGGTTTGAACTTTGTGCTGGGGAAGGGATGAAGCGCTCCCATTGGGCTGTTGGGCAGAGAGGCAGGATGAACTCTGTGCTGGAGGAGGGAGGAAGCACTCCCATTAGGCTGCTGGACAGAGGCATACCTGTGAAGTTTTGGACATGAAAATAAGGGAAATTTTGGGCCACATGCCTCTCCCCTCCAGGACATGCCCCCTTCTCCCCAAAATCCAGGCACATCCAAGGGCTTAGAAGAGGAGGAGCCACCAGAGCCAGGAAGGAATGTTGGGGTCCCCCCCCCATGGAGGAAGAACCACCCCCTAGGCACTCCCCAACTCCCCTTAACACCACTGCTATCCCTCATGGGGAATAAGGCAACAGGCCAGCCCCTACAAACCAGCCTTACTGTAATAATTCTATTTTAAATCTCTTTCCACATTCTCTGCTGTGACAGCATTTCATATTATGGTGATTTTTCATGGAACTGTTTTTTACACTTTAATCACTTAATTGTCTACTGTCTTAGCCTTGTGTACCTCAATTTCATTTTTAAAAACTCTGTGTTTAAGGCAGGACCATCAACATATCCTCTTTATGTTGTATGCAAATATACTTGAAGCTGATTGGCTTATTGTCTCTTCCCTTTAACACCCTCTTTCCCAGGAGAGAGAAGAGACAATGAGTCAATCGGCTTCAAGGATATTTGCACACCCAGCGGGTGTGACTACTGGACCTACTCCTCCCTCCCCCCTTTTGCTGGCTCATATGGTTATCAGACAATTCTGCCATCTGGATTTTAGCTTTTTAGAGTTGAGATTTTAAGATTTTAGAGTTTTATGATATTTTATTCATGTGTATCAAGTGTTGGTGTGTTTTACGTTAATGGCTGCTTTTTGTATTGTAAGCCGCCCAGAGTCGCTTTGGCGAGGGGGTGGCTAAACAAGTCGAATTAATTAAATAAATAAATCAAATCCTTCTTTCTTCCAGTATAACCTACCTTTAAGGGCTTTCTTAAAGGAGATTCTATTCTGTCCAGCCAAATGATGTTAATAATTATGTGGAAGGCAGGAATTCAAAGGACTATCTTCGACTGAGTCAGACCATTACTATCAGTCAATATAGGGCATTACAGTATAATCAACTATCTGACAACAGCACTCCCAGACTTGGGGTGGGATATTTTCTTTGTCCTACTTGAGGATCTCTGGTATTCCACAATTATTTCCTATCCAAGCACCTAGCTTCCATAATCTGATGAGAATGGGTTGGCTGTTAAATGCAGCGCAACAGCAAGTATTACCAGCTAAATTTAATTCAGATGGGATGCCAAAGAAACATAGAAAGAAAATAAGGAATGACTACTCATCCTCCCACCTGACTATAGTCCTGAATACTGCATTTTTATATATTTTACACAAACATTAGCAATGTTATATCAGAAAACTATCCTCCTCGTTAACAGAAAGGGAGAAAGAGAAGGTCATATTCCTCTCTTCTAATGTATTAACATTGTACAAATAAATATTTGAAAAGGATATGAATATTTTACTGCCCATGCTAAATTGATGCCTTGGGATTTGCTCTACAGGAAAGATCAAGCTTAAATGTGAACAAAAGAAAGCGTTTGCAGGGTTGTTGTGTTTTCCCCCAAATACACTTTGATTATGAAACCTACCATATGGTTAGTCCACCTACAGACAGCATACAAAGATCATTTAAATATGTATTAAATTAGACTGTTGGGGTGAGCCCAACCTTCTACTATAAGCTCTTTGTGGCTGGGCTTTAGAAGGCATAAGTACTTGGAATTGATTCAGACGGCTTAACTGGAAACACAAGTTTTTAAAACAACCACAATATACAATTTGACATTATTAATGTAATGACCAAAATTAATTGGATCTGCTTTGTAAAAAGGGGTGGGTGGCCTATCTGATTTTTATGGAGAAGAGTCACGAAGATGTGATACATCTACCACCCATTTTCTTTCTATTCTACTCACTGCCACTGGAAAAGCACATTGTGTACACTGTCTATTATGCATTCTGTGCAGGACCTGATTAGTAAAGGTAAAGATCTTCTTGCTCAAAAGTCAGTCATGTCCAACTCTAAGGGGTGATGCTCATCTCTGTTTTCAGCCAAAGAGTCAGCACTATCTGTGTCTGCAGATGTTTCCATGGTCATGGGGCAAGCATGGAACACTGCTATCTTTCTCGCTGAAGCAGTACCCTGCCGGTCTGCTCCCTCGCCCAGTCAGGGCTGGAGGGAAGAAGGAACACCTGGGGCAACTGGTGTGGCTTGAAAAATGTCACTGCCAGAACCCCCCTGCCCCCGCTGAGCTGCCTCCGTGCCCTGCTGGACTGCTCCCTGGCCCAGTCGGGGCTCTCCCCGGAGCCACACCAATGCTCTGGTGATGGGAGCCAGGTGTGCCCACCACTGCTGCTGCCGCCTCCAAACCCTGCCTGCCCGGAGGGGAGAATAGCCGCCACCACCGCCACATCGGAGGATCCTCGGGCTCTCCCTGGAGCCACACTAACGCTCTGGGGATGGGAGCCAGGTGCGCCTGCCACCACCACTGCCCCATCTGAGCCTTGCCTGCTTGGAGGGGAGAAGGGCAGCCAGTGCCACCACACTGGAGGACCCTCAGGCTCTCCCCGGAGCCAAGCCAATGCTCCAGGAATGGGAGCCAGGTGTGCCCCCCGCTGCTGCCGCACCTGAGGACTTGTTGTGTCTCTCCAGAGTCACCTATTGTATTATTGTATTACTGTATTTATATATTAATATGCATTTAGTTTTTCTTGTATTTTGATATTTATTGCATTGCTTCTGCGGCTGTTGCGTGCCATGAACACTTTGTTGTTAAACTGCTTTGAGTCACCTTCAGGCTGAGAAAATGTGGTATACAAATAAAAGTGGTGACGACGACGATGATAATCTGCTTCAAATTGCTTGCTTTCAAACTGCTATGTTGGCAGGAGCTGGGACGGACAACAGGAACTCACTCTGTCATGCAGCACTCAGTCTCAAATGGCTGATCTGCTGACCTTTTGGTCATCAAGCTCGACATCTTAACTACTAAGCCACCTCTGCTCCAGGACCTGATTAGCAATTACACTTATATACTGCCCCTTAGTGCTTGTGTACTCTTTGTGTGATTCACAGGGTAATTAGCATTCTTCTCCCAACGTGCTGGGTACTTATTTTACCAACCTCGGAAGGATGAAAGGCTGAGTCAACTTTGACCCCCATCTGAATTGAACTCACAAGGTCAGCAGAGTTTTGGCCGCAGTACAGCAGATTAACTACTATTTTTTGAAAAAGATAACGGCTAGGAAGATCTTAGTTGCTTTAGTGTTTGGGAATCAAGACAATGGAGGCGGCTGTAAGCTAGCCTAGCACATCTTTATTGCATGGAGTACAGCATGAACATGTGGTAATGGCGGACAAACAGCTCTTTTTATACGGTGGCTATCCAGTTGAATATGGCTCTTCGACAGGCATTGGCTGCTGTCCAAGTGACGTCATCCTTGGTCACGCCTTTCTTGTCCAGGTGAGGTGAGCGCGGGAATCTTTCCAGCGCAGCTGAAGGCATTTGAGTAATGTGAACCATGTGAGCTGGGCACTTGCTATTGCCCCCGGTGGCCACTAGCTCACGTCCTCATACAGAAGGTTACAGTGTTACCTGTACCCATTCGTGTGGTTACAAATGCATTCAATACACAACATCCCTCCCCCCTAAGATGGGACAAAGTCCCTTAACCAAACTGGTTTCCCGCATGTGCGTTTTGGCCGTGCGGCCGTTATGCTTGACTCGGCCATGCCCCCTCATCTGTGTCCTCCTGGTTCTTGTCCTGCAATTGGAGAGGATGACTTGTTAGTGACTCGCCGCGGGCTTTCAGCTTTGGGATGGGCAGGAGAAGGGGTAGGAAGGTTTTCTGATGCGGATGTGGACAAACCGGGGGCACTAGGGGCTAAAGAAAAACCCCGCTCTTCGCTTGGACGGGTGGGGGAACACTCTGAAACCCCCCCCCCCCCGGTTTGGTAACTCAAAATCTAATTCAGGGGCAACAGTGGCAAACTCATTCCCCTCCTTCGAGGGACTGGGTAGAACTACAGGGGCAAACTCGTTCCTCTCTTTCAAGGGACTGGATAAAACTGGCGTATGAAAAGGATATGAGTTTGAAACTATGCTTCCCCCCCTTGTTTGGGACTGTTGCCCTTCGTTTTCTCCCCCTTGGGATAAACGGGTGGAGGAGGACCCTAACGCTGAACTTTGCTGTTGAGCCCCTCTGTCCAGCCCCCCAATCACTCGGTGCCTAAGTTGGTCAGTGTGCCTCCTCCAGAGGAGACCCGTGTTGGTCTCGACACAGTATGAGACTGGTCCTGTTTGATTAATGACTACCCCCGGCACCCATGCTGGCCCTGTGGTGGCGTAGTTTCTGCAATGAACAGGCTCTCCTATCTGGAAGTTTTTGGTGGGGCTGTGCTCAATGTTTCTTCCTCTATCCTCGACCCGGGTGGGATCCAATCTAGTTAATAATGAGTGTAACTTCCTCTTCATGAGGAGTTCCGCGGGAGAGAATCCCGATGCCAATGGCGTCACTCGATATGCCAACAGAAACTGGCAGAGCTGCCAGTCCAGATTCCTGGGATCCATGCGCCGCAACCCTTCTTTCATTGTGCGCACCAGACGTTCCGCCTGGCCATTTGTTGCAGGGTGAAAGGGGGCTGAGGTAATGTGCCGAATGGCGTTGGACTCTAAGAACGCCTGGAACTCGGCTGACGTGAAGCAACTCGCATTGTCACTAATAATGACGTCAGGTATCCCGAAGGTGCATATCAGTTTGCGCAGTTGTTTTATGGTTCCAGCTGATGAGGTGTTGCGCATTGGAATTACCTCTAACCACTTTGAGTATGCGTCCACCACCAGCAGAAAGAATGAACCCCTGAATGGCCCTGCGAAGTCTATGTGGAGGCGGGACCACGGCCCCCTAGCTGTGTCCCATTCTCTGTGTGGGAGGCGGGACTCCTCAGGCCGAGAGCTCTGGCAACTTTCGCAGGTGTTCACCATGTGTTCAATGTCTGCGTCTAGCTGAGGCCACCAGAAGTAGCTTCTGGCCAGCGCCTTAGAGCGCACAATCCCTGGGTGGCTGACATGTAAAAGCCGTAGCACCCTCGCTCTTAATGCTTGTGGGACCACCACCCTCTCCCCCCACAACAGACACTCCCTTTCTGAGGACAACTCAACCCTCTTCCTGAAAAATGCAGCAAACTCGTCTGCGGGGGGAGCTGTGGGCCACCCCTTCTGTACCCAGGATCTCACAAGGGCTAAAGTTTTATCCTTGGCCGTGGTGGCAGCAATTTCCTTGGGCAAAATGGGGGGTGCATCTAGGGCTTCTATGAGGAGGACTTGGCTATCCTGTTCTACCTCACACTTTGGGTCCCCCAGGTGGGGCAGAGGAGACCTTGAGAGGGCGTCCGCGTGGCTTATCTCTTTCCCGGGGCGGTACTCTAACGAACCCCTGTATGCATTCAGAAAAATTGCCCACCTAAGCATCCTGGGGGAGAGGATCTGTGGAGTGGGCTTGTCTGAGGTGAAGATACCCAACAGCGGCTTGTGATCGGTTATAATGGTGAATGGGCGACCATACAAAAAATCATGGAACTTCTTTGTACCTGCGACAATGGCAAGTGCCTCCCTATCTGTTTGGGCGTAATTTCGTTCTGCCTTGGACAATGATCTTGAGTAGAATGCAACTGGGGCTTCTCGCCCCCCCTCTAGCACGTGGCACAGGACCGCCCCCACCCCCACTGGTGAGGCGTCGCAGACCAAGACTACCGGCTTCTTTGGGTCAAAGTGGGTTAGAATAGCCTCCAAGGAGAGAAGCCGCTTGAGTTCCCTGAAAGCCCGCTCCTGCTTCTCTCCCCACCGCCAAACCGCATCCTTCTTCAGCAACCCATGCAGGGGCTCTGCAATCGTCGCTTTTCTGGGCAGGAAGGAATGGTAAAAATTCAGCAGCCCCAGGAAAGACTGCAGCTCCGGTTTCGCGGTGGGGCGAGGGGCGTTTTGAATAGCTGAGACTTTGGACTCAGCGGGTTTCACCCCCTCATAGGTTATACGGAACCCCAGAAACTCCACCTCCCTGGCCAGAAACACACATTTGTCCCTCCGCAGCCTCAACCCCGCGGATTCGAAAGCTGTAAGGACCCTATCTAGTCTCTGGGCCAGTTCTGATTCGCTCTCCCCAGATATCAATATGTCATCGAAAAATGGCAAGACCCCCGGTAATTTCTTTAACAAACGTTCCACAAGAGACTGAAATATCCCCGGCGCCGAGTTCACGCCAAACTGTAGGCGCGTCACCTTGAATGCCCCCTTGTGAGTTACAATGGTCTGCGCAGCAGCTGTGGCTGGGGTTACTGGAAGCTGCTGGTACGCCTGCGCCAGATCTAGTTTAGTGAAAACTTTTCCCCCATGTAAAGTAGCCAGCAGATGGCTAACTACCGGCACCGGGTAGGCATTAGGGCGGATCGCCTTGTTAATTGTACACTTGTAGTCAGCGCAAATTCGCACCTCTCCATTTGCTTTCAACACCGTAACAATAGGAGTCTCCCACTCTGCAGAGTCCACCGGCACTAAAATCCCTTGCCCCACTAATTTGTCCAGTTCCGCCTCAATTTTGTCCTTTAGGGCGAATGGAACCCGACGTGGCTTGAGCCTAATTGGGCGGACCTCCGGGTCCAGGTCGAAAGAAACTGGGGGCCCCTTGTACTTCCCGAGTCCCTTCTTGAATACCTCTGCGTGTGCGTCGCACACTGCCTGAATCTCATTCCCCCCGATGGCATGGACGCCGCCTATGAAGATGTCCAGGGGTTTGAACCATTGTGTTCCCAGGAGATTACACCCCCCCTCTCTTAGGACTACCAGGGGGAATTTCCTTCGGAGTCCCTTGTACCGTGTCTCGAAGTCCCCAATCCCCAATACTGGAATTACATTTCCCTGCACATCTCTTAAGTTCGCCCCCATCTCCTTGAGTTTGGGTCGCTCCTTGGTGGGAATCCGCAAAAATTCCTTATGGGAAATGAGGGAGTATACAGACCCCGAGTCTATCTCCATCTTAACAGGGACCCCTTGCAACAGTACCTCAGCATAAAAACGTGGTTGCCCTAGAGGCACGCTGTGGACGGCCACGTCGTCTTCCGCGTGCACTCACAGGCACACGTGGTTCCCCTCTGGGTCGTCGCCGCCATCGCAGACTCTCCCGACGCCATCCCGGCTCCCCGTGGAGCGTTTACTCTCTTCCCGGCGTTTCTTGCAGACCCTGGCGATGTGGCCCTTCCGCCCACAGTTGTGGCACTCAGCCTTCCTGAATGGACACTTGCTCCTCTCGTGGGACGCTCCGCACCCATCACAGTGCCGACCCCCCTTCCCTTTCTTCTCGCTCAGCCCTTTCCTGACCTTCCGGACCCCCTCATCTTCACTGGAGCCTGGGGTGGCAGAAGCCTCTGAGGATGTGGGCGAGCGTGGGGCAGGGGTCGCCCTCCAGGCCGCCTGGATGGCGGATGCAGCTGCCTCGACTGGTGGGGGCTTTGCCTTGAGAAGCTTGTACCCGGCCCACGTGGATTCAGCTGCTAAGGCCTCTTGCAGTACCTCTTTAAAAGTGAGGTCGTGGCCTCGGTTCATGAGCTTCCTCTGAGTCTCCCCGTCTCTCATCCCACTGAGCAGGATGACAGGAGATTCTAGACGTGGCCCTAAGGGACAGGATGTCCCTTAGGGCCACGTCTAGAATCTCCTGTCATTCGCATGGGGTTGCCAACAAACGGAGGGCCGCTGCATACTCGGATACTGACTCACCCGGTTTTTGGTCCCTCCTCAGGAAGGCTGCCCTGGTGGAGAAGAAGGACACCTTGGGCTTGAAGTGGTTCCGCAGAACCGCCAGTATCTCCGTTACCGAAACCTGGTCCACCTCTCGTGGTGCCACCAGATCCATCAGCGCTTGCACGGCATGGAAACCGAGCATCGTGATGAGAAGACCCTTCTTCTTTCCAGCATCGGTGATGCCGGCATACGCCACCGTACTCTTAAAATGCATTTCAAACCAGTCCCATCGCTTGGGATGGGACACGTCAAAAACTGGTTGCTGTGATCTTGTCTTGTCCCCGTGGGAATCCATATCCCATCCTCGTCGCCAATTTAGTGTTTGGGAATCAAGACAATGGAGGCGGCTGTAAGCTAGCCTAGCACATCTTTATTGCATGGAGTACAGCATGAACATGTGGTAATGGCGGACAAACAGCTCTTTTTATACGGTGGCTATCCAGTTGAATATGGCTCTTCGACAGGCATTGGCTGCTGTCCAAGTGACGTCATCCTTGGTCACGCCTTTCTTGTCCAGGTGAGGTGAGCGCGGGAATCTTTCCCGCGCAGCTGAAGGCATTTGAGTAATGTTAACCATGTGAGCTGGGCGCTCGCTATTGCCCCCGGTGGCCACTAGCTTGCGTCCTCATACAGAAGGTTACAGTGTTACCTGTACCCATTCGTGTGGTTACAAATACATTCAATACACAACAGTTGCCATATTGAAATCAAATTGCTTAAGCCATATTAAAGCAACTTTGTTTTTGTTTTTTGGTGAACCTATGGCATGCATGCCAGAGGTGGCACTCGGAGCCCTCTCTGTGGGCACCTATGCAGTCACCCCAGCACAGAGTATGCCCTGCCCCTCTGCCCAGCAGTCCAATGGGAGTACTCCCTCCCTCCCCCAGCACATTCACCCTGCCCCTCTGCCCTTCAGCCAAATGGAAGTGCTTCCTACCTACCTCCAGAACAGTTCACCCCGCCCCTCTGCCCAGTAGCCAAATGGAAGCATTTGCTTCCTCCCCTGTTGCTGATTTGGCACTTTGTGATAAACAAGTGTTTAATGTATGGGAACCAAGACACAGGACACAGCCTCAGGCTGGGTTAACTCAGGTTTATTGCATGGTGGACAGAGGGAACATGAGGTAATGGCGGATCAATAGCTCTTTATATACAGTAGTAATACATTTGAACGTGGTTCCACGATAGCCCATTGGCTACTGTCTTCGTGACGTCATTGCTGGTCACGCCCTTCTTGTCCAGGTGTAGGTGGTGGCGGGAAACTTCCCGCGCTGTGACTCTTTGATGAGTTTGGACCAAGAGAGCTTGGACGCTCGCTGCTGCCAGCTGGTGGTCATTAGCTCGCGTCCTATTACAGGGATTATAGTGATACAACTGAAGGTTACATTGTTACTTGTAGGCAAGGTTACATTGGTTAAGATACATTGTTATCCCATGTAGGAGGTTACACCATTAGAACACAACACTCCTCCCCCCTAGGATGAGACGAAGTCTCGAACTCAACACTCCTCCCCCCTAGGATGAGACGAAGTCTCTCAGCCAAGATGGCTTATTTCGAACACGCTGGGGTCTCGATGCGGGCTGCCTTTCCCCGGGTTTGCTACCTTCTCTTTGTCCCCTGGTTTCCTGTCCTGTAATTGGAGAGGGAGACTTGTTAGTGGCTTGCCGCGGCTCTGCGGCGTTGTTGGGAGGTGTGTTCTTTGTTTGGGAAGAACCGGGGGCACTGGGGGCTAACGAAAAACCCCTCTTCTCGCTTGGATGGGTGGGGGAACCCCCCCGGCTCGCAAAATCAAAATCGGAATCAAAATCGGGGACAGCGGTCGCAAACTCCTCTCCCCCTCCCCCCGGCTCTGATAGAGCTGGCGTATCAAAAGGGTATGAGTCGGGACCGCCGCTGCTTTCCCCCCTTGTTTGGGACTGTTGTCCGTCGTTGTCTCCCCCTTGGGCTAAACGGGTGGGGGAAGACCCTAAAGCTGAATTCTGTTGCTGAGCCCCACTGACCGGCCCCTCACTCACTCGGTGCCTAAGTTGGTCCACATGCCTCCTCCAGAGGAGACCGGTGCTAGTCTCTACCCGGTACGATACTGGTCCCGTCTGCTCCACAACCGTCCCTGGTACCCAGGCTGGACCAGCGTTGGCGTAGTTCCTGCAGTGTATAGGATCGCCGACGGCGAAACCTTTCGAGACCGCTAACCCTATGTTTTTCCCTTTGTCCTCTACCCTCGTCGGGTCTAACCTGGACAGGATCGTGGTCAGTTTCTGCCGCATCAGCAGCTCTGCCGGCGAGTAACCTGATGCTAAGGGGGTCACCCTATACGCTAATAAAAACTGGCATACTTGGTGATTTAGGTCCCCTGGGCCCATGCGCCGCAGCGCATCCTTTGTTGTACGCACCAGCCGTTCCACTTGGCCATTCGTGGCCGGGTGAAACGGCGCGGATGTGACATGCCGAATGGCGTTTGCCTCCATGAATGCCCTGAACTCAGCGGACGTGAAACAACTAGCGTTATCGCTGACCAGAGTGTCGGGTAAACCGAACGTGGAAAAGACTCTCCTTAGATGGCTAATTGTAGTGGCGGAGGACGTGCTCTTTACCGGAATAACCTCCAGCCACTTGGAGAACGCATCCACCACCAAGAGGAAAACGGTGCCTCGGAACGGGCCAGCGAAATCTACGTGCACTCTGGACCACGGCCCCCTTGCTGCGTCCCATTCCCTATGCGGGAGGCGAGCCGCCTCCGGTCGGGAGCCCTGGCACGCCTCACAAGTGCCGACCATGTGCTCTATGTCTGCGTCCAGCTGGGGCCACCAGAAGTAACTCCGGGCTAGCGCCTTGGAACGGACGATTCCCGGGTGGCTGACGTGCAGCAGTTTGAGCACCCTCGGTCATAGGGACGTAGGGACCACCACCCGTTGGCCCCACAAAAGGCACCCCCTCTCTAGGGACAACTCTATCTTTTTCCTAAAAAATGGGTCGAATTCCGTACCTGGGGAGGACGCCGGCCACCCCTTCTGAACCCATGAGCTTACTTTCTCCAGCGTTCTATCCTTGCCTGTCGCCCTGGCAATGTCGGCTGGTACTATTGGGGGTGAATCTAAGACCTCTATTAACAATACCTGGTGGTCTCTCTCTACCCCTGCCTTTTGGTCGCCCGACAGGGGCAAAGGAGACCTTGAGAGTGCGTCTGCATGGCTGATCTCCTTCCCTGGCCGGTATTCCACTTCATGTTGGTATGCGTTGAGAAAGATAGCCCACCGCAGCATCCTCGGGGACAGGATCTGTGGCGTGGGCTTATTTGCAGTGAAAATTCCTAACAGGGGCTTGTGATCGGTCACGATTTTGAACGGGCGACCATACAGAAAATCGTGAAATTTTTTGGTTCCCGCTACTATCGCTAATGCCTCCCTGTCGGTCTGTGCGTAATTCCGCTCTGCTTGGGACAGGGACCTTGAATAAAACGCTATCGGGGCCTCTCTTCCGTCGTCCAACACGTGGCAAAGCACCGCCCCCACCCCCACCGGGGATGCGTCACAGACTAAAACCACTGGCCGTTTGGGATCGAAATGCGTTAGGATTGCCTCGGAAGTTAGGAGTTGCTTCAACTCTTTGAACGCCCTCTCTTGCTCGTCACCCCACACCCATGTCTCCTCCTTTTTTAGCAACCGGTGGAGCGGTTCGGCCACCGACGCCTTCCGTGGAAGGAAGGTGTGGTAAAAATTGAGGAGCCCCAGGAATGACTGTAGCTCGGTTTTGGATGTGGGGCGAGGAGCCTTCTTGATGGCGGCGACTTTGGATTTGGACGGCTTAATCCCCTCGGGTGTGACCCTGAACCCCAAAAACTCAACCTCTGTTTCGAAAAAAACGCATTTGTCTTTTCTCAGTCGCAGCCCCGCTTTCTCGAACACAGTCAGTACTTTATCCAATCTCTTTGCCAGTTCGGCCTCACTCCCCCCTGTAATCAACACGTCATCAAAATAAGGCAACACCCCCTCCAGCCCCTTCAGGAGGCATTCCACAAGCGACTGAAACAGGCCGGGTGCCGAGTTCACGCCGAACTGTAAACGCGACACCTGGAACGCCCCTTTATGTGTGACTATTGTTTGTGCCGCTGCCGTGGCGGGCGTTACAGGGAGTTGCTGATAGGCTTGTGCTAAATCGAGTTTAGCGAAACACTTTCCCCCGTTCAGCCTGGCCAGAAGGTGGCTGACCACCGGCACCGGGTATGCATTGGGGCGGATCGCCTTGTTAATTGTACACTTATAATCAGCACAAATGCGCACCTCCCCGTTAGCCTTTAGCGCTGTTACAATTGGAGTTTCCCACTCCGCAGAATCAACAGGCACAAGAATCCCCTGGCCCACCAGTTTGTCCAGTTCCGCCTCTATTTTGTCCTTTAGTGCGAACGGCACCCTGCGCGGTTTGAGTCTTATCGGGCGGACCTCCGGGTCTAGGTCGAAGGCCACAGGGGGGTCCCTTGAACTTTCCCAGTCCTTTTTTAAAAACGACGGGGTGCGCGTCCAATACCGCTTGTATTGGATCTACCCCCACGGTATGCACCCCCCCTATGAACAAACCTAAAGGCTGAAACCACTGCGTCCCTAGGAGGCTACAACTTCCCCCCTTAAGGACAACTAGGGGGAGTTCCGCAGAATGTCTCTTAAAGCGGACCCGAAATTTCCTGACCCCCAACACTGGAATGTTGTTCCCCTGTACGTCTCGTAGCGTGGACCTCAACGTTTTAAGCTTGGGCCGCACGTGGGGGTCGATTTTCAAGAACTCTTTCTGGGGAATTATAGAATAGGAGGACCCCGAGTCAATCTCCATCCTAATAGGGGCCCCTTGTACCAGTACCTCAACGAAATAATGGGGCTGTCCCGCGGACACGCTGAACACGGGAGCGTCGTCCTCGCTGTCGTCCGAGATGCGGCCCACGCCGTCCTGCTTCCTCGTGGTCCGGGCGCCATCTTTGGACCTCGCTGGACGGTCCGGTCTGGTCGAACGGTCTTGTGAATGCCTCCGGCCCTCTTTCCGCTTCCTGCACGCCCTGGCGATGTGCCCCCGACGGCCGCAGGTGTAGCACTCGGTTTTTCTGAATGGGCACCTCGCGCGCTCATGGGCCGCTCCGCAACCATCGCAGCGGCGCCCTCCTTTTCTGACTCTCTGGACCTCCTCGCCGTCGCTGCCTTCCGTAGACGACTTCGAGGCCCGTCGGGTTGCGTGCACCGACTGTCCGGACTTTCCGTGCACTGAATTCTCCGCTTTGCCGGCCCTAGGACGCCACTCACGCCACTGGTGCATCTCGTCTACTCCAGCATTCGTGGATTCCGCGGCTTCCGCGGCCTCTACAACCTCTGTCAGCGTGGGTGGTGGCTCCTTGTTCATCAGGCTGCGCTGCACTTCCTTGTCCTTCAGGCCACACAGAACTCCGTCCCTGAGGGCCATCTCTAGATTGTCCCATCTGCAGGGGGCGGCGGCTATTCTCATGGCTGTTACGAAGGCCTCCACCGACTCGTCCGGCGCTTGGACTCGCCTCCAAAACGCGCTCCGAGCGGGAAACATTGCCCTCGAGGGTCGGAAACGTTCACGCAGCAGTTTCATGATGTCATCGGCTTTGAAATCGCTCACCTTCTTCGGTGCAATGATGCCCACCAGCGTTCGCTTGGTTTCCATCCCAAGCATTCGGGTGAGGATGGCCCTCTTCCTTTCCTCGTCGTCTTTGACTTTGAGTTCCACCAGTGCCGCCTGGAAGTCCATTTCAAAAAGCTCCCAGTCTTGCGGTTTGGTGATGTTGAACCCGCTCTGTGCCCTGGCTCCTTGGGAATCCATGATCCCACCTTCGTCGCCAATTTAGTGTATGGGAACCAAGACACAGGACACAGCCTCGGGCTGGGTTAACTCAGGTTTATTGCATGGTGGACAGAGGGAACATGAGGTAATGGCGGATCAATAGCTCTTTATATACAGTAGTAATACATTTGAACGTGGTTCCACGATAGCCCATTGGCTACTGTCTTCGTGACGTCATTGCTGGTCACGCCCTTCTTGTCCAGGTGTAGGTGGTGGCGGGAAACTTCCCGCGCTGTGACTCTTTGATGAGTTTGGACCAAGAGAGCTTGGACGCTCGCTGCTGCCAGCTGGTGGTCATTAGCTCGCGTCCTATTACAGGGATTATAGTGATACAACTGAAGGTTACATTGTTACTCGTAGGCAAGGTTACATTGGTTAAGATACATTGTTATCCCATGTAGGAGGTTACACCATTAGAACACAACAAAGTGTTTTTAGGGTTGCAGTTTGGGCACTTGGTCTCTAAAAGGTTTGCCATCACTGCACTAAAGCAATCACTCAGCCTGGCGAGTCTTCATTTACTTTTGTGGTTGGAGGGGCAGTCAGATGGGGCATTTGTGCAGTTGGAAATCCAGCTTTTACAAACTCCTGCATTATGCACATACAAAGTACAGGCAAACATTAAAACCCACTTGAATATTTGCCAGAAAGCTGCTTGATTGAGCCCCACAACACACATTATTTATCTCCAAATATCCTGAAAGAACATCTGCTCTCTGAAAAACTGAAGGCAGCTTGCATGATGATGAGTCTCCAAAGGACATGGTTCTGTGGAATAAAAATTTGAGGTGTGGGGGACAGACTGTCCATTGTAACAACTGTACTGGCTCCTGAGGTGGCTATAGTGTGAACTGGGGAGTGCCTCATCCTGAAATGGTGAGGTGATCCATCCTTTTGGATACAAATTCTTAGTGGGTTGTCCTTAGAAGACATAAATGCATAGAATTGTTTCAGACTGCATAACACAGCTTCAACAAGGGCCTTTCTACTGTTACTCTCTTATCCTAACAACACTTAGGGTCACCTTTCATAGGCTTCCTGTGTCATATTAATCCAATCCCTCCTCACACAACTAACACTACCTTTCCACATCCTCAGATAAAAATACATTGGCTACTTCTCCCTTGAGCATCACAGTTTTAATTTAGATGGTGATGAAGGTCATGTAGCACTCAGTGCCACACTTCACTGGCTACATATCCAGATGGAAAGGCAAACACCTGGAAACCCTTCCCACTGAAGCAGCCAGTCTCAGATCTCCTTTGAACCTGTCACAGGCCATTTATATTAACACCTGACTGCTGTTAATGTGGAGGAGAAATTGAACAAGAGACCACTCTGTAATAGCTTTCTCCTGCTCAAAAACCAAGTGATTACATATGCAAGACTCAATAATATTCTGGTTGGAATGGGCTCATCATCAGGCTCATTGTACCTTCATTTAACTGCAGCCAAACCATGCTGCAATTTGAAAGAAAGGCAAACATCCTTCTGGTGAGGGGTCAAAACCTCTCCTTTTCAAAGGAGATGAATTTAACAAAAACAAAATGGATGAGAAACAGCCAATGTGCTCAGGGTTCCATCACTACAAATGGAACTGAGTTTGAAGAAGTACCTGATTATGTCTACCTCAGTCAGCAAATCCAACCAGATAACATACCATGTGGAGAGTGGATAAGAAGATGCAAAGCAGCTTGGATTGCCTTTAATATAAACCAAACAGTGTTAACAGATGACAGTCTGTCAATGAATATCAGGGCAAATGTATTCCATATGACAATGTTACCAGCAATGTTGTACGCATCCGAAATGTAGGCAACAACAAAATCAGAGGAAGAAAAATTGGCTGTAACCCAATGAACAATGGAAAGATGGATGTGCAGAGTAACAATTAGGGATAAGGTCAGCAATAAGGAATTTCACCAAAGAACCAGACTGTGTGATGTGGTCGAGGAACTATATGTGGCAAAAAAAGATGGGCAGGCCATATCACCTGCCTAAAGTATAACAGGGTAGCCCTGTAGGCTAACAGACTGGATATCAAGGGACCACAAAATATCACAAGGCAGACCTAGAAAATGATGAGATGAGCCAATGGTAAAGCTGTTTGGCCAGAGATGGAATCAGAAGGCTACAGATAGAACATTTTGGATTTTGGTTGATTTGCGCTTAAATAGATAAGCGAAGACAAATCGATATTGGATTGGATTGGCAACTCAAAAACACAATGTGAGCTGCCCTGAGGAAAAACAACTAACTAACTTCCATCTTGTGAAAAGCCAGGAGTATTTATGAATCCAAATTTTCAAAGATTTTGTGTTTTCTCAATGGCTGTTATTACCAAGGACTCAAACAGCCCCAGTTTGGGCAGAAAAGTACACATAAACTGTTGTGTCAATAAGCCAAAACTCTGAGTTTTTCATTGCTTCCTCTGCTTCTTCCTGCACATTTTACTGTCAAACTTTGTAGGAGGACAAGATTAGGCCAAAACAAAGTAAAATACATTATTCTACATTTCTAACATGGCAACAAGCAAGCCCTCAGTTGAAGACTTTCTTCTTTTCTTGGGAATGTTGATCATTCATACCAAGTTGGGTCACATCCACAATGTGCCTTGAGCAGAAAATATCCCACATACAGATCTCAAGGCAAAGTTATATGTAAATGGGAGTAGGCTGAGATATCCTAGGGCAGAGAGCGGCCAATGGCAGAACTCTTTACTTCCATCCATACAAGTAGCTGGCACTCATTCTTGTGAAGAAAAGTAAAACTCTGTTATTTGTGATAAGTTTGGGAGATAGCAAAATGTGTATTGTGTCTCTTCAAGTGAATAGCATGGCTCTGTCAATGATCTCTATAGTAACATGAGCAAGAAGCTACTATGGTAAGTTTCTGTTTTATCAATAGTAATTTCTCTCTCCTGAGATTTTATAGAACCCTCCAGAACAACAGGAAACATTGTGTCCTTCACAGTAGAAACTACCAAGTGTCTTCTTCCAGCATGTTAAAGACTAGCAAATTTTATGTGGCACAAACTCCCATGAACTGCAGCCCACTTCTTCAGATGTACGTCTGAAGAAGGGGACTATAATTTGCAAAAGCTTATGTTACATAAAACTAGCTAAAGGTAGCAGGGTAAATAACTTTGGCATTGGCTGTGGAGCCAGAAGATGGGAGTTCAATCCCTTACTTTGCCTCCCTCAAGAAAAGTCAGTCTATGTAGTCTTGGGCAAGCTGCAATATC
Source organism: Bradypodion ventrale (assembly GCA_035047345.1). Lineage (NCBI taxonomy): Eukaryota > Metazoa > Chordata > Lepidosauria > Squamata > Chamaeleonidae > Bradypodion > Bradypodion ventrale. Next base: position 220,830,365 of record JAWDJE010000003.1, on the reverse strand, counting down.
CTAGAGTGGCCTCAGAAGAAACAAACAGTAAGCCACTTCTAAGTACTTTATACCTGGAAAACCTTGAAAAGGATTGTTATAAGTGAAATTCAGTTTGGCAACTATTATTATCAGTTTTTAAGGTAATATCATGTTGTTTCATTTGCTACAAAAGACAGACCAATGCAACTATTCCTCTGGAAATTTCTGTGCTTGTTACCAAGATAGGAGTAAACTTATTAACCTTTGAAAAGCCAAGAGGCTGACATTTTGAGAAATTGGAATATTTGTTTAGCAACCATTTAAATTCACCATCCAGAGAAACAGTGGGTTGGTTTAGATTTAACTTTTGGCCATGGATTTCTCAGGAGGCAGTAGTAAAGCCCGTAAGAGAGCTGTACTAACTTTCTCACAATTGCAAATTATGATACACAGATTCCAAAGCTGGTATATGATGAAAATGGCAGAGACTACTGTGCTGAACCTGTTATCATGGGTGTGGCTACAAAATTAATACTCAAAAACCCATATCCTCCCCATTTGCAACCTAAGTGGTATAACATTCTGTGAGTGTCAGTACAGGTATAATCCTTAGGATGAAGCACATAAAGCAAGCTTCAACATTATTTAAATTATTAGAAAAACTATTATTTTAGAAGTTGAAGGAGCTTTTCTACTGATGCTTGTATGTTACAGGGTTATTTGACGTCTCACACCTTTGCTGCTTTTAAACAGGCCTCTTTAGAAATGATTCTAATTGAACTTCAGTTTTCTTCCAGCAAAAAGAAAATTAAACCTTGGGTGTAGATCTTCAAAGTTGCTTTCGTATTTCTCAGCCTCCCACTATTAGAATTTTTGATGTCATAATTAGGGGATAGGGTAAATGGGGCCAAATGGTGTAACTGGAAGGAGCAAAAAACCATTTGTAAGAGTAGTTTCTTTACATACCTGTCAAGTATCCCATTTTCCCCAGGAAAACACCTTATTTTTACCCCTCTTCCCACACCCCTCCCATTATATTAATTTCCCCGTAATATCCCTTATTTTTTTTTAAAAAAAAAATCCTGATCAGAGCCCTCACAGGTGAAGTTGCATTATGTTTTTCCTGCCACCAGAGGTCACTGTGGCTTTTCGCTTGTGGAAGGAGAGAGAGAAGGTGGTGGTGGTGGCCTTCTGTAGTTTCTCTTTCATTTCCCTGCCACATGGTCATGGAGGCTTCATTTTTGCTGCTGCTGGTTGGAGCCACCATGGGATGGGAGTCTACTCTAGGTGAGCAATATTTCATATATGGAGATTAACTCCTCAGCTGCTGGGAGGCTTGGAAACTACAGAGATTGCTTTTTACTTTACTAATTCCCTTCCTTAAACTGGATCCGACAGTCTCAGGTGTTGGTGCTTCAACTGGTTGCAGTGAGGAACAAATAGATTGGTTAATTTGGGGAAATTAATCCCCTGCTCCTCCACCCTAAGGGGGGGCGGTTCTAGCCATGTGCAGGGCTAGTTCATTAAAGCCAAGCTGCTTACAAGCAGTTGGTAACCCTAGGGGACTGGTTTACTATTCTGCACTTTGCTTCCCAGGAAAAAAATTAAGTAAAAATGAGTAAACAAGAAAGAAAAGAAAACAAAAGTCCCCCAAGAAGATGGGGAAAGGGTTGTTTGGCCCACACAGCTTTGTGCCCATTGCATCTACAATACCATCTAGCCATCTTATTTTTGGCCACCCCTTCTTTTGTCCTCTATCTTTCCCAGCATCAAGGCTTTCTCAAGTGAATCCTCTCTTCTCATTTGATGTCCAAAATACTTTAGCATCATCTTTACTATTTGACCTTTAATGAGCAGTCATGGTTGATTTCTTCTAGGATCGAACTATTTCTAACACCACATTTCAAAGGCATCTATTTTTCTGTGCTCAGCTTTCCTAATGGTCCAGCTCTCACACCCATACATTACCACCCGGAATACCACTGTTTTGACTATGCAATTTTTTGTTTGCAAGGTGATGCCTCTACTTTTAACTATGTTCCCCAGGTTTCTCATAGCTTGTTTCCCAAGCATCAGTCGCCTTTTTATTTCATGGCTGCAATCACCATCTGCAGCGATCTTTGATCCTAAGAAAGTAAAATCTGCCAGTCATATCCAACTCTAGGGTGCAGTGCTCATCTCCATTTACAGCCAAAGAGCCAGTGCTGTCTGTGTTTGCAGACATTTTCATGGCCATGTGGCAGGCATGACTAGAGCCCAGCAAGTCACATGGCTATATTTGGCCACGCCCACAGAGGGATGTGCCCAAAATTTCCCTTATTTTCAAATCCAAAACTTGACAGGTAAGGTTTCTTTACTAGTTCACACAATGTAAATGTCCAACGTCCAAATAGAAATGGATTGTACAAATAAAAATCCTTGTATTCAGGTATTAAAAATCACAAAAAATACATAAACTGTAACACTCAGAAGAAAAGGCTCAGTTGCCAAAACTAAATCATATAAGTTTCCAAAGGTAAATTCTTGAAAGTCCAAAATGTTCGGCTTTGTTAATAGATTTGTAGAAATAATTTTTTCCGAAGCTATCCGGTTTATTAGCTTTTCAGACTGGCTGTCTTTTATCAAGGAATCTACAAATAATTAAAAATAATTAGAATATGTAGTCAAACTTTTAACATAGCATAACATGCAAAAGTGCTTACAAGATATATATATTATTTATATTTTATATTAAAACAATGTTAATCAAAGTGCTATAAAATTTCATTGTAATTACAATATATTTGGAAGCACATGGGGTACAAGTTACCAGTTTGCTTAAATATAGAAAATAACCCCTATACAGAAAATAATCTTATATATTCAGCTCAAAAAAGTAGCTAAAGTTAATAAAGGCTTACCATTTCTTAAGTCAAAGTATACCCTGCATCCATCGCCTCGCTACGTACTCTGTATAATGTGCATTAGGACGTCAAATTGGTCTATGATCTCAAGGACTTATATAGAAGGAATATCATATACAGGTGTTAAATGAGAAACACCTGTCTAAAAATAGCTGATTGGTTGCAAGAATGGCAAATTCTTTCGATAGCAAAGTCTAGCCCGTCCTCAATCTAGTGTGGTGAGCACATTTCTAAATGGAAGGACTGCATTCTAAATAAAAATACTGTGGTTAAAAGTTGATTTTCTATGTAGGTTAGCATGTTACATATCTGGGTCTCAGTCCAGTTGTTAGGTGCTGATTTACCATTCAGCAATTGTTTCACTAATTCTACTTGAGCTGGAACTAGCACTTAGATTCCAGTTTTAGAATAAATACTATCAGGGCATCCAACTGGTGCAGGGCATCCAATTAAGTTAACTCTTTAATAACATGGCATTGCTTAAAGCAGTCTGTGATCTGCTTTAAATCTCTGCTGTGTTGAATATATCACCAGTATTACCTTAGTGCCAGTCTATTCTATAGCAAATAAAAGCTAAAAGCTTGATAGGGCCCCGCGCGTTATCCAGGGAGCTGCCAACTTTGGTCTTGGATGGGGCTGCTTTGCCCCAGACAGACTCAGTATGCAACTTAGGGGTCCTCCTGGATTCGGGGCTGCTACTTGTAGATCAGGTGGCGGCCGTGGCCAGGAGGGCTTTCACACAGCTTTGCATCATCCGTCAGTTGCGTTCGCTCCTGGACCGGGACTCCCTGCTCATGGTCACACATGCTCTGGTGACCTCCAGGCTAGATTATTGCAATGCGCTCTACATGGGGCTGCCCTTGATGACCTTTCGGAGGCTACAGCTGGTGCAGGATGCAGCAGCCCGGGTGGTGATGAGGTGCGGGCGTTATGCTCATGCCTCACCATTGCTTCGGGAGCTGCACTGGTTACCAGTTTGTCTCCGGGTGCAATTCAAGGTGCTGGTTTTGACCTTTAAAGCCCTACATGGTAGTGGGCCAGGATACCTAAGAGACCGCATCATCCCAAGAGTGTCTGTCCATCCAACCAGAGCAGACTGGAGGGGCTCTCTAATTGTTCCATCTGCCAGAGGGGCTTGCCTCTCTGGCACATGAAGGAGGGCCTTTTCTGTGTCCGCACTGGCCTTGTGGAACCTCCTGCCAGTAGAGTTGCGGGAGCAGATGGAGCTGCTGCCTTTCAGAAAAGAATTAAAAACCTGGTTGGCAGGGCAGGTGTGGGGCCCAGATGGAAGAGTGGCCCCCGCCTGTTGGGTTATAAAATGAAGCCTCCCCATCTTTTTAATGCAGACAGTTTTAATGTGGTTAGTTTTTAATAGGTGGGTTGGGGATTTAATTGTTTTTAATATGTATGTTTTAATCCTGTTGTGAGCTGCCCTGAGTCGGGTATGTCTGATTGGGCGGCATAGAAATTTGAGTAATAAATAAATAAATAAATAAAGTAAAAGCACATCTTCCTACAAAAGTAAACTATTCTATGATCTTTATGCAAGTTTATTGAGGTTTTATCATCAGCCTGTATTTTTCTATTGGTTGCTGGTTTTATGAAAACATACAGACTAGAGGATTATAAAGGATGCCCTTAAATGCTTGAACCAAACATAGTCCTAGTTAAGCCTTCAGTCTGTACAGAGAAATGAAATGCTTTCCTTTCCAGCCAAATTTATATCTACTTGAGTTTTTTTGTTTGTTTGTTTTTTGCAATTCCTTTGTGTCAGTGGATTCCCTTTCATGAACCCAGCTCAATGCCTAGATACACATTTAAACAGAATTCACCTGGCATTTGCATGAATAAGATTTGAACTATATTCAACCAGAAAAAGAAAAGTCTATTCTGTTGCCTGATTCACACTAAAAATAACACACTGCTTTCTTGTAGATCATTTAAGCTGTATATTTGTATGGTCTGTGAGGAATACATTTTGCATATGAAATATGAGACAATTACCTAGGTGAAGAAGGATCAAAGCTTTGTGGTGGAGCAACATATTGTGCATATAGAAGGTCCCAAGTTGAACTTCTGACATATCCAGCTACAGCTAGAAAAGACTCTTACCTGAAATCTGGAAAACTACTGCTCTCTGGTGTAAATTAAGGTTTTGGACCAATAGTCTTAATCAACATAAGCTAGCTTGTGTATTTTTATTATCTCCTAGGGCAGTGTAGGCGAACCTATGGCACGTGTGCCAAAGGTGGCACACAGAGGTCTTTCTGTGTGCATGTGTGACATCAGGGTAAGCCCCACCCTATGCTACCCCATGCCACCAATGGCATAAGAACATAAGAACAGCCTTGCTGGAACAGGCCACAGCCCATCCAGTCCAGCATTCTGTCTCACACAGTGGCTCACCATTTCCTTCAGGGTATTCCCAAGCAGATGCCTTCACCTGCTTAGGATTCACTGGAAATGATATTGAGAGATATCCTACCTATCTCTCCAACCCGGAGGTTGTCCTTAAGTATCCATAATTATAGCCATTGATACTCTTGTCCTCCATGAACTTGTCTAATCCTTTCTTAAAGCTGTCAAGACTGACAGCTGTCACCACTTCTTTTGGCAGGGAGTTCCATAGACTAGTAATCCTCTGGGTGAAAAAGTACTTTCTCTTATTTGTTTGAGAACTAGTACCCAAAAGTTTCATGGAGTGTCCCCTAGTTCTAGTGTTATGCGATAGGGAGAACAGTTTTTCCTTATCTACTTTGTCCACACCGTGCATGATTTTATAAACTTCAATCAGGTCACCTCTTAGACGTCGTCGTTCAAGAGTGAAGAGGCCCAACCGTTGCAGCCTCAGATGGTAAGGAAGGTGTTCCAGTCCCCTAATCATTCTGGTTGCCCTCCTCTGCACTTTTTCCAGCTCCATAATATCCTTCTGGAGGTATGGCGACCAGAACTGTACACAGTATTCCAGATGGGGCCTCACCATTGATTTATAAAGAGGCAAAATGACACTTGCTGACTTATTTTCTATACCCTTCCTAATGATCCCTAGCATTGAGTTTGCTTTTTTCACTGCTGAGGCACACTGGGTTGACACCTTCATTGAGTTGTCCACCAGGACACCAAGGTCCCTTTCCTGGTTTGTCGCAGAGAGTTCAGACCCCATCAGTTTATGAATGTAATTGGGGTTCTTTGCCCCAACATGCATCACTCTGCACTTACTAATGTTGAAACTCATTTGCCACTGTTCTGCCCACTCCCCCAGTGTCGAGAGATCCCTCTGGAGCTCCTCGCAATCTCTCACAGTTTTCACTACCCTGTATAATTTAGTGTCGTCAGCAAATTTGGCTACCTTGCTTTTTACTCCTACCTCTAGATCATTTATGAAGAGGTTGAAAAGCAGGGGTCCCAGTACTGAACCTTGGGGGACCCCACTCTTTACTTCCCTCCACTTGGAGAAGTGTCCATTTAGTGCTACCCTCTGTTTCCTGTCCCTTAGCCAGTTTCTGATCCAGGAAAAGACCTGTCCCTTTATTCCATGACTGGTAAGTTTATTCAAGAGCCTTTGGTGTGGGACCTTGTCAAAAGCCTTCTGAAAGTCCAGATAAACAATGTCAACTGGATCCCCCTTATCCACATGCTTGTTGACACTCTCAAAAAATTCCAACAGATTAGTGAGGCATGATTTGCCCTTGCAAAAGCCATGTTGGCTCTCCTTTAGTAGCGCCTTCTCTTCTATGTGCCTATTAATTCTATCTTTTAGGATGGTTTCCATCACTTTACCTGGGACACATGTCAAACTGACAGGTCGGTAATTTCCTGGATCACCCCTGGATCCTTTTTTGAAAATTGGTGTTACATTCGCTACCTTCCAGTCATCAGGCACAAAGCCTGATTTGAGGGAAAGATTATATATTTTGGCTAGGAGATCAGCAATTTCATCTTTAAGTTCCCTGAGAACTCGTGGATGGATGCCATCTGGTCCTGGTGATTTTTTAGTGTTTAGCTTAACAAGACATGCAAGGACCTCCTCCCTGGTTATTTCTATCTGGCTTAATTCTTCGCTTTCCGTCCCTACGAAGATAGGCTCTGTTTTGGGCATGTGGCCTCTGTCTTCTTCAGTGAATACTGAAGCAAAGAATTCATTGAGTCTCTCTGCAATCTCTGTTTCCTCTTTAATAACCCCTTGCCTTCCATTGTCATCTAATGGTCCAATGGCCTTCCTAGTCGGGTTCTTACTTCTAATGTACTTAAAGAAGTGGCAGCACCACTTCTCCAGCCGCCTGGCTCCTTCTGCCAATGGGGAGGTGATAGGGGAGGATGAAGTCCCACAAAGGCTGGCAAAAGCCCCGCTGCACAACAAAGGAGTGTGAGCAAAAGGGGGGGAGAAGCAAGAGAGGTGCTCCTGTATCTAAGCTGAGAAGAGCAATGGATGCTTTTTGTCAGACTCTCCATCTTGTCAGCCTCTCCACGACATTTGGCACCGGCAGTGTGGAGCTTCTGGGATGCCAGGAGCTGTTTTTTAAGCACATATCTTCACCATACTCAAGTTCTCAATCTATGGACCTCATTGCCAATAAAGTATAGGACTCTGACTGATTTTAGTACAGCAACCTCATTCAACTTTATCTCTGGAGAGAGAGGCTTCAGATTTGGAAAAACTTTGATGTCCCAGTAGAAGATGTCACCTTTTAATTGTTCAGGTGCTTTGCTACTTTGAGGAAACTTCATCTTCCTCTGCATACACCCACATGCACGCACACCATATCAGAGAGTAAACAAAACAAAAAGAAATTTTTTTGTGGCACCTTAAAGACTAACTGCTGTATTTGAATGTTAGCTTTCATGGATCAAGTCCACTTCATCAAACAACATTTATCTCCTCAGGTGATGCGATATACTGGGGGGGGGGGGGGGTTGGATTCTGGGGTCTTCCATCTGTAATTTGCCCATTCAAGGAAAAAACCCTCCTCGATTGTGGTCACACACCACAAGCCGGGCTTCACTTGTGCTCTTTTCCTTACTCCTTTGTTCTGTGGTGGGGCTTTTGCCAGCCTGGCAGCCAGGTAGCAAGGGCTGCTTCTTGACTGAAAGACATTTGGTGGTGCAATGGTTAGACTGAACTGCAGCCAAAACATCGTGAGTTCCAACCTTTATAGATAGTATCTCGCCCCCCCCCCCCCCATCCCCATCTAAAGGAGATGGGGAGTGTTGAGTCCAGACCAAGAAGTACTCTAACCAGCAGGATCGGGTTAAACTCAGTGATTCTTTATTCAGCTCATATTCCAGACTGGGGACTATGTACAAGGGTGGCCTCTATATATACAGTGATTTGACCGTTACAGAACTAGATACATTTAGACGAGCTTCTGGAGGACAAATTTCAACATTTCTCGCTTTGACATACAGCTGAGTCAACTTTGAATCTCAGCAGTGTCAAATGCAGCAGAGAAGCTGACAGGACGGAGAGTCTGGCAAAAAGCATCCATTGCTCCTCTCAACTGAGGGACAGGAGTGCCTCTCTTGCTTCTCTCCCCCACACCCTTCACTCATGCTCCTTTGTTGTGAGGCAGGGCTTTTGTCAGCCCAACAAGCAGTGCTGGTCCTGGACCAAAGCTCTTCAGTCATGCATGCAAGCAAGTGGGAAAGGGGAGGGAGGAGAGAAGTAAGAGATCCCTGCCACAAAACAAAGGAACAGGAGTGGGGGGTGGGGGAGAAGCAAGAGAGACACTCCTGGCTTTTCCAACACATGGTACAGTGCTTTTCCAGCAGCTGCACAGGGCTTGTCCAGGGGGGTGGTGGTGACAGGGGCTAGATGGGGCAGCAGGGGCAGTGGGGCCTGGCATGGCTTGTCCAGGTAGCTTGCGGAGGGCAGTGTGAAGCTTGGTGGTGTGCTGTGTGTGCATGCATGCAGATGTGCATGCTTAGCTTGAAGCGCACCAGTGACATCATGTGGGTGCATGCACCCACATGACATCACCAGCACATGTGAGGTTTGCTGCCCATCTCCCCTACCTCCATGGGCACTCAGCCTCTAAAAGTTTCACCATCACTGTCCTAGGGAAATGGTGTTCATTTTTCTAATGCACAGGGCTTTACATATCAAAACACCTGGAGTCTAATATCATCCTAGTAGAGTATTGTACAGAAATGAAAAAAGAGAGGCCTCAGCATTCTGTTTAACCACATCATACATCAACTCTGACCAGTGTGGCCAAATAGTAAGAGATGACAGCTAGTGAAAATTTCCATCACCTAGTTCAGTACCTTTCCTCAATGACATTTAAGGACTGAGAAAATAAGAGTACCATGGAACTATATAATGTCAGGGACATGGGGTTTACTTTCTGAAATCAAGTGATTCCCACAGCCTGCTTCTTATTGCCATTGCACTATGGTTGACATCTACTGTTCCTTCTGCTTTGTTCTTATTCTGTACCTGTGTTTTAAAGGAGGGAATTTATTTAATATTTGAGCTACATCTTATGCTTTTAGCCTTTGTTTTAGCTTCAAAAAAGTAACAATTGGGGAGAACAGAAATGAAATAAATAAAAAAATAGGGTCAGTCACCATTCTGAGTGTTAGTTCTTCAGATCTTCTCCCTAAAAATATCACCTACCACAGTGATGTGTCCCTCTGCTCTTTTTTTAAAGATGCCATCTTAAAGCTTATGTAGCTTTATGTAGTTTTTTGTATGCCTCACAATTTTCATTCTTGTTGGTATTGTTTGAGATTGTCACTTCAACAGCTCACCATTTAGAAACTGCAATCTATTGTAAATAAACATCTTCAATAAAATTAGTTCTCTTAAAAGTCCATAGTGTGTGTCCCACTACCTTCAGCCTACTTGACTTATTTTTGCAATTTGTGTGTGTGTGTGTGTGTGTGTGTGTGTGTGTGTGTGTGTGTGTGTGTGTGTGTGTGTGTGTGTGTGTGTGTGTGTGTGTGTGATGGTATCAGATTTCCAGCACCAGTCATGTTATTCTATCTCTCTTCCTTTGCTTTCAACCAGCCTTCGATGCTCAGAGATTGAGAGATGCTCAAGTCATGTATATTTTCATAGGTGTACATATCCTTTGCATATGATGCTATCTATTCTTTCTTCCTGTTTATTTATTCCTTCTGAATACTTTGTACCATTCAATAACAATCTTCCAATCATGAGTCTCAGTACACCAGGTTTCAGTAATGTCTTTTAAATGAAATTTGCCTGCCTTTGTTAAAAGTTGAGACTCATCGGGTTGGTTTCCCATGCTCTATGACTTTAACAGGCATCTAAAATAATGAGTTGCTGCAACTCCTTTCTAATTGAATTTCCTGTCCACTGGCGAGTTTCTGTAACAGCATCCCAACTTTTAGTGCATAACCATCATCTGCATGGTTCTGTTTACTTGCCAAAGAAAAAAGAAGAAGAATCAGTTTTAGCCTCCGTGCATGCAATTTTAAGCATCCCTCATCCAATAGGATTCTGATGTGGAACAGTTCTGAACAACTGCATTAAAAATTATGAATACCTGTGTGGCACATGGTAATTTAACTGTATATGATGGCAATAAGCAAACCTGCATTTATACTCACAAAACAGTTCACATTTGTCTGGAAAGATTTATGCATTATGATTCCACAAAGTTGATTGATTACCATTTGTTTATTCCCTCAAGAGAATGTTCTTATTAATTCTTGTTCCATTATTCCTGTATTGGGATGGCTACACCAATCACTCCTTTATTCAACTCGTCTGAAAAAAATCTATATTACATTTCTTCTTCCCCCGCCCCAACATCCCCTGACACCTATCAATTTTTCATAACTTAACAACAATACTGAACTGTGACTACTAAAACATTAAATAGGCTGATTAGTGCATTAGTATCTTGTCAACCACACCAATCTGATATATAGCAGCTCCTACTTTCTAAATATTGTCTTACAGTTCTGCAATGGATTGTTCTAAATACCAAAGGCCTTGTACGGAAAGGGGAAAGCCCTGTTAAAAATAAGCTCTGAAACACAATTACCAATGTTAGTTTTCAAGAACAGAGAGGAGTAGGGAGTGCAGCAGGTGGTCAGGACACGCAAGATGCCGTGGTACTTGAGACAAAGAACAGGATTACACTGTTCCCATTCTCTTCCATATACAAAATGCAACTGGATTCGCAGTTGAATCTCTCTCAAAGATGGTCAACAGGAGATGGGGGGGGGGGTGTTTACACAGAAAAAGCCTCCTCAAAGATTGTGGTATTTCTGAACTACAATCAGACGTAACCTGGTAATGGCAATCTTGTCTTTCCAACTAACCTTTCTCACACTAGGTCAGGTGAAAGGAGCTGCAGAATAAATTCACCAAACGGTGCCCGGCACTGAAGGACGGAATGTTATTGCAGAGTATCAGATCAATTTGAAAATCATGTTTTGCTGTGTTTATTGGCTTTTCCAATGGAAGCACTGTTTAACTATGAGATGTGGTTTCACCTGTGAAACTAGAAATGTACTAAAATGCAACTAACAGCTGAATCAAAAACAACAACAATGGGAACTTTGAGCTCTTTGGAATCTGAGATATCACTAAAGCAGTAGACACTTATAAGGCAAAGCACAGTTTGAGCTTCAACTGGAAATAATAATACAGTACTGTCTTAACACTGAGTACCTGTTCTAACAATGACTGAGATAATGTATGTGAAACACTTCAGGTACTTGGAACTTGTTATTGTAAATACTATACACCATTGTTTTACTATTCTGTGGTTTGTCCTTATTTATCAAGATAGTATCTAGGAGCAATTTGGTTCAATAGGCATCTCTACCCATAAAATAGCGCTCTATAAAAAGGATGAGTATAAATGGCTGAATTAAATTGTCTGAAGGCTTGCAGATGAAAAGCACTTAGCACCACCAACGCAAACTATTTGCTATAAGCACATTCACTCACTTCAGTGGCATGAAGTTATTTTTGAAGCAAAATATGCCTTTGTGCAAAGAACAATGCAACACCTCACATTGCACCTCACATCCCAGGATCATAATTACAGAAGCTGATAGGAGTGATAATATTTTTGGCAGTCTAAGGTTCTGAGGTCAAGAAGCAGAGCAGGACAGGGCACAGCATAAGAAAAAGTAGCATATTTACTGGACCATATGCTTATGGCAGTATGAATGGAGAGTTTTAAACACAGGAAGCTGCCTGATAACAAATCAGCCCACTGGCCCATGGAATTTAGCAAGGCCTGCATAGGAGGACTGCAGTTCTGCAAGTTTTCAGGCCAGGTTGTTCCCTGAAAAATCAATGGATACCATAGATTAAAACATTCTTTCCAAAGGGCCAACATTATCTTGCTATTTTATTGTTGCTGTTGTTTAGCACAGAGGAAGCTGCCATATAACATGGCACTTCACAACCAAACCTAGCATTTTGCTGCTGTGGCTAGCAGGAACTCTTCCCTGAGCTGAAAGGGGAGATCTTTCTCTTTTAAGGGCTGTGGTGGCTCAGTGGTTAAGAAGCTCACCTTGTTAGCTGGAAGGCTGGCAAGTTGGCAGTTCAAGAAGCAGGTACTGCATGACAGATTGAGTGCCTGTCTCTGTCCTAGCTCTTGGGGACATGAAAGGAGCCTCATTTGGGTGTTTCCTGAGCAGAGTTTCTCCTGCAAAAATCCTTTCAACCCAGAATAATTTCTAACACAAAATTATTATATTTCTCTTTTAATGCAGTCCTTTTAGCTACTGATGTCAGAGACCTAGACATGGATGACTTTGAATGTGTACATTCATGGATATCCATCATGATGTGATCAAGCTTTATTATTATTATGAAGTCATAGACCAAATTAAAACAGTACAGCAATAAGAGTAAAAAAATCATTTAAACACATACATATTTAGAAAAAAAGTAGTTAAAATGATAGTGTCTTAAAGAGATTTTACAAAAGAAAAAAAGACACAGCCAAAGACTTTTTGATTGTTTGGTTTATATCCACCAACTAATATCCATACACCACATAAATGGCCTTCTGGGGCATTTACTCAAAACAGGACAGAGAAGTATTTTACATTATTCTGTGTAAAAGCTACTTCAAACAAAACAAGCTAAAACAATTCATAATCACACACTTAGAACTTAGATATGAGTTCTAAGAACTTTTGTGCAATTACTTCACAAGAGAGTCAATGACTTCACAAGAGAGTCAATCTCTACAGTCTTCAAATACTGAATAAACAAAAGAACATAAGAACAGAGGAAGCTCTTTATCATACTCTTTATCAGACTACGGCCTATTTAGCCCAATTCTGTCAATGCTGGCTGCAATGATCTGTAAGGTTTCAGGCAGAATTCTCACCATCACATAAAAGCCAGAGATTGACCTGGAACTCATCTATGCAAACTATATGCTCTGTCTTTAAGTTATGCATCCCTCTCTCCAAGACCTGCAAACCTATTCACCAAAGAATTTAAAATAGAGATGTAGGTGGAATGGTGTCAGTGAATGCACTACTGTAGTTTCTCTCATGTTATGATTTCCTTGCAAAGTATCTGTCTCTATGGCTCTGGAATCTATGCTCATAGTGGGAAAAGGGAATTAAGGCTATCAAAACTCCCTGCTATGCATTGATTAGCTACAAAGCAAAGTGTATAATAGCAGGAACAAGAACATTCATTGTATCGAGTACATCATTAAAACTGAATCTCATTTTATAGGCCTGTTTATACAGCAATGTTAAGCAGCATCGCATAAATTCAACACTACATACACTTACTCTCTAGTCTAGATAGATGACAACCACCTCTCTTTGTAGCCAGTGTTATTAGGACCCCCTGTGTCGCAAAGTATGCTCTAAGCTTCTAAAGCTTTTGCTAAAAGCCTGGATTACAACTAGCAGTGGATCAGTATGAAATACTGATGGAAGCTGCGCACCAATTCACTTAGTAACAGGATATACTCCCAGAAGCTAGAAATGCCCTCTACTCAAAATATCAAAATCCAGAGAAATGAAAATTGAGGTCTCTGCAGACTCCATTAAAGATGATCATGATTACCGTTCAATATTCATTGCTGTCTGGCTAGATAAACACAAGCCATTGTTTTCTCACTTGTCTAGCTATTAGATTTCATGGTAATAGATATATCACTTCTTATCTAGCAAAGATGGCAAGGATAGTCTCCCACAAATGTATCATTCAACTTAATTCCTTTTCCTAAGAATACTTTTTTCTAAAGATATCTTATGCAAACCTTGCAAGATTTTTAAACTTTCAGGGCCTCTGTTAGATTTATTTGCCCACAAGGGGTGTCTAGACGGTAGTCTCAAATTAGGTAGATCAAGAATACAGTGAATATTTGCAAAGATAAAAAAATTACTTAACACTAAGATATACTAAGGAGCAAAACATTTGCAAATTTGAGGACAAAATGGTCCTTCTCTTCCATTCACTATGTAATGTCATATTTAAAAGAGTTGTGGCAGTGTAACTTTTGAGGATCAAAACAGTTTTACCTAATCAAACATTTCAAACAAATCAAGAGAAATCAGAATAGCTTTCAAATAGAAATGCAACAGAAATCTCACTATATTAGGCTGCCAACTCCAGCAGTGATATTAAACAAAATAAGCAAGACTGAATTTGTAGCTATATAAATGACATAATAATTTTCTAATAAATTAGCCTGACATCACTTGAAGTTCTAACAGATAAATAAGTGGCAAAATCTGTCTCTTTATGAAGGACAAGGTGGAAAGAAGCAAAGCAGACAGGAGCTAATTGCCACTACACACATTTGTATGGTTCTTCTCAATGGATGTCAAACCAAGCAGTGATAAGGACAGATTTTAATCATACAATAACACCATCCCTAAGAGAAGCATTTGTTTTTACTGCAAGTCTGAAACATGTTTGTCCCTATAATAATGCAAGCAATGCCTGTTACACAGGACTAAAGAAGGATCAGAATTCAAATATGTCATTCCAAATACCTTTGCAGGCGCACCCCCCCAATGATGGACTCAGACACAAATGAAAGTGGATAACGGCATCGGGCCACATTTATTGATTCAAGCCCTAGTCCGAATTATAAATTTCTATTGGTAAAACGACCAATCATAATTCTTAAGGCAAGCAGGCCGAAGTAACACTGGTAAGGTACCACCCAAAATTGCCAACGGCAATTGTTACAATGTATCTATTTGTATCAATTTGTTTGTTGACAACAAACAAATTGTTGACCGTAGTCAATATCTAACTAATGACCCCACCCTCTGACGTGTATCCGTAAAATCAGGGGATGATTCCAGCTGTCTAGTGGTAACCATCACCCCGTCGCCTGGTTCATCATTGACCGGACAACGTTTAAACAACTTATGCCTATCTAGTGTTGTCCAGTCAATTGCGAACCTGCCGGATACCTGTGGGTCATCAATGTTTACCTTACCAGTGCTACCCGCCAATGTGACCAAAGTCAACAGTAGCACAGAACAAGCCCCTATATCAAACCATAGCAACAGTGTGGGATGGTCGAAAAAACCAGGACTCAAGAGCCAATTGCGAGTCCCAGCCAAAAATTCCCACCCGGCCCCGAAGCGACCAAGAAATCACACTGTTAACTAGGGAGGGGGTGGAGGGGAAAACTTCTCCGCTCCGTCGGTTCGCCAAAATGGCAGCACGGCTGCCTCGTGGCCAGCCCCTTTTATTAGGGTGCTGGCCACGCCCCTAACTACCCGGATGGTTTCGTCCGGTGGGGGGGCCGCAAAGAGCGCGGCGGCCATTTTGGCACCACGCTTCCATTGCAGGCGCACCCCCCCAATGATGGACTCAGACACAAATGAAAGTGGATAATGGCATCGGGCCACATTTATTGATTCAAGCCCTAGTCCGAATTATAAATTTCTATTGGTAAAACGACCAATCATAATTCTTAAGGCAAGCAAGCCGAAGTAACACTGGTAAGGTACCACCCAAAATTGCCAACGGCAATTGTTACAATGTATCTATTTGTATCAATTTGTTTGTTGACAACAAACAAATTGTTGACCGTAGTCAATATCTAACTAATGACCCCACCCTCTGACATGTATCCGTAAAATCAGGGGGTGATTCCAGCTGTCTAGTGGTAACCATCACCCCGTCGCCTGGTTCGTCGTTGACCGGACAACGTTTAAACAACTTATGCCTATCTAGTGTTGTCCAGTCAATTGCGAACCTGCCGGATACCTGTGGGTCATCAATGTTTACCTTACCAGTGCTACCCGCCACCCGGAGAGGCTTCAATAAAGGCTCGACGCCCCCCCCCCCCAAGACCGTCAGCTCGGTCGACAGGCCTGCTCGCCAATCACCCAGCAGGAGGTCCATACCTCCTCGCGACAGATGGACCCCATCCCCTGAATAAAGCCCGTAATTTTGCAAACTGATGGCAGGATGATGACTGACCCGCCCCCAGCCCTTGGTCGAAAGGAATCGGGCCACAGCCCTGTTCACCATGCGCCGAGCGCGGTCCAGGGCCTGGAGGTCAAAGCCTCCCCGATAAGCGTGCCGTGGGACCATATCTGACCAAACAAGGGTTGTGGCGGGCCATACGTAATGTAAGTAGGCGAGGTCCCCGCAAATCGCATGCTTCAGCGATAAGCCAGTGACCTGACCCAAGTCATTACCCCCAAGGTGTATGATCAGGATGTCGGGCGGGTCGGCATTCCTCGACGAAAAGAGGAATGGCAAAAGCTCCCACCACAACATACTGAGCTTACCGTACCATGTGAGATGTGCGTATGCACCCAGTCCCAGTCGGGGTCCCCAATCTGTCGCCGCAGCGTAACGCGCTGCCCTGTGCACGTAGCTATGGCCCACCAGCCATACTGTCACCGGTGTGATACGACACCCAGGGTCTGTCAAGGGAAAAAACAGGGAAGGAAGAGATACATGGTGACTCAAAAGGTACTCACGGTGGGAGTGGGCGAACATAAAACAGGAAAGACTGTGAGCCCCACCTCCCCATGCTGCGTATGTCAGCCCCGGAGTACCCATAAGCAGCCGCAGTAGAGGCCGGCCCAATTCTAAATGAATGGGTGCCGTAACGGGCCCCAGGGAGGCCGACGCTAGCCAGTGCCTGCCCAGTCACCTTCCAAAACTGAAATTTAGTGAGGGGAGACCCATCTTGGTGACAGAAAAACGGGCCATGGTGCGTGCCACGCAGTGCAAGGAACTCCTGTAGGGCACCA
Organism: Bradypodion ventrale; assembly: GCA_035047345.1. NCBI lineage: Eukaryota > Metazoa > Chordata > Lepidosauria > Squamata > Chamaeleonidae > Bradypodion > Bradypodion ventrale. Next base: position 220,813,302 of record JAWDJE010000003.1, on the reverse strand, counting down.
ACCGGACAGATGTCTGCCAAGGAACATCGTAGCAGTCTTACTCCACTGCCTACACCGTGCTGATCTGTTTTAGAGGAGCGTATCCTCAATTGAGCCCAATCATTGCAAACATAGACATCTTCGAGTTCCAGTGCCCTACGACTTGCATCCGCCTTAGACAGCATCACAAGCTCGCTGATGCGGAGCGCTCCAAAAAAGGCCACTGTTGTAGCCGCACGAAACAGGGCTGCCTCATACCTATCGAAACATAGGTCATGCCAGCCTCGTGCCAGTTGGGTAAGTACCCCAGGGGAAATTGGGTGACGGTCGTCCAGGCAACGCCCACGTTCCCGCACCCACCCCTCCAAAACATGTCTCACACAGAAATCAGCGGTACTGTCCGCATGACCCCCCACTTTGGCCATAAAAGCCAGCGCTGATAGCCTGGATGCTATGGTGCGGGGTGCCAGGCCCTGAGCGTGCAGGTAAACCATGAAACGAAGGATGTGGGCCACTGGGATCGGCCAGGTATCGGGCAGGTGAGATTGGGTACAGAAGGTTCGAAAGGAAACCAACGCGTGGTGATACGCCTTACGCGTGCGTGGCGCCAGTGACATGCCGATCGCCCGGTTCACCTCTCCTTGCCAAAGGTCCATATCTCCTGTGGTAGTGGCGAGGGAAATTCCTCCGCATCCGGGGCCAAGGCACGGAACCGGGAGATCTGCAGGCGGGACAAAGCGTCAGCAATATCATTATTCACCCCCGGGACATGCCTGGCTCTGAACAGTACATTGAGGCGCAGGCTGTGCTATACAAACTGGCGCACAAGGTCCATAACCCTGGGAGATTTAGAGGTCTGTGAGTTGACAATGTGGACAACGGCCGCATTGTCACACCAGAAATGCACCACAGAGTTGGCCCACTCCTCACCCCATAGCATCAAGGCCCCCAGTATGGGAAAAAATTCCAAATATGTGAGATCCCTCAGGCGACCCGTGCCTGACCAGGCTGGTGGCCATCCACCATATGCCCACTTCCCATTGAAGTACATCCCGTAACCAAGGGATCCCGAGGCATCAGACTGAATTTGAAATTGGGGCGAAGCCAGGATGTCTGACCTCCAAAATGAGACCCCATTGAACTCCCTCAGGAACTGGAGCCATACGTGCAGATCTGCCCTGATGCCCCGTGTCAATCTCACCCTATGATGGGGCCTGGATAAGCCTGCCATGGCGTCGCACAAGCGCCGAGCAAATGCCCTGCCAGGTGCGACCACCCTGCAAGCGAAATTGAGGTGTCCATGTAGCACCTGCAGTTCCCGAAGGGATGCCTTGCGCTTAGCCAGCAAGTCCGATATAAGGGCCACTATCCTGGACACCTTGTCTTCAGGCAACCTAGACGCCTGCGCCACCGTGTCAATTTCCACCCCCAGGAACACTAATTTATTAGACGGGCATTCGGTCTTTTCGGGCGCTAAAGGGATACCAAGTTCCTCCATTAGCGTCCGAAATGTGTTGAGGAGACGTGTGCACGTGCCCCAGCCCCGTTCACCCCCGAATAAAAAGTCATCCAGGTAATGGGCTACAGACCGAGACCCTGACCTACGGACAAATGCCCACAGCAGGAAGGAACTGAAACGCTCGAAAGCCGAGCAGGAAATGGAACAGCCGAATGGCATGGCTTTGTCAAAATAATATTCACCCCGGAATTTGAAACCCAGCAACTCAAAGTCACCCGGGTGCACGGGCAAGAGGCGAAAAGCCGACTTAATGTCACACTTAGCCAACAGTGCACCCGGGCCACATGAGCGCACCATGCGCAATGCCTGGTCAAAGGATGTATACCTGACAGAACAAAGGTCATCAGGGATAGCATCATTGACCGAGTGGCCGGCTGGGTAGGACAAATGATGAATCAGGCGGAACTCGCCCGGGGATTTTTTGGGCACTAGTCCTAGAGGAGACACTTTAAGGTTGGGGAATGGGGGCGCGGGGAAAGGGCCAGCGACTCTGCCCGCAGCAATCTCCTTATTAATGCTGGCAGCAGTGACCTCCTCCCTTCCCCTAAGTGACAACAGGTTGGGTGCATCCTGCGGTGACCTATCCCCCGTGAAAGGAATACGAAAACCCAGCTGAAAACCCTGAAGGAGGTACACAGCGTCTGCTCTCTTCGGGTACAATGCGAGCCAACGCTCCAGCATGTTGACATTAATTGGGGAGGGGGCCTTTCGGTGAACCCGCTCCCTCCGTGGCAGTCCTACCTGCCCCTTGTCCGCCCCTACCCCTGCCCCTGTATCCTCCCGGCCTGGGACAGGCGGAGGCAGCATGGGGGCCACACAAGAGGGGCACTCGTGATTGTACTTGCAATTTTTCTTGTTGCAAGAACCATTGGACGAGAAGGTCCAGCACAGCAGGCGGGCTGGAACCCCCTGCCCCGCCACTTGGCGGGGAACCTGTACTGGGGCCGCTCGTTGGACCGCATGTCCACAATGGTATCTCTCCCCAGGCGCCGGGCGCGTGGGGGTCATATACAGAAGCCACAGCTTCTGGCAGGGCTCGTCCCACCTCATCTCTGGGTGCAGTGGAATCCTCATGCGGAATTCTTCGTCGTAAGCCAGCCACGCCGGACCCGGGAAGTCAACCATAGCCCGGTAAATGTTGTCCAGATACTGGACCATAGGGATGGCCAAATCCGGCCTAGCCCTGAGGTAAACGGCCATGTAAATCAAGTACGCTGGCAACCAATTTGCCCACGTGCGTGGCGGCTTACGACGACGTGCCTGCTCCTTATCCTTCTCGTCCAGCCCTTCCCTCTCTTCCTTGGTCGGTTCCCTATTTAGAAGGGAGAAGATATCTACATACTCGCCCCTCCAAATCTTTTCCTTGGTGGACTGGGCCAGATGGTCCCCCAGGGGCAAGGAATACCCTGCTGTTGGCAAAGCCGACACCGGCACAGAGGGAACTGCAGGCAAAGCAAAGGAGGCCTGAGCCAGCCCGGGGATCCCCAACACATTTCCTAGCACATTAGGGGCGCCACCCCGTCCCAGGCCCTGTGACAAAGGTAAAGTCGCTTGGTGGGCCGGGGGCCATTGGATCGCCGGACCACCCAAGCGAGGCCACAGCCATTGGACAGCCCCCCCAAGGAAGTCAGTTGTGTGGGTGCATTAACTTGAACTGCATACTCACCCGATGCACCCCCACGGGCCGCCCCCACTGGGGGTTCCGGCCCGCTGGGGGCGTCGGAGCTCACGACCGAAGCTGAGCTCGTCGACGGGGCCAGACCAGTACCAGACTGCTGCACCTGTGGAGTGGGGAGCTGCGAGGCAGTGGCCGCCACCGGCCCGCGCGCCTCAGGCGGCTCAACCCGACCCATCGCCGGCTGCTGTTTGGCGGCCAAAGGGGGCACCTGAAATCCCAGAGACACCCCTGTTTGGTTGGCCCTCGCCAAGGACGCTTCAAGGGCCGCTACCCGGGCCAGGAGGGCCTCCACGTCAACATAGGCCCCGGCCCCAACTGGGGGCAAATGGGCAGCCGGCCCATAAGTCACGGGTACCTGTCCAGGTCCCTGAGCCCCCGAGGCCAGATAAGGCCAAGCGCCCATGCTCGGCCCTTGGGGAGCCGTGGGCACGCCCTGCAAAGGCAGGGAACCCAACCACCCTCCGTGACTCGCACCCCCCATGGGGAACTGCGGGCCCGAGCAAGAGGGCCCAGCCGCACGAACCATGGGAGGGGCCGTGGTCGTCGTTTGCGGGCCAAGGGCCGAGGCCCCGTCCGGGGCAGCCGGTATACACCGCGCATCGGGCCAAGGAGCTACCGATCCCATCCCACCGTTCCCGGTGGGCTCCGCTAAAGGTGGCTGCGGAACGGGCGCAGTCGCGGTCCTCCGACCCGGCTGACGCCTCCGCGCCGATCGAGCCACGTTCGCGGCTGCCTTCTTCTTCGAGGGCATGGCTAAGGTAGCTAGGAAGCCTAAAACAAGAGAAAGCTGCTCGAAAAGGCTTCCCCCAAAAGGACACGAGCGACGGAGGTCAGGAGGAAAAACTTCTCCGCTCCGTCGGTTCGCCAAAATGGCAGCACGGCTGCCTCGTGGCCAGCCCCTTTTATTAGGGTGCTGGCCACGCCCCTAACTACCCGGATGGTTTCGTCCGGTGGGGGGGGGGCGCAAAGAGCGCGGCGGCCATTTTGGCGCCATGCTTCCATTCTATTTGTAATAATAACATTTTTGTTGTCCAAAATTTCATTCATCCTAGATGGCAAATCATATTGCTTTTATCAGGGGAGGAAAGACACAATGCTGCTACAGCCAAACATGGATGATGAGTGTTATGTTCTTCTAATCTACACTATCAAGTTAGAACTACTTTTAGTAACCCTAATAGGGTTTACAATGAGATATTTAAGGAGTGGTTTTACCAGTCGCTAAGACGCTGACTGGGAAGCGGAAGGTCAGCAGTTCGATTTCCCGAGTACTGCAGGACGGAAATGAGCTCCCGTCTTCATCCCAGCTCCTGCCAACCTAGCAGTTCGAAAGCAAGAAATTGCAAGTAGATAAATAGGAACCACTTTGGTGGGAAGGTAACAGCATTCCGTGCACTCCGGTATCTAGTCATGCCTGCCACATGACCATGGAAACGTCTGCAGAAGCAGACAGTGCTGGCTCTTCGGCTTAGGAACAGAGATGAGCACTGCACCCTAGAGTCGGATACGACTGGCCTTCGAGCAAGGGAAACCTTTACCTTTACTTTACCAGGTATATACACTCCTCACCTACTGTGATTTTCTGCAGCTGAGTGAAGATTTGAGCCCATGTCTCCTGAGTACTAGTCCATCACTCTATTCACTATACTACACTGAATATTTCATACATAATCAGGCACCTCAACAAATCACAGTCCAAACACATTGTACCTATTATGTCTTATTTGATTTTTGCTTCACAAATTCAAATTTCCCTCCTGTCAGGTTTCAATAGTTCTGAAGATGGTAGCACATAATTAACATTCATAGTTTCTGACATGATAACATCTCCCATATAGAGGGGAGCATTTTAAAACAGAAGAATGGAAGGCCTGAAATTAATTTACCAGGTCTGGCTGTCACCAGAATGGAAGCCATGACAAGACTAGATCAAGGACCTAACACAAGAACTACAGTCTGGTCAAAGTATACCAAGTACCCTACAATTAATTTAGAAGTTTCATCTGTGTTTTGGTCTGTTCAATCCAAATCCACTTTTACAAACAATGAACCAGGAAAGGAGAGCTTGTGCCTCGAAGTTGCTCTTCAACAATTACCTACTGGAGAGTAAACTAAATGAGCACACAGGTTACAAGGTCACCATCTTTGTATATCTGAACATAGTCCTCCCTACAATGACAGGCTGTATTGTGCCTGTGAAACAGTATAGTAAAATGGCAAGCGTGTTGAAGTAAAACTAAAAAGAGCTTGATTTATATCACTGCTTAACGAAAGAAAATTCACTGTGTATGTGTGTGGCAATAGTAAATGATACTTGAACATCTTACATAACTTTGAAAACCCTACTAGGGTTACCATAAGTCAAAAGCATCATGACCATACTTAACAACATTGTGCTTCTATTACAAGTAATATTTTAAAGTGAACGTGCATACTATTTTGCTGTTGCAATGTCACATACTGGGGGTATTTTAGCACTTGTGTAGCAGGTACATTGTAATAATTTGCATAGGAAATGCTGCTGTAACTTTGTACTGAAGCATTAGCTCACCAAATAGAGGCCCCTGTTTAATACGTATGAAGGAATGTGCTATGAGCCTGTGGGAGTGACTTTATTGATTTTAGCAGGAGCAGAATGTCTGGAGCTAAAGATTCTGCCTGAGCATCAGGGCCATACAGAATCATACATAGCTCAGTATGTTTTCTTTGTGCTTAGGTTGACTATAAGAACATAAGAACAGCCTTGCTGGAACAGGCCACAGCCCATCCAGTCCAGCATTCTGTCTCACACAGTGGCTCACCATTTCCTTCAGGGTATTCCCAAGCAGATGCCTTCACCTGCTTAGGATTCCCTGGAAATGGCATTGAGAGATATCCTGCCTATCTCTCCAACCCCGGGGTTGTCCTTAAGTATCCATAATTATAGCCATTGATACTCTTGTCCTCCATGAACTTGACTATAATTTGGTACAGGCAGCAGCAGGTCTGGCCTGGCCAAGCTTACACCTTGTGATGCTGTCCATACTACCACACCACCCTGAACATACAAAGTTTGATCCCATTTTGAAGGCTAAGAAGGCTCAGGCCTCCCTCATATTTGGGTGAAAGACTACCAGGAAACACAAAGGATATCCAAGGAGGAATAGGAAACAATACCTCAGATCTTGGACAGCCACATCCAATAAGTGTCAACAATACTTAGATGGATGGACCAATGTTCTGGCTCACATACTTTCCTAGGTCTATGTACCTGGTTTCCAGCCTGTCAATGTATCTGTATTTCAAAGAGGGCAAGAAGGTATAATCTTCCTTCCACAAAGCTACCTCTCACTCACTTGTAGGGAAATGGATATTGTCTCCTTTGTCCCTTGGCCTACAGAATCTCAGCATGACCATGAAATGAAAGTCCATGCTAGCTTTTATATGCTTTTCTGATTAAAGCCTTAGATTACAGCAAACTGGCTCCCAAATGTCAACATAGCACTTCATACAGAATTTAGACCAATATTTAATTGGACTGAGTGACATTTTCAATTTTCAGTCAAGAATTGTACCCATGCACCACCTTCCTTAGTTTTCTCAGCTAAATATTAACCACTGATTTCCCCTGTGGAAACTGATCAAAAGTCCCTTTACTAACTTAAACTTCTTTTCTTTCTTTTTATGAGTTTTTAAACTTTTTTGCTGGTGCTTAGAATTTTAAATTCTGTGTTTTGTCTCAGCACAAAAAAGGAGAGTTTGGTATAACTTGCATCTTGAAATAGCATTGGTACTTCTAAATAAATAAACAGCTTCCAGATGCTCTCCTTCACTATAGAATGATACACGGCCCTCCTGAGACCTTAGGAGGAGAGTTCAGCTCAAATGACTGTGACATATATACAAAGACAGAAGGACATCTGAAATAACAAAACAGCTTTTTGAAGTTTTAACTCTCACTGATTGAATCCTCCTGTAAAGAATGATACACATGGTTGGCACAAGATACTTTGCAACCTGATGTAAAGGGCAAGAAAATGCCTCTCTCTACTGAATGTATAGGTGGCTACCAGATGGCATTGCACTTCAACCCTGGCAACTGCACAGCATCCTATACCACACTTGAGGGGAACAGACTAGACTAGGGAGTACAGATCAGGCCACACAACATACACACATTCATCCACCAACACCTCACTGCCAATCTCTGACTTGGAATGCTTGCCACCCTATTGTGCCTAATGGTAAGAACAGAGTTAACAAATATCACAGTCCAGGGACTATTGGTCAAGTGTTTAACAGAAATTTCCATTATTTGTGTCTCATACTGTAGCACCGGGGGTTCCCAACCTAAGGCCCATGGGCTGGATATGACCTGTGGTGCCATTTCATGTGGCCCCCACCCCTCCAAGGCATTCAAGAAACAAAATGACCACCCCTTTGAATATGATGGGACAAAATGGCTGCCCCCATCATGCAGGCAGGACAAAATGGCCATCCAGCCCTCAAAGCTGACTGAGAGAGCATGACCTGGCCCCCAGCTTGAAAAGACTGGGAACCCCTGCTGTAGCCTATCCAAGAAACAGGATATAATATTTATAACTGAATACCAAAACCAGGGGTGCCCTTCACTTGTATGGGAAAACATAAAGCAAAACATTTTGGGGAAATAGTACAATAAGAACAAAAATGTATTTCCTTGTTTCCCTGACAGAGATGTAATGGAGGGTGGGATGTGAGTAAAACAGATATGGTACCACCATAGACTAATAATTGTGGAAATGAATAATTTATCTACCCACATTCACCAGATGCACAACAGGGACAGCATTCTGCTACTTATCAAGTGCAGGTGTTAACTGACCATTATCTGATTGGTGATTCATCAGTTAATCTAAACCTGCTGAGTGTCTGGTGATCACAGAGTCCTCACAGTGTAGTAACTGCAAATAGAAGGTTTTCTACATGGATGGCTCTGTGCAATAACAAGACATGTCTAAATTTTGATAATCCTACATTACTGTTTCTGTAGGTCTTTCTTTCAGCAGAATACTGTACTGATCATTTTATTTAAGACTAGCAGATTTTGCCCGGCAGTTTAAATTGTTTTAAATTGTGTTGGAAGGTTTTTGTTTTGTAAATGTTTGTACAAATGAGGTTAGTCTGTAATTGTGATTTTTAAAATGTTTATTTATACACACGGGCTGTTATAAACTGTGATCAGTTTTTTGGGGTTTGTTTTTGTGGATTAAAAAAGAGAGAAAAGGATGATATAATTTTTTTACAATTATTTTATTTAACCAAATAATGTTTTAGCATGTGTTTTTTTTAATAGTTGTACCTTGGATAATAATTTTAAAAAATGTGAAAGTACATGTTTTTTTACATTCAATGTTTTTAAACTGTGTTTAGATGTTTTCGATTTTGTTTTTGTTTTTTGGAGTGAAAACTCTACACAGGATTTTAGAAATGTTTTTATTTTATTATTTTGTGATTTGTTTGTGATTTGTGTGAATGTGTGATGTAAAGTTATGTTTTTGACTGTTTTATCTCTTGTGGCCTCTGGGTGTGGCTGTTGAGTATTTCTTTTACTTTGACTGTTTTTTCTCTACTGGCCTCTGGGTGGCGCTTCTTCTGGTAAGTAGTCTCTTTCTTTCCTCATTTCAGTTCCGGCCGTCGTGGAGGTAGGACATGCTGGTAAGTTGGCTGGTTTAATTTCTTTTGTGGGTTTGGCTTGTTTTATTTTGTAGTGTTAGTGAGTTTTTTCTGTTTGTTTCTGTGTTTTTTTGGTTCACTTTAATGTTCATTTATTTGGTGTGTTTTGTAGGTGTTTTGTAATTGGTTTGAGTTAATTTTGGATGTTTTGGTTTGTGTTTTATTAATTGATGGTTTATTTTAATTATTTTGGTGTTTGTTTTTGTTGTTTAGTTAGAGAGGAGGCTGCGGGCGGGTTTGTATCTCCAGGAGGCGAAGCCAGCGGACGGAGCGCTGTTCGCTGGCTTTGCTTCCTGGCAAATTGGTTGGGAAAACCCAATTGGGGTTTCCCCTTTAATATCAGTGGGTGGGGGGTTGTGATCCCCCTCTCTGCTGGCTCCCCTGGGTTTGGGAGGATTGGGGGGACAAAAGGGGTCTGTCTCCCCAACCTTTCCAGAGCCAGGGGAGCCAGCGGAGAGGGGGATTCCCCCCCACACACACACTCCATTTTTAAAGAGAAGAAACCGCTTGGTTTCTTCTCTTTAATAACGGGGTGTCCAAGGGGGGATCCCCTCTCTGCCAGGTCCCCTGGCTCTGGAAGGGTTGGGGGGACAGACCCCTTTTATCCCCCCAAACCTCATAGACTCATGGGACTCAGGAGAGGGGATCGAATCCAGCCCACCCTCTGATATTAAAAGGGATAACCCAATTGGGGTTTCCCCTTTAATATCAGTGGGTGGGGGGTTGTGATCTCCCTCTCTGCTGGCTCCCCTGGGTTTGAGAGGGTTGGGGGGACAAAAGGGGTCTGTCTCCCCAACCCTTCCAGAGACAGAGGAGCCAGCGGAGAGGGGGAATCCCCCCCAAACACTCCGTTTTTAAAGAGAAGAAACCGCTTGCTTTCTTCTCTTTAATAACAGGGTGTCCTGCCGGGGGGATCCCCTCTTTGCCGGGTCCCCTGGCTCTGGAACGGTTGGGGGGACAGACCCCTTTTGTCCCCCCAAACCTCCAAACCCCAGGGGAGCCAGTAGAGAGGGAGATCACAACCCCCCACCTACTGATATTAAAGGGGAAACTCTGATCGGGAGCTTCAGGTGCCATTGGGGAGGGGGGCGAAACACTTTTGCGGTAAGTAAAGTCGGCAGGCAGACGCCGTCCACCAGCTTAGCTTACCTGGGAATGGGTTGACTTTCAAGGGGGGCCAAGGCACCAGTGCCTTTTCCCACCTTGAACACCCCCACCCCGTTTTTGTGGCTTTTTTTCTGTGAGGCGCTGTGTCCAGCTGTGGCGGACTTGCACTCCCAGTGTTATTTTTATTTTTATTTTTCACGCGACGGCTTCTGCAGCGTTCTGCATGCTCATGGCATCCCAGGACGCTGGGGCTTGTAGTTTGGCGTTTGTGTTTTTGGCTTGTGTGTCGTTTTTTTCCTGTGGTTTGATTTTGATTGGCCGCAGTGTGTTTCTGAACATTCCTTTTGCTCACGCCTCTCAGCCTGATTGGCTCTGGTGTGGCACAGCGCAAGGAATGTTGGGAATAGAAGTCTTTTCTTTTTGTTTGCGTTCGTGGGTCTCCTGCCCCATTGGTGCATTTCTCAACCCGACAGTTACCTGCGAACTCCGGTCAGGCAAGTGCACGAATGCTCGGTCGGGGCTAGTGGGGCCTGGTACAACATCCTTTGTCACATTCCAACGGTTAATGCACAGATTTATAGGTATAGATATTTCCCCCTTTCCTCTTGGCCCTTGCATGTCCGATAGTGGCTTACACCATTTAAAAGAAAAATGCTGTATGGAAAACCTAGTTTGATCTATTACACATTGTTCCTCATATTTTTAATCCAAAAATTGCTGCACAGAAAATCACACAGTTTGAGAGCCAGAAGTTTAATCTTTTTGTCAGCTTCAAAAATTGTCTCTTCCTTACTATTCTGCATATTATTGGAAAGGTAATGAATCAAAATTTAATCAACCCAGATGAAATTTTCCATGTCTTACTGTAGAGAGCAGCTGCCTCCTTTTTTAATTCGATGGCTGGATTGCAGAAGGGAAAGAAACTATGGGTAACATTCTGTCCTGGGTTGTGTGTGGAGGTGTCTTTCCATGGTTTGCTGTGGATACTGTATCATTTCACAATGTTATCATTTTCAGCCCTTGGATATAGGTCCAAGTAAGACCCTCCGTACATCCTTAACATTCAAAACAGAATCTATATTTCTCAGAGAGGCAAGCCTGGCAAGGTGGGGTCTGTGCAAGTTAATTGGCAGGGAAATGCTGTAATAGTGTGTTATATCTATCTTGTTGATGGGCTACTTCTGGGGGATATAAACAGGATTGGCAAGCAAAAAATAAAATGTGAGGCTAACTGTCGTGTGGAGGAAAAAGAAAACTATGGAGCAAGGCAAAAACAAATGAAAGTTCTGGGAGTAGCAACTTCACTGTTACCATATCACTCAGATAACAATTGCAGGTAGGAAGAGGTTGATGTAAGGAGCTGGCAAAGTTCAATGGCCACTGGTGAAAGTGGACAGGACAATACAGTAGGTTGATGAGGCCAACAGACCCATAATTTGCAAAAGCAGAACTGATGGCCCAGCAAATCAGATTACAACCAAAATACCAAACAAAGCCTGCTTCCAGATAACTAGTAGCATTGACAGCTGAAAGAGAGCAATTAGGTTAGCAAGCACAAGGGATTGATAATTCTCAATGGTAGCCTTCATTAATCAATATGAGAACTACCGGTATATGGCTTTTTCAATTCATGTCTGAGAAGAGGCTCTGGAAATCTACTTGTTTACAATTGCCTCCCTTAGATATAAATTGACAATATTATTTTAAAATTGCTTTTACTTATTTTTAATGTTTTATTTCCCTGCTATTGTTAATAATTCTTAAAAAATTAACAGACTAAAAAACAGACTTAAAAAACTGATGCTAATAACAGTCACCACAATTATAAAAGCAAGCAATACCAGAACAGAACTAGTGATTTGATGGAACTTATGTACATGCTGTGTTAAAAAGTTATATTCATTTAATGGTTCTACTAGTTGGAGCTAAAAACTGAACATAGCATATCTGCTTCAAAATGTAGTAAGATGCAGATGAAGTCCTCCTGCTTTCTTTCAGGATTTTCTTGTCACTCGGTTCTGGAGATAACTAGAAGACACCGGCTGGAATTCTATTAGTGTTTTCATATTATTTGCATAACATGTTGTGGTAAATTGTTGGTAACTGACGGAACACATCATGATTGTCCACAGGAGCATGTGACTAGGCATGCAACCAAGATAAATCCAGGAACTTTGTTAATTAGTGACAATTAACATGACATGTTATGCAAACAATACACAAACAGATGTAGAATTCTGGCCCTTGAAACAAACAATAAATCATTTGTGTGAATTTAACATGCATCTGCTCTAACTCTCTCTCTTCTTTCTAGATACTACAGTAAACTTAATGTTTTCTGTGCCTTTTTGTCAAAGGACATCACGAGGAGCCACTGGATTTGCTTGGAGTCCCAGTTACAAACAAAATATGACATATAATGGAATAAGCAATGAGATGAAATATAAAATACATCAGCACTACCTGAAGAGATATCAATCATAGCAAGAAAATATATTGAAAGAAAAGGAAATTAGAACAACCTGCTCTACCACTCCTTAGCTCCCAAAATTTTGAAAACATTAGGTCTTGTTCTGTACACTGTAGTTATTGAAAGAGATTCCAAAGTCCGATTACACTGTGCAATAAACTTATCACATATCCTGCACAGATATATTTACTGATACACATTTTGGAACAAAGTACAAATGGCCTCTTAAGCTGCCTCTCCAAATGACTGTGGACAGACACTCTTCCCGACTGAACTTTTGAAATTCTTTCCTAGCTATTGTTCTGTTCAGGCTAACATAAATAGACTTTCTGAGAGGGTGAGCTAAGGGGAGAAAATCAGACATATGTAACCACCATCTTATCTGTTCTGGAGGAAAGTACAAAACACTAAATCCCTCTGCAGGTCCTTCAACATTACAGTATATAGGGTTTTTGTTCCCTGCTAATTTAACTCAAACCTCACAGTATGAATGAAAGTAAATGTTGAACTAACACTTGCTGTTTTTAGGACTGCATGCTAGAATGAAAAGGCAATAATAATAATGTATAAAACCACAACAGTTTAAATAATTCCAAGGAAAGGATTAGAACAAAAAATTTAAATCCCTGAAATCCGAAAGAGTTTATACATATTTTACAAGTGCATAATACATACTCAAGAAAAGATTATATATTTGTATCAAATGAGGTACTGTCAAGAATTACAAGAACTGAAATAGGTGTAATAAAAATTTGTGGTCATGCAATGGTGAATATGCAGTTGGCATGTAAATGTGATTATAGAGAAGAAGAAAAATGAAGGGTAGACTAGAATGTACTTAGTTACCAATAAAATTAACAGAAGGGGAATTAAAACAATGGCAAACAATTATAAATAATTTCTGTAATGGAGATAAAAGACCAAGAATAAATTTTGAAAATGTGGTATGTCTAGCAAAAGAAGAAGGTTTAGGAATCCTGAATTAAAAATATTATTGTATAGCAAACCAGATTATGATGGTTTTTAATAATATAATATCAAATCATTTTATATGGGGAGATATTGAATCATCTAAATTAGGTGGTATATAAAAAGACTGGTTCTTTAAACAAGAAGGTAAGAAAACAATAAAAGAGATAGAAAACCCCTTTTGTAGAAATACTCTTCAAATTTGCTATAAAAACAAAAAAGTATCTAGCCCAGAAATATCACCACTGACTTGACTCCTATAACAGATCTAGAGAAATTTTCAGACAATGTTTAAAAAAGGATTAATAAAATAATTAGAAAGTGTTGGGGTAATAAGACTGAAGGATTGGCTAAGCAAAGTGTCTGATAGGGAGCGTATAAAAATGAGAAAGTTAAAGTATATTTGTTTAGTATACTACAATTGAAGAGATGGGCTAAGTAATGGTTAAAACAACACCTTTAGGAAGATGCTGAAGACATGGTTGTTTCAGCATGGGTGGGGCATGAGTGCCCCCACCTCTCATGCTTGCTGGCTTGTCTAGCTGGGGAGAGGGACCTGTTCTGTCTTGGATCTCAGTTTTAATTTTGGGTGGTGGGTGGTGAGGGTTGTTTTTCTGAATGTTTACATAGGTTGTATGTGTTTTAATGGGGATTTTAGCTGGTTTTTTTTTAGCTGTGAATGTTTTTTAATTGTTTTATATTGTATTCTATTTTTTTCCCTTTCCCCTCTTTCCTCTGTTGTTGTTAGCCACCCTGAGTGGTGTTTCCTATCAGGAGGATAGGATATAAATTACATAAATAAATAAATAAACATGGTAGCTATAGACAATTAGCATAACAACAGAAGGTTTAGTAAGGAAAATATATAAAATATTGCTGAAGTTTGAAGCCCAACAACAAGCATTAAGAACAAGTTGGGAAAGGGATTTCAGAGGTAATATTAACGGGGAGGAATGGGTTAGAATATGGAAACAAAGAATTATAAAAATATGTCAGTTACAATTAAAGAGGATTGTTATAAACAATATGGAGTTAGTATATGACTCTGTAATTTTAAGTTATTATGATTCAAAATGTTCAAAAGACTCCTGGAGATATTAAAGGGATGTTGGAACATATTTTTATTTATGGTTGGAATGTAAAAAATTATGGAAAATGTTTTTAATTAATGAAATATTGTATATAAAATTTAAAATTTGTCCTGAAATAGCATTGTTAATTGATTTTTGGAAATATGCAGATCTTAGCCTATAAATCCAAGGGTTAACTGTTGGAACTGGCTATAGGTTGCTATGCCTCGCCCTACTTGCCTGCACTCACCCTTCGTGCACACGGCCGATCTGGGTACGCAGGTCAACGAAGGATTGAGAAAACCGGCAGTGTGGCAACAGCCCCACAAACACGAAGAAAGGGAAACAACTTCACTTCCCAACATTCCTTGCGCCGCGCCGCACCAGAGCCAATCAGGCTGAGAGGCTCTCGCACGGCGCAGCGTTCGGAAACGCGCCGCAGCCAATCAAAAGAAAAGCATTTTAAAAAAATGCAGCACAAACACAAAGCACCAACCCATAACTACAAGCCCCAGCGTCCTGCGCACCATGAGTGCACAGAACGCTGAAGAAGCTGGCGCCCAAAAAATAAAGCAAAAACAAAAACACTGGGAGAGCAAGTCCACCGAGCCGCGGGAACCAAAGCCCCCCTCCCCAATGGCGCCTGAAGCTCCTAATCACAGTTTCCCCTTTAATATCACTGGGTGGGTGGGGGGTGTTGTGCTCCCCCTCTCTACTGGCTCCCCTGGGGTTGAGAGGGTGGGGGGGACAAAAGGAGTCTGTCTCCCCCACCCTCCTGACCTCAGGGGACCCGGCAGAGAGGGGATTCCCTCCCCCCCACACACACACACACGCCCCATATTAAAGAGAAGAAACCAAGTGGTTACTTCTCTTTAAAAACGGAGTTGGGGGGAAATCCCCCTCTCTACTGGCTCCCCTGGGGTTGAGAGGGTGGGGGGGACAAAAGGAGTCTGTCTCCCCCACCCTCCTGACCCCAGGGGACCCGGCAGAGAGGGGATTCCCTCCCCCCACACACACACACACACGCCCCATGTTAAAGAGAAGAAACCAAGTGGTTACTTCTCTTTAAAAATGGAGTTGGGGGGGAATCCCCCTCTCTACTGGCTCCCCTGGGGTTGAGAGGGTGGGGGGGACAAAAGGAGTCTGTCTCCCCCACCCTCCTGACCTCAGGGGACCCGGCAGAGAGGGGATTCCCTCCCCCCACACACAAACGCCCCATGTTAAAGAGAAGAAACCAAGTGGTTACTTCTCTTTAAAAATGGAGTTGGGGGGAATCCCCCTCTCTACTGGCTCCCCTGGGGATCAGAGGGTGGGGGGGGGACCAAAGGAGTCTGTCTGAGAGGGGATCCCCCCCAGGACACCAAAAAACACAAAAACAAACAATCAAAAACATTCAAAAATACACAAAAACAAACAAAAATAACACCAAAAAAGTAAACAACAACAAACATTTGAAAACACACCCAGCACCCAGCCAAACACAACAAAATTCAACCACCACCACCACCCCAAATAAAGAAAAACAGCTAACTCACTACCACACGACCTCATACCACAACGACTGGAAAAGAAATGAATAAAGAAAGAAACTACTTGCTGGAAGAAGCTCCACCCAGAGGCCACGAGAGAAAAAACAGTCAAAATACAAGATAACCCCTACCAGCAGCACTTGCTGCCCACAATAACAAAAAAAATTCAAAAAGACACAATAGCCCCACACAAAAGGCCCCAAGAGTTTTTCGAAAAAGTATATCATCATTTATTCTTTTTTTCATCCACAAAACCAAAACACCAAACAAAACTCATCACAGTTTAAAACAGGCCATCAAAAAAAATTTGTATAAATAAAAATTTTAAAAATTTCAAATATAGATTAACCTCTTCTTTACAAACATTAACAACAACAACAAAAACTTTCCAACACCATTTAAAACAGCCCGGCAACGCCGGGCAACCTTTGCTAGTAGAATTGATAAAGAGAGAGATTATTGTTAAATTTGTAACAACATTGAGATTGAATATTGTTAAACAATGGAAAGTAATTTGGGAATTTGAATTGGATTATTGGGTATAAAGAAATACTGTATACCCAATAATCCAATTCTTCCATATGTAGTTTCTCCTGCCCTGTATCTGAAGTTAATACTTTGTTTCCTTCATAGCAAAGCCAGACTCTCCCTCTATCAAAATATATCTCTACATAAGATTCCACTGAGAGGTCTATAAATCTGCAATCTAAATTAAATAATTCAACCAGGCTGAACCCACATTCTGTTATTTTTAATTAAGAATCTATATAACTTCATCAGTCCTCTAATTAATTGAAAGGTGATTTAACTTATCACCACAAACCTAACATTAATACTTTAGCAGACAATGGATATGACGAATTAGAAATTGCCCCTTTTTTAATTAAAGCTACATCAATCCATCAAACTTAAAGAACTTCTCTTTTACTAAAGAAAAATAAGAATAACATAATAGTTGTTTCAAATAATAAAATGAGTGTATCCTTCCTTGCCCTCAACTCTCTGTGTGGAAACTTAAAAATTGATGCAGAGAGAAAAAATTGTGTATGTGACAAGGAATTTAGATGTTTGAGACAGAATGACAATGTTGGGGCAACTAGACTCTGGCTTGGGAGAGAGGAATCATGGTTAATTCAGTGGTGGGATTCTGCATTTTCGTCCCAATTTGCCAGAACCAGTAGCAGAAATTCTGGCTGGCCATGCCCATCCAAGTTTTCAAATAAAGTTGTCCTAATTTGGATGCAACGCAGGGTTTTTCCCCTGGCCCCGCCCACCATACCACGCTCACAGTGTAGGTAGTAAAAAAAAAACTGAATCCCACCACTGGGTTAATTGTGTTACCTTTCTATGATCTTGAGCTCGTACTATTTTCTTTAACTGTTAAAATAATATGGATAACAGTTTGAGCCCAATACTCAGTAGCACAGGATTGTTAAAAGTAGGCTACTCAACTAGCTAAAAAAAAGGTGATCCGATTTATTTCAAAGGGGTGGATAAAGGTTTAGAGTACAACCACTAAAACAGGATTTTAATTTGTGAAGGGCAACTGAAGTACCAAGAATCCAATATCAGTTCACCCTCTATAAAAAAAGGCTCACCCAAAATAAGTTCATTTTCTATACGATGACCAAAATCAACATAAAACTGAAGTTCTACAATCCATGAAAAGCCTTTCTAACTGATTCAGCCAATTTTACTGACTACAATTCAATCACTGTTTGAAACAGTGATAGTCAACCAGAACACCTGTCTATCTGGCTTAATAATACACTTCCTTGTAACTGTCATATTATGTAAATTACGAGGCTATTATAATTGCACAAGAGACACAGGAGAATTTCACAAATTAGATTTGGATCTTCCTAAGCAGACAATACTTGCAATCGGTTACACCTCCCCTCTCCCCCATACAAATACTACTAAACATGCAAATCACTTGGATTTATTTACAGTAAAACCCTGGATTACGACGGAGGTCTGTTCCAACAGCCTCCATTGTAACCCAAAAAATTGTAACCTGAAACATCCATAGGGATGCATTGAAAAATAAAAAAGGGTCCTGAATGTATCACTGTAAACCAAAACAAATAGATTAAAAATTTGTAAACCGAGACAGCATTTCTATAGGAGACAGCATTTCCATAAAATAAGTCTGTTTTAATCTAATATTGGATATTAGCAGTTTTTAACCTATGTCTAAATCTGCTCCTGTTCTTGTTTTGGCAGAGAGGAAGCAGCTTCTCCACCCCCAGCTCCTAATTGTGTAGTCAATTTGATTTTTGTACTGACTGTTTTGTGACTGTTTACAGCTAGCTGTTCAGTTGCTTAAAGCATGTATTTGCAATAAACATATTTTTAGCTCACAAAATTCTATGAATCATTCTCCCGCTTCATTTCTATCCCCTTGGCTATGTTTTGGGGGATAAATTAAATGGACATAAATGCTGCTTTGACTGAATTTCTCCATATTCACAGAAAATGTGCCCTGTATCCAAGGAGCACCATTTTACTTGAATATTCTTTGATCTTCCTATTTTGCTTTGAAATCTTTTGAATGATTTCCAGACAGTCCAGCCAGAATCCTGTCCTGGTGGGAGACACTCTTTGACTGTCATCCATTTTGCAAGATGTTCTGTTTTTGCTTCCCATAGATTTAGCCTACCCTTTTCTGATTTCATGTTTTGGGGTTGCAAAGCGTGGAGAAAACATTTTCTCAATTTTAGCTAGTGGCTAAGGGTTTGGTGGAACTGCAGTGGCTCAAGTGGTTAAGATGCTGAATTTGAAGACTGAAAGGTTGGAGTTCAATACCCAAGTATTGCACAACAGAGTGAGGGCCCTTCTCTGTCCAAACTCCTGCCAACATAGCACTTCAAAAGCAAGAAATTGCAAGTATATAAATAGGTACCACGTTGGTGGGAAGGTAAACAGTGTTCCATGCACTCGTTGTCTAGGCATGCCTGCCACCTGTCCATGGAAATGTCTGCAAATGCAGATAGTGTCGGCTCTTTGGATATAAACAGAGATAAGCACTGAACCCTAGAGTGGGATATGACTGGCTTTCGAGCAAGGGTGACCTTTACCTTAGAGGTTGGTGTCCACAAAGGGGGTGAACTTTGAGGTAGAGCAGTGTTCCAAGATCTTGCTTTCCTAGCTCACACAGAGCTTCCTCTGAACTTCTCTTTTCTTTGAGTAGAAAACACAAACCTGTGTTTTCAAAGGGTTCAGTTTCAGATGGTTGTTTTTATCGTATAAGGAGTTAATATACTGTGAAAACTGAAATATTAATTAATGTACCATTTCAATGAGTATGGAACAACAAGTCTAGTACTTATGTTCAAGATTGGAAATTAATGCCCAGTAACAAAATGAGCAGGTTCTGTCTAATTAGATTTAAAATTGCAGCTTTGGATTTAATAGCACTGTTACTAAATATACTTGTACAAAACTTTAAAATGAAAAAAAATATGGATGAAGTGAAGTTTAAAATTTTAAAAATATTTACTTGATGCCCAACATGACAAATTTGATGGTGCAAGGTTTTAAATGTGCATTAGTGACAACAGCTGATTGAGGGAGAATAGTATGGAAGTTCACACTAACTCAAACACCACATGACCTGAAATCGGGGTTTTAGAGAATCCTGATTTTTTTAACTTGGTTAAAGGGGATACCTTTAACCCTAGGATAGCTTTAGAAAAAGACTGAACAGTATTGTTTTTCCTTTTGCAGCTTTTTCCTTGAGAAGATTTTGGATTTTTTTTTCTTTTTGGAACTTTTCTGTTGTTTTTAATAAACCTTGGAATATAGTTACCAACATGTAAACATTGGAACAGCAAGGGTTGAGGTGTATCTAAAGAAGGTGCTTTGAGACCAATGGGCCAGACTCTATGCTACATTCATTACTTTGGACTGGATACTACCTGGTCTGGCTGTAGTTAAATACCAACCAAGAAAATGTTTTGTTCCTGGTTAGAGACAGGAAAACCTAAAGGATATTTCTTAGGACCCTACATCCACATGCTTCCAAGCAGCAAAGGGTTTAAGGCTAGCTTTGAAAGAGGAGTGGAGGAATATGGATTGTGTGATCCTTTTCTAGTTGAGTTCTTTGGATTAACTCCCTGGATTTGCAGTAGGTCTCTGACTGATCTAGCAAAAGAATGTGTACAGCCAATTCTGCAGTGTACATAATTCATCCTGTTGTACTGTAACCCAAACAAAGATGTAGGAATCGGGGCCACTAAGGGCCAGAGGTCCCAGAGGAGACTGATCAAGAAACGATACGAGGCAGTATGGAGCGAGATCAGATCAGTGGTTTATTGAGGGAAAACTTCATCATATATAGGAGAAAAAGCGCAACGGTGGCAAAACCGTCATCTGACAGAAAATCACATCACCCATCTACCCGGGTTAATGGGAAATCTCTCTTGGGGAAGTTAGTTAACTTGGGCAACACTGACAGGGGAAAACACCATTGTTTAGGGATAAGACCAGGGTAAATATGGCCCCTATTTGCACCGGGGATTACGCTCTCCTTGGAGATGAGTGATTACCTTAATGGGTAACGGAGTTAGATATTCGCTCTCTCAGCAGAACCGCTGGTCAGGTCAAGGAATTGGGTGAATCAAACCCTATCATTAATCCACTCCCCTTAATTTCTCTGCCCGCAGAGCCCACGGGCCAGGAGTTTTCTCGACTGAAGTGGCCTCTGCCAGGGCCGTTCCATGCCCACAGGGCATGGGGAATCCACACAAAGATAACAGCCATTTGACACTGGGGAAAACTGGGGGAAAGTCAGTTAGGACAGTAATCAGGAAATCTTAACAAGTGCCTTTTTTCAGATTTCACAAAGAAGACAGTTCCACAGGATCTAGAAGCAATTCTAGGGAAGAGTGGCATTGTTTGGACAAGGGCAGTGATTGCTGAATGGCTGGCAGTTCTTTATGTAACAATACTGGGAGAGACACTCAAATCTACGCTCAAGGTGAAATTTGAAACCTGACTCTGCACTCTCCAGTTTGAAATTTGATTTAAACAAAGAAACCTGGACCATTCAGCTGGCCATGATTTTTGAAACTTCTCTGTTTTTTATGCAACATTTCCAGGTTTGAAATGCCCAGCCTGAATCAAGGGTCCTTCAGGCTTCCAAAATTAGCTCCTTTTTGTGAGAGTTTGATGGTTCAATAATGTCATCACCTTGCTTATCATCCTTGCTTTTGATTGTTTAGACAAGGTAGCCAAGGAGGTGCAGAAAAACCAAGTGTTCAAACCCATGTGCTAAGCAAAGAACTAACAGAAATTTAAAGGGAGAGTTACCTAAAAGTTTTTCAAACTGTGTACTCTGATGTCACTTTTGAGTCTAGTGCCTCTGAGACGAATCTTTCTTTGGTCTCATAAAGTAGTAAGATGCCTTGCTTGGTGGGTGGGTGGTATCTCTTGTTTCTGATTCCTTGTTTGGGGTTCTTAGAGACTCAGTCTTAAACAGATTTTGGTAACAGGATTCTCCCTTCATTTTAAACCCATTCCTCCCATATAGTCTCTAGTACTGTATTAAGTATCAGGGGAAATAAACACAGCAGTAGGCTTTAGTGTGTGGCAGAAGAGAATTTTTCATTACATGTATCATTTCAGCACAAATTTTGGCCAGTTTGGGTTGACATGTACAATATGTGGAAGTACAGTAGAGTTCTATTTAAACCAAAATGTGGATACTCAGTAGAGAAACAAGCTCAGCCTTGATAATGCAGGTGGGGAATATGTTGCTCTCCAAATGCTATCAGGCTGCACTCTTCATCAGATGTAGCCAGTACAGCTAAAAGTGAAGGATGGCAGAATTATAAGCTAGCAAGATCTGCTAAGTCATGTGTTTCATGGTTTAGCTCAAGATTCTGCGTTGTCCTTTATGGTTTCAAATGTTCTAGCCAAGCAGCGTCTTTAGTCCTTCACTTTCCACATCCTTGGTTGGCTCTGGGTTTGCTCTGTTTATTTAATGTTCTCCTACCACAATCATCCAACCATCCAAAGCAGGTAAGATTTTAACGTTATAAACTCACAACACAAGAACAGCAAAATGACTGCAAAAGAAAATTTCAATCATGTATTATAGGACCCTTTTAATCTTTCCAAAGCCATGTTTTAGGCTAGGTAGATATTAAAATAGAAACTCAGACTCCCCATAGTAACTTTATTTAATATATTTCTTTTCCCTTCCCACTCTTCCCCACCAACACAACCACCAAAACTGCTTGAAGAAAACTAATACATTCACCAAAGGGACTCACATCCAGTTCACAGCTAAAAGATGTGTCTTAATTTTTTCCATAGCCCTCTCACCAGCTAATATATACAATTTACTAGAATGTGTATATGCTTTCCCCCCCTCTAAACTGACCCAATTTCTCAAGAGAGCAGTGCATTTTAATTTCTGGATGTGTTTTACTGCTGGGTTTTTAAAATAAGATTAGTTACCATTCCTATAGGTTTAAAATATGTCCCAAACAAGGTTTTTTAAATTCCTGCTGATCAGACCAAAAAAAGTATAGGTAAAGGTTTCCCTTGCTCGAAAGCCAGTCGTATCCGACTCTAGGGTGCAGTGCTCATCTCTGTTTCTAAGCCGAAGAGCCAGCGCTGTCTGCTTCTGCAGACATTTCCATGGTCATGTGGCAGGCATGACTAGACAACGGAGCGCACGGAACGCTGTTACCTTCCCACCGAAGTGGTCCCTATTTATCTACTTGCAATTTCTTGCTTTCGAACTGCTAGGTTGGGTTGGAGTAATTTACTATAGCAGTTTCTACCCCCAGCTGACCAAGGTTACTTAATCAAAATATTTAGGCTAGCCAAATGGAAGAAAACATTAACAATCCTATGGTACCTTATTTTGAAATCTATAAGCAACATGGCACCTTGGTCACCTATCTTTGGGATCCTTCCATTCTGGCAGCTACAAGAAGGGACGCTGGAAGGGACGCTGCCACCTTCAGCGTTGGTGGAGCCACCACACCCCCGGGCTTCTGTCTCCACACCACTTGGACTGAGAATGCAGGGAGGAGCTGCGCGGCGAAGGAGAGCTTGGCCGGCTCCAGCAGCAGCTGTGTGTGAGCGGCCACACCCCCGAGCCCCCGCCCCCACGCCATCGGGGCTACAAATGCTGGGGAGTGTGGCGCGGCTGGAAGGGACGCTGGAAGGGATGCTGCCAGCTTCAGCGTTGGTGGAGCCACCACACCCCCGGGCTTCTATCTCCACACCACCTGGACTGAGAATGCAGGGAGGAGCTATGCGGCGAAGGAGAGCTTGGTCAGCTCCAGCAGCAGCTGTGTGTGAGCGGCCACACCCCCGAGCCCCCGCCCCCACACCATCGGGGCTACAAAGGCCGGGGAGTGTGGCGCGGCTGGAAGGGACGCTGCCAGCTTCAGTGTTGGTGGAGCCACCACACCCCCGGGCTTTTGCCCCCCGCCACTGGGACCGAGACTGTAGGGAGGTGCGGTTTGGTGGCAGAAGGGTTGGGTGTGTGTGTGTGTGTGGGGGGGGTGTTCCCTCTTTGACTTTGTGGTTTGTTATTTTGTTTTGCATTATTGAACTTGTTTGACTCTTATGATTGTTAGGGTAATTTTGATATTGTATTGAATATGTTTTTGATAATTCATACTGTAACTGTATTTTGTTGTATTATTTGTATCATATTTTATATTGTTTGCCATTCTTGTTGTAAACCGCTTCGAGTTCCCTTTATGGGGAGGAAAGCGGTATAAAAGTCTAAACAATAAATAAATAAATAAATAAGAACTTGAGACACTCAGAGTAGCAGCACACAGGTGCTGGAAAATAAATAAGTAATGTCCTTATTTATATGGTTGTTTGCCAAGTCCTCTCATTGCTAAACTAGGAGCAAGATCACTGGCAAAGCCATTGAGACAATGCATTGAAACACAACCATACTGCCCAGTCATCCTGGAACCATCCTAGGCTTGCGGAGAAAAGCAAAATAATCCAAACTTTTTTCCCATTGATGAGAAAGAGTAGATGATAATAATAATAATAATAATAATAATAATAATAATAATAATAATAATAATAATAATAATAATAATAATAATAATAATAATAATAATAATAATAATAATAATAATAATAATTTTGTGTCAGAAATTGTTCTGGGTTGAAAAGATTTTTGCTGGAGAAACTCCGCTCAGGGGATGCCTGAATGAGGCTCCTTTCATGTCCCCAAGAGCTGGGACAGAGATGGGCTCTCAAACTGTCATGCAGCACCTAGGTCTTGAACTGCCAAATTGCCGGCCTTCCAGCTATCAAGACAAGCTTCTTAACCACTGAGCCACTGCAGCCCTAAGTAGATAAACATCATCATTTTTAAAAAATAATAATAATCAAATTTTAGACATTTTAGAAATACTGCTCATTGCATAAATGTTTCAATAATTAAAAAGCAAGGCCAAAAAGTAAGAGACTCATTACTTGTACTCAGTGAAAAAATGATTTCAAATTGTAAAAGTCTAGATGGATGACAAGACTGTCACTCATCTGATATACAGAAATGGGAAACAGTTTTTGTTGTTGCTTTGTTTTTTGGTATTATTTGTCCCAGAATTCCACAGCTACCATGACCACTAGCTATGCTACCTGTGTGGATTGGGGAAGTATATTCTCTACTGACATATCACTTTCTGGCAATAGTACTTCCTACAAGTATGTTGCTCCATAGTAAGTCTTTGAAATATTAGGGGAAATGACTTTGAGTTACTGTACTGTTCTTTCATCATCATCTGCAGCAGCAGTAGCACCAACAACAAAATTAAGATTCTCCTGAAAAATGAGAAAGGCTGAAAGATGTCTGACAATTCACAAAAGAATGTCCATCTGGAGATAATGTACAGATGCTGTCAAAACTGAGTCAACATAGTATACTAGTTGCATAGAAAGTATCTTGTTTGTATAAACCCATGTTTATGTTTCTTCCTATTCCAAGGTCTATTACTTATGGAAATACAGTGGTACCTCACTTTATGAATGTAATGGATTCCACAGGTGCTTCATATTACAAAAAAACGTAAACTGAAACACCGTTTCCCATAGGAATGCATTGAAAATCATTCTGGGGGGAAATTGTAAAGTGTAATGTTTTCCCCCATAGGAAGGCTTGGAAAACCAATTAATCCATTTTTTAAAAAAAATCATAAAGCATGGCATTATTTTCAATGAATTTTCATTTGTAAAGCAAAAATTATGTTAACCAAAGTATTTGTAAAGCAAGGTTCCACTGTATAATCAAATAATTTTAAAAATAGGGAATTGTGACTATTGATTTTTCAGTTCTGTAATGCACGGTCATGGAATAAAATAAGACTTCAAATTAGAAAATAAAAGATCCAGAGATATCCAAAAAGGCAGAGGGATAAAATTTAAATCATTTTATTTAGTAGAAGCAATTCCCTTGGCACTGGTTAATAACTCCAATAGATTCTACCCAAGTGACACAAAATGGCTCAATTAAATGTGTTGCAGAAATTAGATTGATGCACTCTTGAAAGGTTAAGGACCTCATTTTGAATGCTCTTTTGCTTATATGTCTGACCTCAAAGGCTAAGATAATAAATCTGCTTTATGATAATCATGTCTGACTCATTCAGGCAAACTGGTTGATTGTAACAAACATACAGCTTGCAATAATTATGGACACATCCTCCAACTCTAAGCCCTTCTGTCAATCAAAGGGATTTAATAGAAAAGGAACTGGAACTGAAGCACTACTGCATTGACCTTTCCCGCCATCTTCCTTTTCTGCATTTACAGGAAATGAACTAGAGAACCTCTTACATGCTGGGGCTATTATTTTCAATGGATTTATGCCCATACTGGCCTGCCTTTAGTAATAAAGCAAATAAAAAGGGTGGGTGGATTAAAAGGTGAGATATTAGCAATCAGTTACACGCAGATTCAGACAGAACAGAGCGTTAAATATCAACTCAGTTGTCAGACCTTGGTTCCATTGTCTGTGAGCTTCTTATACCTAACAGATATCATTGGACTGCAACTCTCATCAACTGTACGCAGTTGAGTCAATAATCAGTGGTTGGCATCAGCAGGTTCGCACCAGTTTGCTAGAACCGGTAGCAGAAATTCTGGCTGGCCCCGCCCATCTAAGTTTTGAAATAAAGTAGTCCTAATTTGGATGCAACTCAGGGCTTTCCTCCTGGCAACGCCCACCATACCATGTCCACAGTGTAGTAGTAAAAACTTTTGGAGCCCACCACTGTCAATAATGAGTGATAACAGGAGTTTCACCCCAACATTGGAAGGCCACACACTGACTTCCATATTTTGCATTATTGGTCAATATGCAAACCAGCCCTATATTGATAAAACATTATATGAATACAATGGTTTTCTTTGTACAAAGCATGGAATTTTTGTTTCTGGAATTCACATTCTTTAATGTGCAGTCGTTCAGCGGGATAAGTTTTGATGCAGAAATTCCAAAACCATATACAGCAATATGCATGTCCCTGCAATCTACCAATGACTTTTAACAACTCATAATGACTGCTATTAAGATGGGGTGGTTGGTGGCACGCCCGATGGAGAGTTTAGAGCTTGGAAAGGAAGTAGGTTATGGGAAGTATTAAAATAATATCATGGAATGTGAAGGGTACAAGTTCTGTTCTTAAGAGACGGAGACTGGAATTGGCGCTGAAGAAAGATAGACCAGATATATTGTTTTTACAGGAAACACATCAGAAGTCAAAAGATACGAATAGACTTTTTTTTGGGATGGATGCAATACTATGAGATGGCGTTTGGAACTTCAAAAGCAAGAGGGGTGGCAATCATGATTTCTAAAAAATTAGGATTTGAGATTACAAAAAGGGTTGCTGACCAAGAGGGTAGATATTTGATTGTAAGAGGAAAATTGGAGGATGAGGAAATCATGTTGGTAAATATTTATGCTCCAAATGATCATCAAGCGGAGTTCCTTGAAAAAATTCAGAAAATAGTGGAATTAGAGAATGTTGCAAAAACTATTGTGGCTGGAGATTTAAATTTGATAAGGTCAGGGCTAGATTGTACAAATATAGCAAGAAGTGGAATTGGCTTGAAAGGGAAGGTTCTGGATAAATGGATGGATGTTATGGGTTTGAAGGATTCTTGGAGAGAGTTTAAGGGCTCTGAAAGGGCATACTCTTTTTTCTCACATGTTCATGGGACCTACTCAAGAATAGATTATGTTTTTCTTACGGAAAATTTGATCAAAGATATAGAAGGAATGGAAATTGGGATTATCAAGGAATCAGATCATGCTAAAGTATATCTGGAATTGAAAGTACAAAAAGATATTCGAAGAGTAAGAAGTTGTAGGTACGATCCTAATTTGTTTAAAGATCAGAAATGTAAAGAGCAGATTATGGAAAGATGGAAAGAAAGTTGGCAGTGGAATGATAATAATGCGGTTAATTTCAACATTGTATGGGATACCATGAAGTCAGTTTTTAGGGGGGAAAGTATAAAGTTGGCGAGTTTTAAATATAAAAAATATAAAGCAGAACAGATAGAAAAAGAAAGAGAAATAAAACAATTACAGGAGGATCATGCGAAAAGTAAAGATAAAAATTTTTTTACGAAATTACAAAGGCTGAAAGCAGAACTAATGGGTAAGGATATTGATAAAGTTAAATGAGATTTGATTTATTTAAATACAGAATATTTTGAATTTAGTAATAGAAGTTCAAAACTATTAGCAAGAGCAGCCAAGGCTAAAAGGGAAAAAAGAGAAATAGGGGTATTGGTTAATAAGCAAGGTTCAAGGTGTAATAAGAACGGAGATAAATGTAAAATTGTCAGGGAATTTTATCAGCTATTATATGCAAAAAAGGAAGTAGACTTGGAGAAGCTTAAAAAGATATTGGAGAGACAGTTAGGGAATGGAATAAAACAAGAACATAGGGAGAAAATGGAGGAAAGGATTAATGATAAAGAGGTTAAGGAGGTAATTAGTGGGTTGAAGACGGGGAAAGCTCCTGGGGATGATGGATTATTGACAGAGTTTTACAAAGAATTTAAAGAGGTGGTGGTTCCAAAATTGGTGAAGTTATATAATTATATTTTAGATGGAGGATTAATTCCGACTTCATGGTATAACACCACAATCGTTCTACTGCCAAAGCCTGGCAAGAATCTGGAAAGAGTGGAATCATACAGACCAATTTCACTTATAAATCAGGATGCTAAGATCTTCACAGCAATATTGGCTAACCGATTAAATAGTTTTATGGGGGAATACATAAATGTAGATCAAGTTGGGTTTCTAAAAGGTCGGCATATGGCGGATTTGACTAGAAGGGTATTAGATTTAATTGATAACGTTAATCAAACTAAGGAAAAGGTGGGCTTGTTATCATTAGATATTTTTAAGGCATTTGACTCATTACAGTGGTCTTCAATTAAGGAAATAGTTAAAAAAATATGGGTTTGGGGATAGATTCAATAGGGTAATAGACATATTATACCAAAAAGGGAATGCTAGGGTTTGAGTAAATGAGGAGCTTACTGATGTGGTAAATTTAGAGGCTGGTACTAGGCAGGGCTGTCCATTATCTCCTATTTTGTTTATTATGGCAATGGAGATTCTAGCTAAAAATATAAGGGATGGTTTAAATATAGAAGGGATTATGGGTAATAAAGTGAGTATGTACGCGGATGATACATTGCTTATGGTGAAACATCCGGAGCTGGTAATGGACAGGATTAAAGATCACTTACAGGTATTTGAAGCTATAACTGGATTAATGATAAATTGGGACAAATCAGAATTGATGTTGTGTAATTTGGGAGTAAGTGAGATGGGTAGGATAGTGGAGACACTTAATATACAAATTAAAGATAAGCTGAAGTATTTGGGGATAACTATTTCAAATAAATTAGAAGAACTTAAACGATTGAACTATGACAGCTTGACAGCTGAATTTAAGAATAAAATACAAGAGTTTCAGAAGTTGAAGCTGTCATGGTTCGGAAGGATCGCCATTTGTAAAATGATATTGTTACCAAAGATTAATTTTTTATTTGATGCACTAGCGATCCATCTGAAGGAGAAGGAAATTAATGAGTTTCAAAAGATGTTTAATGGTTTTTGTAATGGAGGTAAAAAATCTAGACTTCCAAAGAAGCTATGGTACTTGTCTCAGAAAAAAGGGGGTTTGGGTATGCCAAATTTGTTAGCATATTATTGAGCATTTCAAATTAAGAATGTTGTGAAGATTTTGGCAAGAGAAAAGACAATTTGGGAGCAATTGGAGATGAAAGAATATAGAGACATTGGTAGTATGATTTTTTTGGGAATAAAGGATAAGGTGAAAAGGTCAAATAATACTATGATGAGAGGTCTCATGGAAGTGTGGAAGAAAGTAAAGAAAGATATAGTCCCAAATCTCTCTCCAATTTTGGAATTGACGGATATGGGGTTGTTGTGTATGCATGTCACTGTACTGATAGAATGTAACCACTCCATTTACAAGGTATCTCAGCTGTAAAGGAACGCGAGCAAGCAGCCCATAGAGGGCAGCTGCGAGCGTTCAGTCTCACATGGTTCACATTGCTCAATCACGGACAGCCGCGGGAAATCCTTCCTCGCATTCAGCAGCAAGAAAGAAGAACTACTGAAGAGAGGCGTGCCTGGGCGAGGCCACGCCGGTAGCGGCCAATGAGCTACCGTGCTACAAGATTCAAATGTTAAACCCTACTGTATATATAGAGATGTATCACCGCCATTACCTCATGCTTCACCCGGTCCTCATGCAATAAACCTGAGTTAAGCCAACCCTTCGGCTGTCCTGTTGTCTTTGGTCCCATACAGTAAACTGGCGACAAAGGTGGGATATGGCTGCCCACGGGACCAAGACATGCGCCGGCTACGAGATCAAGAAGCCGGGAGACTTGGAGCTGTTCGAGATAGACTTCAATGGAGCGCTGGTGGAGCTCGAAGTCTCAGATGAGGACAAGAAGAGGGCCATCTTCGTCCGCATGCTCGGACACGAGACAAAGAGGACCCTGGTCGACCTGATCGCGCCGAGGAGGGTGAGCGACTTCAAAGCCAAAGAGCTTCTGGATGTGTTGCGCGCCCACCTCCGGCCTGCGATAGCCATGTTCCCCGCTCGGAGCGTGTTCTGGAGGCGAGTCCAAGCGCCCGGGGAATCGGTCGCCGAGTTCGCCGCGGCCCTGCGGCTGGCCGCCAGCCCCTGCAAGTGGGAGACCCCAGAAGTCACCCTCCGCGACTGCCTGCTCTGCGGCCTGAGGGACACCGAGACCCAGCGCGCGCTGATGAAACTGGAGCCGCCTCCCACGTGGCAACAGGTCCTCGACACGGCGCAGGCCGCGGAAGCCACGACGGCCGGCGTGCAAGAGCTCCAGGACTGGCGACCAAAAACCGCCAAGGCAGAGAGCTCGGTGCGCGCGGCCCGGCGGGTTTCGAACTCGTCCACGGAGAGCGGCGACGACGAGGACGTCCGGAGGGTCCAGAAGGAGGGCCGGCGCTGCGACGGCTGCGGCGCCGCCCGCGCCAAATGCCCGTTCCGCAAGGCCGAGTGCCACAACTGCGGCCGGCGCGGGCACATCGCCAAGGTCTGCCGGAAGCGGCGCGAGGCCAAGAGGAGTTCCCCAGACCGCTCGGCGAGGAGGAGTTCCCCAGACCGCTCGGCGAGGCAGGACCGCACCACGAGGCCCAAGGACCACGGCACCCGGACCACGAGGAAGCGGGACGGCGTCGGACGCATCTCCGACGACAGCGAGGACAACGCTCCGGTTTTCAGCGTATCCACGGAGCACCCCCGATACTTCGTTGAGGTAGTGATACAAGGGGCCCCTGTTAGGATGGAGGTGGACTCGGGTTCTTCTTACTCTATCATCTCCCAGGGAGAGTTCCTAAATATAGCCCCCCACGTGCGGCCCAAGCTCAAAGCGTTGAGGGCCACGCTGAAGGACATGCAAGGGAACCGCATCCCGGTGTTGGGGGTTGGGAAATTCCAGGTCCAGTTCAAAAAACGCACCGCAACGCTTCCCCTATTCGTCCTCAAAGGGTGTAAATGCAGCCTCCTCGGGACTCAATGGTTCCAGCCCCTGGGGTTGTTCATTGGGGGGGGGTGCACGCCGTGGGAGTACACGCCGCCGGGACTGACCCAATTCAGAGCGTGTGCGATGCGCACCCCGAGGTTTTCAAAAAGGGACTCGGAAAATTCAAGGGCCCCCCAGTGACTTTCGACCTGGACCCTGGAGTACGTCCAATCAGACTTAAACCGCGCAGAGTGCCTTTCGCACTAAAGGACAAAATAGAGGCGGAGTTGGACAAATTGGTGGGCCAGGGGATTCTTGTTCCTGTTGATTCTGCGGAGTGGGAAACTCCAATTGTAACGGCGCTCAAGGCCAACGGGGAGGTCCGCATATGCGCTGATTACAAGTGCACCATCAATAAGGCGATCCGCCCCAATGCGTACTCGGTGCCGGTAGTCAGCCACTTGTTGGCCAGATTACACGGGGGGAGGTGTTTTGCTAAACTCGACCTGGCCCAAGCCTACCAGCAACTCCCGGTCACCCCCGCCGCAGCTGCTGCGCAGACCATAGTCACCCACAAAGGGGCGTTCCAGGTATCGCGCCTTCAATTCGGCGTAAATTCGGCGCCCGGGATTTTCCAGTCACTCGTGGAACGCCTCCTGAAGGGGCTAGAGGGGGTGTTACCTTACTTTGATGACGTATTGATTACAGGGGGGAGCCGGGCCGAGTTGGCAGAAAGGTTGGGAAAGGTCCTGGAAAAATTCGAAAAGGCGGGGTTGCGGTTGCGAAAGGACAAATGCGTCTTCTTCGCAACCGAGGTCGAGTTCCTAGGGTTCCGCATTACTCCCGAGGGAATAAGGCCTTCCCAATCCAAGGTGGCCGCCATCAAAAAGGCCCCTCGCCCCACCTCCAAGCCCGAGCTCCAGTCGTTCCTCGGGCTGCTCAACTTCTACCACTCCTTCCTTCCTCGGAAGGCAGCCGTGGCGGAACCGCTACACAAATTGTTAAAAAAGGACGAGGCATGGAAGTGGGGCGACGACCATGAGAAGGCTTTCAATGACCTGAAGCGACTCCTGGCATCAGATGCTGTACTGACCCACTTCAATCCCAAACGCCCAGTGGTCCTGATATGCGATGCATCCCCGGTGGGGGTGGGAGCGGTGTTATGCCACGTGCTCGAGAACGGGAGGGAGGCCCCGATAGCGTTCTACTCTAGGTCCTTGTCCCAAGCGGAGAGAAACTACGCCCAGACAGACAGGGAAGCACTAGCGATAATTGCAGGGACCAAGAAATTTCATGATTTTGTGTATGGCCGCCCCTTCACCATAGTGACTGACCATAAGCCCCTGCTAGGCATTTTCACCGCAGATAAGCCCACACCCCAAATCCTGTCCCCGAGAATGCTCAGGTGGGCCATTTTTCTCAACGCGTATCAGCACGCGTTGGTGTACCGGCCCGGGAAGGAAATCAGCCATGCGGATGCCCTCTCGAGGCCCCCCATTCCCCGGGATTGCTGCCACGTGGGCGAAGAAGAGAGGGACCACCAGGTCTTAATGATAGAGGTCCTAGACTCCCCTCCAGTAGTACCGGCCGACATCGCCAAAGCGACCGGTAAGGACAAAACGTTAGCTACAGTTTGCTCCTGGGTACAGAAAGGGTGGCCCGTGTCTTCCCCAGCAGCGGAATTCGACACATTTTTCAAAAAGAAATTAGAATTGTCCCTAGAGAGGGGTTGCCTTTTGTGGGGACAGCGGGTAGTGATCCCCACGTCCCTCCGGCCGAGGGTGCTTAAACTGCTGCACGTCAGCCACCCCGGGATCGTCCGCTCTAAGGCACTAGCCCGCAGTTACTTTTGGTGGCCCCAGCTAGACGCCGACATCGAGCACATGGTCGGCACTTGCGAAGCGTGCCAAAGCTCCAGGCCAGAAGAGGCTCGCTTGCCACATAGGGAGTGGGACACAGCAAGGGGGCCCTGGTCCCGGGTACACGTAGATTTTGCAGGCCCGTTCAGGGGAACACTTTTCCTCCTTGTGGTGGACGCGTTCTCCAAGTGGCTGGAGGTCATTCCAGTCTCGAGCACCTCCTCGGCCACAACAATTAAACAGTTACGGAGGGTCTTTTCCACGTTCGGTTTACCCGACACCCTCGTCAGCGATAACGCTAGCTGTTTCACGTCCGCCGAGTTCAGGGCATTCATGGATCTCAACGCCATTCGGCACATCACCTCTGCCCCTTTCCACCCGGCCACCAACGGCCAAGTAGAGCGCCTCGTGCGTACCACTAAGGACGCGCTGCGGCGCATGGGCCCCGGAGATCTTGACTTACAACTATGCCAATTCCTGCTACGGTACAGGGTCACCCCACTAGCGTCAGGGTACTCCCCCGCAGAGTTGCTAATGCGCAGGAAGCTGGCCACGGTAATCTCCAGACTAGACCCCACCAGAGTAGAAGACAAAAGGCGAAATGTAGAGATGGATCCCTCAAAGAGTTTCAGCGTAGGCGCCCCCGTGCATTGCAGGAACTACGCCAGCGCGGGACCAGCCTGGGTGCCCGGCATTGTGATAGAACAAACCGGCCCCGTCTCATACCGCGTAGAGACCAATACAGGCCTCCTGTGGAGGCGGCACGCGGATCAACTCAGGCGTAGGGTCCCCGGAAAGCAGGACGAAGACGAGAGTAGCAACGAATCAGCGTTAGGGTACTCCCCCACCCGCTTAACCCAAGGGGGAGAAAAAGGGGGACATGGGTCCCCACCAAGGGGGGAGGAAAGGGAATCGATCCTCAGAGATCTTTTGCGGGAATTTGCGGCGGAAAGGAAGAGCCCCGATCTCGCAAATAACCCTTGGAAGTTTCCCCAAAACACAGATTCCCCAAGAAGTTTAGACCTTGATTTACAGTACCAGGGGGAGTTAGCGGAGTGGTCCCCCACCCGTCCTAGCGAAAAGAGGGGTTTCAGTTCAGCCCTGGTACGTCCAGTCCCAGTAGCCCCTGTGAGTTAGAGTGCAACATAGCGCCAATGTCCCGGAGACCGACACCCCCAAGACAGGAGGCGACGGCGAGTCCATCCGCCACAGTCTCAAGGTCCCCCGAGCGGGGGACAGAAGGTAGCAGAACCACAAGGGCATCCTCATCGGTCCCGCGGTTCACGATAGGAGGGTCCCCGGGGTCCGAGGGGAACAGACAGGGGTTCACTTCTCAGCTGTTCATTCCATTCCCATCCCCTAGCGCAAGGCAGGCACAGACGCCCCACAGAGCCACTAATGAATCCCCGTTTTCCGTTGCAGGACAAGCACCCACGGAGTCAGGGATCACAGGCTCTCCTGTACTAGGGCAGGCGCAAGCACGCCCCAAGCGCATGTGCGGCAAGCCACATTGGTTGCGGGACTTCGTCCCATCCTAGGGGGGAGGGATGTTGTGTATGCATGTCACTGTACTGATAGAATGTAACCACTCCATTTACAAGGTATCTCAGCTGTAAAGGAACGCGAGCAAGCAGCCCATAGAGGGCAGCTGCGAGCGTTCAGTCTCACATGGTTCACATTGCTCAATCACGGACAGCCGCGGGAAATCCTTCCTCGCATTCAGCAGCAAGAAAGAAGAACTACTGAAGAGAGGCGTGCCTGGGCGAGGCCTCGCCGGTAGCGGCCAATGAGCTACCGTGCTACAAGATTCAAATGTTAAACCCTACTGTATATATAGAGATGTATCACCGCCATTACCTCATGCTTCACCCGGTCCTCATGCAATAAACCTGAGTTAAGCCAACCCTTCGGCTGTCCTGTTGTCTTTGGTCCCATACAGTAAAGGGGTGTTTCCCAATAAAATTAGATAAGGAAAAAATGGAAATATTGGATAAAAATGGGGTGCTTTCATTGAAGGATTGGTTAAAAGTTTGTGATGATGATACTAAGAGGGGAAAAATATTTGAGAAGCTAAATTTGGATTGGTTTCAGAAATTAAAGGTGGATAATTGGAATAAAAAATATAAAAGAGAAGCAGGGATAGATAGAAATAAGACGGAATTTGAGGATTTGGTAATAAAGATCAGAAAAGGGGAAAGAGGTATTAAGGGTCTTGTAAGCAAACTTTATATTATATTGAATAAGGGTAATGATCCACAGGAAGACTTGAAACGGAAGTGGGAACAAAATTTGAATATAAAAATTGGGGAGGCTGAATGGAGAAACAAATGGAAAAAGAGGATCATGAGAACAATGTCTGTAAGAATTAAAGAACATAATTTTAAAATGTTGTGGCAATAGTACTTGACACCACTAAGGCTTTATCAGATGGATAATAAAAGAGATAAGTTATGTTGGAGATGTAAAGAAACAGATGGAACATATGAACATATGTGGTGGAGTTTTAAAAAAATAAGGGATTTTTGGGGAAGAATAGAAGGGGAGTTTGGTGAAATATTGGGTAAAAAGGTCAAGTTGGTGTCAGGTACCATTCTTTTAACAAATGTGGAAGGTTTGGGTTTGAATAAGGAGGAAAAAGAATTATTGGAAATTGTATTGACTACAGGTAGACAATGTATAGCTAGAAATTGGAAAAATGATGTAGATATACAGATTGGAGAATGGTATAAGGAAATGTGGAGCCTAGCATTGAATGACAAATTGATATGGGAGATTAAAGTGAAACGAGACAATTTAAAAGAGAATAGGTTTTGGAATATATGGAAACCGTTTGTGGAGCATTCTCTTATGGTAAATGACAGCTCAGGACCTGTACCATCTCAAAGAGGTTTTTGGAGTTGAAATAGCAACTAAACTCTCCGGGCATTGTATATATTCACAGGGTGATTTGTAATTATTAAAAAATTACAATAGAGGTAGCTTAGAAAGCTCTT
Source organism: Bradypodion ventrale (assembly GCA_035047345.1). NCBI lineage: Eukaryota > Metazoa > Chordata > Lepidosauria > Squamata > Chamaeleonidae > Bradypodion > Bradypodion ventrale. The sequence continues at coordinate 220,777,381 of JAWDJE010000003.1, read as the reverse complement.
ATTGTTTGATTGAGTAATATTTTACATTGTGGTATCTAACATTGTGGTTATATGGTAAGCAATTAGTTTAAGTACTGTTATGCGCTAGCCTCTATGAATGTGAGTTAATATTGCAGTGATGTTATTTTTGAGGTATTATTGTATTGTATTGTTATTGTTTTCTTTTTTTTTGTATGTCTGTTAAAAAATTTAATAAAAATCATTAAAAAAAAGATGGTCATCATTCTGCTACCTTTTGCACTTCTATTGCATTTCATATCCTGCTCCTTCCCAATCTAGCATGTTTCCAAACATATGCCTGCCAAGAAATGAGCAGCAATCTACTGAAGCTTATGTCAGATACAATTTGCTAGTCCTTAATGTGCCTTAAGGCTCTTTGTTGCCCTTACTACAATGGGAAAGCCCACATTAAATATAAATAGGAAAGGGTTAAAAAAAGATGTGTAAGTAATTACTCAGCTGCAAATATCTGTTAAATTTGCTTTAGAAATCCAATGACATCCTTATAAAACAGAGGGGAAGGAATAAATTTCGAATGTGAAAGACAGTGTAGCAATATTGTCACATAATACTCGAGTGCCCTTTGCCTCCTCCAAGTACAGTGCTTCCCTACCTTTGATTTTTAGACTTCAATTCCCAGAAGTCTAAGTCAGTATATTGGCTGATCAATGCTTTTTGAAATTGACTTAGGCTTCTGGGAACTGAAGTCCAAAAACCAAAGGTTGGGAAACACTGCTCTAGTGTAGCATGGAGAGGCTTTGGTAAGCAAATTGTATCTTGAGAAGTCAGGTGTGGGTTTATTGGGCTTAGGCCCTTTAGACAGGGGTTCTCAACCTTTTTTAAGCCGGGGGACAAGTTAAGCTCCCACAGACTGTTAGGGGGGCTGGATTTTTTTTGAATCAATTATTTATTTATTTATTGTTTATAAATTTCCCACTCTGGGTGGTGTATACACAATATCAGATAATACAAAAACACACACAACAAATCCAAAACAGAACAACCAAACAAATACATCCGAAATAAAATAAAATAGAATAGAATGTCTTTTAATGTGAAGTCTTATCTTTGCAATAGCCATAACTGGTGAAGGGCACTTCCAGCTGCTGCCTTGTGGAAGAAGAAAAAGGGAGGCTTTTAAGAAAGCACTTTTGCAAAATTCCAGACATGTTGAACTCCCTCAGGATTCATGCAGAAGGCAATATTTCCTTCCTATCTTGCCTGCCTCAGCTTGCCTCTGCAACATATTTTTGGCTTTTTAAAATACGTCGATGAAATTGGTTTTCAGTGCATTCCTATGGGAAACCACACTTTGTGCTCTCTAGTGGCCATCTCTGGCAATGACCCTGCAGTCATATATTCTCCCCCACCCCAGAAATGTTGTAGGCTTTTAAGCTGCCAAAAATGCCGGCATATCACACATGGAGGGCCAGATGGAATGGCGTCAGTTGCCGGGTCTGGCCCGTGGGCAGTAGGTTACAAATGCCTGCTTTATATTATGAGAAATATACTGAGGGAAATAAAAGATTGAAAGGAAACTTGGTTCTTCTTTTCTAACATTTCTACATGCCTATGAGCTCTAGGACACTTTCCCTGCAGCAATTCACAACCCATTAAGGACTAAGTAGTTTAGAGATTATTTCTCTGTCTTCCTCTAAGATGGTCCTGACAGGCAGAAGGGAACACCTGCCCTTTTCAGCTATATCTCAAGTTAAGGAGATCTAGAGGTCTTTTGGCAGGCATCAAAAACTACTCCCGCCTCTTCTTTTAATATTCCCCTGCCTTCAAGTACAAGAAAGATGAGATCTTTCTCTTTGTATGACATTAATAAAAGTTGGAAAAGAATGAAATATCTGTTAGATTTGGTTACCAAGGCAATCATCTCCCTTGAAAGACAAGGGGTTTTGGCGTGCAGAAGGGGTGATTTATCACTGAGGCATCAAAAACAAGGGGGAGGGAGGAAGTACAGTTCATCATGTTTTGACTGAAACAACTCATTTCCAGCATTTGCTTTTTGCCTCTTTCTTCAGGGGCTGGACATAAAAGTTATAATTTATCATGGTTACCGCAACAACAAAAACTTGGTTGAGGTTATTTACTACCCTCACATGCCCATCAACATTTCACAAGCACAGCTCCTGTATATGGGGGCACAAGGACAGGAGTCCAGAAACCAAGAGGCATGTGCTGGCACAGCCAATATTATCCAAATTGGCCCACTGAGGTTTTGAGGAGGACAGTTTAGAAATCTCAAATACAAAAGCAAATACTACTGTAATGAAAGCGCGGCACCAAAATGGCCACCGCGCTCTTTGCGGGGCCCCCACCCACCCGGACTCAGACATCCGAGTGAGTTAGGGGGCATGGCCACCCCTCTATAAAAGGGGTGGCCACGAGGCAGCCGAGCTGCCATTTTAGAATTGCGACAGAGAGGAGAAGTTTTCTCCGTCGCAGTTTTCTCCTTAGTCTTCGGCTATTAAGCCTTGCAGTTCGTTTCCCGGCTGGGAAAGGAGGATTAAAGTACCCGGAGCCTTTTGGATTGCTAGGCTACCACGGTACTTACACGCTAGGAGTTTGATCCCTGGATAGGGATCCTGCAGCGTCTTTCTTCTCCTAGGGAGACATGGCTCCCAAGCTGAAGGCCCCGGCGCTAAAGCCACGGCCGAGGGGAAGAACTTTTACTGGTCCTGCACCAGATGGGGGCCAGCCTTTGGGTCGGAGGACCAGGGCTGCACCCCCACGGCAGGGTGATGTGCCAGCCTTGCCCACTGGTACCAGTGGGGCTGGTCAGGCTACCACTTGGCAGCCGGGTTCCAGCTTGGTAGCTGGTCAGCTACAGGCCGGCCCCTCTGGGGCTTCGGCCCTCGGCCCACCTTTGCCGGGCATGGGACAGGGCGGCCCGGGGGGGGCCTGGTGCGGGTGTCCAACCCACTGTTCCTCTGGCCCCCCATGGGCCAGAGTTTTGGGCAGGGCCCTATTCTGGCCCTGGCTCTCCTTTTGGGTTGCCTTTTCCTCAACTGACTAGTGGGCTGTCCGGCCCACCCGGCCCGCTTTAAATGTACCAACACCACAGCCCACTTACAGTGGTGGGGTTCAGTGGCCCTGGCCTCGTCAAGTTGATGCGAGCGGGCATCAGTTAACGTCCTATCCCAGTATCCATGGTTTCTAAATGGTCCCTCGTTATGGATGGGGGTGTCCGCCCCTCGGGCAGTGCCGAGCATCGCAGGGGCTGTCCAGGTCCTGCTGCGTATGCCCTCTATACAGAATGTGCCGACGATGGCTTTGCCGACGGCTGGTTATTCCTTGCCCCGGGTGATCATTTGTCACAGGTCACGAGGGATAAGATCTGGTGAGGGGAGTACGTGGATATATTCTCCCTATTGAACCATGAGCCCACTGAGGAAGAGAGAGAGGGACAGGACGACAGAGACAAAGAGCTGTCCCGTCGTCGTAAGCCACCGTGCACCTGGGCCAACTGGTTGCCGGCATATTTTATATATATGGCGGTATGCCTCAGGGCCCGGCCTGATTGGGCCATCCCGATGGTTCAATCCCTTGATAATATTTACAGGGCGATGGCTGATTTCATGGGCCCATCGTAGTTGGCTTACGATGAGGAATTTGGATGAGGGTGGCCCTACGTCCTGAGATGAGGTGGGATGAGCCCTGTCAGCAATTGTGGCTCTTGTACATGACTCCCACATGACTGGCGCCTGGTGATAGGTACCATTGTGGTCATGCTGTGCAGCCAGCTGCTGCAACACAGGCTCCCCGCTGACCGGTGGGGCAGGGGGTTCCAGGCGCCTGCTGTGTTGGACCTTCTCAGCTAGCGATGTGTGTAATAAGCGCCAGTGTCATTACCGACACGAGTGTCCCCTTTTGCGCTGGCCCCCACGCCGCCTCCGTGTGCCCACGGGTTGGTGGGTTACGGGGCAGAGGTAGGGGTGCACAGGGGGTGATCAGAGCTCCGTCTGACGGAATTAGCCATGTCAAAGCCCCCCTCCCCAATTAGTGTACTCATGCTGGAGCGATGGCTCTCAGCTTATCCAAGAAGGGATGATGTGAGGTACCTGCTGGAGGGTTTCCAATGGGGCTTTCGTATTCCATTCGGGGTGTTAGGGGCCCCAAGATGCTACTAATTTAGTTCCCTTGAAAGGTAACGAGGTGGTTGCTGCACTGAGCGCAGCTAAGGAAGTTGAGGCTATGAGAGTAGCGGGCCCCTTCTTGGAACCACCTTTCCCTAATTTGAAGGTCTCCCCTCTGGGGCTAGTACCGAAGTAGAACCCGGGTGAATGTCGTCTAATCCTCCATCTAGCTTACCCTGCGGGTTCTTCGGTCAGTGATGCCATTCCTGCTGACCTTTTTCAGTCAGGTAAACGTCGTTTGTTCAGCCCCTACGGGTGGTACGCTCATGCGGTCCCGGTGCTTTCCTGGCACTGTCTGATATGCACTCGGCTTTCCGATTACTGCCAGTGCACCCAGGGGAATTTGAGCTATTGGGTTTTAGGTTCCAAGGGGAATTTTACTTAGATAAGGCCATGCCTTTTGACTGCTCTATTTCATGTTCGGCATTCGAACGATTCGGTACTTTCATTCAGTGGGCCTTTGCTCGCAGGTCGGGGTCCCGGTCTCTAGCCCATTACCTCGATGACTTTTGGTTCGGGGGTGACTGGGGCTCAGACACGTGCACGCGTCTCCTCACTACATTTCAGACACTCATGTGGGAACTGGGTGTCCCCTTGGCGCCTGAATAGACCGAGGGCCCAGCTATTAAGTTCACATTTATAGGCATTGGAATTGACTCTGTCGCACAGGCATCTGGGTTACCCATGGATAAGGTGGCTCGGATCTCTGCGGCGATTTTGGCATTGATTGCCAAACATAAAGTGTCCCCTCGTGAGCTGCAGCTACTTCATGGCCACCTTAACTTTGCCTGCAGGGTGGTTGCACCAGGCAGAGCATTGGCCAAGCGCCTGTGTGACGCCATGGCTGGCCTGTTAAACATCACCACAGGGTCCGGCTGATCAGGAGCATACGGGCGGACCTTGCTGTCTGGCTCAAATTCATCCAGGGTTTTAACGGGGTCTCTTCCTGGAGATCAGAGCTTATGGTCTGCCCTAGATTTCAAGTACGGTCGGATGCCTCTGGCTCCCTGGGTTATGGGGGGTTACTCTGAGGGTAGGTGGACTCACGGCCGGGGCATCACGCATGGCTTGGCATGGATCGCCTCCACGATCTTACCTTCCTTGAGTTTCTTCCCAATTTGGGGAGCACTGATGCTATGGGGCGACGAGTGGGCCAACTCAGTGATCCATTTTTGGTGTGACAATGCGGCAGTGGTGCACATTGTCAACACCCAGACGTGCAAATCCCCCAGGGTCATGGCATTGGTTTGTCAATTCTTTTTGAGAAGCCTACACCTAAATGTGCTGTTCAGGGCCAGACATGTTCCAGGTATTAATAACGATATTGCTGATGCTTTATCCCGCCTGCAGATCCCCCGGTTCCGTGCCTTGCTCCAGAAGCAGAGGAATTCCACTCGCCACTCCCGGCCGATATTTGGATGTTTGGCGAGGAGAGGTGAACTGGGCATGTCATTGGCACCTCGCACGCGTAAGGCGTATCAACATCCTTTCATGCGATTTAGAACTTCTTGCGAGTAACTACAGTTACCTCAAGTGTGGTCAATATCAGTGGACCAGGTTATACAATGCAGTCAGGGTTTGGCCCCCCGTACTATAGCCTTCAGGCTTTCGGCAATGGCATTTATGGCCAACGTGGGGGGGGGGTTTTCAATGACTGCGTGAGTTACTTCCGCATGCGTCGTGTATTGGAGGGGTGGACACGTGAACATGTCCGCCGCCCGGACACGCGTCACCCCAGTTCGCCAGAGTTTCTGACCCACCTTGCACGAGGCTGGCATGACTTATGTTCGGATAGGTGTGAAGTGGCTCTTGGTCACGCAGCTACCACGGTAGCCTTTTTGGAGTGCTCCGCAACAGTGAGTGGGTGCCAGAGTTGGTACCATCTGTGTAAGGCGGATGTGTCTCGTAGGGCGCTGGAACTCGACGATGTCTATGTCACACATGAGTGGGCTCAATTGGGGATACGGTCCTCAAAGGTTGTTCAGCACGGCGTAGGCAGTGGAGTTAGACTGCTACGAAGTTTCATTGGAGACATCTGTCCGGTTGGTGCCCTACATGAATTTTCGGCAGTGCCTGCTGCGCGCCCAAGCCTGTTTTTCTGCCACCAGGATGGGTCTACCTTTACCAAAGTAAAGTTACTGAGGGTGACCGGTGTCGCGCTTTGCGGTGTGGGGCCCATTTTGGCACCCATTTATTTAGGATAGGTGTCGCGTTGATCACGGCTACGTTTGGGGTACTCGGAGGCGGATATATGTGTACGTGTAATTTCTTATATGTACGTCCCCTCACTGTACGAGTACCTAGTTATGTCCTTCACCTCTTCTCCTCTTTTACAGATCCTGTGTATCTCTGCACACCGGTGGCAGTGGGGCTGGTGGGCCGCAGCTATGTACACTGGGCAGCAGTATATGCTGCGGCGACAGAGAGTGGACCCCGACTTGGGCTGTGTGCATCCGCACGTATGCGATGGTATGGTATGCGTGGCACAAGGGGGCGGGAACTGTGGCCATTCCTGATGTCCATCAGGGATGCTGGACCGCCCGATGTTCTTATTAGGCACCTCGGCGGCAATGATCTTATACGGATCACTGCTATTCCTAAACTGTCGAGGGCCAGTGACCTGGCATTTTATATCATGTATGGCTTACACACGGTCGCTATGGTCTAACATTGTGCCGAGACACCAATTTAGGGGAGACGTGGATCTCCGTGGTTCGGACTGTTCCGGCAGTCAGTGGACAGGGCTGTTGCTCAGTCCCTTGCTGAGCATGGCTGGGAGACAGTCATTGGACACCTGCGGATAGGCTTACAAAAATTTTTGCTGGTAGGCAGGAGATGGTGTCCACCTGTCGGCTGGAGGTATGTAGCTCTTTCTGGGCGTGGTGCAAGCAGGCCTGGCGACCGAGCTGACGGTCTGGGGGGGCGGTGAGTCATCATGGATGCCTCCCCGTGTGGCGGGTAGCACTGGTAAGGTAAAGATTTATGACCCAGAGGTATCCGGCAGGTTCGCAATTGACTGGCCAACACTTAGACAGGTACAGGGGTAATAGCTTTGGCCGGTCAACGACGAACCAGGCAAGGGGTGATGGCAGGAGCTTAACAGCCTGCATCACCTTGAGATTTAACGGATACACGTCATAGGGTGGGGTCAGTAGATAGTTTATTGACTCCGGTCAACAATTTGTTTGTGTCAACAAACAAATTGATACAAATAGTTACATGTAGCCAATTGCCATTGGCATTTTGGGTGGAACCTTACCAGTGTTACTGCGGCCTGCTTGCCTTAAAGAATTACAATTGGATGATTACACCAATTGAAAGTTATAATTCGGACTAGGGCATTATTCAATAAAAATGGCCCGATGCCTTTATCCATATACCGGTGTCTGAGTCTTTCTTTGGGGGGTGCACCCGCAATGCTCTCTACGTGGGGTTTCCCCTGTCCGTGCTACAGAGACCTCAACAAGTCCAGAACACATCAGCCAGGCTGATTATGGGATTGAGAAAATTTGATCATATCTCCCAAGCCCTGGCAGGGCTGCATTGGCTACCTGCCCCTTTCCGTATCAGGTACAAGGTGTTAGTGCTAACTTTTAAAGGCCTATACGGGTTGGAACCTTCTTACCTTATGGAACGTCTTCCCCTTAGGTCTATAGCCTGCATCACTCGCTTTTCTTTGTTGGTGCAGCTTCAAGTGCCGACCCTGAGATTGGCTAGAAAGTCTGGGATGAGGAGAAGGGCCTTCTTGGTGGTGACACCAATGATGTGGAATGCCATCCCACCTGAGCTGCATCAGGCCTCTTCATGCCAATCTTTTAAAAAGTTACTGAAGACATAGATTTTTGAGGAGGCCTTTATAAATGTCCTACCAATCTCTGACTTTTAGATTGGGACCGGTACATATCCCTTCCAATTTAGCTGCATGGTCATTCTCTTGACTACAGTACTTTGGCCCATTATAATGGTCAGTGTTGATTATAAATTATTATTGTAAGTTTTATGGGGTGTAGGTTCTATGGGGTATAACTATTTTTTTAATAAGCTTTGTTTATTGTATGAGGGATTTTATGATGTGAGCTGCTTCAAGTATTGTTCCCTAGAGGGGTGGGATACAAGTGTAAAATTCAATTCAGTTCAATCATCTTTCAAATTCAAAGCTGTACATTCTATACCAGATTGTTATAGCAACTTGTGCCTTAATGTGGTATGTGTTTCTGAACAGGGTAGCTAATCCAATGGAAGAAAGACAGGTGAGAAGTTCCAACCACTTGGCATCCTTCACATCTGATTAAACTTTTTCATTAGTACATGTGACAAATAGGGTCCTTTTCATGTTATTTATTATTGAAGAGAATGAGAGTTTATTTGGTTCACCACAGCTGGCAAATATTGATTGTGAGTCCAAAATATCCAGCAGCTATAACTAGAGTTTAAAGCCATAGTCTCCAATGTCCCTTTTGAAGGTCAAGTCTTTTGAGCAGAGTCTAGTGAAATCTCTCTAATGTGATGGATTCATCCAAGAAAGCAAAGTGTGCAATGGAGACAAAATGTTCAGCTAAAAAGCCAAGGGTGGCTCGGTACAAATTTTCATGGAACGTCAGGGCTCTGACTATTATTGGGAACTACTGAGAATAAATAGCATAATAGTAGATTTTGAAACGTGCATACTGATGGTGACAGCCCTCATAGTTGTGCCTCCAGGTGAGTCCATAGTCACATCTCTGGGTGGATTGACTGGACAGTTGTGTAGGTAGGCAGACACAAGCTAAAAGATAAAATACATACTTCATCTATTATTTATAGAACTAGTCCTGGATAAAAATTAATCACAAAGCATAGACAAAAAGTAACATTAATTGTTTAATTAACATCACCCACTGTAAACTTAATTATTTCATTAACACAGCCAACTGTAGCTACCTGGCACTAAGATTCACTGACTATTTAAGTCCAAACTTTAGCCTTTGTCAAAAATGCAAACTATCTTGTCCCCATACATAAAGTAGGAGCTACAACAAGGAAAATGAAAGAAATATATCTTGCATCAGTTTGATCATCTTCTCCCTCATTCCCTCAATTCCTCTATGGTGATCTGTCACAAAATTATTCCAAGTCCTATTCTGGCATTGCAAGTTTTAGATCTGCACTCTCCTGCACTTATCCTGTTCATCATCACCACTGGAGATACAAGTTCCACAGGTTGTCATTCTAGCATGGGATAAAACTGCATAGAGATGATAGCAGCAGGATACCTGCTAACAAGGTTTGTACCACGGCACTCCAGCAAATGAGGACTAGATTCAAGACACTACAGACTCTTTGCTTCATAATAGCGGTGGTTGAAATCTTGTTACATGGCTACTCAAAAGACATAACTTTTATAAGTGAATTGCCATACAGTAAGTTAAGAAATATAAGTAGTCATAGGTTGCAACTCAGTTTTGGGTTGACTTGACAAATTAAAATTGATTCAATAGGCCTATTTTAGTGTGACTTACTATACTAAGAAACAGAATTTCAGCCAGCATGACTGTTCTAGCTAGAACATTTGCATTTAGGCCAACAATTAGTTCAAATTAGCTAGTAAACCTCACAGCTGAATAGAGATTTGAATATCTGTATTTCTGATGCTAGTCTTATCACTCTGAACCAGGGGTTTCCAACCTATGGCCTGCAGGCAGTACCTGACCCACAGCACCATTTCATGTGGCCTGCTGCTGCCACCGCCACACCCGAAAGTGGAAGCAGGTGCATTTATGACAGCCATAAAATGTGCCCGTGCATGCGTAAACATGGTTACGTCATCTGTAAATGCACCCATGGCTGTTGTAAATGTACAAGTGGGCGTATTTACTTCCGCTTCTGGGGGGCGTGGTCCTGCCCACTCAGCTGTCCAGTGGTTGTGGTCAGGTCCATGGTATAAAAAGTTTGGGAACCCCTGCTCTAAACGCTAGACCCACATGACTTCTTTCTCTTTCACCCATAATTCTATACCTCCTTACTTCAATATTTGACTAGCTTATCCAGTGAAAATAATCAAGTGTTAATATCTAGCAGAAAGCCACAGAGAAATCCAAAAGAAGCAAACCATCTAACAGCTTGCTAGCCAAAGGACCAAGTAGAATAAACTCTAATGACATTATTATTATTATTATAAATTTGAATATAAATAAATAAATAAATTATTCAGTTATAGCCCCAGCTAAATGCATGCGTCAGAGATTGCAGGTGAGTCTTCAGAAATTTTACTCCAAACCAACATAACTGTCTATAAAACATTTTCAACATACTAAAAAGCCCAAATATTTAGCTTTAAAGGACTCTGAGAAATGTTTGCAAATCATTATATGTGAAGGCTTCAAAATTACTTCACAGGCTTTAAAATATTTCTTCCTCAGTGTTATTACATACTTATGAAATAGGCTAATCTTGATTTCTTGAGAGAGTTCTTAAGTTTCTTAAGAGCTACAGTTGCTTATTCGTCACCTAGAGTAATAAAGATCTAGTTTGGATATTGCTGCTTGGTTGCTCTGGAGATGGCTATGATGACAAGCAAATGAAGTTAGCATCTGGAACAAATGCAAGCCTCAAAATTGCCCTGAAATTAGTATACAGTACCCACTGACTTTACATTAGTTTAGACAGCTGCCTCACATTCTCATTTCATTAAGATAAAATGGGTAGGTCAAGGACAGACATGAGTCCTTGAGTTTTCAGGACCAAATTAGTGTGACTCAGAAGACCTTCTTTGTTCTCCATAATGTACAGCCAAAGGTTTAGTGGAGGGGTTCCCAACCTTTTCAAGCTGTAGGCTGGGTCATGTTATCTCAGTCAGCTTTGATGGCCAGATGGCCATTTTTCCTTGCCTGCATGATGGGGGTGGCCATTTTGTCCAAACAGCTTCAATGGGGTAGCTGTTTTGTTTCTCAAATGCCCTTAGAGGGGTGGGGTGCCACATGAAATGGTACCAGGGGCCGGATGCAGCCCACAGATCTTAGGTTGAGAATCCCTGGTTTAGTGGACAGAGTCAAATACTTTGACTGCTTAGAACTGGAAATAATGTATGCTTAGATATCTATACCTATAAAGAAAGGGTTGGGCTGTGCGTGTGCGGAATGCATGTCCACACACGTGCAGCCTATCCTGTAATGTGCCAGCCACACTTACCTTTTGTCCTTGGCAACATCGCCGCAAAGGTCCGGAAGCCGAGAGTGAGGCCAACGCCCCATGAACACGGAAAAACAAAAAAAACTATGCTTTCCAGTGTCCTCAGCCAATCAGGCAGGAGGACACAAGTGCGGAGGAGGCAGGACAGCCAGCGTGTGCAAAAAAAATGGCCAACATGCACATGAGAAAGCCCATTGGCGCTCCGTTTGGCCTCCCTGGGAGAACAGGGCCGAAAGCAGCGCTCTGTCCCACCCTTGCCTCCCGGAGGGAAGCAAGCGCCAACCCTGGGGGAGGTGAAAGCACGGCTGCCTTCAGCCCCCACCTACCGGGCGAAGTGAACCAAGGCAACAGCTGGGTGTCCAACAGGGAAGACGCCTTCCCTGCTGGGCTCCTGCCTGTCTCCCTTCCTTGCCCCTCCTCCATGCTGGTTCAAAGCTAGCCTTGAACCAGTGTGGGGGGAAAACCAAGGTGACAGGCAGGTGTCCAACAGGGAAGGCGCTGTCCCTGAAGCCCTTCCTTGCTCCTCCTCTGCGCTGGTTTAAAGCTGGCCTTGAACCAGCATGGGGGGGAACCAAAGGTGGTAGGTGGGTGTCTGACAGGGAAGATGCCTTCCCTGGTGGACAAACGCCAGTCACCCTTCCTTGCCCCTCCTCCATGCCGGTTCAAAGCTGGCCTCGAACCAGCACAGGAAAAACCAAGGTAACAGGTGGGTGTCCAACAGGGAAGGTGCCTTCCCTGCCAGGCACCCGCCTATCTCCCTTCCTTTCCCCTCCTCCATGCTGGTTCGAAGCTGGCCTTGAACCAGCATGAAGGGAAAACCAAGGTGACAGGCAGGTGTCCACCTACCCTAACGGATTCCTGCCTGTCGCCCTTGCCGTGTCTTTGGCTGTCCCCTTCTTCCTTTGCCCTCAACCTTCACCAGTATCAAGGCTTACTCAAGTGAATCCTCTTTTCCCAAATAAGCCACCCCCACCCCCAAAACCACCCCACCAACAACACAAAATCAATACCTGCCCAGCAAGGCCAGGCAAATAGCTAGTCTTACTTAAAGAATGACCTTGATCTGGTCACAATTCCTCAGCCAAAATTATTCAAACAGTAGTTCAGAAAATAAAATGCAGAAACACTATGGAAAATGCCTTGAGATATTTGGAGGGAAATGTTGGGTACAGAGTTATAAAGGACTATGGAGGTCATTCACTCCAACCTCCTAAGCAGGAGAATCTCTGAAAGATCACCTTTCAGTCTCTTAAGTATCTCTGGTGAAAAGAGGATCCAGCAACTCCCAGATTAATCTGGCCCACAACTCTTACTGATAATATGTTTCTATTATTGTTTGTTATGAGACCAATCATCATTATGATAACTCAAACCACTCTTCTCCCCCAAATAATAGCTGCTTCAAAAACCAAAGCACTGGCTATATGGCCTGTCGGAATTTGCAATTTACAACTTAAAGAAAAGGCAACAACTGTTTCCAAGATTGTTTAAATATTTTCTTCTGTTGAGCTCCATCTTTTCATCTGGTCAAGTTGTCACCATGGGTTTTTAGGGGGGAAATACTTATCATTTTGGACAAGATTGAATTTGTTATTTGTTTCAAATTGCCATTCTCTTGTGAAACCTTTTTTTCCATCCAGCAGAAATGAAATTTTTGCTAGAGACACTCTGAATATATTAATTACAGTGTGATAGAATTTTCTAAATGTATTGCAATTAAATCATTTACTATAAAAACATCCCCAGATTTAATAAACAACACTGGATTCAGGCCACCCTTCCAGCTGCTATTAGGTCAATGCAGAGAAGAAACCATAAAACTTCAACCAACACTAAGGCTTTCTACTAGGTTTACAACATTTTGTGTTGTTTAACCATCTCCCTTCTAAACAATTACTTTATTAGAATTTAATAATGATGATTTTATAATACAGTGGACCCCTACTTTAAGGAATTAATCCATTCTGTAGGGTTTTCCTAATAGTATTTTTCCCCTTAAAGTGGTTTCCCGTAGAAATGCATTGAATGCATTGAAAGCCATGGGGAGAAACTATTCTGTAAAGTGTTTTTATTGTGATTTTTTTCTCCCTTGAAGCGGACCATCATTCCTATGGAATTTTTCCCTTGAAGAGAGTTTTCCTGTAGGCAGACTCTCATTAAAGTGGGGGTCCACTGTATTATAAAATCATCAATATAACTTCCTTGGGGAGAATATTGAAGAAAATTTTAATTAGGTATGGTGATAAAAAAAACATTTGTTTCATATCTTAATATGATTCAGTCTAATTTGCACTTACAGAATATTATCATTATTTATTTATTTATTTATTTATTTATTTATGCACATTTATATCCCGCCCTCCTGGTGGGTACACCACTCAGGGCAGCTAACAACATAATAAAAATTACACTAAAAACAATTAAGCAACAAAAGTTAAAACAGATCTAACAGCCCCAGTTAAAACCAACATTAAAAACACAAACAGATCATCATTAACAAACAACCCACCCCCACCCTACCCCCGTTAAAACAGAATAACCAAACCAGGGGGCAGCCCCTCACATAGGCTAAATCAGCCACCGGGCTTGACTGGTAGAGTCAAGCGTGCCCCAAACCTGCTGGAAGAGCCATGTCTTCAGCATCTTTCTAAAGGGGAGTAGTTCCGTCTGGAGCCGCAACTCAGGTGGTAAGAGGTTCCACAGGGCAGGGGCAGACACGGAAAAGGCTCTTTTCCTGGTCCCAGTAAGATGTACCTCTTTCACTGATGGGACCACCAGTGAGCCCCTCCTGTCTGCCCTAGTAGGACGGGCTAAATTCCTTGTGGCAACGCGGTCTCTTAAGTAGCCTGGTCCAATGCCATGAAGGGCTTTAAAGGTCAAAACCAGCACCTTGACTTGCACCCAGAGGCACACTGGCAACCAGTGCAGCTCCCGGAGAAGTGGTGAGGCTCGAGTATGACACCCGTACCCCATCACAACCCAGGAAGCCGCATTCTGGACAAGCTGAAGCCTCCAAATGGTCACCAAGGGCAGCCCCATGTAGAGCGCATTACAATAATCCAATCTGGAGGTGACCAGAGCGTGAGTGACCATGAGTCCTGGTCCAGGAGTTGGCGCAATTGGTAAATAACACGAAGCTGTGCAAAGGCCCTCCTCGCCATGGCTGCCACATGCTCTTCGAGCAGTAGCCGCGAGTCCAGGAGGACCCCTAGATTGCGCACTGGATCTGACTGTGGCAAAGATGTTCCAGCCATGACCAAAGATGGTAACTCCCGGAATAACATGGGACCCCGCACCCAAAGCCACTCAATCTTGACAGGATTCAGCTGAAGCCCGTTGTCCCCCATCCAGACCCGAACAGCCTCCAGACACCTGGTCAGGACTTTGCTTTCCACCCTTTCTCAAATTTTATAACCCAGCAATCCAAGGAAAAAAGTGTCCAAAAATATCAGCACATTAGGAAAACTGCAAATGGAGAAGCATTCAATCTGTGAAATCGAATGAAAATTTGGAACAATATCTAGAACGGGAAAAAATAAAGACATTGACAGCCTAAAACAGGGGTGCCTAAACTATGACCTGCAGGCTGGGTCTAGCCCATGGGCCGGAATGCCGCCAACACCAGAAGTGCCACGCCACCCCTGGAAGTGCCAAAATTGTGATGGAAACATAATGGAAACATGGTGGAAAATTCAAAAATGGTGCCAAAATGTTCCTCCACCACTCCTCCCTCCAATGGAAGCAGAGAAGGAGGGGAAATTCCTGGAAATGCAGCATAAATTCATGTGCCTCCACTGCTGGCACCAGGAGGAACTACGTGATTGGTCCACTCTGATGTTTGATGGGGCTTGGTCAGATCCCTGGCAGGGAAGGTTTGGGGATCTCTGGCCTAAAAGCTCATTTTACTGAGGGCAGGCACGTACACTTAATGATTTAATATGCCTTTGGCTTAATGCTTGACAGAGTTCCTTTCTTGGAGTTTCAGTGATTTCAGAACTCTAACATAGCAAAAGAGAGGACTCAAGCAGGTAATGCATCATTCATGTCTGCTTTTCAAATTAACCTTCTTAGTGTCTGTATTTGGAAATGTAGTATAGTTTGTCATGTATCTGTAAAATGCCCTACTACTGGATGCTAGATAGTTTTGCTTCCTAGCCCTAGTCTACATAAATGTTGGTATTTATTCGCTTATACTCACACTAAATAAAATATTGGTGAACTATAAACCTCATTTCAAAAAAATGGAAAGGAAAACATTACACCATCTGTTTGGCTAACAGTTTGAGTTTTGTTCTGTTTCATAGTGTTAAACCCAAGTTTATACCACCATTTAGTGTAGAACTCATTCATACGAATCTACAATGACTATTAATAATTATATGATTGTTCAAAAACTGAAATGTTATAAGTACTATTTGTCATGATCTTAGGTTGACAGCTCATTACTAAGCAGCTGCATTCTTTCTTTTGTTTACTCATATCTCATATTCCACTCAGATTAAGTCAGTCACAGGTACTGTATTAGGCAGGCAGCCATGATGTCAGGAGAAACAGCTGTTGCATTCCTAGCATACATTGGGAACTCAGGTGTGTTCCCGTGATCTCATGCATTCCATGCAGAGGGGGAGAACACCTGCAGAACACCTGCAGTCCAGGAATATTCCAGATGTAAACACATTACATAACCCAGGGGTTTCCCATTATGTAATGCCATTAGGTAATGCATTCCTACGGGTGGCAGAAGCCAATCTTTTCCCTATATAAGGGGTGCCTTTTTAGACCCCAAATTGGTTCTCTAACCCAGGGCTACCAGGCTCTTGTTAGCTGAACTCTATCCCTAAGGGGAACAATGCCCCATGGCAGGATGGAGGAGCCCAACGGGGCATGGAAATGAATGAACTGGATTGGATTCTATCTTGGAGATTATTCCCTGCTGAAAGAATTCTTGGAATTCTAAGACTTCTGTCTCTATGGACTCTTTTCTTTTCACAGGTATTATATTATGCTTTGTTTCTATGATATTGCATCTTGGAAAATAAAGCTCTTTTTGAGTTTTACTATCTACTGAGTTGGAGTCTACTTCTCTGGCATATCCAGTTTCACACGCTACCAACTAAATAACCGCATACTCCCTGTGTTGAGCAGGTGGGAGTATGGCAACCCGGGTTCTGGACAGAGAGGTGACAAAAGGCTGTTGAGGGAGTTGCAGAGTAATGGAAAATCTAACAGCCTACTGATTGTAACCAACCTCTCAAACCCTGGCAAGAGTCAAGTCCATGATACTATTTATTGATACTGCAAATTGTAATTGAATGTAAAACACACCTATTTTCATCTTTGTCTACCAAATCTCAAAACTCAGATTACTTTGAAAGACTTCTGAAAAAATGGGCAAACCAAAATTAGCAAAGTGTAGTGACATCCAGTAATTGGTATGGCCTGAAAAGAGAATTAGATAAATTCATGGGTGTTGAAACAATCATTGATTGAGATTATTTTTTAATTGCTAGAAGAATCAACTGCAACCTACTCCTAATTTTATTTTATTAAAGCAAAGAGGGATGTTAGAGGCTTATCATATATCCTACGGAAGGATTAAAAGCATAAACCTAGAGAGAGGAACACAAAATATGGGATTATCCAGCCCTTGGATCTTGACCAGCTCTCCATAAATTTCCTTTCTGTTTTTATGGTTTTTTTCTAGATGAATATTTTCAAATTAAAGAGAGGTAAAAACACAAAAATATCAATGACTATAATTACAAGAATATATTTGTATATATATTTTTAAATAAAATTTTAATATTGCTACATTAAAAAAGCACCTTTCTATCAACCCATTTAGATCCTCAGTAAATAGAGGTTCTGGTGGTTTGTTTAATAGCAACAATTGTGCTGTAGTCTCAGCGTCTTCAACTAAAACTAGTGACAGAAAAATTGTTGCTCTTTTATCTACTGTGTTTGGAAACAACTTGAACAACCTCATGTTAGATAGTTTGCTATACATTAAGTTTATCAAAACTTGCTTTATAATCAACAACTGTCTGCACTAAGAAAACTACACTTTTCTGCAACCTAGTATATATGGTAATTATGCAATTTTTATATTTCTGATGTGGCAGCTTTATATAAATTAAGTAACTTGTGTTTTTGTATTTTATTTTGGATAACTACATCAGCTATTGCAAGAGTTAGGGAGGG
Source organism: Bradypodion ventrale (assembly GCA_035047345.1). Lineage (NCBI taxonomy): Eukaryota > Metazoa > Chordata > Lepidosauria > Squamata > Chamaeleonidae > Bradypodion > Bradypodion ventrale. The sequence goes on along the minus strand of JAWDJE010000003.1, from coordinate 220,759,868 downwards.
ACAATCAAATCAGCTAAGTACAAAAAAATAAATTTCATGGGTACCACAGATTTCAGCAGCATATGTTCCCACCTATTAGATATAACAGCTGGAAACATCTTATATATATCAAGGTAATTTTTTCTGTAGGGTACAAAAACCGTATGCAAAAATAGCATTTCAACTAGAATAACTATCTTTTCCATTCCAGTAAGGCCTTCTTGTTCTTCTCGTTGTTTGAAGAAACAATATTTTGGTTCTATTTTGTATCTATTGCAACTTGGAGAAAATAAATTTTGGAATGTTCTATTATGCTGTAGCATTGTTGCTGATGTGTCACTGTTGACAGTTCCTTCTAGTCTGTTTGTGCAAATGCATTTGAAAAAAGCAAGGAGAGAACTGGTTAAAATCAGACAATTTTTAAAAAGCAGATTTTAACCCCAAACATTGGATTTTTCCAATGAAGAAAAATCATTGTTGGTGCCTTGTATGTTTTCCCTTTCAATGTACAAGAGCAGAAACAAATAAGTTGACAATCGATAAAGTACTTGATTGAGTACATATTTTACATGTGTCTCATTAAGTATAAATGAACTTACCTCTCAGTTTACCATTTACATTGGTAGTGCATACAACAAGTACACTAGTCATTGGAACACTCAATCACCCCTGATTATGCTTAAGGGAAGGACAGTCCAGTTATAGGCATGAATGGGCTATCACTTAAATTAATAATGACTAGGTGTCAATGAAGAGATTATAACTAAGAACTGAGAACTAGTTCAGATTTCAACTCAGCTGTGTATTCAGTAGTGATCTATGTACCATTCTCTCAAAACCCATCCACCCTGAGTATAGGAAGATTACTTTCTGAACTACAACTCCCACAATTGCCCCTGCCCATTATGGTTAGAGAGTGTGATAGCTACAGTCCAAAAAGCAACTATCCCAAATTCTCATAGCTGCCCTGTAATGGGTAAATTAACTACTAGCCTACCTGCTGCTGAAATTATTGAGAATGGAAGTGAATCCATGAAAGACCACTCCTATCATCATGCATCACTGGCTATACCAGCTAAGCCTGATGGAGGTGCAATCTAACAACATCTGAAGGGACATCCATTTTCCACCCATGAGTGGTAATAACATACAGGAACTGCTTTGAACGCTTTGAAACAGTAATGCAAAAAGGCTAAGTTTTTCTTACTGAACATGTATAAAGAACCTCAGGCATGGCAGCCAGCATACAGAGACTTAAAAGAGTCCCATTTTTCTAGGTTAATGCAAATTTGGTATAGTTGCAGAGTATAAAAATGAAAAAATGCATAAGCTCAATTTTTTTCTTCTTTTGGGCATTAAGGACACTCATGCAGCAATACATACGCAAGAGAAGCAGGAAATAGGAGGATGGTTAGGTTACAAAGCAAATACAGCAGTCCTAGGGTTGCAACATATTCATTTTGCACAATTTAAAGCTGCATTAGGGAGCTTTTACCACAGATCTGTATTACTATCATTGGTTTTATCTCAAGTGTGGAGAGAGAAACATAGCCATTTGCTAAGTTACCTCATAGTCACCTTGGAAAATACTGCTAGATGCTTTGAGTGGAGCTGAATAGAACTGAAAAACTGGTTTGGAAGAAAATGAAGATTAGATACAGCCCCAAAATCCCTTGAACCTAACCAAGTGAAAAATGCTGCCTTTGAAGTTTGCTGGTGTGGAATATTATGTGGAACAATTCTGCAACCATTCCTATAAAGATGCATGTTCTGGTTTGGCTTCAGAAGTACTTGGAATTTCATAGGTTTACTCTGTCTTTGCATGTGGTATTAATGTATATTTGAATTTATGTATTACTTACATAGCAGATATGTAAGAAATAGCATGTCCTGTAACAAGGGCAGAAGATAGGTAACATGACCTGTTCCTAACCATTAACAGAAAAAGAAAGAAAATTTTATTTTTACCTTTATGTTGTACTAGCTGATTACCTGGCCTTGCTAGGTTTTTTTCCTCCTTTAAGGCTGTGGTGGCTCAGTGGTTAAGAAGCTTGCCTTGTTAGCTGAAAAGCCAGTAAATTGGCAGTTCGAGACCCTGGTAGTGCATGATCGATTGAGCACCCATCTCTGTCCCAGCTCTTGGGAACATGAAAGGAGCCTTGTTTGGGTTCCTGCAAAAATCCTTTCAACCCAGAATAATTTCTGAAACAGAAATATTATATTCCCCCCTTCCTCTAACACTCAACATGACCATGGAAAGGTCTGCAGAAGCAGGCAGCACTGGCTCTTTGGCTTTGAGCACTGCACCCTAGAGTTGGATACGACTGGCTTTCAAGTAAGGAAAACCTTTATACACACTTGCCCCCTTATCTACAGCATCCTGGTCCCCCTTCTATCCACCCCCCCCAAGACTACTCCCTCCTTCATCTCCCCACCACCCCCAACCCAGCAGCCAAGGCCCAGCTGGCCTGGTGAAGCCTCCCGCTCCCCTCCGGGCCACGCACTCACTCACCACGCATTTCTTGCCAAGGAAGCCGATGAGTCTCTCATTCTCCTGTAGGGTGAGGAGCAGGGAGCCCATGTTGGTGACCCGCCAGGGCGGTGGGGGCTACTGTTGGCTGTTGCTCATGGCAGCTGGCAGGCAGGCAGGCAGGCAGGCATGCCAGCTGGGATCCCCAGCCACCACCCCTCTCCCCTCCCTCGGTCGCAGCTCCCCAAGGCTGTAGTGTGGGTGTCAGGCCTGGCATCCCTTCAGCAGAAGCAGCTAGGTGAGGTGAGAGGCGGCAGCAGAGGAGGAAGAGCAGGACCAGCAGCCTCTTCTCAACCCAGCAGCAACAGCATCGGGGTGGCAACCAGAGGCAGGGTGAGTGGTGGGGAACCCATGGCTAGGCTACTCCCGGCAGGCTCTGGAGAAGGAGGAGGGGAAGGGATAGGAAATTTGCCTTCCTCAGCCTTTCTTCAGCTTCCTCCTCCTCCTCCTCCCCTCCCCCTGACAAGCTCTAAACTTCCAACTTCGGCCCGGCTCTGGCTGTGCAATCCAACATGGCAGGGTGTGGGTGAAACCAATCAGTGCCACTCTGGAGGGGGAGGCCTCACGGAAGAATGGCGCCAATGACCCCAGCATGGCTGGCTTCCCTGCCTGCCTCCAAAGAAGCCATTGCCTCAGCTTTCTCTCCCAACTCTGCCTTTCCGATTTCCCTATTACCCAGCCTTGCTAGGGTTTGTTTTTTTCTTTAAAGGAAGTAAGGAGGCTGTGGTGCACGTGCACAGTACTGCTGTTTCGTTGCGGTGCACATGCACAGTACTGCTGTTCTATTGCTTTTTCTCCCATTGTGGGGGGTGCCCCCTTTGCTTCCCAATTTGGGGGCAAAAACTTCCAAATGTGTTTTGAGACCCCCACCGTGCTGGTCTCACGATCCCAAGGTAAGTGTGTGCCAGTTTTCAGCAAGATTGGTCCAGGGGTTTGGGTTCCTATAGAGCACATACAAGACCACACCTCTGTTTTATAGATATAGATACCAACATGTTGGTGGGTACTGTACAATATCTTAGTGAATGAACTTCCAATATGGAATATCTCACTAATCATGTGACCATTGTCAAAACACTGCCACAGTAACTTCTCACACATACACAGACCATGAAGATCAAAACAATTAATCCTACTTTTTCAGGACTGTTGTAATGATTTCAGTCTAATTTATAGTGCCTTGAATGTTTAGTACTATATAAATATTAACCTGTTGGTACATCTGCTGCAGTATTTAAACAATTTTACTCCCTTTATTCTGATGACTCCAAAGTTATATAAGTAATAAACTACACAATGGCTGAAATTTGATAATAAGTAACAGCTAGAATAGGTCCATTGAATCAGTGGGATTTGGTGACTCATCTTATCCAAACGTTCAGTGGGTCTACATATATAAATCTACCAGATGCCAGTCATTATGCAACCACTGAACTTTACAACTTCCTTCATAAATATGATAATAATAAGAGGCAACAAAAAACTCTCAAGTCCTAGACAAGCAACCTAACTAGCCACTGCTGCCATGGCAAGTGACATATCATGACTTCCAATGGTCGGGGCAGTTCTAGAGGTGCCCGGGTGGCCACTGTGGGCTGGATTAATGATATACATGGGCTGGATTAGGGTTGGGAACCCCTGTCCTAATGCTTAGAAAAAGACCTTAAGATGGTTGGCCCAAATGGCTTATGGCTGTGTGTGTGTCACAGATTGACATCCCATAGTTGATAAAATGGTGGCACAGTTTACTGGTAACAGCATAAAAGTAACTTTGATGACCAAAAGGCACTGTATCCAGGCCTTGGGTGACTGACTTGCCATCTGATGTGATCTCCAAGCCTACTCTATAGGGCAAACAAGAGGACAGAAAATAGAGGGCCTCACCATCAGGCATAAGACTTGTGACATCTAACGTTTGTTGTGAAGACCAAGGTGCCGATCTGATCTGGGCATGCCCCTGTCATCCTTCACTCCAGGAACTTCACTGGGATCTACAACTGGGAAAGGGGCCTGCCTTCCTCATCCCTCTGTGAGTACAAAATTAGCTAAAATTAATTAGTCATATTCACTTTACAAAACAATGTATCCAATTAGAATCAGACTGTAGCATGAGCAGAGCCATCTTGGAATTATGAAACCCTCTCTAATTAAAAGTTGTTTACAGCTAGCTTGCTGAAGAACACACCCAAAAGGGTCTTATCTGAAGTAAGTAGACATGTTTACCACTGAACATGTTAGAATGTATGTGACAAGCAAAGAGAACAGGGTAAATGTACATCATAGAATATGCTAGTTGAATATGTAACACCAAGATAAAGTGTGAAATGCCTACCGCCCATGAGGCCCCCTCTGGACTGAAGAACATGTGTGCATGGCTCATAAAAAGTATAAAAATCTCATAAAAATGCTCATCATGGTTCCTTGATTCTCATGGAATCAAGAACCACATGTACACACGTCATGATCATGTAATATCATGTAATGCTATGTTATGCTATGACTGAAAAACTTAGATAAAATTCTCTTTTTCCATTTCAAAACCTCTCTGGTTGATTTATTTATTTAAAAGCTGTTCATCTTTTTGAGAGTTCAAGTGACACCTCCAAGTAGATTTGGTCTTATGTGCCCAACTACCCTAATAATCACAAACACATTCTCAGTAAAGTGTGATGAAGATTAGTACTTGTAATTAAAAAAAAAACTAAGGTATGATCAGCTATTCAACAATATTGCTACTATCAATGTGTATATATCTGGTATCCTCCAAGAAACTACTGACTCCAATATATCAAAGAAAGGGATGGAAGGCTGGCTTGGCTGGATAGGACCAGGGCACTATAGAATTCTCAAGCTGACCAGAGTGAAAACTTCCTCACTCTGGTCTGCTTCCATGGAAGCCCCCTCTCCCCGCCCCCAGTGATTGGTCAAGCTTTCACCTGACTAGCCAGTTGTAATAGTGATGGGAAGTGTGACAGGAAAAAAACTGATTGTTGCAGAAGAAGCCACAAGTCAGTCTCCAACACAGTCACTAGCCACAGACCAAGTTCTTGATAAAGCAGGGAAGGACACAAATATACCACACTGCGATGCAATTGAAGATAATTTAAAAAGCAAGTGAACTGAAAAGCAGCAAGTACATCTTCAGCACGTCTCATGACAAAAACTGGGTCTTGTTTTACCATGTCTGATCAAGCTATGTCAAAAAAAAAAGGTGAAGGAGAGAAAAAAGCAAATTTACATAAAAGGCTTCTTCCTCATTCTTGTCATCAGTCTGTTCAAATCTTTTGCAACTTGCAGCTCTTGAACGTCTGCATAAATTTGTAATCATTCTGTTTGTCTGACAAGTGTGACAATCTTGGCTATAAATCATTTTAAAGTTACTTATTAAATAACTTTATTTTTATTGGCATCAGACAAGCCTCTCCTGAAACTAGAGAAAGAAAATAATTTCTTTGAATCTCTCAATAAAAGTAACTTTTTGAATCTCTCAATGCTTGTGGCAAGAAATCACCTTGAAACTTTACAGATTTACAAGGTTTACAGAGCATTACAGATACATAAAGCACACACTTTAACATATAAATGGCTAAAATACCCCTGACTGAAAAATAATGGCCTTTCAGTCCACTTCAGGTAAAATGTATAAACTAACATGTGTAAAAGAAAATGTTTTTTTTAAAAAAAATGCAAGCTAATTTTAGTGCAGGATGTCTCACATCTTGAACGAATATAAGAATGGAAGTGAGATTTGAGGAAACATAATGCAGAATAAACTTTCACATCTCTAAGTGATACACTGCATTCAAGTGTTGTACAATTTTTATTTCATTTTAGTTCTCATGTGGAGTAGAGTAATTCCATTTATTCATCCTACTTCCCAAGTCAGCCTGCAATGCTTGCTCACTGAATATGTTCATTCTTCTTTGGGGGCTTGCCTGCTTCCGCTGGTTTCATTGTTAATTGAACAAATTTGTTCCTAAGCCCAGCTACAATCAATTTACTGTACTTCTCCATGTATCACTTTAGGCAGTTCTCTGTTGTATCCTGGGAGATATTTTAAATAGCTTCTCAACATAAACCATGAACAGACCCCTCCAATCAATGAGATGATATTTCCATATATCTACACTACAGAGCTCTTTCTGTTGAGTATATTAGAGCAATTCCACCATGCAACGGTTTGTTAATGTAAATTGTATCTCTAACTAGCCAGTAAGAACAGTCTTCTACTTTCTCACCTCTAGGATCACCTGACATGGTGTTAAGCTGGTTGCTACTTGGGTCTTTTACTTTCCTAAGTTATTCACCTTAGTTCTGCTCTCTTCTTTCTCCTTATTGTTGTTGCTGTTTGCCTTACAAGAAAAGCATATGTTAAAGAAACCTGATAGTTTAACTCAAGGGTTCTCAACCTATGGCCCATGGGTCGGATTGTGTCTGTGGCACCAAATAATCTGGCCTGTAACCTCGCTCCAGCTGCTGCTTCTGCCGCTGCTGCCTCCACCTCAATCCTTGTCTCCTCTACATGGATTGGCATGTCCCTAACAGCACTCCATAGCAGGCCGGATGTTGTAAGGGTTACAACATCCACCCTGCTATGGATTGCCATTAGGGACAGCCAAAGCCAAAACACAGGAGACAAGGATTGGAGCAAGGTCATGGGCCAGATTATTTGGTGCCATGCTTGGGGTGATCCTGCCACTGCTGCCACCACCCTGAGTTACCCCTCCTCCTGCAGCAGCAGCGGCACCTATTCAGTCTGCTAACAGTCTGAGGGGGCATGATCTGGCCCCTGGCTTTGAGGATCCTTGGTTTAACTCAGGGTTTTCCAATATTTTCAAACCAAGGGCCGGGTCATGCTCTCTCAGTCAGATTGAAGGGCTGGATGACCATTTTGCCCTGCCTGCACGATGGGGGTGGCCCATTTTGTCCCAATAGCTTCAAAAGGACAGTCATTTTGTTTTTTGAATGCCCTTGGAGGGGTTGAGGACATATGAAATGGCACCATGGGCCATATCCGGCCCACAGGCCTTAGGTTGGGAACCCCTGGTTTAACTCATTGAAATTTATTGTATAGAAACATTCACAAAGAAAAGCACCTGTTTATATCTTTGAAGGAACTGTAAACAAAGAAACTATTTTATTATATTTAATGTGGAGAGTTTAACTGCTGGAGTAAAACAGGGAGTATAAGGCTTGGAGAACTTTCTAACTAAATATATTTGTAAAACTGGCCCGCTTTGCTGCTGTGTATAAAATACTTAACATTTCCACCCTCTTTCTCCTCCATTTTATTCCTTCTGCCTGTCTGTTGTGTATTAAGATAATATTCAGTGTTATTATTACTTATCATGTGTTAAAATGGCGACTCACGCCATTCCAGTTAAAGGTAAAATTGGCATGCCCTTTCCCCAGTTCAAGATGCACTCTTATGCAAATGTGTAATACCTGATTGGTTACTATTTTGGATCCTAGCGGGGATTCGTCGTTGCTCGAATATAGCATTACTGATTGGTTAATTAGGTTGTACAAAAGGTTGCTAACTTGTAACATGAAGTAACGGCTGCTCACACGCTATATAAGTGCCGCTTGCTAATAGGGTGTTGGCTCTTGGTTCGCATGCTTGCACGGCACACACGTGTGGATTACCTTCAGTAGGTGCAGGTGCAGAACTACTCCCGGGTAGCAAAATAGAGGAACGATGGGAGCTACCATATTTGGTTTTGGATGGGGCTATTTTGCCCCAGACCGACCCGGTGCGCAACTTGGGGGTCTTCCTGGATTCGCGGCTGCTGCTAGAAAAACAGGTGGCGGCTGTGGCCAGGAGGGCCTTTGCCCAACTTCAGGTGATTCGCCATTTGCACATGCTCATGGACCAGGACTCTTTGCTCATGGTCATTCACGCTCTGGTGACCTCCAGACTAGATTATTGTAATGCGCTCTACATGGGGCTGCCCTTGTTTAGTGTTTGAGAACCAAGACAATAGAAACAGCCGAAAGCCTGGCTTAACACATCTTTATTGCATGATGGTCAGGGGGAACATGTGGTAATGGCGGACGAACAGCTCAATATATACAGTGGCTATACATTTGAATGTGGCTCCTCGGTAGCCCATTGGCTACTGTCTGCGTGACGTCACTCTCCGTCACACCCTTCTTGTTCAGGTGAGGTAGTGGCGGGAATCTTCCCGCGGCTGTAGGTATTTGGGGAATTGGAACCATGTGAGCTAGGCGCTCGCTATTGCCCCTAGTGGTCACTAGCTCGCGTCCTATACGGAAGGTTACAGTGTTACAGCTGGTGATTGTTATATCCACTCATTCGAGTGTTACATTACTTAAAGGCACAATACTCCAAACACAACATCCCTCCCCCCTAGGATGAGACGAAGTCTCTCATCCAATATGGTTTATTGCAAGAACGTTTTGGGCGCAAGGCTGGCTGGCTTGTCCCGGGGGCGCTATCACTTCTGTGTTCCCTAGTCTCTTGTCCTGCAATGGGAGAGGGAGACTCGTTAGCGACTCGCTGAGGTTCTGCGGTTTTCGGGGTAGGGGTAAACTCCATTGTGGGAAAACCGGGGGCATTGGGGGCTAACGAAAAACCCCGCTTCTCGCTTGGACAGGTGGGGGACCACTCCGAACCCCCCCCCCGGTTTTGTAACTCAAAATCAAAATCATCTTCTGGGATATCTGTGGGGCATCCTCCAGGATATCTGCGGGGACAAACTTATTCCCTTCCCCCCTTGGTGGGGACCACTGGCGCCCCTCTCCTCCCCCTTGGGCTGAACAGGTGGGGGAGAACCCTAACACTGAATCCTGTTTCGCGTTTTCCGCGCTCTGGTTGCCGGGAACCGGGAACCCGGCGTCGGAGTTGGTCCATGTGCTGCCTCCAGAGTAGACCTGTGCTGGTCTCTACGCAGTACGACACAGGACCCGTTTGCCCAATGACTACTCCCGGAACCCAGGCTGGCCCTGCGCTAGCGTAGTTTCTGCAATGGACCAGGGCGCCTATTTCGAAACTCTTCGTGCCCGCTATCCCGATGCTCCTCCCAGTGTCTTCCACTCTCATGGGGTCTAGCCTTGTCAGTACCGTAGTCAGCTTTCTGCGCATTAGGAGCTCTGCAGGCAAATAGCCTGACGCCAGGAGGGTCACTCTATACCCCAACAAAAATTGGCATAACTGTAGGTTCAAGTCCCCGGGGCCCATGCGCCTCAGTGCGTCTTTGGTGGTACGCATGAGGCATTCTACCTGGCCGTTCGTCACCGGGTGAAAGGGCGCGGAGGTGATGTGCCAGATGGCGTTAATGTCAATGAATGCCCTGAATTCGGCGGATGTGAAGCAACTTGCGTTATCGCTTACAAGTGTATCGGGTATGCCGAACGAACTGAACACCTTGCGCAATTGTTTAATGGTTGCGGCTGAGGAGGTGTTTACAACTGGAATAACCTCTAACCACTTGGAATATGCATCCACTATAAGGAGAAAAAACGATCCTCTGAAAGGGCCCGCGAAATCAATGTGCACGCGGGACCACGGCCCCTTTGCCGCATCCCATTCCCTGTGCGGAAGTCGGGCCTCCTCGGGCCGGGAGCTTTGGCAACTCTCGCAAGTGCCCACCATGTGCTCGATATCAGCGTCCAACTGGGGCCATGAGAAATAGCTCCTGGCCAGTGCCTTGGAGCGGACAATCCCTGGATGGCTGACGTGCAGCAGCTTGAGCACCCTTGCTCTCAGGGATTCAGGGACGACCACCCGCTGGCCCCACAGGAGGCAACCCCTCTCCATGGACAGTTCTAACCTCTTCCTAAAAAATGGAGCAAACTCCGCTGCTGGGGAGGACGTTGGCCACCCTTTCTGCACCCATGAACTAACCAGGGCCAACGTCTTGTCTCTGCCCGTCGCCTTGGCGATCTCCGCGGGCACTATGGGGGGTGAATCCAGGACCTCTATCATGAGCACTTGGTGGTCTTGTTCCACCTCACACACGGGGCTACCCATGTGGGGCAGGGGTGACCTCGACAGGGTGTCCGCGTGGCTTATGTCCTTTCCAGGGCGATACACCAGCGCGTTCTGGTACGCGTTTAAAAAAATGGCCCACCTGAGCATTCTAGGGGACAGAATCTGCAGTGTGGGCTTGTCTGCGGTGAAAATGCCTAGCAGGGGCTTGTGGTCGGTCACGATGGTGAATGGGCGGCCACAGAGGAAGTCGTGAAACTTCTTCGTCCCAGCAATTATCGCTAATGCCTCCCTGTCTGTCTGTGCGTAGTTACGCTCTGCCTTAGACAGGGACCTGGAGTAGAACACCACCGGGGCTTCCCGCCCGTTTTCCAACACGTGGCACAGGACCACCCCCACCCCCACTGGAGACGCATCACATACCAGAACCACTGGTTTCTTGGGGTCTAAATGGGTTAGTATGGCGTCTGAGGATAAGAGTTGTTTCAGCTCATTGAATGCCCTCTCCTGACTCTCGCCCCATCGCCACGCCTCGTCTTTTTTTTTAGCAATTTATGAAGCGGCTCCGCTACCGACGCCTTCCTAGGCAGGAAGGAATGGTAGAAGTTTAAGAGCCCCAGGAACGACTGCAATTCTGGCTTGGAGGTGGGGCGAGGAGCATTCTGAACGGAGACCCCCTCCAGACCCTTCAAGAGACGTTCCACTAGTGATTGGAAGATGCCTGGCGCCGAGTTCACGCCAAACTGTAGGCACGTCACCTGAAACGCCCCTTTGTGGGTGACTATCGTCTGTGCAGCAGCTGCAGCTGGGCTTACCGAGAGCTGCTGATAAGCCTGCGCCAGGTCAAGCTTTGCAAAACACTTTCCCCGATGTAACCTGGCCAACAGGTGGCTGACTACTGGCACCGGATACGCATTTGGGCGTATCGCCTTATTAATGGTACATTTGTAATCAGCGCAAATTCGAACCTCCCCGTTGGCCTTAAGCGCTGTTACAATCGGAGTTTCCCACTCCGCAGAATCAACAGGAACTAGGATCCCCTGGCCCACCAATTTGTCCAGTTCCGCCTCTATTTTGTCCTTAAGTGCAAAAGGCACCCTTCGCGGTTTGAGTCTTATTGGGCGGATCTCCGGGTCCAGGTCGAACGCAACTGGGGCCCCCTTGAATTTTCCAAGTCCCTTCTTGAACACTTCGGGATGCGCATTACACACCTCCTGTATTGGGTCAGTCCCAATGGTATGCACCCCCCCCCAATGAACAAACCCAGGGGTTTAAACCATTGTGTCCTGAGGAGGCAACAGTCCCCCCCCTTTGAGAACAACCAGGGGAAGTTCCGAGGCGTGTTGCTTGTATTGGACCTTGAATTTTCCCACCCCCAACACTGGAATGCTATTTCCCTGTACGTCCCGCAGCGTAGACCCCAAAAACTCTCTCTGGGAAATGATGGAATATGATGGAATATGAGGAACTCGAGTCTATCTCCATCTTAACGGGGACCCCTTGCACCAGTACCTCTACAAAATAACGTGGGTGTCCTAAGGACACGCTGTGGACCGCCGTGTCGTCGTCGCTGTTGTCGGAGATGCGGCCCACGCCGTCCTGCTTCCTCGAGGGCCGGACGCCCTCCTGCTTCTTCGGTGAGCAGTCTGTCGAGCCTTTCCGGTCTCTGCACCGTCGTCTGCAAACCTTGGCTATGTGGCCTCGGCGCCCGCAATTGTGGCACTCCGCCTTCCTGAATGGACACTTGCTGCGGTCATGGGATGCCCCACAGCCGTCGCAACGCCGGCCATCCTTCCGCACCTTCCAGATGTCCTCATCCTTGCTGCTCTCCGTGGAGGAGTGTGGTGCCCGCCTGGCCGCTTGCACTGAGCCTGCTGCCTTGTTGGGTTGTGGGGGCCTTGTCCTGAACCCTTAACCCCAGCCCTCGTGGCTTCTGCCGCCTGCGCCTCCTTCACGACCTCTTGCAACATCGGGGGCGGCTCTTTGTTCATCGTCCCATAGGCCGCACAGCATGCGGTTGCTGAGGGCGATTTCCAGGTTCTCCCACTTGCATGGGCCGGCGGCCAAACGGAGGGCTGCTGCAAAGGCAGCCACAGACTCACCAGGCGCCTGGACTCTCTTCCAGAATGCGTCCCGAGCCGAAAACATTGAGACCGAGGGCTGGAAATGGTCCTGCATCGCTTTCAGGAGCTGCTTGACCGGCACTTCGCCCACCTTCCTTGGAGACACCAGGTCCACCAATACCTTCATGGCCGGGAACCCGAGCATCCTGATGAGGATGGCCCTTTTCTTCCCCTCGTCCGAGATGTCAGACACCATCAGTGTGCTTTGGAAATCCATCTCGAACAGTTCCCATTCTTCCGGTTTGTTGATGTTGAAACCGGCCTGTGTTGTCTTGATTCCGTGGGGATCCATTATCCCACCTTCGTCGCCAATTTAGTGTTTGAGAACCAAGACAATAGAAACAGCCGAAAGCCTAGCTTAACACATCTTTATTACATGATGGTCAGGGGGAACATGTGGTAATGGCGGACGAACAGCTCAATATATACAGTGGCTATACATTTGAATGTGGCTCCTCGGTAGCCCATTGGCTACTGTCTGTGTGACGTCACTCTCCATCACGCCCTTCTTGTCCAGGTGAGGTAGTGGCGGGAATCTTCCCGCGGCTGTAGGTATTTGGGGAATTGGAACCATGTGAGCTAGACACTCGCTATTGCCCCTAGTGGTCACTAGCTCGCGTCCTATACGGAAGGTTACAGTGTTACAGCTGGTGATTGTTATATCCACTCATTCGAGTGTTACATTACTTAAAGGCACAATACTCCAAACACAACACCTTGATGACCATTCGGAGGCTGCAGCTGGTCCAGAATGCAGCGGCCTGGGTGGTGATGGGGTGTGGACATTATGCCCATGCCTCACCACTGCTGCGGGAGCTACACTGGTTACCCGTTTGCCTCCGGGTGCAATTCAAGGTGCTGGTTTTGACCTTTAAAGCCCTATATGGTAGTGGGCCAGGTTACCTTAGAGACCTCATCGCCCTAAGGACGTTTGTCCGTCCAACCAGAGTGAACCAGAGGGGCTCTCTAATAGTGCCATCGGCCAGGGGGGCTCGCCTCTCTGGCACAAGGAGGAGAGCATTTTCTGCGTCCGCACCGGCCCTTTGGAACCTCCTGCCTCTGGAACTGCGTCTCCAGATGGAGTTGTTGCCCTTTAGAAAAGAACTAAAAACCTGGCTGGCGGGCCAAGTTTGGGGTGCAGGTGGAGGGGTGGCTTCCGTTGGGTGGTTAATATAGGGGAGGATGTCTGCCCCATGGTTTCTTCAGTTCCTGCACCCCTCTCTTTTTAGGGGTGGGTTCTTATTGCTGGTTTTTATCTGTTTTATTTGTTTTTATCTGTTTTTACCCACTGTTGTGAACCGCCAGGAGTCGGCTTTGGCTGAGTGGGTGGTATAAAAATTTAACAATAAATAAATAAATAAATAAATAAATAAATAAATAAATAAATAAATAAATAAATAAATAAATAAATAAACGAGTGCAGCCAAATTATGTCCAGTTAAACTGTAGTGTTATTTCCAAGAGTAGTGAATAAACCGTTGCATTGTTGTTTGATTCATCGCTCATCGGACTCTTCATTTTAAAGCTCAAGACACAACACTGTCACATCCCCCACCCCCCACCCCACTAATTTATTCAATATACTGTATGCCACTGAAATGTTATAGGGCTGGTAGGATGGTCTCGCCAATCAAGTGTTTTCCCACTAAGAAATCTTTATTTTTGCAAGCCTTGACATTAGTTTTCCGTAGAGTGCACAGAACTGTTTTGACTCAAACTCCACAAGTATGTGAATACCTTGGTTTATATTAATACATATGATTATTTAAAACAAGAAGAGAAATGTTTTTTGCGTTGTTTCTAAAGTTACTTTTTTGTTCCATTGGTTACTGCTCCTTGCCACCATTTACACCCCATTATTCTCAGTCTCATTTGCCCGCTCTGTCTGTTATTCTGATTGGCTGTGACAATCTTTGTGATTAACTATTTTTAAAGGCATCTCTGACATCAGATGTGGTAGCATGTTACCATCCACAAAATTAACAGGATCACCTCTATCAGATTAAATAGATGTGACAGCAAACAGGGTCGAGGGCAGTGAGACAACAGAGAAAGAGAGAACTAAATTAAAATGAAAATTAAAAAGTTGGAAACCAAGAAGACACAACAGCTGCCAGGAAAAGGGGGCAAAAGAGTACTGGAATAACTTGACTATGTTAACAAACTTACCCACATTCACAACAATAAATACAAATCCTAGTAAGTTTCCATTCAATACTCATGAAAAGATTCACTAGACTAGAGGAAGCTAGAAAAAAAATGACAGAAAGGGAAGTTAAAGAAAAGATGACCTATTTACACAAAATAAAAACTGCTCTCCCCTTTTCTCTCTAAAGCCACAATCAATTCTTTTTTACTGTCAGAATCACAAGTCATTAGAGACAAGACAGTAATGGTTTTCCAAAGCTCCTGACATCAGATACAAGGAAGTAGAATCCTACCCTTAATTTTTTCCCTAATAATAACTGCATGCTGTCAAGTCAATTATGTTACAATGACCCTTTCCAGGGTTTTCTGCACAGAGAATACACAGAAGTGATGTAACATTTCCTTCTTCTATGGGCATTTGAGACTATCGCTTGCCCATGATTACACAGGCTGGCTCTTCTCTTGGGGGGGGGGGGGCAAGGTGGGGAATCATGTTCCCAACCTCTGGCTCCGGGAAAAGATACCTAAACAATCTAGCTAATTCATTTTGCTCTACCTCAGAATTTTAGTCATTTCTAATGAGTAGGAATGATTGCTTGAACATAGGTATTTCTTCTACAAATCTTGGCTTTCAGGTTATCACCACCAAGGCATTTTCTAACTTAGTGTGCAGCACTGCCTCCAAGGGAAACCTCTGACAGCACCCTAAACAGGAGATGGATTCTTAGGCAAAAGAAATCAGGCAAGAATGGCTGGAGCTCTATTTGCACCAATGATTAAGGTCCTAGGGACAAGTTCTTGATGGGCCCAATTCTGAAATCTCAGCAAATTATGACAACTATGATTTGTCACACTACATATACCCAGATGTTGGAGCCTGAAGAACGTTTTTTAATGCAGGGATTTTTTTACTGTTAAAGACTCTTCCCATCCTCCATTCTGAGACTGACTCTAGTGAGATTTTTTTTAAAAGGGGGAATCTAAAGATTTTAATTAAATGAAATATTTCCAGTGCCTGATCCAGTTTGTGCCAAACAAAGGCACATCAACAGGATTTTGCTTAGCAACATATAGAAGAATAAGAGAGAAGGTCCACTAGTATTGAAGCCAGGATTATGTGTTGGATCCTGTTGCACCATTCATGATCAGAAGGTCTCTTCTGCATCCAAATTTCCAGTTCACACAAGACACTGCATCACGGTTCTGGCTCATCTCATAGTATGGCAGAACTTCTTGTGCTATGCCACACAATGGCTTCTGCTAGTTTTCCCATAATAGTTTATACACCAGCATCACCACCAGAATTTCCACTGGCACATCTCTGGATTCAACTCTATGTGTTATTTATTTCACAAAACTCCAAGAACAAATGGTACTTTGATGCCTGCCACAGCCTCTGGTATTGCAGCATAGTGGAACACAGCCATTGACTTCAATTTGATCTACCTATCACCAGTGCCACAGTACACTTTAATTTATATAATGTGAAGGAATTGCACTTCCGTCATTCTTCCAGTGGAATCCATTGAAAAGTCTGCATAGAAATGAAACATCTCAAAGATTACATCTTTCATCTCCATTACATTACAGTTGTCTCTGTTCTTCAGTTAAAGCTATTTTCATCTTCACTCTCTGAGTGGAACCTAATATATGTTTCCCACAATGGTACTCAAAAGGTGATGAAAATTAATTTTCCCTAATGGACTTCTTTGTGCCCTAGAGGGCAATAGCATTCTCCATGTAGTCAACTAAAGACAGACTATAAAATAAAAAAGGGCATAAAATTTGTTTTATCAGTTTATTCTCCTATCCTATCAGACTGTGACACCCATATGAACAAGAGTGCATTGTCCAATCACAACTGCTGCTCATCTCCTACAAAAGGCTGAAACACACCCTGGTTGACAGCATTTTTTAAAAAAAATATTAGCTTCATATGAGGAAAATCCTGACAATTCCTCCACCGTATGTATCATTTTTTTAAAACTCTGACATAACTCATTTTGAGCGAACAAAACATCAAGTGTACCCTGTCATTCTGAATAATTTCTTAGGCTCAAATCCCCCAAATACATCATAATGGGAGGGTGAGGCCCACACACAATGGGACAAATACTTCTCTAGCATGAAAGATGAACCAAAGCACTCTTGATCCAAGGATTTCAGAATTCTATCAATAGGTAAAGTATATTTTTAAAAAGAGAATCTAAACAAGTTATACAAGCAGAGATACAATGGTACCTCATACAATGATTTTAATCCGTTCCATGGGGCTCGTTGTTGTACGAAACAATTGCTATATGATACATGCACTGTATAGCAATTTTCCCTATGGGATGCATCGTACAATGATTTTTTTTGCTAAGTGGTTTTTCCCATTTAAAAATTGTTGTACGGTTTTTTCCATAGGGAAAATTGTTATGCGGGACACCATTGAACCCACTCCCCCCCCCCGCCAAAAAAAACCAAACCCAACCCTGATTATTATGTGATTTCGTTGCTATACAGGGCAATTGTTGTACGAGGTTCCACTGTATATGACAGAATGGAAAGTACTAGTGTGTAATAATATGTTTTTTCTCTTTGCAGATAAATACTTTGTCAACAATAATGAGAGGAATCAAATCCTAGCTGTATCTTCTATCACATTTCTTGGACCAAAGTTACCTGCAAGCCTCTTTGAATTGTTCTGCTTCAGTAATCGCCTTCTAATTCAGCTATTGTTTTCAGTCTGATTCCGTGAATCTGAAATGGGCATATGTCCTCATTATGCAGGACTGTCCTCTGTTTGAAATACAAAGGACCATCTTCCATTTAAATACAATATTTGGTGCAAGGTTAGGGAATCCCATGCCCTCTAGAAGTTTGAACTTCAAATTATAAGAACATAAGAACAGCCTTGCTGGAACAGGCCACAGCCCATCCGGTCCAGCATTCTGTCTCACACAGTGGCTTACCATTTCCTTCAGGGTATTCCCAAGGAGATGCCTTCACCTGTTTAGGATTCCCTGGAAATGGCATTGAGAGATATCCTGCCTATCTCTCCAACCCCGAGGTTGTGCTTAAGTATCCATAATTATAGCCATTGATACCCTTGTCCTCCATGAACTTGTCTAATCCTTTCTTAAAGCTGTCAAATTCCTCCAGCCCCATACAACATGGTCAGTGCTAACAGGTCATGATACCTGAAGTACAAAATATCCAGAAGGCAAAGATGCTCTACCTCAGTGATGGTGAATCTTTTACAGATCAAGTGCCCAAGAAAAAGGAGGTGGCATGTGTGCCCATGCAACCATGTGATGTCACTGTTGTGCCTCCGTGGAAATGCATGCCATCATGGGTATGTGTGACCCCACCCTGTGGGTCTGCATGACACACACCCACACATGCACACAACCTCCCCACAGGTGTGCATGACATCACCATTACCATCCCCTGCACATGTACTGCCACCACCACCTCACTCTCCTTAATAATATAGGTGTCCTTTGAAGACATACATGCAGAGACATTTTTATGTGATCAAACAGCTTTTTTTATGGAAGCTCTGAACACCCAAGGGTGAGTCAGAGCTTCAAAGGGTTATTTTTCTCTGACTATAACTCCCATAATCCTTCAAGACAGCATGTTTCCCAAGGTCTGGGATAGATTACTTTTAATTTTCAAGAGCTGCTTTATGTGCCATAATTTTGGTGCCCTTCAGCTTGATTTGCTACTGATGCAATGGGTTGAATTGTTTCGGGGAAACACATATAAAAGTGTGGTGCAAGTTGAAATAAATTCAGTTGTATACATAAATATACATAGATATAAATATTTGGAATAGCTTTAAGTATAGAATAATAACTATTTGGAATAGCTTTAAATATAGTAAGAACAAATTGACTCGTACCTGTACATTGCTACCTCATTTGTGTTCCTTCCATTTCTCCCTGCTAAATCTTTGACACTTTAGCTAAATGCCTTGCTGCTCATTCCCAACCAGGAAGAAGCACAAGTTTGTATTTACTCACATTCAGTATTTCTTGCATTTCTCTCCCTGTCTACCCTCTGTGGTGCTGACATTTAGAGTGCCTGCTCCTTGGAGCAAGAGCTTATTCCACAAAGCATCATGCAAACATCAGGATAAAAATAGAAGTTCTGAATTTCTTTATCTTTTTAAGGAGATTTTTGTCATCAGGGACATACTCTGACAGATGTGATGGACAACATGGGAAAGACCCTATTTAAATGCAGGGGGAATCTCACTTAACCAGTCAAGCTGTGGAAATAATTCTTCGAAAAGGATCCTATTGGCAACTGGAAAAAGGAAACTCCATGCTAGATTGTCCCAAAATAAGTACTATAAAATAACTAGATCCAGAACCACTGCAAGAGAAAGAGGCTGTTTCAGGTAGAACTGATCCAGACCTGATCCAGACCTGCTTCTTCTAGAAGATTATAAGAAAACTAGGTGTCACTTTTTAACTTTATCCTGATAAGTGATGGCCCAGCCATTGTGAAGTCACTTTTCAACAACTCAGCATAAGATGCATATCCAGATTTTTTTAAAACAAATTAAAAAATCAGGTCTATGTACCCTCCCCAGAACTACCAAAATAAACTATAGAAAGCACAGATTCTAATATCTCTTTCCCCTGCTTTTCACAGCAAACTGGAAGAGTCGACAATTATATATTCATGATCTGAGGGAATAAAATCAGGTCTCTGAAGATAGCCTGGAATATCCAAGACATATTATATCAGGGAAGTAAAAACCAAAAATAAACATTATGGGAAGCAAAAGTATGTAGAAATGGCTAGATTCAAGGCCCTATATGTATCTCATAAAATTATAAAGTCAGTTTGATATAACAGTGTTGTATTTTAAAAGAAGCATATGTATACGGTAACAGCCAAAATTCTTACCTGAATCTTTTCAACAGCCATTCCATAATTTTATTTTTAAAATGTTTATATATGTAGTTACATATCAAAATTATTCTGGAAAAAAACTTTTCTTATCAGGTAGCATAGGTTTTTAATATTGGACATTCCACTGTAATTGGAAAATAAAAAGTGTAATTCTATTTATTTCTTCTCAGAGGTAAGGTTTCCCTTGCTCGAAAGCCAGTTGTATCCAACTCTAGGGTGCAGTGCTCATCTATGTTTCAAAGCCGAAGAGCCAGCACTGTCTGCTTCTGCAGATGTTTCTGTGGTCATGTGTCAGGCATGACTAGACACCGGAGTGCACGAAATGCTATTTCCTTCCCACCGAAGTGGTCCCTATTTATCTACTTGCAATTTCTTGCTTTCAAACTGCTAGGTTGGCAGGAGCTGGGACAAAGACGGGAACTCATTCCGTCCTGCAGTACTTGGGAATCGAACTGCTGACCTTCCGCCTCCCAGACAGCGTCTTAGCTACTTGTGCCACTGCAGTCCTTCTCAAGAGGTACAGCCTATTAATTTGAATACAGCTTACTTCTAAATAAGAATGGTCAGGATCATACCTAATTAATCTTATAGAAATTCATAGAAGATCCAACCCTAGCTTCCTACAGCAATACCTACCACTTCTAATACATTTCTACATAATCTTTACTTTGGTCTCTGCCTGGGACTCTTCCATATCCTCTATAGCCATGGTTCACAATGTGGGGCACATGCCCCAAAGGGGGCAATTTGATTTTTAGGGGGCACAATTCAAGAATGAGTTATTAGCAGTGAATGAACTTTTAGGCTTCCTCCACATGAATAGTTCACTTTTTGAACAATAAGAATTATATGTCACAGGGATATGGGGCATAGGATTTTAGAGATGCTTAGGTGGGGCATGTCCAAAAAAAGGTTGGGAACCTCTGCTCTATATTATCTCTGTCTGCTGTAACAAAGTAAATGTGGCAATGTGCATGCTGTGTAAACAGCCACCCAGATGTAAATAACCATGAATGCATAACTGGACTTTGTATATTTTCAGGGGCGTGAGGTTATGCAAGTCATTACAACCCTATTCTCCAAATGATTGGAGATCATTTATCAGCCTTTTCTGTTTTTAAAAAATACGGTAGAGTTCAGTATTGAGGAGGTGAGCATTTGGACTTGTCTAAGGTCATCTAAGTAAATGTTAGTAAGGTAGCTCACAGTTCCCCATCTAGAGGCCAATTTATATGATCAACAGAATCAAGCAAAAATGCTTCCTTTTCCTCTAGCAGGCCATGTCATGCTACACCAGGTCTATTTGTCAAACACTGACAAAATTGTTCAATCTAAAAAAAAAAACCAGACCTAGAAACCATTTCTGCCATTTGTTTCATCGTTTTGAGTTTTGAAGAAAGGTGCACTTGACAAAAACAGAGGTTGCTTTGTCATTGTGGTTCTTACCTCTGCCCACAGCAACCCATCACTGTGAAGGAAAGCAGAGTTCTTTAGAAAATACCCCAACTTTCCAGAAGAAAATTGTTATGATATTATCAAAGTAACAAGAATTGGCCCTTTCTTTAACCCACCATCTTCCCCAGTTTTAAATGATAGGTTTTGAGATTGCTTCATGGACATATCTTGCCACTGCTGTAATTGATCCCAGACAATCATCAAATAGGGCATAGGCTTTGGCACCGCAAGTAGTCTGGCCACCTAATGCCAACATACTGCAGTATTTTATGTAGAGAGTGTACATTTCTATTGATAAGTTGCTGTAGTTACAGGTTTTGGGATGACCCTAAAGAAACTGTGGGCATAACATGTTTACAAGTACCATTTCTCAGAGAGAATGTTGTGTGAAGAAGATTCAACCATCTGATATATGGAAATATTCAACCTTCAGATACATGGACTACCACATACCTTTATCATGTTGGGTTGAGTGGATAAGAACTAGAGACCATCTGGAGGGACAAAACTTACTTACCCCCAATTAATACATACAGGAGTCCTTTTGAAGAATGTAATTCTCAAGGCAGTAAGATACACTGAATTCAGTGAGATGTCTGAGTGAATTTAAAGTTTATTTTTCATAGAGTGGATACTGTAGTGGCTCAAATGGATAAGATGCTGACTGGGAGGCGGACGGTCAGCAGTTCGATTCCCGATTACTGCAGGACGGAATGAGCTCCCGTCTTTGTCCCAGTTCCTGCCAACCTAGCAGTTTGAAAGCAAGAAATTGCAAGTAGATAAATAGGGACCACTTCAGTGGGAAGGTAACAGCATTCTGTGCACTCCGGTGTCTAGTCATGGCTGCCACATGACCACAGAAACGTCTGCAGAAGCAGATAGCGCCGGCTCTTCGGCTTTGAAACAGAGATGAGCACTGAACCCTAAAGTCGGATACGACTGGCTTTCGAGCAAGGGAAACCTTTACCTTTACTTCCCCTTTAGACTCATGCAGATATTTTGGTCTTGTGTTCAAGATATGTGTTCAAATGGGAAAAGGAGGTCTGTGCCATATAAATCCACCCCACATTGTATCTGTTCAACAATCCTGCCAAGTAGGAAACTTCATGTGCACACATGCATGCTCAAGTGGGGACTGCTAGTGGACAACAATACATTGCGTGAATGTGGAAAGACACAGAGTCTGGTTCATTTTTCTGGTCTGCCGATAGCTGCCAGAGACATGCACCAATGAGAACATGAGTTTGGGCAATGACAAAGCAAAAAACAAGTGGCTTCATTTTAGCAATCAAAGGTTTGATCAGGACATGAAAGAAGTAGTATTTCATAAGAACATAAGAAAATAAGAACAGCCTTGCTGGAACAGGCCACAGCCCATCCAGTCCAGCATTCTGTCTCACACAGTGGCTCACCATTTCCTTCAGGGTATTCCCAAGGAGATGCCTTCACCTACTTAGGATTCCCTGGAAATGGCATTGAGAGATATCCTGCCTATCTCTCCAACCCCAAGGTTGTCCTTAAGTATCCATAATTATAGCCATTGATACCCTTGTCCTCCATGAACTTGTCTAATCCTTTCTTAAAGCTGTCAAGACTGACAGCTGTCACTACTTCTTCTGGCAGGGAGTTCCATAGACCAGTAATCCTCTGGGTGAAAAAGTACTTTCTCTTATTTGTTTGAGAACTAGTACCCAAAAGTTTCATCGAGTGTCCCCTAGTTCTAGTGTTGTGCAATAGGGAAAACAGTTTTTCCTTATCTACTTTGTCCACACCGTGCATGATTTTATAAACTTCAATCAGGTCAACTCTTAGACGCCATCGTTCAAGAGTGAAAAGGCCCAACCGTTGCAACCTCAGATGGTAAGGAAGGTGTTCCAGTCCCCTAATCATTCTGGTTGCCCTCCTCTGCACTTTCTCCAACTCCATAATATCCTTCTGGAGGTATGGCGAACAGAACTGGGGCCTCACCATAGATTTATAAAGAGGTAAAATGACACTTGCTGACTTATTTTCTATACCCTTCCTAATGATCCCTAGCATTGAGTTTGCTTTTTTCACTGCTGAAGCACACTGGGTTGACAGCTTCATTGAGTTGTCCACCAGGACACCAAGGTCCCTTTCCTGGTTTGTTGCAGAGAGTTCAGACCCCATCAGTTTATAAATGTAATTGGGGTTCTTTGCCCCAACATGCATCACTCTGCACTTACTAATGTTGAAGCTCATTTGCCACTGTTTTGCCCACTCTCCCAGTGTCAAGAGATCCCTCTGGAGCTCCTCACAATCTCTCACAGTTTTCACTACCCTGTATAATTTAGTGTCATCAGCAAATTTGGCTACCTTGCTTTTTACTCCTACCTCTAGATCATTTATGAAGAGGTTGAAAAGCAGGGGTCCCAGTACTGAACCTTGGGGGACCCCACTCTTTACTTCCCTCCACTTGGAGAAGTGTCCATTTAGTGCTACCCTCTGTTTCCTGTCCCTTAGCCAGTTGCTGATCCAGGACAAGACCTGTCCCTTTATTCTATGACTGGTAAGTTTATTCAAGAGCCTTTGGTGTGGGATCTTGTCAAAAGCCTTCTGAAAGTCCAGATAAACAATGTCAACTGGATCCCCCTTATCCACATGCTTGTTGACACTCTCAAAAAATTCCAACAGATTAGTGAGGCATGATTTGCCCTTGTAAAAGCCATGTTGGCTCTCCTTTAGCAGCGCCTTCTCTTCTATGTGCCTATTAATTCTATCTTTTAGGACGGTTTCCATCACTTTACCTGGGACACATGTCAAACTGACAGGTCGGTAATTTCCTGGATCACCCCTGGATCCTTTTTTGAAAATTGGTGTTACATTTGCTACCTTCCAGTCATCAGGCACAAAGCCTGATTTGAGGGAAATATTATATATTTTGGCTAGGAGATCAGCAATTTCACCTTTAAGTTCCCTGAGAACTCATGGATGGATGCCATCTGGTCCTGGTGATTTGTTAGTGTTTAGTTTAACAAGACATGCAAGGACCTCCTCCCTGGTTATTTCTATCTGGCTTAATTCTTCGCTTTCCATCCCTACGAAGATAGGCTCTGTTTTGGGCATGTGGTCTCTATCTTCTTCAGTGAATACTGAAGCAAAGAATTCATTGAGTCTCTCTGCAATCTCTGTTTCCTCTTTAATAACCCCTTGCCTTCCATTGTCATCTAATGGTCCAATGGCCTTCCTAGTTGGGTTCTTACTTCTAATGAACTTAAAGAAGTCTTTGTTATTTCTCTGAGTATTTTTAGCTATACGCTCCTCACAGTCTTGCTTTGCTTTCCTGATTGTTGCCTTGCATTTGTTCTGCCACAAGAAGGAGTCATACCAGTAGAGGTGCGATACGCGCAAGTCACTATCTTTTGTAATAAGACACACTGAAGAAGTAGTCCGAAATGTCCGTATACCGGAAGGGCATCGTTGTTGCTTGTCTACACTACTGTACCTACCATCACGGTTGATGCTCATCACCTGGATACCTCCGTTGCCGTTCTCCACCCGCCTCCTCGGCGCCTTATTGCGAATTGAATTCATCTTATATGACCATAGACTTTTTCCATCTCTTTATTACCAGGACTTTGGTGTTCTTTTATCGGGTTAGATTACTTTTGAACGGGCCGGGGGTACCAGTTAGTTTTGTTTGTATGTTGGGGTGACTGTATTTTTGTATTCTTGTTACTTACTTATATTCGCTTGCGCTTATAACTCCTGCACTATTGCTTATTTCCATTGAGATACACCATCTCACTGTCTTATTTTAGCGCCAAGCGTTTGATTATTACACTTTATACAGCTCATCCCAATACAGGACATAGATCTACAGTGTTCTTTTATTAAATCATCGTTTTCACCACCTTTTACTCTGGGAGTGTCGTTTCCTCCTTCATTGCCATTTTCACACCCCAGCCGTCTCTCCTATCTACATTATTTCAAATAATGCAGATGCCTTTACATATAAAACAGTAAGCATAAAGTCCCTTCCCTAAAGATACTTACGCTACATGCATGAATACCAGAGGAGGATCTGGTCTACATGGCTCCCTCCCCATTCCCACACAGTTCTAATTTAATTTTAATGTTAAATTTAATTTTAATTTAATTTCAACTTGTTTGCCGCCCACTCAGACAAGCCCAACTCAGGGCAGCTTACATAATTTTAAAACCCCACAACAATAAAAACAGTTAAAAGTTTAGTTTAGTTTAGTCAATGATGTATTTTGTTGTTGGTGGATTTTGATTTGTATGGGTATTGTTGTCATTTATTTTCTGTTTGTTCACCACCCAGAGTGGGATAACACCCAGATAGGCGGTATATAAATTCAATAAATAAATAATAATTAGACAAATATCTGTCCGCTATATGATGTAGTTTCCTATGTTGAGCAGGGGTTGAACTTGACGGCCTTATAGAACTCTGATTCTATGAATCCTGGATTCTTAAATACAACACACAGCTCCAAGTTTCTGAGATATTATATCACCACATATATGATTTTTTTTCATGTCATTATACATTTAGATTTTGTAATTATAAGTTTCAGCAGCATGATGAGATAATTAGATGCAATTATGTAAATTCACAAAAGTCAATTAAAATCACATTTTAAAAGCCACAAACCCAGAAAACTCAAAAGAAAGTATTAAAATTATCAACAAGAGGCAAAAAACTTATGGGGCAGGATAAATTCCAAGTGAGACTGCTCTCAGTATCCTATTTCACCCCAAAGAAGCATTATTCTTATTACTTAGCTTTTTAAAAATGAATATATGCAACTGCCTTTTCATTAAAAACCCAGGCATCTGTATTACATTATGAAGCAGAAGTAGACAACCCATGGCCCTCCAGATGTTGATCTGCTATGTTACCCACCAGCGTAGGCCAGTGCCAGATGGAAAATGGAGGGGGAGAGAGAACTCACCCACCCCTCTCTGGTTTTTCTGTTAAAATCTGACTTACAATTTTAACTGGGATTTATTTGGGGGTTAAGGTTTATATTATGAGCATCCTGAAAAATCATGCTAAGATTTATTTTCCAGTTAGGTCTTATTTTCAGGGAAATACAGTAGTAATTTCAGATGTATTTCTGAAATGTCTCTCTCTCATCTAAAGCAATCGCTACTAGTTTGAAGAAGAGGAGAGTGGTCGGGAGTGGTCGAACTCAATGGGAGCTGCAAGGAATAAGGGGCCATTCAACAATTAAGTGATCCTCAAGGGGGGGAGGGAGTCTGCCATCTGAATCATGGAAAAATTACGTGGAGCTGTTGTGGTTTCGAAACATGGCACTTTTTTAGGTTTAAAAATTATCTCTGAGAATGTTGATCCAATTTGAGATTATTGAATTGCTTGTGCAGTCTATTTCTAACTGACAGAAATTTATAATCCTTATAAAGAAGATAGTAGAAGAACACTATCGGAACTTACCTTACATCCTCATTCCTCCCTGCAAAAATAAAATCTCTTCACAAAGGGTGTGATGCATCGAGAATCCTCACTGACACGTTCTGCATTAGGCACCGATACTGAAAAGCTCTAAAAATTGGAGTTTTGATACAAAAGCTCTGGATTACAAAATTTTAAGGGGGGGGAGGTTCGAACCAAAAATTACGGTCAGATTACATGGGGGGAGAGGGTGGATTTTCCCCAAAAAATGGATCACGTAATTGTTGAATGGCCACTAAAAGGACCAGTATTCTCTTTTCATTAGGCCCTGCAAAGGCTACATGTCAAAAAGCTTCTTCCACTTTTTTTTTTAAAAAAATGATTTTTGTAAGTACAGTAATACCTCATACAAAGTCCACTTTGTACAACATCGAATTCATACAACATCAACTAATTCCTTTGAAAAAGTTGCCTCATACAAAGTCGCTGCGACTTTGTATGAGGCATTGGGGGTTTTTCCAGGTTGCATTGTGCCTGGGCAGTTTTAAAGGCAGTTCACATGCGTGCATTGCTCTTGTGGGTTTTGCACGAGGCGAAGAGTGTTTAGAAGTGGTTTTGAGCACGATTTTGAAATTTTTGGAATTTTTTCATCAGAATTTTTAGAAGCATTCCTGGGATTTTTGCAGCATTCTTCAGGTTCTTGGACAATCAGGGTTTTTTGACATGTTTTTGTAATGTATTTAGCCTTTAGACAATGATTTCTTAAAGTTCTGTCAGTTTCCTGTCTGTTTCCTTAACTTTGCCCTGAAGTCTGCGGCAAAGGATTTGGCAAGGATTTGGATGTTGTATGAAGCATCGCGGCTAGGATTTTGCATGCCTCATACAAAGTCCAAATCCGTATAAAGTCCAAACTTGTGGAACCAAGTTTGGATGTTTTATGAGGTATCATTGTATAACATGTTCTCATGTATCAAGTCAGGTCTGGCAAAAAACACAAACAGTAAATATATCAGTTTGAGAAGTATTGACTATAAGGCATTTCCTCATCCCAAAAGACTGAATTAGCTTATTTTGGACTACACACAATCTTTTTATTGTAAATGAAATATATAAAGAATATGATACCTTTGGAGTGATTTATAAATACACAAATATATGCTCTCTGACAAAAAGCTCATATGAAGAAACCCAGACATTACAGAAGCATAAAGTAATCAAGGAAATGTGAGGGAAGGGGAAAGTGCTGCTTTAAAACAACTCTGCTGCTGCTAGTAATGCATTTTTCAATCCCTTGATCAAAGAACTAATAAAATCCTAGATTCTAATGTACTCATTTTCATCTGGCACCTCCTTCCAATCTGATACCAATCAGTTATTATTCTAAGGCTGCAATCCTGTCACATAATTATGCAAAAGATAATTTTCAGTGGTGACTTGCCATAATTTAAGAAATCTCTGCAGCCATTATCTGCCATTCCCAGTGGTAATGTATGGTTGTGAGAGCTGGACCATTAGGAAAGCTGAGCGCAGAAGAATATATGCCTTTGAAATGTGGTGTTGGAGGAGAGTTTGAGAGTCTCCTGGACAGAGAGGAGAACAAATAGGTCAATCATAGAAGAAATCAACCCTGACTTTCTAGTCAAATAGTAAAGATGAAGCTGAAGTAATATGGACATCAAATGAGAAGAGAGGATTCACCTGAGAAAGCCTTGATGCTGGGAAAGGTGGAGGGCAAAAGAAGAAGGGGGCGGCCAAAGATGAGATGATTAGATGGTATTGTAGATGCAATGGGTACAGAGGTGGGCGGGTTGAGGAGGATGGTGGAGGACAGAGGTGCCTGGTGGGTCGCAAAGGGTTGGAATCGACTGTGTGACTAAACAACAAAATTATCTGTTGTATACTGAATTGCGCTACCTGGCATGTAACAAGTAACACTTGCAGAGATTTCTTAACTTGCAGCAATTTGTTGCTAAAGCCTACAGTTGTGCAACAGAATTTCAGCTTGTGAGTTAAACAATAATTGTTAAATCAAGAAAAGCTTGTTTTCAGTTAGCTGCTTCAATTTTTTTAAACAAATCTTATTTGCTTTACATGCCTTGGGTACAGTATTTCAATACAACCATAGTTCATTATAGGGAACATTCCATTCACATACTCTTATAACTGTTCTGCATTAAATATTCAACAGAAACAACGCGGGAAAACTGATCAAACAGTTTTATGCACATGTACACTGAAGGAAACCCAACTTGTTTGATATATATTTTTAAAAGGGCATGAGGAGTATGTTTTAAAATGCGCATTTTGAGTATGGGTTGAAAAATTTTGTTTTGTTTTATTTTATCTTGTGTTTTCTAAATCTCATTTTTTTCCAGACTGCTCCCCAAAACCTGATAAAGATGACCACACAAACCCGAAAGTACAGTAAAAGAATGCAATATGAGTAGGGATACCAAGGGCCTGTCCAAAGGGGGAAAATGGGAAGTCTTTTACACACTGAAAAGATCCTTATCTTCAATGCGATCTACAGGGTGGCCTATAAGTCCCTACCCTTCCATATGTATTATTATTATTATTATTATTATTAAATCTTTTTTTCAGAGAAATGTGGCCAATTTAAGCCCATTTAAACTTGAAGAGTGTATTGTAACAAGTACAATACATGAGCGCAAGAATACTGGTGACACCCTCAAGGCTGCCATCAGAGGGGGACCATCAGGACTCCCGTCCTGGACCCAGAGCTCACAGGGGGGCTGGCAGTGACCCAAAGCTGTGTGAATTGTAAAATACTTTTTTTAATCGCGGCGCGTGGTGGCACCAGCAGCCTCTGAAGCGCGTACGCAAGAATCAGAAAGAGGGGGTACCCAATTGTGCATGCTGTGTAGTGACTGAGTCAGCACCGTCCAGAAAGGGAGACCCAGGAAACGCAAAAGCCCCGGTCCAGGCACGGATTTGGCAGCCTAGCAGGAAAAGAGCAGATCGGATCACACGGGCAAGGGGGGGCACAGAGAAGAAGGAGACCCCCAGCATTTGATCCCGATTGCTCTGTGGGAGGGTGAGAAAATACCACCTCTAGCGTAAAAACAGAAAAAAGTTTGACTAATAGGTAAATTAAATTACTAAATCTCCTTAGAAGTAAATAATTATTCCCAACTGCTGTCTTTTTTCCAGATGTAACTTTTTTGTGTGTTGTTTTTTTTTTCTCCAAAAGAGGTGGTAGACAGCTTTTATAAGTGCCATTTGCTGTTTTGCAACAAAACACGACACGTCTTGTTGACAGATCGGCTTTTAAGGAGTATCCGTAGGCTTTTCATTCTAGAATCTTTGAAAACACACCCACTGGATTTAAAAGTAAAGGTAAAGGGCTCTCTTGCTCAGAAGCCAGCCATGTCCAACTCAAGGTTACGGTGCTCATCATCTCCATTTACAGCTAAAGAGCCAGCACTGTCTGCATCTGTAGACATTTCCATGGTCATGTGGCAGAATGACGAGACATCAGAGCACATGGAACACTGTTACCTTTCCTGCTGAAGCAGTCCTATTTATCTACTTGCAATTTATTGCTTTCGGACTGCTAGGTTGGCAGGAGCTGGGACACAGATGGGAGCTCACTTGGGTCTAGAACTGCTGACCTGCCAGTCTTCCAGTTGTCAAATTCAGCATCTTAACCACTAAGCCACTAAGATAAATGCCTCCATAAAAAATTATTTGCTCTTACTTAAAATAGGTAGCACATTTTAGGATTCATAACTGAAGATTTACAATAGTGAGATAGTAAAATCAATCAATCAACCTTTTTTTTATTTATTTGAACATTTATATGACAGTCTCCATCTGGCAATCTATCAGGACTGATTACAGAATCATAAAGAACAAAAGCTTCAAAGAAAAGGACATACCATAAATAGCAAAGAAAAGAACAATATATGATACCAGAGGTTCTCAACCCTTTCAAGCCAAGGGCCAGGTCATGCTCCCTCAGACAGCTTCGGGGACTGGACGGCCATTTTGCCCTGCCTGCCACACATGGCACTTCCAGGTGTGGTGGAGGTGATGGGGGGGCGCACATGAAATGGTGCTGCGGACTACATCTGGCCCCCGGCCCATAGGTTGAGAACCTCAGCTATATACCTTTATGTTATAACATGTTATAATAATTTCTTACTGATAAGATGGTGTATATACTGTATTGTTATTAATTACTTTCAAATAGCATGCTCACTTACAACCTCTACAGTCTACAAATTTAATACATTTTTGTCATCAGGATACCCAATACATGAATGTTAATTAATTCCCTCTTCAGTTGCTTATGAATATGGTTCTCTTGCCAATTGTTACATTAACAGTTTAAGCAGGTACAGCAGAATGCTGTGGGTGTTTACTCTGAAGTAATACCCAATGAGTTCAAGGAGGTTTATTACCAGGAAAGTGTACTGCCACTATATTCAGTGTGTTGTTGTTTTTTTCATTAGTATCATGAGTGATGCAAGCCTCGGCTCTCCAACAGCTAACCTTCCAGTCAATCAATCAATCAATCAATCAATCAATCTATCGAGATATCGAGATATCGAGATATAATAGATAGATATAATGTAATACGTTCTTGGAATTCAATCTGCAGTGGCTCAAGTTACTAAGACGCTGACTGGAAGGCGGCAGGTCAACAGTTCAAGACCCGAGCACTGAATGACGGAAAGAGTGCCTGTCTCTGTCCCAGCTCCTGCCAACCTAGCAGTTAGAAAGCAAGAAATTGCAAGTAGATAAATAGGGACCACTTCAGCAGGAAGGTAAACAGCATTACGTGGGCCTGCCACATGACCATAGAAACGTCTGCAGAAGCAGACAGCGCTGGCTCTTTGGCTTTGAAACAGAGATGAGCACTGAACCCAAGAGTCGGATATGACTGGCTTTCGAGCAAGGGAAACCTTTACATTTATGTGGCAGGCATGACACATGGCCAGATTTTGCCATGCCCACAGATTTGGCCACACCCACAGAGGGGCATGGCCAAAATGTGTGTGGGGGAGGCCAATAGGATTGATCAGTATGGGACCCAGAAATTTCTGATGGCAGGCCTGGACACCCTGAATACAATACTGTAAGTGGTAAATTTAAAGAAAGATTCAATAGGGACTTACAGGCCACCCTGTAGTTTATCTCTCAATTGAGCAATTCTTCCATCCACACTGGAGATTTCTCATCAGGACTGGCCTTAAAGCAAGGGAGACCTTTACAATTCCAGCAGCATCAGGCAAAAAAAAAAAATGTGCACACAAATCAGAAGCAGTCAAGCATTAGAATACCATTTTGAAAGGACCACCCAATTGAACTCATACAGATTTTCCTTCTGACTATTCAACCCTGCAATGCATCAGATACTATACAAGTACCAAAGCATACCTCCAGTGTATCTAGAATTACACTGCATTGGGAAATACTTTTAAAAGGGTATTGAAGACAGTCATGTAGGAAAATAACTTTTCCATTGTTCGCTTAAGTATCACAATTCACTACATACGTCAAATGGTTGTCACCTAAGATAACACTACCTACAGCTGTATTAGGTGTGAACTAACTACATGAGCTACAAAGCATAATCATCAGCATTATCTTAGAAATGCAGAGTTGGAAAGGACCCTATGGATCATAATGAAGAGCGTTCTGGAAAGAATGAAGCCCAAGCACTGTATCAGAGAGAGAGGGACACATTAAAAATGGTAGACCAAAACACTCCGCATTAAAAAAAAGCCTGTGGGTACCATAAATTGCCTCAAACTGACCAACACCAAGATCCTAATGGCAAGCTATATGCTTCTCTGGACAGGCTCAAACAAAAACATCAAGTTCTTTTAACCAAACGAAATGTATCAAATATGGGTATTAAAACGGCTGCTCTGTTTGTGATCATGTTTAAGTCATCTAGTCAATGGAAAGAGCAGTGAAATGAGTAGCAAGAACTGCTCTAGGAAAAGCAAGACCAAATACCTATCTAATCAATTCTTAATTAATAAATATCAGTGCTGAAGGTATCTGCTTACTGAATAGCAAATTATCAAAGCCAAAAAGAAGGAACCAAAGTTAGGCCCTATCCACTGATACAAAAAAGAAAAAAAAATGACTGAAATCATCCACAAATATGTGGCATGGCCCAGATTAATATAAAATACTCTTTCCTGATTCTTCTCCAACTGAAATCCCACTGGCACATTTCTCATACTCTTCAAAGAAGCAAAAGAAAGCTTAGCTATTCATTTGTGTATCTCTCCTACTATTGCCAGACAGTCTGGTCTCCTAATACATCAATATTCACTGCCTTTGGGAATGTCTCTGAATTTATATTCTTTAATAGGTCAACAATGAGGCTCCTTTTTGGTGAATAAAGTATAATATTTCAACATTGTTCTTTGAATGTTTTTTATGTGCTCAGCCATTCAATAGACTTTCACATTGTCACTAGCAGGAAAAGGATGAAACATTGAATGCAGCAAACTTTTCCTGGCAAAGAAAAATAATGTTTTTTTAAAGGACAGAAGTCGATGTTTTAGTTAGATCTATGTATTACACCTCAATGTCTATTTCTTTTGAGTTTGGTTCCATTAAGAAAGAGGGTAAGCAAGCGGAAGATGGGATTAGATTAGAGACTTTGATTTACTGGCTGAAATTCCATTGTTTAGCATGGTAAACTACACTAGAGAGGCTCACTAAATCAGTGGGGATTTGGAGAGTCAACTCCTCTGTATGTTCTACTGATTCAAATTGTCCTACTTTAATTGCCACTTACTACGCTAAAGTAACTTTTTCTGTGTCTAGGCCAGATGTGAAACTGCCAAAATTAAGCCACCTTTTGATGAATTCATTCTGTAGTTCCTAGAGAAGGCCCATTTGTATCAATTCAATTTAAAAAGGAACCAACTCAACAAATTCCTACTGATCCAGTGGGCTACTCCAGGGCAACATACTGCACAAACTGACAGAATTTCAGGCACTGTGTAGATTTGGGTGGAGGGGGAGTTGAGTTTTTGCAAAGGGGAAACAGAAACAATTTGCAAACAGTAACTTTTTGTTTGCTACTGCCTTGAACTCCCGTAAATATACAACAGACCTGATGATTTTACAGCTATCAAACCACTAATCAGGTATGCTCAAGGTCTCTCCCAGTTATTCAGCATCTTGCCCCATCCTAGAAGGGAGCTGATTTGTCATGATAGTCATGTTTCCCCCTACAAAGACAGAATGAGACAGAGCTGTGTGCAAAATTTCCACAATGAGGATGTTGACTATTTTCCTTCAATTTAATAGAAATGTCCATAGAAAAGAATTTCAGAAGAGAGAACATTTCAAATACATTTGTACTTACGAGGTTCTGAATGCTCGTGTTTACAAGAGCTGTGGTGGCGCAGTAGTTAAACTGCTGTACTGCAGCCCAAACATTGTGAGTTTGAGCCTGAAGGGGATCAAGGTTGGCTCAGTCTTCTAGCCTTTTGAGGTCAGTAAAATAAGTACCCATCATGTTGGGGGCAAAATGCTAATTACCTGTAAATCGCCTTGCGATGGGGCAGTATATAAGTGAAATTGCTATTGGTACCTTTTTAGGAGGTGGGCTAAGGACTGTGTGATGATACATTGTCCTTTGTTGTACAATTGCCCCATAGCAGCTGGCCACAGCTTTCCCACATTTGCCCAGGAAAACATCACAAGGCAAATCTTCTTGAGGTGCTTTTTCAGATAAGGAAGTAGAGGCAGCCAAGGTGAGGGCATTACTGCAAAATGATGTAGAGAAGTTTAATAAAAAGAAAATGAAAGGCAGTTATAGTAACCTCAAAAGCATAGCAAAATGGTCATTTCAATGAGGAAGATAAAAAGAAGCCTCTTTTATTGAAGAAAAAAACTGTTAGGAAATTGGAAGACAGACTATGGTAGTTTTACATGTTTTGGGGTAATGGAACTACCTCAGTCTCTCTTAAACCATTCAGGGGCTTACAGGGAAATAATGACCCAAAATGTATCTGCAAAGGTCACTCAAAACTATAATATTTGAATGCCTAGAGATGGCTTTAAATGATAAAAATAACAAAGGTTGAGGCAAAAAAGAGTAGCAGATTTTTTTTATGCACACACTCCGGTTTTTATTTTCATCATTCCCCAATCATGGAAATTCACTTTTCATAATTATTACCCAACATTTTTCTATCACTATTTGAAGGCTGCTTCCCATCACAACTGCCAACATGCTGACAAATGACACTAGGCAGATGGCAGTGAGGAGGAAGCAAAAGGTGGCCCACCTGCTGTTACAGTTGCTTTGGCTGCCACTTGCAATGCAAAACAAAACAAAACCCTGTGTGGAAAATTCCCAAAGCTGTGCTGCAAACTGTGCTAATACTGAAGATACCATATATACTTGAGCATAAGTTGGGTTTTTAGCCCCCAAAATGAAGTTCAAAAATGTGACTCGACTTATACTTGGGTCAATGTAAGCACTCAAAAACATACTCACACAAATGTCTAAATTAAATAATTTTACCATATTTTCATGTATTTTAATTATTTAAGCACACTAGTAGCTGCTGCATTTCCCACCCCTGACTTATACTCAGGTAAAATCTATTTTCCTAGTTTTAAAGGTCCAAATTAGGTACCTTTACTTATATTTGGGATGATTTATACGCGAGTATATACGGTAACTTCTGAGAAGTTGTTGAAGAATGGTTTTTTCCTCTTGAGAAGTCTCTATGTCTAGCCAGGTTATCCTGCTATATAAATGTTCAAATAACACCAGTGAGTGTCAGTTGGTGGTTAACTAACCTGACCACCCTGAGGACTAATAGCCTTGGTGCCGAAGTCCACAGGGAAGGGTGATGGTCCCCAAGTGGATTAAATCCCACTCAAATCCATCTTGATGGAGGGCAACAGCTTCATCAATACTGGCCTGGGAGCTGATGAGAATTTTGCATGGTGAAAGGGCTCAGGACCAGAAAGTGACTCAGTGGTATGGGTGTCATGCTGCAATGCAGAAGTCAGATGAAAGGCCACTGCATTAGTCTCAGGACAGTCTTCATGGCTGATTGCCATGAGGATCACCAATATTTGGCAGTAGGAGGAGGAAGAGGAAGAGAAGGAATCTGGTGAAACTGACCCACCAACTTTCATTAATTTACAATAGAACCCCGTATAACAAAAATAATTTGTTTTACAAGGCACTTCGTTGTACAATTTTTTCATTATACGATGCATCCATCATACAACGAAAATACCTATGGGGAAAATCGTACAACGGAAATCTCTATGGGGAAAATCATACAACAGAAACATTTTCATTGTATGATTTTTCCCATACAGATTTTCGTTGTATGATTTTTTTCCCATAGAGATGCATTGCATCGTATAATGATAATTTTCGTTATATGGGGCACAATGGTTTTTCAAATCCTCTTCGTTGTATGGTTTTTTCACTGTAAGAGGCATTCATTATATGGGGTTCTACTGTATTTATTTTGCCACAAGTGTGGAATTTGGAGCAGCTCTTCATGCACAGTTCTGCTCTGCTGCTTGTACTCTGAGGACTTCTTAGATCCATGGTGGAGAACTTGCAGCCCTCCACAAATAGTTGGACTACAACTCCAATCAACCCAAGAGAGTGAACTATGCTGTCAGCATTTCTAAGGCGCCACATAGCTTAACAGTTCACAGGTAAAAGAGGAAAGACCTCATAGGCCTTCCTCATCTTAGAGCAATGTTTCCAGATCTTTGATTTTTGGACTTCAA